>CM046876.1:255164768-255858625 GCA_025667525.1 Glebionis coronaria | reverse complement strand
AGATTTTGTGTCGCCATAAAACGAATTTGAATTCACGCCAGCATCGATCTTGTTCAGTTTTTGTACGTCTCTAAAGTTTTGGTTTCTATGGTTCTAGTTCGACTTCAGTTTTAGTTGGTGTTCGTTAGATTAAATTTGGTTCGAGTTACTCGGAATTTGTTTTTGTAGCAGGAGGTTTAATCAGTTGTGCTTACATTCCGTTCTAGTTCTCATAGGTCGATGAATCTGATTGTCGTGTTCTTATTTGTGTTCAGTTTCGGTTCTAATCAATAGTCATGTTCGGAGGTATCTTTTAACCTAAGGAAATCATATACGCTACATACATGTTCTATGTAAAATCAGATTTTTATGGCTTAAATAAAAGTACATTGCATCATCAAAAGATATAAAAGCAGAGTGAAAGTTGCTATCATGGCTAAAATAAGATGCCAAATTTGATGGTCTTCCATATCCATGATCTACGAAAAAAATGATGCATTACATAGTTAGTCTAATATAAAATATGACCTTAATGAAATCTCATTATATAAACGTTAAGCATGATAGATATTAGTCTTTTAGTTGACATGAAACATAGCACAATTTTTTTAAAACTTCAATGAATAAATTTACGATTAAATGGAGTAGAAACAAATGTAGCCATGAAGTATAGTAAGAACATTTCATAAGGGTGCGGCCCGTGTTTGGTTCATGAAATATAGTAATCAGAATACATGGAAACCATGAATATTTACAAGATAATACATGAGACAGTAAAACAAGACAAGAACCTGTAATACAAGTTAAGAACACTCAGAATTAGTAAAGTAATAAAGTAATCAAACAACTTATTCACGTCCCTTATTTATGTAGTATCCGTGAAGTCGGGAGTAGATCCTTCAGCTTTCATTCTCACTTCATTACTGGACCACGAGGTACGGATTTTCTGTACTTCAGTAAGGACTTCCTTTTCTATGCATGATTAGGATTTCCGTCTGCAGCCAAATGCTTTCCCCAATATATGTTCTAAGTTTTATCAGTAATTATTTGATAACTAAGTTAAATTTGCCTGAGCTTTATATACAGGCATGATTAGTTATGTAGTAGTTACGGAGGTACCGTAACCATGACACTTGAGGCAACGGTGTCATGACTCCTCTGCGAGGGAGTGGTTTCTCGCAGTGTCCCCATTTATTTTAGCTTGGCCATTTATAAGTATTATCAGCGAGACGTATGGATGCATCCTAGGCTATTAGTTTACAGTTATCAGGTGAATGTGGTATGTTCTCTACATCCTTCACATTGGAGTTGATCCCTCCACTCAACACATTACTTAGAGGTCATGATAGGTGTGTAAACACCCATCCTTTTACCACTTAATTACAATAATAACCAGGCCAAAACGTGTATTTTATGTCGTAAATGTCGGAATTATGCGTAGTTTGTGTTTTTGTTGTGATTTTAGGATCAAAATGTTAAAAGGGAAGAAAACACGGCTTTCATGGGGCTTTTATCGAAGAAAAATACAAAAGACGAAGTCAAGAAATCAAGAGTGCAAAAAGAACGGAAGTCCAAGGCCTATTCTGAAGATTTATCGAAGAAAAAGTCCAAAGACGGAAGTTTAATAAAGCCGAAGAACTCAAGTCTAATTTATGAAGAAATCACAAGACGAGTTTAAAGTAATCCCGGGACAAAGTCTGAAAGGTCGAAGAATTTAAAAGATTAAAGACTAAAGACGAAGGATTAAAAGATAATTAAAGAAAGAAGAAAGAGAGGAGGAAGCTTTCTTCCACTAATCACCTCCTCCCCTATAAATAGAGTCATTATGATTTCATTTGTTTTTGTTGGCTAATAGTGACAATTAGTTCTTCCACCATTTAATTACTTGCACTTTAAATTCATGTCATTTTAAATACTTGTCTTGCACTTTAATTCATTTTAATTCCAAGTAAGTGTTCTTAATTTTGTTGCTTTAATATTTATTTACCTTTGATCAAGTTTACTTTTATCATTCTCCTTCTACTTTTCTTGTTCTTTTTGGTTCATTTAAATTTCGGATTAAGTAAGGTTTGCTTAATCCATTTTGCTTATTTGATTAAAAAGTTCACCTTTTTACTTTCATCTAAGTTTTTGTATAAGATAAGCTATAAGTTTGACAATGTTATTGGCTTGTTTTGTACTTAGCTTTTTTGTTTTTCTTAGTTTTCTAAAAGTTTCAATTTTCTAAAAATTTGCTTACTTTGTTTACTTAATTCGTGTTTTGCGAAAGTCTTTAAATTTTTGCTTATTGTATTCGTCTTATTATTGTTTTGATAAAGTTTAGATTTGTGCTTATTGTCGAAGTTAGCTTATTTAGTTTAGCTTATTGGCTTACTGGTTTCCATTGTTCCGATCTTTAAGGTTTCTGTGGTTACGATCCAACAAGTGCGATCGCATAAACCCTTAGGGTTTCTACTTGCGATCCAGTGTTGCGATCAAGGACTAAGGTCATACCACGATCACACTCCATAATCCACACCACGATCACCCACTGCGATCGTGGGTACGATCATAGAGTGTGATCTGTTGGTACGATCGTGGTCACGATCTCTACTGCGATCCACAAGTGCGATCGTGGTGGAGTTCGATCATAGAGTACGATCGCAGGTTGCGATCTAGACTCAGTTATAGAGTACGATCCCTTTGTTTCCATCGCATTGAGTGCGATCATTACACTACGATCTAGGCTTCGATCGTAGGCTGCGATTGTAGGGTACGATCAGGATACGATCCAACCACGATAGTTGGTTGCGATCGTGTTGCGATCCGACTCGTGTGCATGTGTTAATTTTCCTAGATTTTGAATTTAAATTTTCCCGCCTCTTTCAGTTTTCTTTTATTATTATTGTTAGTTTTTAAATTGTGTTTTCCGGCCTTTTTACTTGGTCCATTTTTAAGTTTTCAAATTTTATTACGTTGTCAAAGTTAATTTTCGTCACGCTTTAATTTTTGTCATTTAATTAACTTTCTTTTCAACGTTTTTAACATTGCACCATTTACGTTTAATTAGTTTTCGATTTATATTACCGTCATTTAATTTTAAGTCTTGCATTTTAATCACACTACAACGACAAATCTTTGTTTCACCAAAAGACAACTGAATCGCACTTAAACCAATAATCAATTCGATTAGACCAATTCAACGAACTTTAATTTTTATAACTGTGTAAAATCTTGTATTAAATGACGCCGTTGCCGGCTCTTTTCGTAAAGATTAACGGTTTTCTATGAGAGACGCGTTGCTTTTTGGGATCCGTTCATTCGTGAGCGTTATTTTTCTTGCTTAAAAATTTCCAAAAATCCATAAAAATTAAAAATTGTTAAAAAATCCATAAAAATTCAAAAAAAATTCAAAAATTCAAAAAGATTTTATTTTTTATAGTGTATATATATTGTCTATTTCTTTGGTATTGTTTTCTTTTGCTTTCGCAGGTGTATGCGTACTAGATCTTCAACCTATCCAGAGCCCGAGACTCGGGAAGATTTAGCAATGGCAGGTGTGAACAACAATAATAACCAACCACACCTCAACAATAACAACAACAATGTTCTTCCACAGCCCGATCTTCGGACAATGGAGGAGCTTTGTGAACCAACTATGTTTGGACGAGGAGGACCGATTGCGCCGATGCAAATCACGGCTCCGGAGTTTTCGTTGAAGCATCACATGATCCAACAAGTGCAAACTAATCCATTCCGCGGATTTCCTGATGATGATACCAACAAGCACCTCGACAAATTCATTACTATTACCCAAAGCATGAAGTTGCCCGGTGCTACTATGGATATTCTTCGCCTTCAACTCTTTTCACATACTTTATCACACCACGCCGAAAAATGGTTTGATCGTCTGCCGAAGAATTCCATTCATACTTGGGACGACATGACTCAACGATTTTTGTCGCGCTACTTTCCACCATCCATGGTCACGAGCCTTCGCAATCAAATCAGCGATTTCATGCAAGAACCCGATGAATCTCTTTTTGATGCTTGGGAACGATATAATGTTTTGATCGATCGATGTCCAAACCACAACATGCTTCCCGTTACTTTGATTGATACTTTCTACAACGGTTTGACTTTTCGTGATCGTGATACAATTAATGCAGCCGCCGGTGGCACATTTATGAAAAGGAGACATGAGGAGTGTAGAGAACTTATTGAGAACATGACTACTCATCACAAAAATTGGGATTCCTCCGCTTCTTCAAGGAACAACCCGAGAGTCAATGTTTCTTCTACTTCAGCAAACCCCGATATGACCGAATTCACCCGCATGTTTGCTGAAATGAACAAAAATATCTTGCTCATCGCTACAAACCAACAACAACAAGTTAAAGCGGTAGCCATTCCTTGTGAAACATGCGGCGGTCCTCACTCATACACTGATTGTCCTTCTACTCAAGGAAATCCGGAAAACGTGTATGCGGCTTATGGTAACTATTCACCGGAAAATTACAAAGCCCGACCTCAAGGGGATCAAAATTTGCTCAGTTACAGGTCGAACAACTATCTTTCACCCGATTTTTCTCCTCAAAACCAAAACCACAACAACTATACTAGAAGTAACCAAATCCCACCTCGAGCTTCTAATCCTTATAACCCACCCGCTCAACAAGCCCCACCCATTAATCAAGATGTTGAAGCTTTAATGAGAACCCAAGGAGAGCAAATCAAGAATTTACAAAGCCAAATTATCAATCTGAAAGGGGATATCACTAAGCAAGGGAATGACATTACATCTGAGATTCGAAATGATATACAAAACTCCTTCAGCACTCAAACGAATGATTTGAAGAATATGCTGGCTAGTTTCTTACCAACCACTCAACCCTCTACTTCGGGCTCTCTACCTTCAAACACCGTCACTAACCCGAGAGCGAATGTGGGTGCTATTACTACACGCAGTGGAGCAACCGTTGTAGGACCAACTATTCCACCCCCAGTTACACCATACACCTCCTCCGCCATCATTTATCCCTACTACTCCCACACCTAGTATTAGTTCACCATTACCGTCTCCGCCTCGTCATGAATAAATACCCAACAAGAATCCTCCACCAACCCCACCTTCCACCTATAACCCCAGCATTCCTTACCCTTCTCGACTCAACAAGGCTATAATTTTGACTAAGAATGACATTCTAGTTGCTAAATTTTTGGAAAAGATTGCCGACATGAAAGTCACCTTTACCCTTGTTGAAGCTCTTGCCCAAATGCCAGAATTTGTCAAGATGTTTAAGGAATTGCTTAACAAAAAGGAGAAGATGGCCGAGTTTGTCAATACTCGATTGAATGAAAATTGTTCTGCCGTCCTTCTTAAAGAACTTCCGGAAAAACTTGGAGATCCCGGTCGTTTTGTGCTACCATGTACTTTTAACCAAACCGACGAATTTACTGCCTTAGCCGATCTCGGGGCAAGTATAAATTTGATGCCTTTAAGTGTTTGGAAAAAGTTATCATTGCCCGATCTTACTCCGACAAAGATGACTCTTGAGCTTGCAAATCGCACTCTCCCTTACCCTCTTGGTATTGCCGAAGATGTGTTTATTAAAGTTGGCACCTTCATTTTTCCGGTCGACTTTGTTGTTGTTGATTATGAAATGGACCCTCGTATTCCGTTAATACTTGGTCGGCCATTCTTGAGAACCGGAAAAGTACTAGTCGATGTTGCCGAAGGTGAGTTAATCTTAAGGGTCGGGAATGATGCACAAGTGTTCAAAATGGGGAAGCTCACAAACAAATCCTATGGAAGAGAATCAGTGAATATGATAAATGTGCTCGATGATTTTGTCGTCTACAACAATCCTCTATTCGATTCTTGCAATGATAATCCACTGTTTCAAGATGACGTGGATGATTCTCTCTCCAATTTGGAACCATCACCCATATATGATTCTCCATCGATCTATGATGCTTATGATGATGATTCTAGTTCCGATGGAGATGATTATGATGATTTTACTTCTGAGTATCCCGACATGCCCACTTATGATGATTTTTATGAGGCCGATACTCTTTCGAGTGATTCTTCACATGATGAAGATCCTCCGCCATCCATGCTTGATCCTACTTTGGATGACTACTCATTTGAGGAAGACTTTTCTACTTTTCTCAATACATACTTCCCTCATGAGAGTGATGCACCTCCTTTGGACTTTGATGATTATGGTCTTCATCCGTCTACGGATTTGAAAAAAGTCTTTCAAAGGAGTCGACACCGGACGACACCAACATCCGCAGCACGTATGTTTTGACACCTCTTTGTCCACCTTCTGAGGACGAGGTTGTGCCTTTTCTTCGCGGATGTTCTTCAAATTCTGTTGAGCCTGGGTGTTATTTTCCCCAAAAGGAAAAGGTGTTCGACCCCAGTATTGAAATTTATAAGCTATCTCAGTATCCGTCTGATGAAATAAAAAGGAAAGATTTTTGGAACTTTTAAAGATATGCTTGCACCTCTTCACCCTTTCTACCACCGTGCTCCATCTTTGCTTAAGGGAACCTTGCCTATTCTTCTTTGGCTTGCCTTGTTCGCCTTAAGCTTGTGCTATTTTATGGATGAAAACTATGTATTTGATCCCGGTGGATGTTTTTAAAGCTTCTTCCTATGATAATCAAGGTCGAGTCAGGCTCACGACTCGGTTAACAAAAATCACGCGCTTCTTGGGAGGCAACCCATGTTTCTATCTTTTAGCTATCTTTATCCTAAGTGTAGGGGAGACCCGTTGGTGTTTGTTATTTCCTCTCTTCTCATATTCAGGGATTCGAGCTTTCAAAGATCCACTCTTGATGATTTTTGACGACCCGTGATTCCATGTTTCCGTCTTCCTGGTTCTATCCTAAACTCTTTTCGATTCACTATTTTATATTTCTCAATATTAAAATAGGAATCTCGTTAGTTGTCTTTTCCTTAGCAAGATTTAAACAAAGTGCACAATGTCCTAAGTGTAGGGGAGTTTACTCCCACATGCTTAAACATTGAGGACAATGTTTATATCAAGTGTAGGGGGACTTCTATGGAAGTTAAGTGGCCTTTTCCTTGTATTTGTCCTCATTTTAACCGGAAAATCAATTTTTCGACATTTTTCAAAATTTTAGATCTATTTTGGCCTGTTAGTAGTTTTACCTTTGTATAGTTATTTTCTTTCTTTACTAGAATAAATTTTAATAAAGTGGTTTTAATTTTCAACGTTGTGAATCTTTTGACTCAACCCGAGTTTACTTATCTTAGTTTACTCTAGCTAGTATCCTTAACGTGTTTAAGTCAAGTTTTGCTAGGCTTTTATATAGGGAGCTATAAAACGGGAAAGTCTTAACTCTCACGGGTTAAGAAAAAGAACTTTTCGCAAGTTCCTATAATTGATCCTAGAGAGTCGTTTATCAAGGGAACTTTAAAATGTGAATTTTAAACTTAAAAAAGTCCAAGAATTTGCAAGATCCTATAGATGACTCGAAAACCCAAAACTTTTATTTAATTGGCTAAGCATCCACGAATCTCATTCCTTGAGATTTTAAATTGTGGAGAACGAGAGATGATAGAGTCAATTATAAGTTTGGTATTCTTTCGTGAATTTATGTGAGTTGATTATAAGCCTAATCTCCCATCGCTTGCTAATAAATTTATCTGCAATAAATAAGGTTGTACGATTTGAAAAGTTACTTAGCTTCTAGCCCAAGATCGTTTAAAAGTTGCTCGGTATGGATTAGAGTTCATAGCCAAGGCATAACTTATTGAAGTGGGATGCGAAGATTGGTGAGTCCAAAAAGGTCCTAACAAGGCATGAGGGCTACATTTTGTTGCTAAAGATCCAAAAGTGATGTGAAGAATCATTTATCGAAAAACAATATGAAGGATCGAGACACACGACGAAAAGCAAAAACTCCCCAAAAGATCATGGAGAAGTCTATCCGAAAAGACCCTAGCAAGGTATGAGGATAAATAGATTCAAGTCCTAAAAGGAGGCGGATTGTTGTATATCAAAATCCCCAAATAAAGATTGGAGAAAAATGAAGGATTCGTGGTCCAAATATGAAGAATCTCTCAAAAAGTTCAAGTGAAGAAATTCCTATTATGAAGAGAAGACCATTATTTCATGAACGTCTCTCAAGATTTGAAGTATGAATTCACTGCCAAATATCGATCCGAGAAAGGTCTCAAATTGTGAAGCGAGTTATGCCAAGATATGAACTTTATGAGGTCCCGAGAAGCAGTTTTAAAAGATTTTGTCCTTTAGCTAACTATTGATTAAATCGTCCCACTCTATTTTCAGCCTTAATAACTATCAAAATAAGTCGACAATGCATCCTCGTGATCATTCAAGACAATAATAAAATATAAGAGATACACCTAGGAATAAGGGAGTCTAAGTAAATAATTGGCCCACATGAGTTCATGTTAGTTTGATAACTTATAATAACAATGATCTCGTTTTTAAGCTTGGTTTGGAGAATGTGAAAACTTGAGGATGATGATCATTCATGACATTTCCAAAAACCTAAGGCAGGTCTTTGATTTCTTTACTTACTTTCTTCCTTTGAATGTTTATAATTTTCTATCTCTTTAATAAAGGCCAATATGGATTGATTATGTTGGAAAATGTAAAACGTGCTTTGTAACTAATGCATTGCATGAGGACATTGTAATGGTCAAGTGTAGGGGATTTGATAGGTGTGTAAACACCCATCCTTTTACCACTTAATTACAATAATAACCAGGCCAAAACGTGTATTTTATGTCGTAAATGTCGGAATTATGCGTGGTTGGTGTTTTTGTTGTGATTTTAGGATCAAAATGTTAAAAGGGAAGAAAACACGGCTTTCACGGGCTTTTATCGAAGAAAAAGACAAAAGACGAAGTCAAGAAATCAAGAGTGCAAAAAGAACGGAAGTCCAAGGCCTATTCTGAACATTTATCGAAGAAAAAGTCCAAAGACGGAAGTTTAATAAAGCCGAAGAACTCAAGTCTAATTTATGAAGAAATCACAAGACGAGTTTAAAGTAATCCCGAGACAAAGTCTAAAAGGTCGAAGAATTTAAAAGATTAAAGACTAAAGACGAAGGATTAAAAGATAATTAAAGAAAGAAGAAAGAGAGGAGGAAGCTTCCTTCCACTAATCACCTCCTCCCCTATAAATAGAGTCATTAGGATTTCATTTGTTTATGTTGGCTAATAGTGACAATTAGTTCTTCCACCATTTAATTACTTGCACTTTAAATTCATGTCATTTTAAATACTTGTCTTGCACTTTAATTCATTTTAATTCCAAGTAAGTGTTCTTAATTTTGTTGCTTTAATCTTTATTTACCTTTGATCAAGTTTACTTTTATCATTCTCCTTCTACTTTTCTTGTTCTTTTTGGTTCATTTAAATTTCGGATTAAGTAAGGTTTGCTTAATCCATTTGCTTATTTGATTAAAAAGTTCACCTTTTTACTTTCATCTAAGTTTTTGTATGAGATAAGCTATAAGTCTGACAATCTTATTGGCTTGTTTTGTACTTAGCTTATTTGTTTTTCTTAGTTGTCTAAAAGTTTCAATTTTTTAAAAATTTTCTTACTTTGTTTACTTAATTCGTGTTTTGCAAAAGTCTTTAAATTTTTGCTTATTGTGTTCGTTTTATTATTGTTTTGGTAAAGTTTAGATTTGTGATTATTGTCGAAGTTATCTTATTTAGTTTAGCTTATTGGCTTACTGGTTTCCATTGTTCCGATCTTTAAGGTTTCTGTGGTTACGATCCAACAAGTGCGATCGCATAAACCCTTAGGGTTTCTACTTGCGATCTAGTGTTGCGATCAAGGACTAAGGTCATACCACAATCACACTCCATAATTCACACCACGATCACCCATTACGATCGTGGGTACGATCATAGAGTGCGATCTGTTGGTACGATCGTGGTCACGATCTCTACTGCGATCCACAAGTGCGATCGTGGTGGAGTTCGATCATAGAGTATGATCGCAGGTTGCGATCTAGACTCTGTTATAGAGTACGATCCCTTTGTTTCCATAGCATTGAGTACGATCATTACACTAGGATCTAGGCTTCGATCGTAGGCTGCGATTGTAGGGTACGATCAGGATACGATCCAACCACGATAGTTGGTTGCGATCGTGTTGCGATCCGACTCGTGTGCATGTTTTAATTTTCCTAGATTTTGAATTTAAATTTTCCCGCCTCTTTCAGTTTTCTTTTATTATTATTGTTAGTTTTTAAATTGTGTTTTCCCGCCTTTTTAATTGGTCCATTTTTAAGTTTTCAAATTTTATTACGTTGTCAAATTTAATTTTCGTCACGCTTTAATTTTTGTCATTTAATTAACTTTCTTTTCAATGTTTTTAACATTGCACCATTTACGTTTAATTAGTTTTAGATTTAAATTAACGTCATTTACTTTTAAGTCTTGCATTTGAATCACACTACAACGACAAATCTTTGTTTCACTAAAAGACAACTGAATCGCACTTAAACCAATAATCAATTCGATTAGACCACTTCAACGAACTTTAATTTTTATAACTGAGTAAAATCTTGTATTAGGTCACGCCTCTATAGAATGACGAGGTCACCCCTCCATTTATTCATGCAGCAGTTGATACAGCACATGACCTATATAAGCTCTTGGCAATTAATATATAGTAAATGCATGTTTTTTTTATGTAACAGATAATAGTTTAGCTTTATTATTTATAAATCAGACTTTTCAGATTATACACAGATTTCCGCTGCAACTTTACTTATCAATCTTATAGCTTCAGCATTTTATCATCTGCTTCATTTCAGTATTTCTTATCATACTTTACATCGGTTCACTAGGCGTTATGCTAAGCAGTAGTTCCTTTCATGTTCTAACGGCAAGTACACCAGGACTCTCTTAGGATTCCGAGAGCATGTGCATTTGGATGGGAGCTATCGAGACTTCTTACTTTATGCACTTCTTACAATATTATGTTTATTTTGGACATTGTTTAGTCCTTTCCTTCAGTATTTACTTTTCATGTTTTGAGCTTATGTTTGGATTACCGATGTTAGATTCCGGTATTTCCTTTATGGTCAGCTAATGTTTTAGGACATTTACCTTATGCTTTGATGACACGCCATAAATACACGTAACAGTCCACTTATCTTAGTGGGGTGTTACACCTATACTTTCACATGGTTACATTTTTGGCACGAAAAGTTCCTAAATAGTGTTGCAATAGTTTAATGGGCTTATCAAGCCTAATAAGGGTTCAGTTTAGTTTTTAGGCCATGTGGGCTCAGTAATGGGCTAAATTAGGTTTAGTGAAAACATGTAAACATCCATCCTAATTCCAATAATAGCTAGAATGTAAATGGGTTTAGTGGGCTTATATATACACGACTTATAAATAAGCCGCGAGTTATGGATTATGGTTTGTGGCTTATGACTTATTTTCTAGGCTTATTTATCTAGCTTTTTAAGTTATAAGTTATTTAGGCTTTTGGCAAGATTAAGACTTCTAGTTTTCTAGGTTCATTTCTAGATTTAAGTAAGGATTATTATAGTATACTAGATTCAAAACTAATCATACCTCCTACATAAATATTTACATGCCGTGACCTATAGGTATATCTAGGGTTTGATTCATCAAGTATTTTATGTGTGCACGACGTTTTCTTTAGGGTTTCCATAGATGTGATAGTAAACACGAGGCATTGTTTTCATTATCATGTTTTATATGAAAGTATGAATGAGGATAAAGATCTATACGGATGGAGTCTTAGTCGCGACCTAAAGTTTCTTGGTTTGCCTTATTGCTCAAGATAGTGGTAGTTGAATTGAATGCTAGCACTAAATGTGCTTTCGAATCAAGATTTGGGTATTGAATGCAAGTTTAAAGGTGTTGTGTGTGAGTGTCTTTGTTGATCCGAGAGTGACAGTGAGAGATATGGAGTAAATGAGTTTGTGAGTTAGTTAAAACCAAGTGAGGATGAGTGATGTTGTGGTTCGGTTGGTTACACGTCAAGAGAGAAGAGAGTATCACATAATATCTTAGAAAGGTACAAGGTAAATCCTAGGTTAGATTACAAGGTACAAAACCTTAATTGCTCCATTTTGGTACAAGTTGGCTTTTAGTTAATATAGCCGGCGTGTAGGGGTGTCAAGGGACAAGTTGTGTGTTCAAAATAGTAAACGTCATAGTTGGTTAAGGTTGTACATGTATAGGCAAATGTTATGAGTAGTGTACAAAAGTTTCTAGAAGCCTTAAGTGTAGTTTATGTAGTATTCCGCTAGGATTGGTTTTTTAGGGTAACTTGGTGTTTGCTTTTGATGAATTTGTAAGATTACTAATGATCTAAGTAGGATAATGTGAGTGTAGGTTTAATCCTAGGGTGAATTGGTTATTTTTTGGGACTTGTGGTGAAAGTATAAGTAGTAATTACACAACGTATAGTTTTAGTAAATAGAAGTAAGACACTTATTAATATGTAATAAAATTGATAAGGGTAAAGTTGAAATGTGAAAAGGTGACGTTGGTTGACTCGTAGTATTACTTATTGTATAAAGATAATATGTGTAGATTTAATTTATAGTGAGATTAGAGTAACCTTAAATACTTGTGATCATGGTTTTTAGACTTTAAAAAATCTAAAATAATGTATGCATATGATCATATGTCCTAGGTGACTTAATAGTCCCTAAGTGATCAATTGTATAGTTGTATGCTCATATAAAATGTAGTCATACATAATGTTCCTGTGATCCCATAATTGAATACTCACAATCATGATAAAATGTTCAAAGTTCATGTGGCCAAGTGATTGAATATTCACAATCATGTTATAGTATATATAGTTCTCGTGATCAAATGTATGTATGCTCATGCATGATGCAAGTGATAGTATAAAGTTTTCATGCAAAGGTGGTAATATATAATATAACTCATGTGATGACGTGTACAATGATGTCATTACAAAATATGAAAACCACAGGTTTTACATTCCGCGTGTTCAATGAGGAAAAGCACTAAGAAGTCATAAAAATCCAAGACTGAAGATACCAACCAAGAGAAACTTTATTTGTTGCATATGGATCTTTGTGGGCCAATGCATGTTGAAAGTCTTAGTGGTAAAAAGTACATCCTCGTCATTGTGGATGATTACTCTCGGTTTACATGGGTGAAATTTTTGCGAACTAAAGATGAGGCACCTAGATTCATCATCGGCTTTCTCAAGATGATTCAAGTGCGTCTCAATACTATTGTCCGACGCATTCATACAGATAATGGAACAGAATTTGTTAATCAAACTCTATGAAAATATTATGAAGAAGTTGGCATCTCTCATGAAACATCCGTTGCTCGCACTCCATAATAAAATGGTGTCGTAGAAAGGCGAAATCGCTCACTTATGGAAGCTGCTTGAACGATGTTAATTTACGCAAAGACTCCACTATTTTTATGGGCAGAAGCAGTATCTACAAGGGTATACACCAAAAACCGATCACTAATCCGAAATCGCCATGCTAAAACACCTTATGAGCTTCTACATGAAAAAGTACCAGATTTATCGTACCTTCATGTATTTGGTTCTCCTTGCTTTCCAAATAATGATGGTGACAATTTGGGAAAACTTTAACCAAAGTCTGATATTGGTATTTTCATTGGTTATGCACCCGCAAAGAAGGTATTCCGAATCTACAATCGTAATTCTCGTAAGATCCTCGAAACAATAAATGTTGATTTTGATGAGCTGACGATAATGGCTTCTGAGTAAAGCAGCTCTGAACCCGCACTTAATGAAATGGGACCCAGTAACATTAGCTATGGTCTTGTCCCAAACAACCCTTCTTCATCATCATTTACACCACCTACTAGGAATGAGTGGGATACGTTGTTTCAACCATTCTTTGATGAATTATTTACTCCTCCAAGTATTGTTGCTCCAGAACATGTAGTAATAGCTCCGGTTATCGAAGTTGTCGCTCTAGCAACCGAAGCACAATCAGATACGTCTACACCTACAACTGGTCAAGATGAACCTTCAACGTGTAATTATCAACCAACACATGTATCAACTACCCATGTCATGCCTATTGATGATGAAGAGGATGATGATGATCACGATTTGGAATTCGCCCAAATGCGTGAACTTCCGTTCTTTGGTGTACCAATTCCCGACCCTAATCTAGCCGAGTCGTCCACCTCAGAGGAAGCTCCTACTACAATCTACTCCAATTCACGGATTCATGAACATGACAGAAAGTGGACAAAGGAACATCCTATAGATTCTATTATTGATGACCCTAATCGTCTGGTATCCACACGAAGTCAGTTACAAGAAAGTGCATCGTTTTGTCATTTTGATGCTTTTCTCAGTGAAGTTGAACCTAAGGCGTGGCAACAAGCTTTTACCCAATCTTTTTGGATAGAAGCTATGCAAGAAGAACTTTATGAATTTATACGTCTTGAAGTTTAGGAACTTGTCCCCTGCCCAGATCAAGTGAAGTTACTCACTTTAAAACAGTTTTACAAGGTGAAGCTCGACGATTTAGGCGAAATATTGAAGAACAAAGCTCGTCTAGTAGCTCGTGGGTACAAACAATTATTAGGGATCGACTTTATGGAATCCCTTGCATCTGTTGCCCCTTTGGAAGCTATTCGACTATTCCTCACTTATGCTGCACATATGAATATGATCGTTTATCAAATGGATGTTACGACGGCATTTCTTAATGGTGAAATCAAGGAAGAGGTTTATGTTCAACAGCCGGATGGTTTTGAGAATTCTAAATATCCTAACCACGTGTGCCGACTTAAAAAGGCTCTCTATGGGCTGAAACAAGCTCCTCGGGCGTGGTATGATTATTGTCACAATTCCTTATTAAAGAAGGCTTCACAAAAGTCAAGGTGGATCCAACGTTGTTCATTCAAAAACGCGGAATATACATGATTATGGTACAAATATACGTTGATGATACTATATTTGTTGCCTTGGACCAGATCTTATCAGATGAAGTTGGGACACTCATGTCTTCTCAGTTTATGATGTCAATGATGGGTAAGGTATATTTTTTCTTAGGACTTCAGATATCCCAAAGTCCCAGAGGCATCTTTATCAACCAATTCAAGTATGCCCTTGAATCGCTTAAGAAATATAAGATGGAATATTGTGACCCCGTGGACACTCCTATGGTGGAAAGAACTAAGCTAGATGCAGATCCTACTGGGATTCCTATTGATCCTACACTTAATCGTGGTATGATCGGTACCTGTTGGAAATACGTTTTACGTATTAGAAAGGATCGGTCACTCCAACAATAGTCTATGTAGTAGCTCGTAGTTTAGTTTTACTATATTAAACAAACAAGCCCAAGCCGAGCCTACAACTTGTGTAGGCTGGTGGCCCAAAATGTAACCCAAGCCCATCTTATGGGCTTGGTATATAAACCCTCTCCTTTGATGGAGAGAGTGCGGTTCACTTCATAATTTCCTAGAGTAAAGTATGTTTTACACAACTTTCTCTCTCTAAGTTTGTGTGTGATCTACCATCTCTTTCTATCTCTACTATCTCTCTAGATAAGCAAGATTTACATAATCCTACAAATGGTATCAGAGCGTCATAGGATATATTTCTTGTTTATGTGTTTGTTTTGGTATTGATTCATGTGATTTTGATCCATTTAGCTCGCGTTCAAATTTTTTTTTTGTGTTTTTTGTGGTTTAATCTTTTCCAATTTCATCTACATAGTTGTGGTAGTGACTTGGGATTTTAATTTGGGTCAAAAACACAAAAAATTTTGATCATTTGGCTTGATTTTGAAACAAAAACGTGAAAAAGTGTTCTTTCATCCAAGATCTACCTTTTTAGGAAATTTGTCAAAAACCCTAATTATTCCAGAATCTTATTGGTTATTGTGGAATTTGTTTGGGTATTGCGAGATCTTTGGTTATTGCGAAATCTTTGGTTATTTCGAAATCTTTGGTTATTGCGAGATCTTTGGTTTTTGCGAGATCTTTGGTTTTTGCGAGATCTTTCGTTATTGCGAGATCTTTGGTTATTGTGAAATCTTTGGTTATTGCGAGATCTTTGGTTATTGCGAGATCTTTGTTTATTGCGAGATTTTCAAGTTTTTGCGAAAGCTTTAGGTATTGCGAGATCTTCAGGTATTGCGAGATCTTCAGGTATTGCGAGATCTTCTGGGATTGCGAGATCTTCTAATTATTCCAAAATCTTATATATTACGGGATCTTCACTAATATTCCGAGATTTTCAAAAACGTGAGTAATTTGGTCTTGGAATTTTTGGTATCTCAAGAAGAGGTTGTTAAGGGATTTCAACAACGTGTCTCGACTTCAACACACGAACTTTGGATAATTATGGTTTAATCGGTGGTTTGTAAAATCCCGTGAATTTATTTCTCGGTTTCTGCATGATCAGTAAAACTCCGTATTTTTCAAACAATAAGCACATTTACTTTCTCTCATTGTTCGATCAACTTTTGTAAATCTTCACTTATCAAAATGGAGTATACTTCTCTTACGGATAAGTCCATCCTTTTAGGTACGGATAATCGTCCACCAATGTTGGTGAAAGCAATGTACTAGGATTGGGCATCTAAAATGATACTTTATATGTTGAATAAAGAAAACGGACATCTCATTTGGGCATCGGTTCTAAAATGGACCATTAGTTTATGGTACTGTGACGGAAGTTGCAGTTACTCGTCCTCGCACAACGGACGAATTGACTAGAGATGCTAAGATTCAAGATAAGTGTGATAAACAAGCTACAAACATCATTCTCCAAGCCCTCCCTCCAGATGTCTACAAACTCGTGAGAAAACATAAAGTTTCCAAAGAGTTATGGGATAGATTTCCTGTTTTAATGCAATGCACCTCGTTAACTAAACAAGCACGAGAGTGTAAGCTATATGGTACGTTTGATAAGTTTGTTTATGACCCCGGGGAGATTCTCAATGATTACTATCTGAGATTCACTCTATTGATGAATGAGCTCAACATTTATGGCATGGGAATTCTGACGTTTCAATTAAACACCATGTATTTGAACACTCTTCCTTCCGAATGGAGCAAGTACGCGACGGCTGTTAAATTGGCTAAGGATTTGCATCAAACCAACGTGGATCATCTTCAAGATTTTCTTCAACAACACGAATGCCACATGATCGAGGCTCGGTTGTCAACACATCAAGTCCATGATCCACTTGCCATGATTGCTTCTCATTAAATGACTCCTCCACACAACATGGCATACTCTTATCAACAATCTTCATATATACAGCAAACACAACACACATATCAGCAACCACATCAACCATCTTATCAACCACTAATCATGCTACAACAAGCATTTCAACAAAGCATTCTTCAACAGCCTTTTCCACAACAACCATCACATTAGGGATTACCATCACAAGCTATCACTTCTCCAATGGGCTATACTCCTCAACAAGGTTATTTTCCAAATGAAGTACCACAAGCACAAGATTTTTATTCCAATGAACTTTCACCAATTCAAGCACCGGTCTTTACTCAAAATGATACGCCAACTGATGTCTTAAACCATCTCACTGCCTACTTGTCAAAACTTGTTGCAACTAGAGGTTTTCCTCCAACAAACAATCAGCTCCGAACTTCTTCAAATCCTCTCCAACAAGCCACTATTCAAGACGGTCAAGTGACGGTGCAATCTATTCAGGGAAGGAAAAATTCATATGGACCAACTATAAGGAGTGTGAATGCTCAAGCTGTGAATTCTCAAGCTAGTGGAAATGTAAGTCCCATTGGTCCTCAAAAGGTTGTGACTTGCTACAATTGTCGGGGACAAGGTCATATGGCTAGGCAATGCACTCAGCCGAAAAGGAGAAGGGAAGCAACGTGGTTTCAGGATAATATGTATTTGGTCGATGCTCAATCTAAGGGAAAGATTTTGGATTCAGAGGAATTAACATTTCTCGCAGACCTAGGGGCAGTAGATAATGAAGGCATTGCAGTCATCTCTACTTCTAATGTAGCATATCAAGCAGCTGATCTTGATGCATATGATTGGGATTTTTATGAAATTCGCTCAGCCCAAGCTGCTCTAGTTGCTAGTATCTCTCCCTACGGTTCTAATGTCGTCAATGAGGTACCAACCACAACCAATATTGTTCATGATAGTCCACATCAACTTGGGCATGAAAATAACAACCCCGAACAGCCTTTAGTAAATAATAACTCAAATGATGTGGTATCCAATCCTAGACATTTGAGTAAACATCGACCAAATGCTACGACTAGTATGAAATCTTATGCTCAACATGATTTGGTAATGGTGCCTAAACATATCATTGATAACATGAATGTGGTTGTCTGACAAACCATAGATATGAATGCTAACCTAACTGCTGAGCTTGCGCTGTATAAGGAAAAGGTCGAAACTTTTGAAATGGTCCCTCAAGCAGAGAAAATAACTTATTCTGAATTTGACCAATTTCGTTTTGAAATGATAGAACACTTAAATGAAATCGAAACATTAAGAGCTAATCTTTCCAATGAATTAAAAGAAAAAGAGTCGGTTGTCAATAATTTTCAAAAACATAAAACGGATTTCAAAACTCTTGAATCTAAAAAGTTTGAGTCGGAAATTAATGCTACCAAACTTCTTAAATTTAAGGTACAACAAATTTTAAAACAATATGATTCCACATAAAAGGTTCATTTATTAACCGACTCATTTCGAGAACTAGAACTTAAGCGTCTTCAAGATTTACCACCTAATCCCGGTTATGAAAAACAAGCTCAGGAATATATTCCTTGTCTTTATGATGCGACCCTAATTGGAAAATCGAAAGAAGCTCCCTATGTTCGTGATGATGAGGAGACGATGTCACTTGCGGAAGAAAATCGATCAAAATGCTTTTAAAATTCCCTAAAAGTTTGATTATGTAAAGCATAATAAAGAACAATTTGGTTCTAAGACCCGCTTTAGATGACAAAAGGAATTAGCTCAATTATCAGCATGTGTGCCCCAAAGTTTGTCAAATGGAAACCTTTCTAGTACATCTCCTACGCTTGTCAAAGAGGATTTAACTAAGTTAATTCCACCGGTAAGTAAGGTGTCTAATAGTTTAAATGCCTTGCACCAACACTTTGCCGATTTTGACAAGGTCATTAAGGAACGTATGACGGCTTCAGCCATAACCAATGGTGAATGGAATTTTGAACACACTAGAGCTGCGTTTTGAGACGAAATAATTCTGTTTGTGGAGAATATCAAAGCGTGTTTTAGCAATATTGATCAAGATTTGGTTTTAGAATTTAATGAAGTTAAATGAGTTTTCAATGAAACGGATGAAGCTTATGAAAACGGTTTAGTTGAATGGAACGAATTTTACACCAAAATGATCAACTTTTGAAGCAAGTGAGGTCGCATGAGATTGTATCCGTCTGTGTGAATAATAGGGTTGATAATGATTCTATTATGAATAATGTTGAATCCGTAGATAAGTTGGTAGATAGCAATTGTCACAAATCTAATGCTGAATTTTTAAAGCTTCAAGATTCCTATAATTCGCTTTCAAAACGTTTTGATGCTATTCAAAAACATTGTATTTCGCTTGAATGTGAAAAACAATTTATTCAAGAGATTTTTGAAACGTCACACGAAGGTGTTAATATAGATGCCCCTAATTTTAAAAAGGCTTTTCAATTAAATAAACGATCAAAAAAACATAAAAAACGTGACAAAGTTGCTAAACATTGCCGACAGAAAATGAGAATGTGGAAAAGACACTAGAGGCCACTAACACTCAATCCTTGATTGAGACCCTTAATCATAAGTCGGTGGAGATCTCAGATATACATGCGACAATTCGTGATAAGGATATGGCTTTGGCTGAATTAAATAATTGCTTCTTGTTAAGAATACAGCCGCCATTTCAGCATCGCACTCTAGTGGTTCTAAAGTAACAACCAGCAAGACTAATCTCATCGCCGTCACACCAATAAACAAGGGCCCGAGTACTAAACCATTTCTAACATTGGTCACTAAAGATAAGGCAAAATCAAAACCAGCTTTTAATATTCCAATGTTGCCTTCTATAGGAGTAAACACCACTACTAAGGATCAAAGATCTAAGCTTAAAGGAAACCCGTAGAATGATAGGATCTTGCCCTCATCTAGTAGTTAAATGAAGAAGAAAGTAGAAGCCCACCCTAGGAATGTTATTTCTATTTTGAATAAAAAGAATCATGTACCTAAACCTAAAGGCTCTACGGTTGTGCAGCGTGCTAAGCCTACTGTGAATTCTAATTTGAAATGTTAGAATTGCAATGAATGTATGTTTTCTAGTCATCATGATTCTTGCCTTATTGACCATGTCAATGAGATGTATGCCCGAAAGCATAACTTAGAATGGAAACCGACTGGGAAAGTGTTAACCCAAGTTTGATGGATGTGGCGTCCCACAGGTAGAACTTTCACTATAGTAGGAAACGCGTGCCCTTTAACTAGGATCACTCCCACTACAGCGAAGAAAGCGTTCCCTTTAACTAGAAGTACTAATGCTATCAAAACACAAGCGTGTCCTTTAACTAGGAACACCAACACTATTGTAGGAACAAAGTGCCCTTAAATAGGTCTACTCCCACTGTAGTGCATGTCACTAATCCAAAACCTCAAGAAGATGGAACCATAAAACCGGAAATTAAACAAACATATGTTAGAAAACGCTGGAAATCTAAGGATGACACAAACGTTAGCAATGATATTATATATGTATCTGCTAACACTTCGGAACCAATAGTTTCCAATGGATTGTCTACTATTGTTAAATAAAACAGGTGGTCCAAATCGTCTTATGGTATTTGGACTCCGGTTGCTCCAAGCACATGACCGGAGATTGCTCTTAGCTCAAAAATTTTGTCAGCAACTTTCTTGGTATGGTTTGATTCGGAAAAGATCATATTGCAAAGATAATGGGTTATGGTGAATATCATATTGGGAACGTTATAATTTCTAGAGTGTATTATGTGGAAGGACTCGGTCACAACTTATTTTATGCGGGACAAATTTGTGATGCAAACCTAGAAGTTGATTTTCGAGAGCATACCTGCTTCATTCGTAATTTGGAAGGGGTAGATTCGTTGAAAGGTACTCGAGGGAATAATTTGTGTACTTTGTCTCTACAAGACATGATGGCTGCTTCTCTCGTATGTCTTCTCTCCAAATCATCAAAGACTAATTCATGGTTATGGCATCGACGGTTATCTCATCTTAACATTGACGCTATTAATCATTTGGCGAAAAACGAACTTGTTCGTGGTCTTCCTAAACTTAAATTTCACAAGGACCACTTGTGTTCCGCGTGTAAAATGGGGAAGAGCACTAAGAAACCATACAAACCCAAGACTGAAGACACCAAAACAAGAACTACCCCAAACCCTAATTCTCTCTCTCCTTAGGGGTGATTTCTGGCCGCCACTTCCTACATCAATTTCCGGCCAAAAAACAGCCTCTATGATCGTATCTCTACCTCTAAACAAATGTTTATGTATTGATTATCTGTTTTTTGGATTAGTTTCGGTTCTCTTCGAAGAAACCTTAGTTTAATCTGATTTCAGATCTATTCAATTCGTATTTTTTGATTCAGTGGTGTGCAATCGTTTCATTTGGTTTGTTTTAATATCTGAAGTGGCGTGCTATCATTTATATGTAGACATCTTATGGGAATCATCTCTTCACAGCTGACGCCCACAACCCTATTTTTTTTGGGTTTGTTATAATTTATTATTTGCTAGGGTTTGCTGTGGGTTGCGACTATTGATAAATAATCGCTCTTGCTATATCTGTAGAGGATCATGGCTGGTGAATTGCTCGTGGCTTAATGTTTCTCCTCTTAGGGTTACATGTATAGCCGTTCGTATGGAGGGTCTGTTTTTACTGTGTCGATCTCATCAGATCTACTTTGGTGATCCTAATGGTGGGTTATAGATGGAGTGATAGCGAGGCCAAGCAATCCAATCTTGGTTTTCCTGTTATTGAATATTTTTTTCTGGATCGCTCATCGCCAATGATATTGAAATCAAGAAACCCTAATTTTTTAGGGTTTTCGTTGTTCTTAGAATACTATTTCTGGTTTCATTATCATGATTTAAGGGTGGTAAGGTCTGTGTTTGTTGTGGACAACCTTTATGGTTGCAAGATCTTTCCCGCTTAGGGTTGAAGTGAATTGTTCATTCACTTTTTCGATCACGGTCTTTGACTACATGGCAAAACAGCTTAGCTCTTGGACATTTTGACATGGTGGTATTTCACCTATTGTTTCATTACTTGGAGGTTCGATGGTCTGTGTTTTTTGGGGAGAGGTGGTCGGTTTTTACCTTAACAGTTTTGTTAGGGTTGAGGTTGCTAGTTCGATTTGTGGAGCCTGCGTTGGTTGTTTTGATAGGTTTGATGGTCTTTTGCCCGAGAGTGTTTATGGTCATAATGTTACAAGGAAAAAGGGTAAAAGATGGTTATTATCTGTCGTATGGACAGTGTTATTGATAGTACATGGGTTGATAGGTGTTATCAACAATTTTTATTCGTGAATTCATATAGTGCGCGTCATGTCGGGTACTTAGCTTCGGATGAATAATGTGGTGTCTATCATGGAGGTTGGTGCTGACTTGGTAATTCGTGATCCAAGAATTATCAAGTAAGGTTAACATATCTAGTACGTACATTATTACATTCTTATATTGAAGACGTAAAGGTTGTTAACGTTGGTAGTCATAGGGATGGAATGTCATCCTTATGTAGGGTTTTTGGTTCTTGCACAATGTTTTGTGCTGGTTGTAGCCCATGTAACGGGTCGAGATGTTAGGATTCACCTACATCCGATTGTACTTCAATGTTTTTTGGCGTAATATATTTTACTGGTGTTAAGTCCCTTTTACCCAAAAAAAAGACTGAGGACACCAACCAAGATAAACTTTTATTTATTGCATGTGGATCTTTGTGGGCTAATGCATGTTTAAAGTCTTAGTGGTAAAAAGGTACATCCTCGTCATTATGGATGATTATTCTTGGTTTACATGGGTGAAATTTCTTGCAATCAAAGATGAGGCACCTAAGTTCATCATCGGTTTTCTCAAGATGATTTAAGTGCGTCTCAACACTATTGTCCGACGCATTCATACAGATAATGGAACCGAATTTGTGAATCAAACCTTGCGTAATTATTATGAAGAAGTTGTCATATCTCATGAAACAACCGTTGCTCGCACTCCACAACAAAACGGTGTCGTTGAAAGACAAAATCGCATACTTAAGGACGCTTCTCGAACGATGTTAATTTACGTAAAGGCACCATTGTTCTTATGGGTAGAAGCATTATCTACAATAGTATACACCCAAAACCGATCAATAATTCGAAAATGCCATGTTAAAACACCATATGAGCTTCTACATGGAAAAGTACCAGATATAACATACCTTCATGTATTTGGTTCTCTTTGCTATCCAAACAATGATGGTGACAATTTGGGAAAACTTCAACCAAAGGCTGATATTGGTATTTTCATTGGTTATGCACCCACAAAGAAGGCATTCCGAATCTACAATCGTAATTCTCGCAAGATCCTCGAAACTATGTATGTTGATTTTGATGACTGATAGTCGTAGAAATACGTCTTTTAGGAAAAAGAGCGTATAATGGGCAAGTATTAAGTTACACGTTTTAGGAAAAACGCGAAACCGAACAAATGCGAGTTCGTTCTCGAGGAGGTGTGTGGATTAATGTGCCAATAAGTATAATCAAAAGTTGGGGTAGTGTCGTTTTTGGAAGAGAAAAGAAAGAAATAAAAGACGAGATACGTTAAAGACTACACTACGACGGCGAAACGTGAAATCGTAAAACCTACAAAAACCTAAAAAGTCTCTAAAATTCACCAAAATTTAAACTTAAACTAATAAAAACACAAATAAAACAATTTTGAAAACCAAAAAGTCCAAAAGCTTTTCAATAATTTTATAATAATTTATAATGTTAATAAAAAAAACCTTAAAATTAGATAAAATTAAAAATAAGTTAAAATGAAAATTTTATGGATTGTAAACCTAAAACTATTTATTTAAAACATAAAAACTATTTTTGAAAACTTTTAAACTAAATTATACTATTTTTAAACTATTTAATTAAAAACGGTAATAAAATATTAAATAAAAAAAATCAAATAACGTGAAACATAAAAACTTTATACTAAAATGTCCTAATTGTAATGGAGAACTAGGGAAAAATCAAAAACACCAACTTAGCTTATTCAATAAGCTGGAATCAGCTTTTTATAACTCGAATTGAATTAAACAAGCTAGCACAAAAATACCTTAAGTATCTAACCAATTCAACCTTGGTCAGTAAAAGACCCAAGGGCATGGCGGTGGGAGTGTTGGTGTGTGGTGTAAACGGCGCAGGTTCGAGTCCTGGCCAAGACTTTTTGAAAAACTATTTTTTTTTTTTGCAAAGAACTTGAAGACAGTTTTCCAACTACACAAAAACATCAATACAACTTCTGATCAACACGATTTTAGCTCAGTTATGACAAAAAAATTCTCACAGACATTACACTTTTTCTTTCTTTGTTCTTAGCTTTGACTGTTGGGATTTCAAGGATATTGGAGAGCTCGGTTTGGGGATGTAGAATTTTGCTGAGCTCGCAGACGACACCCTCACAAGTCAGTGGACTTATGAGGAGTCAAGACTTACAAAAAGAACTCGACACTAATCACAATGTAACCAAGATGCAACAGAATAAAGCAAAGCACAACGAGAGTCGTTCTAGGGGTTCTAAGCGCTAACAGTGAACTAGTGAGCGAAATAAACTCCCTTAAGCGTACCGAGCCTAATCCAATAAAGACACAATCAAACTATATTACTTCAAGCTAACATTAAAGCAACTTTTAGCCAAAAACATCAACAAAAACCTACGAAACACATACAGTAACGGTAATATGGGTTTGTGGGAGTCTGGTGCAGAACAGTGAACTTAAGAGGGAATTCTACACCACCAAATGCTATAACAAGCAGATCTAAACTTATACTAACCTACGTTCTACGAGTGATCAAGTTATTATAGTCTAAAGCACAAAATCCAAGCCCTAGAACACTCCATTCAGTCACTGTTATTCAGAAAAGAGGTACGTGGTTTGGTTCTATAACAGTGGGCTATAAAACAATTGTTCAACTACTAAATGCCCCTCAAAATCTACAACCATCTTACCTAGCCCTATAATGGTCTTAAATCTAACTATCAGTTGAATATAAAACCAAACTTACACACTATTTAGGCCCCTACAATTTCTGATATGAAAAATATGCAGTAAAGTGAGTCCTGCTGGTGTAGTTTGCCAATAGCGCGGGTCTGACAACTCAAACTGGCAACAAAACTCTATCAAGATCTTAAATAAATCACTCACAGACCCGTATTAATAAACTACCTAACAACGTCAAAGACTATAAGGTCAAACTCCTATGATTAATAAAGAAAACTGATTTTTTTAATGACAGAGAATGCAAAATACCCACGCAGCTATATCACTGATATGCTTGTACCAAATCAGAGTCCTAGAGCTATTTATATCTAACAAGTAGGCAACTAATCCTCAAACCTATAACAGACAGTCCTAGATTCTAAGTGGCGGGTTAGTCCCAAATACTCTTAAAAATCTGTCAAACCAAATAAAAAGATTTTACAAACCAATTTTAACCGAAACCACTCCAATGCAACCTAAACTATATGAGCATGTTAAAACTATCATGAATAGCATAAATTTAACATAAACATGAACCAAAACTTACAAATTTAGCTTGAAAAACTGAATACACCTAAGATAATCGGTGAACCTTAAACCTAAAACCACCTATATCTAAACAAGCTATACTCTCAGAAACCTACAAGGTTCCAAAATCTAAATCACTAACCTCCCCTACTATATCCTAACAGTCTAGCAAGGTTTAGACTCCTAAACACCAAATCGAAAACCAATCTGCCAAAGCAAGAGTTACAGCTGTAAACGAGCCAAATCAAACATATAACATGCTATCAAAAATCAAGACATCTATACTAATCAGCTACAACATTTGGAATAGACAGATTTCACCATAACATGGCAGAATTTCTACAAACTTGCAAATAAGGATTCTGAAACTAAGACACCAACTTTTTTTGTTGAAAAACCGTAATACTAAACCTATATGATATGTGCAGAGCTAAACTGGGGCCTTGTGATCAATTACTACCCCACACCCCAGTTGTCCCAAACACCACTTTATAGGTCTAAGATCGATTTTAACCAAGAGTTCTCAAGTAAACGGGCCTTTCAAGCTATAATCAGAACACAAACACATACCCGAGATAAAATGGAATTAAATCAGAAATCAAACACTTATCCTACAAACGAAGCAACTCTCATGCTCATCAAATTTTCAGCAGGAGGAATAAAATGAAAAAGGAGACGGGATGTGTACCTCCAAGGCATACATCCATGCCTTGGATAGATCGAGCTTATGTGACAGCGAAACAGTCACAAGCTTCAAGAAAAACTGCTAAGAATAACAAACGTTAACAGTAACACAATATCAAATCAAACCAACTGAAATTTTTTTTTTTGTACTTATCTTTTTCTTGAAAACTTTTCTTGAAACAAATCTTTCTCACAACCTTTTGAAAACACTTTTGCAATAAATTTTAAGAGACAGTAAGGTAACCAAACACTATCACTTTTATAAAAAAATGTCAGTTAATTTATAAAATGGTTCAAGCATTTGGGGTCTTCAAAAATAAAATTCATAAAAGATTTTTACTTTGAATAAACTGAAATATAAATGCAAGTAATTTAAAGAGCTGGAAAGTAAAACATGGAACTCAATACTTCTATTTCATAAATTTTGCATCAAATTACAAGTTATGAAAAAAGAAAATTGGAACAACTGAAAAAAGAAAAACCCTATGCCTTATATAGATGGCTACAAGTTCTTCTAGAAATAAAAAGAAAAGTAAACCCTAATGTATACGAATTCCAAATGTACCATTGATCTTTGGATTCGAATCTTGGTCAAGACTGGTCTCTTGTGATCTTTCTGCCATGTCCATGTGCTCCCAGCTGTAATAATCCCATCTAAACCGTTTACATACCATTGGGGGTCAAGGAACCAATGAGGGTCGTTGATCCTGTCTGATTTTTGGTATTGGTGTGAAAGTGAGAGGGTAGGGGAAGGTCCCACAGCCACATGGGTGTGTCTCTAAGTGATTTAGGGTGTGGGTTTAGTTTAGGGTTTATAGGATTAGTGATCTGGAAAATTAAGACTAAAAACCCTTTGATTTAATGTCGATTTGAACTGGGGATTTGTTAGGGTTTATAGAATGGTGGAGAGGTGATTTGATCTGGTTTGGGAGTGTTTAGTTGTTAACCGCCAGAATCTATATTATTTAATTAGGTTCAAACTTGATTAAATAAAACCTGGTTTAGTGGGCTAAGGTGACGTGGGAGAAGGGTATTGGAGGGGTAGGTTTAATGTTTTAGCAATACTGGCCCCTAGTTTTTGTAAAAATAGTCACAGCAGGTTTAAGTGGCATTTGTCTCCCATTCCTTTGTCATGAAGTTATGGCAAATTACATATTCAGTCCCTCCCTTTAATAAGTATTAGAGCAAGGACTAAATGTGCAAATTTTTTTCTCATCAAGGGCTAAATATGTAACCTCCTGACATTTTAGGGACCACAATGTAATATTAGAGTTTTACAAGGGTTTAAAATGACAAGTCTTCCAAAGTTGAGGGACCATTCTTGACAATCTTCAATTCTTCAAGGGCATTTTTGTGAATTCTATTTTTGGGCTTGGTTCTTTGTGCGGCTTCGTTTCCCGTGTTCGTTTTTGCTTCATTCTTGTAATCTTTTGGTGAATTCACGATATCCGTACCTGAAATACACAATGAACAAACACAGGCATATATTTGGGTATTTTGATGATATTTTAAGCGTTTTAAGCCCGATTTTGATGATGAGACTATGTATAATTGCAGTCTCATCACTCCCGCATAATAAACCATTGCCGTATCCCCACGCAATGCAAGAATTAAGTATCATAGCACTTCCAAAATTCATTTTATGATGACATTTATTGAAGACATAAATTTAAATAAACTACTATATGCGTTTTAGACATAATGTATTGTTTTCATCACGAGAATGTGACTTTTGGGATCATAGAACAAGAACACGTGAATGCTTCGTTAGAAATAATTTCGTCGTCCTCGATTTTCACCCAATTCCATGCTAAGCGTGTAACGAGATCGTTGTTATTATAAGTTAGCAACACGATCACATCTCATGAGTGTTAATTACGAACCTAAACTCCCTTATTCCTACTTGGTATCTCTTATATTTTATTTTGTCTTAATGATCACGAGGATACATCATTGACTTATGCGTGAATAGAGATTAAGTCTAAAAATAGAGTTTTAACGGTGTAACCAAAATCATCGAATTAATAATTCATCCTAATAGACAACGATGTCAAAAAATTAAGTCAACAAGAAGGATCGATAAACACGGTTTTATAACGGTTTTGAACATGAGACTTATTACCAAGACTTTTATATGCCCCCTAACGGAAGGGCCTTATTATCTTTGGTTTACCTCCATCTTTTATTCAACTTCGCCATGAAGCTTTTATTATGACTTCGGTCTTGCCTTGCCTTTTATTATCCGCCTCATCGGTGGTTTTATTAGCCAAACACGTATATCCTCACGCTAAAGCGAATTTTGGATCTTTAAAGCTTCGAAGATTAAGGCTTGATTCACTTTCAATTTTTCATAGATTTTTCGGCCTTGTGGGGCTTCAAATTGTTTGCTAGATTTAGGTGAGCACTTGAAATCTTATTATTAGGTGAAGCTTTCGATTATTCGGGTGCCAATACTTCAAAACCGTGACGCTGGCGATACCTTAATGTTTTCCCAATTTAATTACATGGAAGCTACTAAAACAAATTAGAAACCAACAATAGTGACTAAACCGCCAAATCAATATTTATTAACAATTTATTATGCAAAAGTGTGGGGAGAATAAGCTAATAATTACTACACATGAGATCGTGACGATTACGAGACTTATAAATAACTCTATCATTTCTCGTCCTCATTTAAGAGACTTAGCCTAAAAAGTTAAGGAATCGAAGCTAAGTGCTCAAGACGCACGGTCGAGTCAAAAATTACTCTTATTCTCACCATCGGAAAACCTACATTCGTGTCTTAAACACTTATGAAAAACAAGAAAAATTTTAAAATTTGGCCATTTTTAGCCTTATTTTGCATAAAACGATAACAAAAGATGAAAATTGGATTGCGTGGTGACGTGAGCAAGGTAAAGTATCTACTCACCCCCCCCCCCCCCCCCCCCCCTACTAAAACTAAACATTGTCCTCAATGTTTCGAGTCTAGGGGTGTAAACACCCCCATACTAGAGACGAAGTCGAATGCTTAATCTCGAGCATGGAAAGGGTAAAACGAATAACCTAAAAGCCGTTTATGAATTATGCAAATAAGATAAACGTTAGAACATAAAAGGATATCATCGGATATCAGAATCTCCAAAGGCAACGATCGAAGCTTGAGTGATCCGTAGAACGAACACGAGAGGCTTCAATGATGACGATGAACGTAATAAATCACAATCACAAACAACCACGAAACAAAGGTTGGAAGAGCACAAGTCCCCTCGTATTAAACTAATTAGAAAGCAATAATATGTACATGGATAAGCATGGGTCTCCCCCACGAGGCACCTTGTTTTTGATAACCGAGTCAAAAGCTCGACTCGAATCCCCATAAATGTGATCATTTAGGGATATCCTTGGTTCGGTCATTTTTGGTGGGACTTACATGTAATCAAGGCCTAAAAGCAACCGTGTATAAAGGCAAAACCTCTATACCGGGATCAAAGATCGTGTCTTCGTTTTCGGATGATAAACGAAACAACACGACTTCAAGTAACAATGTCCCAAAGGGACACAAGAAAATAGCATAAGAAGAGAAGGGTGGGACATTGGTTGGGCATAAAAATCGAGTTACTCGAGGTAAACTCTCACCATAAGTGTAGAAAGGATTTCTAGTGACTACTTCGGTAAAAGACCGAGATTTTATCTTAAAAGTGATACCGGGGTCAAAAATCTCGTCCTCGGTGGAGAAGTGTGAGGGAACAAATGGGACTTCCCCCATACTAGATCCACACACAACGTCGTCAAAAGAAGTAGACGCGTTTGTAGCAAGCTCAATTAATCGAGGTGATGACGGAGTTATCTTTGGAAAAAATTTCAAATCACTTGTAAAATCTTTTCCTTTTTCATTTTTTAACTCTTTGTTACGAAAACCCAAGTTGATTAAATTGAAAATCTTTGGTGTTTCTAATATAATTCTAGGCACACTTAAAATTTCCACATTTATCTTGAAGGCGGGAGGAGGATTTGAATTTTTAAAACGTGAATCGACTAATAAAACATCCCCCTCCTGTCTAACGCAACGGTCCTCATCAAACTCGAAAATAGAAGGCGGATCATCAAGAATACGTTTGATCTCAGAAAAGTCGCCATCGGGATGAAAAACGTCTTCTCTTCCTCGTGGAAGAGGTTGAGCAATAAAATCGTCGATAATCGAGTCGCTAGCTTCAACCGTCGTGAAACTAGGAAAAAGAAGGCTCTTCGATTGAAGATTTTGCCTTTGCCGTTTTGACCTCGATATCGAAAAACGAATCGATGTGAGCAAGGCCATCGGCGGACTTCTCACATGATAAATCCAAAATCTCACTTGGTGTGGGATTAGGAGTAAAAGGCTCGTCTCGTGACGATTTTGCCTTGACGGTTTCAACTTTGTCCTTCGAAGGGATCGAACGTGGGTTTTCAAACATTTTAGCAAAACTACTAACACGTCCCTTCGGAATTAATTTTCGTTCATCTTGTAAAAACGAGGGCTCAACGATTTCCTTTAAAACCTTTTCACATTTTTCTTTTTTAAAATCATTTGATGGAATTTCTTTGTCAAAATTAAGCGTATATTGATTTAGAAAATCCTCAATAATTTCATCCTCATTAGAAAAATTAGGTTTAGAAGGTACAAGATTTAATAATCCCAAGTACCCTACGAGTTTTTCCTTTGGCTTATTTTCCAAAACATTTTTCAAAACTTCGTTGGATGTCGTTTTTGTTTCCTCTACGTTTTTGCAAGACGACGAAGGTTGCACGACTCTAAAATTCGAGAGATTGGGATCAATACGAGACGTACGAGTCTTAGGAGTAGAAATAACTTGAACCTCTCCCTCGAGATTAGGATTGGTGACGTTCGATGAAGAACTCGACTCGTATGAAGCTACTTTTTTCTCTAAGGTCTCAATCGTTGAAAGAAGTTCATTTTGCTTATTAGTGTAAGCCTCCACAACTTTATCAACAATTTTATCCCATCTCTCGTCAACTTGGTCAGATAAACGTTCTTGTTCTTTATAAGCGGCATCATATTCGTTTTCCAATGGAGGCCATTTCCTTTAAGTAAAATTCCTTTTGAGTTTCCAGTTGTTTTTCGTAGTGTTCCTTAAGATTCGTAACTTGTTCTTGAATCATTGTTAAGTTTGCATTATTTCGTCTCATATAATCACAAAAGGCGTTTTGATTCATCTCATTATTTTGATTTTGATCATAATTAAAAGACGAATAGAACGAAGACGATGGGTGATCTTGGTCGTAAGATTGAAAATTGTCACCAAGACCACGTGGAGCGGAGTTATAGATATAACCCTCTCGACCTTCAATAACCTTACAATTAAAACAATTGGCACCATCGGGCGGGCCTCCACAATATGGACACGAATAATATCCACTATCATTCGACATGATGCAACGAGAACGGTGTTACGAGAATTAAACGTTATAGAGGGTGAAAGAAGAGAATTATGAAATTAGAGGGAATGTAGAAGATTATTTTTTGTGCTTTTGATTGTTTTTTTAATTTTTTTGTTTTTTTGGTATTTTGAATGTATTAAGTAGACAAAAATCTACAAATCTCTCCTCGAATCGATTTTCTCGATTAAAAGATCCTCAAGGAATGAAAACGATCACGTGGAGTGAACGCCTTCGATGACTTTAGAACGTTGGTGGAACACCAAAACGTTCAAGAGGGTTTAATCTTGAAAACAAGCAAATATATATACGTAGATAATACTTTGGTTGGCAAACCCTCGATTAGCCCTTTTTCTCAAAACACACACAAGCAAGCGGGGGAAACGAGGCGGCGCTAAGCACTTAAGAGCCTTTTTCCCTTAGGTCGTGAAATACAACCGCCTTATACCCACCTTATAGTTTGTGTTAATCGAAATTAAGCCTCACGAAAGTATTTATCTATTTTGCCTTTTACTTTTGCTTTGGATTCGAATACAATGATCGAGTGATGAAATCCCGAATCAAGGTTGTGATTTCTCACGTATTTGGAGTACTTGTATTTTTATTGTTCTACGTAAATACAATATAGTAATAATATTCACAATAAAAACGAAAACCAATATATCTACAATATAGTAAAATGATGTTGTGTGTTTAATTTAGGAAAACTAAACACAATTTATTTGGATACTATAATATAATAAGGAAAAATAACAAAAATGAGTATGTACGATATTCACGCTTTTCAAAATGTGAAAAGCAAAAACGCACCACTCACAAAAACACGATACTAATAATGGCACACTAAAAACACCTCCCCGACAGCGGCGCCATTTTGATAGTCGTAGAAATACGTCTTTTAGGAAAAAGAGCGTATAATGGGCAAGTATTAAGTTGCACGTTTTAGGAAAAACGCGAAACCGAACAAATGCGAGTTCGTTCTCGAGGAGGTGTGTGGATTAATGTGCCAATAAGTATAATCAAAAGTTGGGGTAGTGTCGTTTTTGGAAGAGAAAAGAAAGAAATAAAAGACGAGATACGTTAAAGACTACACTACGACGGCGAAAACGTGAAATCGTAAAACCTACAAAAACCTAAAAAGTCTCTAAAATTCACCAAAATTTAAACTTAAACTAATAAAAACACAAATAAAACAATTTTGAAAACCAAAAAGTCCAGAAGCTTTTTAATAATTTTATAATAATTTTTAAAGTTAATAAAAAAACCTTAAAATTAGATAAAATTAAAAATAAGTTAAAATGAAAATTTTATGGATTGTAAACCTAAAACTATTTATTTAAAACATAAAAACTATTTTTGAAAATTTTTAAACTAAATTATACTATTTTTAAACTATTTAATTAAAAACGGTAATAAAATATTAAATAAAAAAAATCAAATAACGTGAAAAATAAAAACTTTATACTAAAAAGTCCTAATTGTAATGGAGAACTAGGGAAAAATCAAAAACACCAACTTAGCTTATTCAGTAAGCTGGAATCAGCTTTTTATAACTCGAATTGAATTAAACAAGCTAGCACAAAAATACCTTAAGTATCTAACCAATGCAACCTTGGTCAGTAAAAGACCCAAGGACATGGCGGTGAGAGTGTTGGTGTGTGGTGTAAACGGCGCAGGTTCGAGTCCTGGCCAAGACTTTTTGAAAAACTATTTTTTTTTTTTTTGCAAAGAACTTGAATACAGTTATCCAACTACACAAAAACACCAATACAACTTCTGATCAACACGATTTTAGCTCAGTTATGACAAAAAAAATTCTCACAGACATTACACTTTTTCTTTCTTTGTTCTTAGCTTTGACTGTTGGGATTTCAAGGATATTGGAGATCTCGGTTTGGGGATGTAGAATTTTGCTGAGCTCGCAGACGGCACCCTCACAAGTCAGTGGACTTGTGAGGAGTCAAGACTTATAAAAAGAACTCGACACTAATCACAATGTAACCAAGATGCAACAGAATAAAGCAAAGCACAATGAGAGTCGTTCTAGGGGTTCTAAGCGCTAACAATGAACTAGTGAGCGAAATAAACTCCCTTAAGCGTACCGAGCCTAATCCAATAAAGACACAATCAAACTATATTACTTCAAGCTAACATTAAAGCAACTTGTAGCCAAAAACATCAACAAAAACCTACGACACACATACAGTAACGGTAATATGGGTTTGTGGGAGTCTGGTGCAGAACAGTGAACTTAAGAGGGAATTCTACACCACCAAATGTTATAACAAGCATATCTAAACTTATACTAACCTACGTTCTACGAGTGATCAAGTTATTATAGTATAAAGCACAAAATCCAAGCCCTAGAACACTCCATTCAGTCATTGTTATTCAGAAAAGAGGTACGTGGTTTGGTTCTATAACAGTGGGCTATAAAACAATTGTTCAATTACTAAATGCCCCTCAAAATCTACAACCATCTTACCTAGCCCTATAATGGTCTTAAATCTAACTATCAGTTGAATATAAAACCAAACTTACACACTATTTAGGCCCCTACAATTTCTTATATGAAAAATATGCAGTAAAGTGAGTCCTACTGGTGTAGTTTGCCAATAGCGCGGGTCTGACAACTCAAACTGGCAACAAAACTCTATCAAGATTTTAAATAAATCACTTACAGACCCGTATTAGTATACTACCTAACAACGTCAAAGACTATAAGGTCAAACTCCTATGATTAATAAAGAAAACTGATTTTTTTAATGACAGAGAATGCAAAATACCCACGCAGTTATATCACTGATATGCTTGTACCAAATCAGAGTCCTAGAGCTATTTATATCTAACAAGTAGGCAACTAATCCTCAAACCTATAACAGACAGTCCTAGATTCTAAGTGGCGGGTTAGTCCCAAATACTCTTAAAAATCTGTCAAACCAAATAAAAAGATTTTACAAACCAATTTTAACCGAAACCACTCCAATGCAACCTAAACTATATGAGCATGTTAAAACTATCATGAATAGCATAAATTTAACATAAACATGAACCAAAACTTACAAATTTAGCTTGAAAAACTGAATACACCTAAGATAATCGATGGACCTTAAACCTAAAACCACCTATATCTAAACAAGCTATACTCTCAGAAACCTACAAGGTTCCAAAATCTAAATCACTAACCTCCCCTACTATATCCTAACAGTCTAGCAAGGTTTAGACTCCTAAACACCAAATCGAAAACCAATCTGCCAAAGCAAGAGTTACAGCTATAAACGAGCCAAATCAAACATATAACATGCTATCAAAAATCAAGACATCTATACTAATCAGCTATAACATTTGGAATAGACAGATTTCACCATAACATGGCAGAATTTCTACAAACTTGCAAATAAGGATTCTAAAACTGAGACACCAACTTTTTTTGTTGAAAAACCGTAATACTAAACCTATATGATATGTGCAGAGCTAAACTGTGGCCTTGTGATCAATTACTACCCCACACCCCAATTGTCCCAAACACCACTTTATAGGTCTAAGATCGATTTTAACCAAGAGTTCTCAAGTAAACGGGCCTTTCAAGCTATAATCAGAACACAAACACATACCCGAGATAAAATGGAATTAAATCAGAAATCAAACACTTATCCTACAAACGAAGCAACTCTCATGCTCATCAAATTTTCAGCAGGAGGAATAAAATGAAAAAGGAGACGGGATGTGTACCTCCAAGGCATACATCCATGCCTTGGATAGATCGAGCTTATGTGACAGCGAAACAGTCACAAGCTTCAAGAAAAACTGCTAAGAATAACAAACGTTAACAGTAACACAATATCAAATCAAACCAACTGAAATTTTTTTTTTGTACTTATCTTTTTCTTGAAAACTTTTCTTGAAACAAATCTTTCTCACAACCTTTTGAAAACACTTTTGCAATAAATTTTAAAGAGACAGTAAGGTAACCAAACACTATCACTTTTATAAAAAAAATGTCAGTTAATTTATAAAATGGTTCAAGCATTTGGGGTCTTCAAAAATAAAATTCATAAAAGATTTTTACTTTGAATAAACTGAAATATAAATGCAAGTAATTTAAAGAGCTGGAAAGTAAAACATGGAACTCAATACTTCTATTTCATAAATTTTGCATCAAATTACAAGTTATGAAAAAAGAAAATTGGAACAACTGAAAAAAGAAAAACCCTATGCCTTATATAGATGGCTACAAGTTCTTCTAGAAATAAAAAGAAAAGTAAACCCTAATGTATACGAATTCCAAATGTACCCTTGATCTTTGGATTCGAATCTTGGTCAAGACTGGTCTCTTGTGATCTTTCTGCCATGTCCATGTGCTCCCAGCTGTAATAATCCCATCTAAACCGTTTACATACCATTGGGGGTCAAGGAACCAATGAGGGTCGTTGATCCTGTCTGATTTTTGGTATTGGTGTGAAAGTGAGAGGGTAGGGGAAGGTCCCACAGCCACATGGGTGTGTCTCTGAGTGATTTGGGGTGTGGGTTTAGTTTAGGGTTTATAGGATTAGAGATCTGGAAAATTAGGACTAAAAACCCTTTGATTTAATGTCGATTTGAACTGGGGATTTGTTAGGGTTTATATAATGGTGGAGAGGTGATTTGATCTGGTTTGGGAGTGTTTAGTTGTTAACCGCCAGAATCTATATTATTTAATTAGGTTCAAACTTGATTAAATAAAACCTGGTTTAGTGGGCTAAGGTGACGTGGGAGAAGGGTATTGGAGGGGTAGGTTTAAGGTTTTAGCAATACTGGCCCCTAGCTTTTGTAAAAATAGTCACAGCAGGTTTAAGTGGCATTTGTCTCCCATTCCTTTGTTATGAAGTTATGGCAAATTACATATTCAGTCCCTCCCTTTAATAAGTATTAGAGCAAGGACTAAATGTGCAATTTTTTTTCTCATCAAGGGCTAAATATGTAACCTCCTGACATTTTAGGGACCACAATGTAATATTAGAGTTTTACAAGGGTTTAAAATGACAAGTCTTCCAAAGTTGAGGGACCATTCTTGACAATCTTCAATTCTTCAAGGGCATTTTTGTAAATTCTATTTTTGGGCTTGGTTCTTTGTGCGGCTTCGTTTCCCGTGTTCGTTTTTGCTTCATTCTTGTAATCTTTTGGTGAATTCACGATATCCGTACCTGAAATACACAATGAACAAACACAGGCATATATTTGGGTATTTTGATGATATTTTAAGCGTTTTAAGCCCGATTTTGATGATGAGACTATGTATAATTGCAGTCTCATCAATGACTGACGACAATCGCTTTTGAGCAAAGCAGTTCTGAACCCGCACTTCATGAAATGGGACCCAGTAACATTAGCTCTGGTCTTGTCCCAAACAACCCTTCTTCATCATCATGTACACCACCTACTAGGAATGAGTGGGATACGTTGTTTCAACCGTTCTTTGATGAACTATTTATTCCTCCAAGTATTGTCGCTCTAGAACTTGCAGTAATTGCTCCGGTTACCGAAGTTGTCGCTCCAGCAACCAAAGCACAATGAGATACGTCTACACCTACAACTGGTTAAGATGAACCTTCAACGAGTAGTTCTCAACCAACACATGTATCAACTACTGTGGATTTGCTTTTATCTAATCCGGTGGTCTAGGTGGGTGGTGGAAGGTGGAAGCCATTGTTGAGTTGAGAGAAAGAGAGGTTGTGTGTGAATGATAGAAAATGTGTATTAAAACAAGAAATGAAAACACAATCAACACCCCTCCTTGGAAGCCTAGGAGGGGTATATATAGTCATACACGACCCTTAAACAATACATTGTTCCTAGTCTAGTCTAAGTGTGTGTGACTATGATAACTAATGGGAATTCTTAAATGTCGTCACATAAAGTGAATTTCCAACAATCTTCCCCCATGGGACGACGTGTAGAATTCCTTACAATATTTTTCCTAACAAGTACATAATGATTAAGAACAAAAGCTTTCATGAAGCGTCCAATGCTGATGATGTCTTCTGAGGCCTTTGACTTCAAAACGACTCATCTTTAAAGTAACTTGTAGAAGAAATACTGTAACGGCACGAGCTAAGTAATCCATGTACTTCTGGTTAAGGAGAAGCTTCTGAATTAACTTCCCCCTAATTCATGACACATAAACTTGATGTAGAAGCTTTTTAAATAGCTTCCCCCTAAACCAAAAATCCTCGTAAGCAACTTCAAGGCTTTCAACAAAGCTTAGAATGATTAAGCGCACAACGGAATTTAACAAGGAAACCCCATCATATAACATGATAATGATGCTATGAGGGATTGAAAGTAAGGGGCACACCAAGTAGATCAACAACTTCTCTTCTCACGCTTGAATAATTCTTCTGAATTTTTCTTCCCCTGAGAGTTCAAGTTATGCATACTAGAAAGAATCAAGACATTTCTTCCCCCACATAGTTGAAGAAAATAAATCAATCCCAAGTATGAAGCTCAAATACTGAAGTAAACACTTTATCCCATTCATGAAGTTGACATCGTAACACCAGAGTTAATTAAGTCTCGGAAATGCACATATCTTCTTCTGGAGATGCACCAGAGTCAATCAAGTCCCGGGAATGCATATCTCTCCATATAGGATAATGATGATGAATAATTGCAACAACCAAACAATTAAACATCGAATCAGTAGTGTACCGTTTAGAGATTGATAACGCCACGAGTTAAAACACTAATTTTCTCTGCGGCTATGACAATTGTCATCTCAGAATGTCTTCAAATCAAAAGAAGGTATGAAGTTCATCACGTGTACTCGTTCTGCTTTCAATGTGTCTTCTTCTTCCCCCTTGATGGTTTCGAAACTCGGAACCATCAATAAATCGTACGCACATGTACCTGAAAACTCGTGAGAATAATAAATAAGCTGAATTATATATTTTGTGAGAATCAGCTGTTGATCGAAATTATCTACTCATAAACTCTCCACGGCTATCTTTACCAACCCACTTGAAAGCAATTTGAAGTGACCACTGATAGAATGAACCGGATACATCAAACTTGAAACTGAATAAGAATCCTTCGATCTTGTGACTTAAGCTTTCACTATTGTTGAATGAGGAACGGTGGAGAAATCTCTAAGTACCCAATGCATCAATGAAGAAGTCTATAAGCACAACACCTCTTGAATTTATCCACGTCGACTAAGCGCGTGACACTGAGTACAACAATGTAACCCCTTTAAGTGATAGTTATCCGAGTCATCAACCAACCACCCCGAACTCGGAAACTAGATAAACAAGTCTTCATTCTAAGATTAAGCACGAGCAAGTTATATTTGAATATAAAATAAATACACGCCTTCGAAAAATCCGTCTTCAACTTCACATAATTAATACCCGATCAAACGAATCCGTAGTCACTAAAAAATATACCTAAATTTTTCTTGGTCTCGTCAAAAAAAAAAATTCACTTAGTCTCTCGTCACTTGATCACTTTGTCACGTCATTTTGTCCTTATCAAACCCCGATCATTACCCAAATATAACTTAATAGCACAACTTTTGTCCAAAATAAATTTGACATAAAATTTGTGCAATAAAGGTTTGATACTTGGCCCATCTTTAGCCATCCATAAACAAACGCAGCCTATCAATCAACTTCAAACAAGCTCCAATATATCATAAGGATAAAAACGTGGCATGTTTATAAGTTGATGTGAAAAGGCATGAACTTGGCCCATCATCATCATATTAGTTGACCAGGGATACGTGTCCTTTACATGTAATTACTCGGCCTATAACACCTATCCTTACCCGATCAATAAAATGAGATATATAGCCTCACACTCTAAATATTAGGTTAACCCTAATCTCATTCACTAACAAACGCAGCCACAAAAAACTCGCCTTCCCCCAAGACGATATGCTCCCATCTCTATCTTATCTTCACGCAAGAATACATAGATCCAATTTTACCAGGCAATAACCCCACGAAATCAATCAAACCAGAACCATCTAGTTCTTATCGAATCAAGAAACCTTGAATTAAAATGATGGTTAATGTGCTATTCGTGTAGATCAAATGAAAAACGACTCAAGAGCGTCTTCAAGATCTTAAATTAAGGTCTCGGGTAGGTTCAATGACTGCATGTTTGATTTAGTTGGTTTCTTAAAATGTTAAATCGAAAAGAAGATTGATTATAGCATTTTTGTTACTAATCATTCTTTTAATTCGAATATTAAAGTGGGAAACCAAACATAGATCTGTCATGCATGGCTTTTTCGTGAGAAGATCTAAAAAGATCTGTGATATTGATGTATCACACAAAAAGAGATAAAACTGAGATCTAATTAATTTTCTGTTTTACTTGTTTTGAGTCAGATTCGAGAACTAATAATCAGTCGTAGATGGGATAGGTGTCGACGGGTTTGGGATTAGATTGATGGAGTTGGGGAGTAATAAGTTTGGATGTGTTATGTTGGTACTGGTCAAATGTCATTTTGATAAAAACAGTCGCAATGTTCAAATTAAAAAAACCCATCGCAATGTTTTAATCTTGCATCGCAATGTTTTCAAAATAAGTCCATCGGAATGTTTCAGTCCCATCGGAATGTTTCAGTCCCATCTGAATGTTTTACCCCATCAGAATGTTTCACCCCATCGGAATGTTTTCTCTACACCCCATCGGAATGCATTCGTCAGAATGCATCCATCGAAATGCATCCGTCGGAATGCATCCGTCGGAATGCATCGAATGTGTTCCATCGGAATATTCGATCGCAATGTAGAAAACATTGGTTTTTACGATCGCAATATTCCGATCTGAATGTGAATCTGACATCTTATCCGTACTTTTTCCTTGAAATCCGGATATGTGAATCTGAATCTAATTTTTCTGGGTAACTACATCATCATCAAAAAAAACAAGAGAAACCCAGATAAAAATGATACCAGATCTAAAAAAATAAGATCAGAAACAGTAGACATAAAACCAGGTCTAAAAACGTGAAACCAGGGACTTAAAATGATGACAACTTTTGACTAGTGGGTTATGAATACCATATATGACCATTGATATGAGCTTAAACTCATATCATTTTATCAATAAATAACCCTAAAACATGAAGCAAAATATCAATTTATCTTGAAAAACAGTGTTATGTGGTATGTTTGTGTTTGTGTACACTTGTGTAGGTAAAAGGATGCATTTTCAAGCAAACAAGGAATAATCAAGCTTAATTTGATGAAAAAGACAAAGAAGGACCAAAGTGTAAATATTGTAAAAAGACAAGATCATAGTCAAATTTGGTCAACTATCAAGTCAACTCAGTCAAAGGATCATTTTTGCTCAAGGATGAAGTTTGAAAGACTAAAAGTGCCAAAGAAATGAAGTTACAAGCTCAAAAATGCAATCTGCCAAAGTCTAGGGACTAAATCTGCCAATCTTGGAAATTATTACAAGTTCAATCCATGTGTTACATGTTTAGACCAATGAGAAGCCAGGGATATATGACACGGATTGCCACATATCAAGCATTAAATTCCCACTCAGCCGCCTGCATTAAATGAGAGTATCTAAACAGTGTGATCCGTGTGCTTCCCATTCAGCCATTCACATCATGACACGTGTTAGTTTCAAACGGCCAAAAATTCCCAGGATCGTTCTTGAGCTAGAATGGATTTCATGAAGAGTTATAAACATCAAAGTGGCTTATTTTTTAGAGACGAATCCATTGGTCAAGGTCAATTAACATCAAATCAACTCAATCAAAAAGCCCCAATTCATGTTCATACCTGCAAATTCAAGGGAGCAGAATTATGCCACGTGGAGACCTGGGATTGGTCCCAACACGTCACCAACCCCAACAAACCTCCTTCTCAAGTCTATAAATAGCAGTTTAGGTCTTCATTTGTAATGTGTAGTTGTAAGTGTGAAAAACACACACATTTACATTTTTCTCTCATCATTTCCCTTTTTAGCTAAACTACTCAAGAGTTTGACACACTCTTGAGTTAGTTAGTTAGTTAGTTAGAATCCTTTTAACAGCTTTGTAACCAACTTCCATTAATAAAAATTCAAATTCTTCATTTCCCGCCAAATCTTATCTTCATCATTTACTGTTCATTCCTGCTTCAATTGATACTTGTGTTGCTGCTTTAAGTTTGTTATGATCATTCATTGATCATAATTGACTTTGGAGTGAAGATAGTAGCAGTCTGTTGATTTCAGTTCAAATCCATAGCAAATGAGATGAATTCAGGCCATGATGTTGATTCTAGTTGATTTGTAGCAGTTTGTTGATTGTAGATTGTTGATCTAGTGCTAAGGTGGTGGTTAGCACTAGAATAGAGAGTACAACACTCCTCTACTTCCCAATGGTATCTTCACAAGGTTCTAAATGTTTCTGAGTTTTGATTCCACTCAATTTGTCAATTGCATGCTTCAATTCTAGCTAAAATTCTTGTTTATTGTATGATAAAACATCTTTAGTTTGGATTTGATTAGATTCTAGACTTGATTGTAGCTTAAGAGTTGCTTTACTGCTTATAGTTTTGGATTGAGTTCTAGTGATAGCTTATTTCAGTCATTTTTAGCCTTGTTACCTCATTTGAGTTCTAGTTGTGTTCATTACTTGCAAACAGCTTTTATACATTTCATTTTGAACACTTAGTTTAGTTTGATAAAGGTTTTCATTCAGTTTAAACTAGAACTTAAAAAGTCTTAACAAAAGTTTCCAAAAGATCAGATAAAGGGTGTTTGGCATTAGATTGAAATAAGATTTCAAGTGTTGGAATTTGATAAGTAAAGGTTCATTTCTATTCACAAGGTGATAACAAGTCATATTGAGTCATTTTCAAGTCATATTTTAGGTCAACCAGGCAATTGACAAGAAAAAGGATTGGGTCAATTTTCATTCAGTTTTGCTTAAAAAAGTTGTCAATTTCATTCCCTTGGCATTTACTGGATTGTTGATGAAAGTTAACCAAACCAGTTCTCATTTGTAGCTCATATTATGAACTTTCATATTCTATAAGCATTTGATACAGTTTCCATTAAGCTAGGAGAAATAAGCAAAAATCTAGACTGTTGAGGAAAGTAATGTTTCTGTAAATGAAAACAGCAATTTCATATCTCACAATTCTTTTCACAAACTTTGCAATTTTCTTTCATAAATCCACTTAGTAGATGTTATTGGTTGATTTTTGAGAATTTCAATTTTTTGTCAAAAATTTTGGTCAACGCTTGGTCAACATAAGCCATTTTCAGCTTAATTCAAATTCCATGCTTATTACTTGATGAATTTTGTTAAGATTTGATTTCCCGTTCATCATTTGAGCTCACTAATCAGTTTAAGCACAAAAATCCAGTTGTGCATGTTCAGATTGTCCTAGAGCTTATTGTGTGCTTATTGTGAGGTGCTTATTTGCTTATTAGACACTTTCAGCTTAAATCCTCTTACAGGTCTAGCTTATTTTGAATTCTAAGTGTTTTGCAAGTGGTTTGACTGATTTTGGTTCAGTAATAAGCTCAAACAAGCTTATTTGTCACTAGAACCCGTTTTTGCTTAATAAGTTTCCAAAATTGCATTTAGTTCCCTAGTGTATTAAACTGTTTCTATTTTTGGCTAAACTTACACTTTATTAGGGTTTGCACTAAACAAGTCCTTATAGTTTGAAAGTTGTTAAGTTTCAGTTAGTAGTTTTGGTAATTGTTACAAAGTTGGTTAGTTTGTTATATAGTTTACATTTTTGATCCTTTTGGTTAACTGTTTTACATTTTCAGTCCTTATACTTTTTAGACTTTACATTTTAAGCATTTAATTTTCATAGAATTTACAATTTCAGTCCTTTTAGTTTTAAAATTTACATTTTGAATTTACTTGAATAAAAACTTGGTATTTGCACGATGTTTTACATATAAGTAGGTAATATTTTTCAGTTTTGCAAGGCTTTGTTTGAATTAGCAAATAGAATATCCAAAAAAGATTAACAACCAAAAACAGTTAAAAACCCGATATTGATTGGACTTTCAATTAGCAAGAACTGAGAAAAACGAACTGCATTATACACAATTTCAAATGGCGCCGCTGCCGGTTCTTTGACTTTACGAGAGACTATCGATTGACGGTTTTCATTGGCTTTTGGGATCCGTTCACCTTGTGAACGTTATTTTTACGTATCATAAATCAAAAATATAAAAATATATAAAAACTAAAAAATTAACAAAACAATTCTTTTCCTAAAGAATTGACCAAAAAATTAAAAAATCCAAAAAGCAATCTTTTTCCTAAGAGATTGCACCCAAAAATATATATTATTGGATTCTCTCGGTTTTTATGTACATATAGTATTTTCTCTTAAAAACTCATAAATACAAAAATATTTTCCATATATTATTATAAGTAAATACGTATACGTATAAGAACAACCAATCTACATATTCTCCATAAGTATTGCCAAGGCAATACACCGTGTTGAGGGGCGTTCCGGTCCTTGACACGTGTATCGATCAAACAAAATAAAGCAAGAATAGATAAATACTCTCAATAAGCAACAATTCGAAGAATACGAACATTTAAGTGAATAAAAAGTCGATGTGCTATAAAATGCCATCTAAGGGTCAATAGGTACTTAAGTGCTTCGCGCCACCTAACCCCCCATTCACTTGTGAGTATTCTAAGAAGGAAGGCTTCATTGGGGGTCTTGCACCCAAGTAGTACATACGTATATTGTTATTTTCTTGTGGATATTTAATATTGAAACTCGAAGAGGATAATCCATTTCTCTTCAAAGTCACACGAGAGCTTCTCTCTCATTCCTCGTATTGAGTTGCATGCTCACTCGCGGGCGTGCACAAATACCGATTGGTGTACAACCTCTTCCACCGAAAAGGAAGAAAAAGAGAAAGAGTAATACCACCACCGTCCATCAAGCCGATCACGAGAATCGTGCTTTGACTCCTCCACCACAAGAAGCCATGGCTGTTGATAATCGTTCTTTGATGGAACGTATTCAAACCAATGTTCATGGATATGCTAGTGCTATTAAGATTCCCGAAATTCCCGCAAATACATTTGAGCTACACACGTCTATGATTACTATGGTTTCACAATCACCTTTCTATGGTAACAAGAATGATGATCCTCATGCTCACCTTAAGAGATTTCTTTCTCTTTGCAATACCATTAAGCACAATGGAGTTCCACATGATGCTATTAAGTTGATGTTAGTGTCATTTTCACTAGAGGGACCCGCTAAGCATTGGTTAGATACCCAACCACCCGATAGTATCACCACATGGGATGGTTTCACCACTAAGTTTTTGAACAAGTTATTTCCTCCATCTAAGACCATGACCTTGAGGAACTTAATTATAGGCTTTCAACAAAAACCTAGTCAATCCTTTAGTGATGCTTGGGAAGAGTATAGTGAGTTATTGAGGCGATGTCCTAACCATGGATTGGATGACGTTCACCAAATCAATACCTTCTATAATGGCCTTAAACCTCATCACCAAGATTCACTCAATGCTTCTGCGGGAGGGAATATTCTTCTTAAGTCCATGCAAGAGGCCTTGGACATCATTGAGACTAAAGCAATGGTTCAAACAAACAATCAATTTGAAGAAAGGGTTCATGTTATCCAAAACAATTCTCAAACACCTTGTGATAACCAACTCCTCAAGTATCAACAAGAGATCATTCAAAAGATGGATAGAGATATTGAGAGGAATTTGAAGGTTCAACAAGAAATACTTCAAGCTTTTAAGACCATATCATTGAACAATTCTTCAAATAATGTGAATGCCATTACCCTTTCTTGTGTAACTTGTGGAGGTCCCCATTCTTATGAACAATGTGATAAGGTGCAAGTGTATCAAGGGGAATGCTATGCTTACCAAGAGGAACATCGTGAACACTTCAAGCCAAATATCAATCCAAATAACCTTTCTTACAAGTCCCAAAACTACCTTACTCCACCGGGATTCCCACCCCAACCACCCACCCAAATTCAACAAAATCCTCCTCAAATTTTACCAAGGAATCAAGGGCAAAGACCACCTTATCAAGGAAATAACTACAAGGCACCCAATCAATTTCAACCTCAAGCAAATACCTTTTATCCACCAAATCAAGGATTTAATGCTCAACCTCTACCTTTCCAACCTCAAGGTTTTCAAGGCAATGTGTCACAAGATTATAACACAATGGATTTCTTGCACAAAATGAATCAAGAGAATGAAAGGAGGTTCCAAGCTATTGAGAAGAAAATGAATGACCAAATGAAACATATAGCGGAGGAACAAACCAATAGGGTTTTAATGGCATTAAATCAAAGACCACAAGGGGCTTTACCTTCCAACACACAAACTAATCCAAGGGCAAATGTTAATGCTATTACAACAAGGAGTGGAACAACAACAAAGGATCCTTCACCTCCTAAACCTACTATTGTTCAACCCACTTGTGCTTCTACTTGTGACAAGCCTTCTACCTCTACTTCACCTCCTCAAAATGCTCCCATTCATTCAAACACCCCTTCTCAACCTATTCATACTTCTCCTTTACCTTCCACACTTCCCAATGAAGAAGCTAACAAAGACAAATCTTCCACTACAACACCTATTCCACCTACACCAAAACCTACTCTTCCATATCCTTCAAGGTTGAAAAAGGACAAGTTAAAGAACAAGGATGACATCCAAGTCTCCAATTTCTTAAGGATGTTCAAGCAACTCAACATCAATATCTCCTTTGCGGAAGCTCTTGCTTATATGCCAAAGTTTGCTAAGATGTTCAAGGATTTACTCTCCAACAAAGAAAAATTGGTTGATTTGCCCAACACATCCCTTAATGAAAATTGTTCCGCGGTGCTACTTAAAACCTTACCAACAAAACTTGGAGATCCGGGGCGCTTCTTGATACCTTGTAATTTTCCCGGTGTTGAAAATTGCATGGCTTTGGCGGATCTAGGGCAAGCATAAACCACATGCCCTTATCGGTTTGGAAAAAACTCTCTCTTCCCGAGCTCACTCCCACTAGGATGACTCTTGAACTAGCCAACCGAACCATAGCTTACCCCGTAGGTATAGCGGAGGATGTGTTTGTAGGTGTGGATAAGTTTACGTTTCCGGCTGACTTTGTAGTGGTTGATTATGACATGGATCCTAGAGTGCCTTTGATTGTTAGTAGACCGTTTTTGAGAACGGGTCGTACTTTGATAGATGTGGCGGAAGGAGAACTAATTATGAGAGTAGAAGATGAGAGAGTGGTGTTTAAGTTAGGGAAAGTTTGTGATAGGAAAGAGGTTAAAGAGTCTAGACCTTGTGAGACTATTAACATTGTTGATGTGTTGGATGAGGTGTGTGATGAACACTTTCATGATGCTTGTAAGAGTACTAGTGATGAGATGCCCCATGTTGAAACCATGGCCTCAATTGCTCCCTCTTTAACACCATTTGGAGAGAGTGATTTCCTCTTGGAGGAATTTGAGTCAAACTTTCTTGGTGATGATGATTCTCCCATTAATTGGGAAGAAGATATTCTTACAATCCAAAAGTTGCTCAATGAGGACCCTATTCCTTCTCCTATTCCACAAGAAGTTACCATTGAGGACCATTCCATAGTAAAACCTTCCATAGAGAGTCCACCTCCTATTGAACTTAAGGACCTTCCATCCCACTTAGAGTATGCTTTCTTAGAGGGCAAAGACCAATTACCTGTGATCATTGCTAAAGATTTGAAAGAGGATGAGAAAGAGCAACTTATTGAAGTCCTTAAGAAACACAAGAAAGCCTTAGCATGGAAAATATCCGACATAAGGGGAATTGATCCACATTTTTGTACACACAAAATCCTTATGGAGGATGATTATAAACCCGCCATTCAAAACCAAAGGAGAGTTAACCCAAAAATCCATGAGGTTATTAAGAAAGAAGTGATTAAACTCTTAGATGCGGGTATGATTTACCCCATTTCCGACTCTCCATGGGTTAGCCCGGTTCATTGTGTTCCAAAGAAGGGTGGAATCACCGTGGTGCCTAATGAGAACAATGAGCTTATTCCCACGAGACTTGTGACTGGTTGGAGAGTTTGTATAGATTATAGAAAACTCAATGAGGCGACTAGGAAAGACCATTTCCCGCTTCCTTTTATGGATCAAATGCTTGAACGCTTAGCGGGAAATGAGTACTATTGCTTTCTTGATGGCTTTTCGGGTTATTTCCAAATACCCATTGACCCTAAGGATCAAGAAAAGACCACATTCACTTGTCCCTACGGTACATTTGCTTACAAGAGGATTCCTTTTGGCTTATGTAATGCACCGGGGACGTTTCAAAGGTGCATGATGGCGATTTTCCATGACATGATAGAGCAAACTATGGAGGGTTTTATGGATGATTTTTCCGTCTTTGGAAATTCATTTACCTCATGTCCCACCAATCTTGAGAGAATGCTTAAGCGTTGTGAGGAAACACGTTTAGTTCTTAATTGGGAGAAATGTCACTTTATGGTGAAAGAGGGGATTGTTTTAGGACACAAAATCTCCAACAAGGGATTAGAAGTTGATCGAGCTAAAATTGATGTGATTGCTAAGCTTCCCCCACCCACCTCGGTTAAAGGTGTGAGGAGTTTTTTAGGTCATGCGGGATTTTATAGGCGCTTTATACAAGATTTTTCTAAGATAGCTAGACCGATGAATCACCTCTTGGAGAAAGAGGCTCCTTTCATTTTTAACCAAGATTGTTTGGACTCTTTTGAGACTCTTAAGGAAAAATTGACTAAGGCTCCCGTTTTGGTTTCTCCAAATTGGGAATTACCTTTTGAGCTTATGTGTGACGCTAGTGATTATGCGGTGGGGGCCGTCTTAGGACAAAGAGTTAATAAGCATTTTCAACCTATACACTATGCGAGTAAAACCATGACCGGTGCACAACTTCATTACACTACCACGGAAAAAGAGTTGCTTGCTATAGTATATGCTTTTGAGAAGTTTAGACCATACCTTGTGCTCTCCAAAACCATAGTGTATACGGATCATTCCGCTCTCAAGTATCTTATGACAAAACAAGATGATAAGAATAGGCTTTTGAGATGGGTTTTGTTGCTTCAAGAGTTTAAGATAGAAATTCGTGATAAGAAAGGGGCCGAGAATTTAGCGGCGGATCACTTGAGTAGACTTTAGCATCCTTTTCAAGGAGATTTGCCACATCAAGAAATCAATGAATCCTTTCCATTAGAGGAGCTCATGTCTATCTCTTCCCAAGAGGATGCCACTCCTTGGTTTGCGGATATCGTAATCTATCTTGTGGGCAATGTGCTTATTGAGGGTATTACTTATCAACAAAAGAAGAAGTTTCTTAAGGAAGTTAAGTACTACTTTTGGGATGATCCATATCTTTTTAGGCAATGTGCGGACCAAATCATTAGACGGTGTGTAGATGGGCCCGAGGCATTTAAGATCTTAGAAGCGTGTCATAAAGGACCTACGGGTGGACATTTTGGGCCCAACTATACCGCCAAGAAAGTCTTTGATTCGGGTTACTATTGGCCTTCCATTTACAAAGATGCCCATGAAATGGTGAAATTTTGTGATGTGTGTCAAAGACAAGGAAAAATTACGCAACGTGATGAGATGCCACAAAAATTTATCCAAGAGTGTGAGATATTTGATGTGTGGGGCATTGATTTCATGGGACCTTTTCCATCCTCTAAGGGAAACAAGTATATACTTGTAGCGGTGGATTATGTGTCCAAATGGGTGGAGGCTAAAGCCTTACCTACCAATGATGCTAGAGTTGTTGTGAAGTTTTTGAAACAATTGTTTGCTAGATTTGGTGTACCTCGGGCCATCATAAGTGATCGTGGTACGCACTTTTGTAATGATCAATTCACGAGAGTTATGAAGAAATATGGAGTTAATCATAGACTTTCTACCGCGTATCACCCTCAAACAAATGGTCAAACCGAGGTCACAAATCGTGGTTTAAAGAGAATTTTAGAGAGAACGGTGGGAGAGCATCGAGCTTCTTGGTCGGATAAGCTTGATGATGCTTTCTGGGCGTTTAGGACGGCTTTTAAAACACCAATTGGTTGTACTCCTTATAGGCTTGTCTATGGAAAAGCGTGCCACCTCCCATTCGAGCTAGAACATAAGGCATCTTGGGCTCTCAAGTGGGCTAATTTTGATTTAAACCAAGCCGGTTCCCATAGGAAAGATCAACTCAATGAGATGGATGAATTGAGATCCAATGCCTATGAAAATTCTTTGCTTTACAAGGAAAACACTAAGAAATTCCATGATGCTAAGATCAAGAATCGTGAGTTCAAAGTTGGAGAGCCGGTTCTCCTCTTTAACTCAAGATTGAAACTTTTTGCGGGCAAGCTTAAGTCGAGATGGTTCGGTCCATTCACTATTGCTCAAGTGTTTCCATATGGAACTATTGAGTTGTCACAACCCGATGGTCCAAATTTTAAAGTGAATGGTCACCGTGTTAAGCATTACTTTGGGGAGGACATTTCCGTTGAAATGGTCCAAGAGATCCCCATTTTCCCCATGAATTGATTCATTGAGGGACGAGTCGATTAACTCAAGCATCGTATAACTAGGTTTAGAGTGTTGTAGGTTAGAAATAAAGGGATAGACTTGGAGATAAGTGTAGGGGAGACCTTCTTTTGTCTTCATGATTGTTTGTAGGGTTGCTCACTCATTTCATGCTTTGGAGCTTATGGAGGAGGCCCTTGTATCCGGTTCACTTCGTTATTATAGTGATTTTTCATTGACACCTTGTGCTTAAACATGATTTCACTAATAGTTTTCCTTTCCTTAACTTGGGTTAAGCAAAGTCTATTCATTGTCATAAGTGTAGGGGAAGTCTTTATACTTCCATGCTCTTAAACATTGAGGACAATGTTTAGCTTAAGTGTAGGGGGTCTTCTATCGAAGTGACCTTACCAAGAACTTGTCATTGTCTTTCATGATAACATGAAAAATTAATTTTTCAAACATTTTTCAAATTTTTGATCTACTTTGGCCACCAAAAATATGCATTCATAATTTTTGCATTAATCATTTTTCATTTGCATAACACATTTGCATTGTATATATTTCTTCTTTTATTTTTCATCAAAAATATATAAAAAGGAAAAAAATATAATAAAACATGGTTTAACAAATTTAGACTTCTTTGACATATTAGGCCCGCCATGGATATTTTGACTCAACCTGAGTTTGCTTATCTTAGCACTCTCTAGCTAGTATCCTTAACCATGTAGTCCTTCATTGGTCTATTAGGCTAAGCATCCACCACTCTCATTATTTGAGATTTTAAATTTGTGGAGAATGGGAAATGATAGAGTTGAAGCAAGTGTAAAAGGGCTAGATAAACTTCATGATAATTACTTGTGGCTTAACCCTTCTCTTCTTAACCTCTATTTTCTTCGCATGTATATAATTGTTAATAAATAATCAAGAACGGTTTTAATCGGTTTGTAATCTCTTATGCATTTTTGTCTAATCATTCATGGTTGATATAAGTACGTCTTAAGATTCTAAGTTAGAACGTTTTATGTGTACTAGACTTATGTCATGCTCAATATTTAGCGGGTGTTTTTCCTTTTTTATTCTTTTAAACTTTCTTTGAGAGGAATAAAGAAAAATAAGAGTGGCGTACAAAAAAAATGAGTGGCTAGAAAAAAAAGAAGAAAAAGAAAAAATAATAAAAATAAATAATAATTATACAAGACTCCCAAGAGGGGCAGTGTGGTGTTAATTATAGTGATTATTGAGTTCCAATATTACCTTGACGGGTTGCGGGGATTCAATAGATTGCTCCAATCCAATATTACCTTGACGGGTTGCGGGGTTGCAGATCCAAAGTCTCCAAAAGATGGCGGATGTAAATTATTGCATGAGTTTTATTTTTCTTTCCTTAGCGAGTGTGTAGCTACTTATGAAAGCATGACATGAGGATTTTACACATAAGGCGAATGACTTATTACTCTTGAAACGGACTTATATTAATTGTGAGCGGTTTTTCAAGTAATGGATGAGAGGATTACTTAGGATTAAAACCGTACTTCTTTATTTTTGGATTTTACACTTCTTATATTTCACACTTGAATAATGACAAATTTGCCCACAAGCAATTTGCTCAAATAATAACCGGTTCCACATTTAATTGTCATGAATAAGTTGATGCACTTTTTACTTGTGAATGCAATGATCCGATTTTTAAGCTTGGTATGGGGAAAGTGAAACTTGAGGGTGATAAATGTCCATGGTACCCAAGCCCTAATCTAAGCCATTGAATTCTTTATGAGTTAATTCCATCAAAACTATTTCAAGAAAAATCAAAAAGATATAGATAGAATTGTATTGTTAAAAGTCAAAATCATGCATCATGTAGTTTAGAGTAGTGTAGATGCATTCCATATGGCCAAGGTGGGTTAATTATGAGGATAATGTAAATTTGTGCTTTAAAATATATAGAATTGCATGAGGACATGACAATATTCAAGTGTAGGGGATTTGATATGAGCTTAAACTCATATCAATTTATCAACAAATAACCCTAAAACATGAAGCAAAATATCAATTTATCTTGCAAAAACAGTTTTATGTGGTATGTTTGTGTTTGTGTACACTTGTGTAGGTAAAAGGATGCATTTTCAAGCAAACAAGGAATAATCAAGCTTAATTTGATGAAAAAGACAAAGAAGGACCAAAGTGTAAATATTGTAAAAAGACAAGATCATAGTCAAATTTGGTCAACTATCAAGTCAACTCAGTCAAAGGATCATTTTTGCTCAAGGATGAAGTTTGAAGGACTAAAAGTGCCAAAGAAATGAAGTTACAAGCTCAAAAATGCAATCTGCCAAAGTCTAGGGACTAAATCTGCCAATCTTGGAAATTATTACAAGTTCAATCCATGTGTTACATGTTTAGACCAATGAGAAGCCAGGGATATATGACACGGATTGCCACATATCAAGCATTAAATTCCCACTCAGCCGCCTGCATTAAATGAGAGTATCTAAACAGTGTGATCCGTGTGCTTCCCATTCAGCCATTCACATCATGACACGTGTTAGTTTCAAACGGCCAAAAATTCCCAGGACCGTTCTTGAGCTAGAATGGATTTCATGAAGAGTTATAAACATCAAAGTGGCTTATTTTTGAGAGACGAATCCATTGGTCAAGTTCAATTAACATCAAATCAACTCAATCAAAAAGCCCCAATTCATGTTCATACATGCAAATTCAAGGGAGCAGAATTATGCCACGTGGAGACATGGGACTGGTCCCAACACGTCACCAACCCCAACAAACCTCCTTCTCAAGTCTATAAATAGCAGTTTAGGTCTTCATTTGTAATGTGTAGTTGTAAGTGTGAAAAACACACACATTTACATTTTTCTCTCATCATTTCCCTTTTTAGCTAAACTACTCAAGAGTTTGACACACTCTTGAGTTAGTTAGTTAGTTAGAATCCTTTTAACAGCTTTGTAACCAACTTCCATTAATAAAAATTCAAATTCTTCATTTCCCGCCAAATCTTATCTTCATCATTTACTGTTCATTCCTGCTTCAATTGATACTTGTGTTGCTGCTTTAAGTTTTTTATGATCATTCATTGATCATAATTGACTTTGGAGTGAAAGTAGCAGTTTGTTGATTTCAGTTCAAATCCATAGCAAATGAGATGAATTCAGGCCATGATGTTGATTCTAGTTGATTTGTAGTAGTTTGTTGATTGTAGATTGTTGATCTAGTGCTAAAGTGGTGGTTAACACTAGAATAGAGAGTACAGTACTCCTCTACTTCAAAATGGTATCTTCACAAGGTTCTAAATGTTTTTGAGTTTTGATTCCACTCAATTTGTCAATTGCATGCTTCAATTCTAGCTAAAATTCTTGTTGATTGTATGATAAAACATGTTTAGTTTGGATTTGATTAGATTCTAGACTTGATTGTAGCTTAAGAGTTGCTTTACTGCTTATAGTTTTGGATTGAGTTCTAGTGATAGCTTATTTCAGTCATTTTTAGCCTTGTTACCTCATTTGAGTTCTAGTTGTGTTCATTACTTGCAAACAGCTTTTATACATTTCATTTTGAACACTTAGTTTAGTTTGATAAAGGTTTTCATTCAGTTTAAACTAGAACTTAAAAAGTCTTAACAAAAGTTTTCAAAAGATCAGATAAAGGGTGTTTGGCATTAGATTGAAATAAGATTCCAAGTGTTGGAATTTGATAAGTAAATGTTCATTTCTAGTCACAAGGTCATATTTTAGGTCAAACAGGCAATTGACAAAAAAAAGGATTGGGTCAATTTTCATTCAGTTTTGCTTAAAAAAGTTGTCAATTTCATTCCCTTGGCATTTACTGGATTCTTGATGAAAGTTAACCAAACCAGTTCTCATTTGTAGCTCATATTATGAGCTTTCATATTCTATAAGCATTTGATACAGTTTCCATTAAGCTAGGAGAAATAAGCAAAAATCTAGACTGTTGAGGAAAGTAATGTTTCTGTAAATGAAAACAACGATTTCATATCTCACAATGCTTTTCACAAACTTTGCAATTTTCTTTCACAAATCCACTTAGTAGATGTTATTGGTTGATTTTTGAGAATTTCAGTTTTTTGTCAAAAATTTTGGTCAACGCTTTGTCAACATAAGCCATTTTCAGCTTAATTCAAATTCCATGCTTATTACTTGATGAATTTTGTTAAGATTTGATTTCCCGTTCATCATTTGAGCTCACTAATCAGTTTAAGCACAAAAATCCAGTTGTGCATGTTCAGATTGTCCTAGAGCTTATTGTGTGCTTATTGTGAGGTGCTTATTTGCTTATTAGACACTTTCAGCTTAAATCCTCTTACAGGTCTAGCTTATTTTGAATTCTAAGTGTTTTGCAAGTGGTTTGACTGATTTGGGTTCAGTAATAAGCTCAAACGAGCTTATTTATCACTAGAACCCGTTTTGCTTAATAAGTTTCCGAAATTGCATTTAGGTCCCTAGTGTATTAAACTGTTTCTATTTTTGGCTAAACTTACACTTTATTAGGGTTTGCACTAAACAAGTCCTTATAGTTTGAAAGTTGTTAAGTTTCAGTTAGTAGTTTTGGTAATTGTTACAAAGTTGGTTAGTTTGTTATATAGTTTACATTTTTGATCCTTTTGGTTAACTGTTTTACATTTTCAGTCCTTATACTTTTTAGACTTTACATTTTAAGCATTTAATTTTCATAGAATTTACAATTTCAGTCCTTTTAGTTTTAAATTTACATTTTGAATTTACTTGAATAAAAACTTGGTATTTGCACGATGTTTTACATATAAGTAGGTAATATTTTTCAGTTTTGCAAGGCTTTGTTTGAATTAGCAAATAGAATATCCAAAAAAGATTAACAACAAAAAACAGTTAAAAACCCGATATTGATTGGACTTTCTGTGACAATCCGTCAATTTATGGTCAATATTTTATTCTCAATATTTATTTGAAAATATTATTTTATGAACTCACTTATTTTTGGGAAGAAATTTGGGTTTACGTCTTGAAATAGCATTGACTACGTTTAAACCGGGGGATTCTATGTTACGTGCTTACGTTTCATACACCGTCCTTGGTGACAACCCGACATTTCAGAAAATAAATTTATCCGTGAATATTATTTTGGAGTTTAAAATTTGTGTTGGTTCATAAACTCACAAATTTACGAGAAGAGATTAGGACTTACGATTTTATTTTAACGTCCTTTACGACTAAACCGGAAACCTTAGGATTACGTATTTACGTTTTCGAACTCCGTTTTTGATGAGACAATTTTTATTAGATTCGTTTTGTGCCGTTGATTCATAATTTATAAAAACGTTTTTCGTAAAACGACCCGAGGGCACGCAAATCGAGGAAACTAGAATCGAGGAATACCCGTAAACTAGTGAGATGGGACAAAATACATTGTCCCACCCCACTAGCACACATGGGGCAGCCAAACTAGTGCCTCAACACTTTAGGTGTCAAGTTGCAAACATACAACTTACACTTGTCTAAATTAGCTTACATAGTAAGCTTCCACTACAACAAAACTAGCTACCAAAACCATTCTTGTCATTCACAACATGCAAAACCACCTCAAGTTCTCTCACCTTCCCCATTTTGGCCGTCATATTTCACCCTAAACACCCTAATTTGATCAAAATTAACCACAAAATCTCATGTTATTCATATACATGTTGATGCCCTTTTGAAGCCCTATTGATTGGTGCAAGTTATAACATCCAAGGAGGAGTATTCATGGTATCTTGGGGCTGATTTTCCACAAGGTGATCATAAAGATTGATGGTCTTGAAGATGGTGTTGGCTAAGCACAAGTTTCTCCATCAAAAACCATGTCCAAATCACAACCTACATCAACTTGGTGGTATAAAGATTGTCCTCCTCATCTTCTTGTTATTTTGATGATGTAAACATGTATTTTATTTCCTATTGTATATGTATATGATGATTATATGATGATAAAAATGTTATGTGGGGATTTGGTGTTGATAAATATGATTAAAAAGGTGAAAAACTATAAGAAACAAGGTTAAAATCTTGATTAATTTACATGGCTGTATAAAACAGTAAAGAAACATGTTATGAACTGATAAAATGATGAAGTGGAATCCATTTACAGTAAGCTATGGGTCTTGTACACATGTGAGAGTTGGCCATGCAATGGAATCAAAGTAATGAGTGAGATATGATCAAAACAAGCTTAAGGTATAAATCTGAGTTCACTGTTTTGGACGATTTTTAGAAAATATTTAGAAGATGATTCAACAGTAGCTATAGAAGAGTTAAATGTAGCACATATAATGTAGTTTATGTGATAGAAATTTGAGCTTCTATCTCCATATAGTACTCAAGATATGGCAGTTTTGGTGAAAGTGAAGATAAAAATCAGATTTTTGAAAAATAAAGTATAATACTATTATATAAGCACTCAAAATTATATTGTATAAAATGTAAAGTTAAAACCCACTAACTCATGAATTTTATTTATATAAATATGTTAAAGATTAAATAAGTGGACATTTTATAAAAATGGTAACTTGTTAAGTTTTATAAGTTATAAAACTATGAACATGATTTTTACGACTTTTTCGGCTATCGTCGTAAAATTAACGTTTTTGTTAAATAAAACTTAGATGGTTGGACCCGTCTAATGTAAACTTTATAAAACTTATGTACTGATATATAAACATGTATAACAAGTAAAAACCGATAAAACCCGAACTATAGGACATACGGACGTTAACGGACTAAATTAACGTTATTGGACTAACAATACAACAAAAATGGACTAAAACACTTATAAACTTATTATTGGACTTAACCCATTTAGGCCCAACTTGTAAAGTATAGATACTGATAATATAAGTATAACATGGATTAATACAAGTTAAAGAACTTATAATAAGTTTATTGGACTTAAAACACGTAAGTAGATAAAACTAGTAAACTAGTGAGAAGATACCAATACGTAAACACTAAAATGAGTAAAAGGGAATATGTAAACCCACTTGATCATCATATATATATAATCATCATATGTATACATAATTGTTATTTTTATAAATTCATTGGACAAAAGTCTAAGACGAGTATTATTTGTCTAGGTTTCCGTGATTGAAGCACGTACCGTACGTCCGAATTGCCGATAACCCGCCTTCCCACATCAACGTGAGTTCATAGCCTCACACTCTTTTAAATGTTTTTATAAATGTTTTATAAACCCGAGAGGGAGATAACATGTTAGTTTTTATAAAATAGGACACCATTTGTCCCGATTGCTTGTTTATTGAATTGGACCCAAATGATTGTATGACCCGATTGTATGACCCTATGAATGATTAAAGGACCCGATAGATGAAATTAAATGGATTATTAAAGTTAGGTTATGTCACTAAAAGTCCCATTAGCATGAATTGTGAACTACCGGGATTTGGTAGACGCTTATACATTTAATAGTACTATTTGGGGACGATCACCCCAGTTCGCGCCTTGACGGTTGATCCCCGTCGTGCCACATTGATTGATAAGCGAATTTATGTATGAGAAGATTTCCATAGCTTGACCTTTGTGACGACACGCTACTTTAGATGGGCAAAATTTGTATCGGGTTAGCTACCCGTTGTTGGTTTAGTAAGGTAACAATGTCATACGGCTTATAATAATCCAAAACTAACAAAATACTATTAGACGCACCGAATTACGAAGTATTGCCTGACTAGCAATACGGGGTCATACTATTGATATTATGTTTGTATTTTGGTTTTCATAACCATGTTCATATAACGGTTTTTGTTTTCATACAACGTCATATGACGTATTGTATGATGTTTTTACGACATTGGCTCGTATAATAATTTTTAAGGCAAATGCCTATATTATGATTTTCGATAAGGATTTGTATAAAAAGGACTTTGGCTATTTTATGGCCTATTACAAAGATTTGTATAAAATGATTTGGCTATTTTACGGCCTATTACAATGATTTGTACGAATTGATTTTTGGTACTAATTTAATACCAAAGTTATATTGATGGAATTTATTAAACTCTATGAATTCACTCGGCGTTATCGCTGACCTTTTCTTTTAACATGTTTTATCTCAGGTACTTGAAGGTAATTCTCGGGAAGACAACAAGAATTCATGGCCCGCACCTAAATAATATTTTCCATTCAAATGCTTTGTAAAACCTGTATTAAATACAATGACTTGGGACCGATGTAACTTTGATAATTATGAATGGAAATGATTTATTAATAAACGACGCGATTTTTTTATGCGTTGTCTATGATGTGAGTAATGTGCTATCCCGTAACGCCAACTAGTCTTCCGCTGTACTGAGTTGTATAAATTTGGGGGTGTTACAGTTTGGTACCAGAGCTCTCGTTATAGAGAACGAAAGATTTTTAAAACCAAAGGTTTTGAATAAAACATTTCAAAATCTTTTTACTAAAAACATTTTTCTAAAAATGTCTAAAAATCTTTTGACTATAACGGTGCCGAAGAATTCCCGAGTTACCGACAAGGCCAACACTGAGAAGTGTTATTTTAATATATATATAACTTGGATTATATATATATGATGTTATTTTGATTACACGATTGTTTGATGATTATTTCGATATTTATACGAGGTATTTATACGACGTCGATTGTCACAAGTAACCCTAAATCCCCTAGTAAATTAATCGAAGCTATTCTCGTAGGAATTCTAGCTATCCTAGATCTAAACCAAGTTGTGGATATTTATGATCCCAACAAATGGTTGATATTCGTAGAAATGTAGATATTAGTTGATTGTGATATTGAAAAAGAATTGGCGAGATTAAAACTGATATCGATGTCATGACGATCTTTCCTTATAGAGTGGAGTTTGACAAAACATTACCACCTAGAAAGATGTCATCTGATTCGTTGTCATCCAATTCTTAAATTGAAATCGAAAGGGTGAATGTTGCACTTGAGGCTGTTATTGGAACCATTACCCAAAAGCCTCATGCCACTAATACCTTTCCGAGAAGTCTAGTTGAATGATCAAGTCATTTCATATTAATGACTCATTTGATAATTTTTGTTGTAAGAGATATAGGATTGGAAATTAAGTGTTGTTCATATCGAGCTTTTATTGCCTATTAAGGCCTAAGAATAAGATTGAAAGTATTGGAATATGAGGTAGGATATCGAATTGAGTATAAGTTGATTGAAACTTGAATAAAGTAAAATTTAACCCGAATGGAATATGAGATCGTTAAGAGGAAGTTTTTAAGTTCTGTGATTGAATTATAAGGTTTTAATTGATTGTTAGTTTGTGTTAAGGGCTGTTCCTAGGCCATTGTCCACTGACGAGGATACCCAATGTCCAAGAAATAAATTGAAGAAATCTTCTTCTGAATTGAGACCGATGGATCTTCTGGGACATGTGAAACACCTAATCACTCTTGTAGATTAGTATTCATTGTGGTATCTTTTAAAAATCCCTAACTTAACTGAGACATTAGTTGGTAGGATGAGTTCTGAGAATTGTATGACATAGTGACATGTAATGTGTTACGGTACAATTTTGACTTGTTTGTGATTAATGAAAAAGACTACCTTTGATTGCTAAATTCTACATGTATCGATGTTATCTATCCTTTATTTCTATATCCTAATGTTCGCATTAGTGATGCAACCATTGAACAAGTACTCATCTTGATTTGAGTTACGTTGTGAATCATCCTTCGTGAGTGCCATCGAGGTCATGAACCTTATGATTGTTTGGCTAAGCTCATTTCCTATCCTATTGTAGTTAGTTCTTGGTGAACAACTCTTCATCACTCTTTTGTAGATCACACATTGTTTTTATAAGATAAAACAGTATCCCTTGAGAAAAATTTGGGTTTTCATCACCATACGGATTATTTAAAGTGAGACTTATAAATAATTATTATCGAAATGAAGTTGTTTATAAAACACCTTGGAAAACTAAATTGTTTTCATGACAAAGAAAATCTTTGTAAATTTATTTTGATTCTTATTTAAGAATTAAGCATGAAAATGTTTTTATTATAAACATGATGATAAAATTTTGACGAACTGAGTATTGCATCGTTAATCTTGAAATTGTATATAGTTGCGCGCCTACATACAATTTGGAATGGACTATGCAAGACTGATTAGTAGTCACCATAAAACAAATGAATAAACACTACATTTTCTTTGAAGATTGCGAAAGATTAAAATTTATGAGATCTGCAAGAAGTGAAAAACAAGGACATAGTGTTAGGGACACCTACATATGTGCCTGTAGCATCTATTCTTCTGAGTTGAATTTACTCATCTGTGGAAATTGTCTTATTTGACAATTGACAATTCTTTCTTGTCCAATTCTCTCGTAGTGAGATTCTTAGGAAAAGTATCTGATTACCAAGTGTTGATACCCGACTGGATGTATTGATGTTCTTATCATTTCTTATGATTTGATTTCATTTGAATGACCTGGGTAACGATCCGAGGAGCTTTCGAATGCGTACTCAAATTCTGAAAACATGGGATATATTCATATTCGTTAAATGTTTTCGTCTGTATCTGATTTGAAATTCTATCGCATAGATTATGCGTTGACCTTACTCTTTAGATAATAGTTATGTCTCCTGATATCCCTGAATTTGTGAAGGATTATGAGTTATTATTAGCCTTTTGATAAGTTCACATCTTATCGACGGCAACGAAACTGGAAAGTTAGTAATGCTAGTAGAATGGATTGATTGATTATGACATGACGAAATTGTCTTAATTGATGGGAACTCGAATAGAATTCCCCTAAATGATAAGATGTTGATTATCAAAAGTGAACTAAATAATTCTTGATGGATGACCATATCCTGTATTTAGACTTGGGATTATACCGTAAATGGTTGTGAATTAGTCATAGACATTGTAATCTAGAAGAACTTAATATGAACTTATTAAAAGATAATTCTGTTATTTGAAACTTTAGGAAGTATTTGTTGGTAAATTACCTAGACTTTCGCCATTAAGGCAAGTTGAATTTGGTATTGATTATATTCCCGGTGCTGCACCTGTGGCTTGTGCACTGTATGTCAGCACCATCTGAATTTAAGGAATTACCGTACAACTAAGAGAGTTGTCGGAGAAAGATTTTATTCTACCAAGCCTGTCATCATGAAGAGCTATGGTATTATCATTCCTTATATTTATAGATTGCTGTGAACTGAGTAAATTGACAATCGAAAACGATATCCATAACTCGAAATGGAAGATTTGTTCGATCATTTACACGGTTTTAGCGTATGTTTTAAAGATTTGATCCACGGCATGGTTATTATCAACTTCGCATCTGCGAAGAAGATTATCTATTCCAATCATTACATCCGGTACTTGTAATAAACATTATGAGTTTCACGTGATGTCGTTTGGATTGACCGATGCACATGTAGTATTCATAATTATGATAAATCGCGTGTGTAGGCTGTAATTTGATAAATTCATGCTCGTGATCATTAAGGACCATTTATTTGTTTATTTATATGAATAATAATGAGTTAATAATTAGTTATAAATTGCCCTGAATTGGCTGAACAATGAAAACTTATACCTCAAATATTTAACATGAGATTAAAGACATAATCCTTTACCTTAAATGACCGTTTGATTAATGATGGTAAGAGATATGTATATTGACTTTTCAAAGATTAGAGCCATTTAGGCTTAGGGTTATTTCAAAAAGAAAGTGCAAATATGTTTTGACAAAGGTTTTAACAAAGGATTTTTAAAGGGATTATTTCCTTATACACAAACAATTTAAGTAAACTTCTGTTTAGGGGTAAATGTTTGTGTATTCCTCAAGATAACTTAAGAAGGATTGAGTAAAACCTTTTATACCATAACCTGAAAACTTAAAACGACAATTTTTTCTTTTCAACTAAGAAAGTTTTGACCAAAGATTTCTCGAACATTTTCGGATCTTATTAATTATTTTAATTATTTTCGATAAATCAACCGAAATCTTGTTAATTAAATTCAAATTTATTTTGAACATTTTATATAATTGGTCGAACTAAGAAATTTAAACTTTTAACGTTTACGTTTCATGAAAATTAAATAATTATTGTTAATTTACATATAATAATTATCGACGCTTTAGACGCCGGATTGAGAAAAACTGATAAAAATGATAGTTGAGACGAAACTGAAACATAAAAGATATGAAGAAAGAATTTTGAATAAATACAATTATGATATTTATTTCATCAGGAGAAAGTGAACGTAATTACTGATGCATAATATAGAAAGAATATCTGAGTGAATTGTGGACATGATAATTATATCATCATGAGAAGTGAATATAGATGCCGATGCATTATGTAGAAAAGATAAAGAACCAGTTAGGACATGTTCCTTATTAATGAAGGTGCAAAATAAATTGCCGAACGATATAAAAAAATAAAAAAATAAAATAAACAATACTTGTAAAAAGGATAATATAGATAATAAAAGGGGTTCGCGGCTAATGTGAACCATTAGAATTGAGAAACCGATAGCGTTAAATTTTTTAAAGGGCCGTTTATGGTTGCCTAAACGTGGAAAATTGTGAGATGTAGTTAAATTGGAAAAACTTGTAAGTATAAGTATTCTATTCCTGTCATTTATGACTAAAAGTATCTTTGTTTGAAGAAGTTGTACTGATGGCGATTATGAAGGCAGACATCGCCTCATACATTAGTAAACGTCTAGCTATTGCAAAGGTCATCATCTGAATTTGATTCGATTTGGGTCATCGTCGACAGACTGACCAAATCTGCTAATATCATTCCCGTTAATGATAAATGCAAAAGAGTTATGTAAACATAGTGTGCCTGTATCGAACATCTTTATCAAGATCCTCGCTTCGCATTGAATTTCTAGAGATTTGCTCAGAAATCATTGAGAACGAACCTTGATGAGAGTACTATGTACCACCCCAAATCGAAGGGACGAGGTAAAGTAACGATACAAAGTAATATAAGTGTTGTTTTATGTTTGAATGATTGACCTTTGGTAATAGACCGTATAATCGTTTTCCTTTGGAGAGATTATCCTTGATAACTATCGTATAAGGATCGAGATCGAATCTTGTTAAGCTTTAGAAATTAGAGCATCTGTAGGCAGGAGTTGAAATAAAGACATCCGACATACACCCACTGTGAGTTGGACATGTCTTTTAGGCTTAAGGTTTCCTATGATGGAGAACCTATCCTTGCAAAATACCCGACCCGCGAGATCTGAAATGATTGTTGAAATTAGGATTTGATTATAAAGTGCCGATAGTGGGCAGGAGGTTATGTGAATATGAAATGTAGATCTTGAAGTGCCAAATGGGTAGTGAAGTTATGCCAAAATTTTTAACCTTGGAAAAAATGAATTCATGATCTGACAAATCATGGGATATAAGTCCCCGTTATATGGGACTATTGAGATGATATAAAATATTGGTTTGAAAGGCATATAAGCTGGATCTACCCTAGGACTTCAAAGACTGCGTGAATTATGATTCGTATATCGAACTTGATGGAATATCTATCAAGTGAGAATCTGATTATTCTTAGTAGAGCTTAGATCGGCGAAAAGTTGCATTCATCAAAAACCCGTGAACATCATGGATAGAGAAGGTAAGTCAATATTTAGCCTGATCTTATTCCCGTAGTTAGGTTTGATGAAACTCGCGTATTGTAATGAATTACACTTGTGAGAAAAGACCGAATGTGGAGGAAATACCCACATGGCTTTAACTCTATAAGAAGCGGGTAGTAAGATGATCTTTGAGGACAAAGATCCCGTTTAGGGGTAAATGCTGTGACAATCCGTCAATTTATGGTCAATATTTTATTCTCAATATTTATTTGAAAATATTATTTTATGAACTCACTTATTTTTGGGAAGAAATTTGGATTTACGTCTTGAAAAGCATCGACTACGTTTAAACCGGAGGATTCTACGTTACGTGCTTACGATTTTATTTTAACGTCCTTTACGACTAAACCGGAAACCTTAGGATTACGTATTTACGTTTTCGAACTCCGTTTTTGATGAGACAATTTTTATTAGATTCGTTTTGTGTCGTTGATTCATAATTTATAAAAACGTTTTTCGTAAAACGACCCGAGGGCACGCAAATCAAGGAAACTAGAATCGAGGAATACCCGTAAACTAGTGAGATGGGACAAAATACATTGTCCCACCCCACTAGCACACATGGGGCGGCCAAACTAGTGCCTCAACACCTTAGGTGTCAAGTTGCAAACATACAACTTACACTTGTCTAAATTAGCTTACATAGTAAGCTTCCACTACAACAAAACTAGCTACCAAAACCATTCTTGTCATTCACAACATGCAAAACCACCTCAAGTTCTCTCACCTTCCCCATTTTGGCCGTCCATAGCTCACCCTAAACACCCTAATTTGATCAAAATTAACCACAAAATCTCATGTTATTCATATACATGTTGATACCCTTTTGAAGCCCTATTGATTGGTGCAAGTTATAACATCAAAGGAGGAGTATTCATGGTGTCTTGGGGCTGATTTTCCACAAGGTGATCATAAAGATTGATGGTCTTGAAGATGGTGTTGGCTAAGCACAAGTTTCTCCATCAAAAACCATGTCCAAATCACAACCTACATCAACTTGGTGGTATAAAGATTGTCCTCCTCATCTTCTTGTTATTTTGATTATGTAAACATGTATTTTATTTCCTATTGTATATGTATATGATGATTATATGATGATAAAAATGTTATGTGGGGATTTGGTGTTGATAAATATGATTAAAAAGGTGAAAAACTATAAGAAACAAGGTTAAAATCTTGATTAATTTACATGGCTGTATAAAACAGTAAAGAAACATGTTATTAACTGATAAAATGATGAAGTGGAATCAATTTACAGTAATCTATGGGTCTTGTACACATGTGAGAGTTGGCCATGCAATGGAATCAAAGTAATGAGTGAGATATGATCAAAACAAGTTTAAGGTATAAATCTGAGTTCACTGTTTTGGACGATTTTTAGAAAATATTTAGAAGATGATTCAACAGTAGATATAGAATAGTTAAATGTAGCACATATCATGTAGTTTATGTGATAAAAATTTGAGCTTCTATCTCCATATATAACTCAAGATATGGCAGTTTTGGTCAAAGTGAAGATAAAAATCTGATTTTTGAAAAATAAAGTATAATACTATTATATAAGCACTCAAAATTATATTGTATAAAATGTAAAGTTAAAACCCACTAACTCATGAATTTGGTTTACATAAATATGTTAAAGATTAAATAAGTGGACATTTTATAAAAATGGTAACTTGTTAAGTTTTATAAGTTATAAAACTATGAACATGATTTTTACGATTTTTTCGGCTATCGCCGTAAAATTAACGTTTTTGTTAAATAAAACTTAGATGGTTGGACCCGTCTAATGTAAACTTTATAAAACTTATATACTGATATATAAACATGTATAACAAGTAAAAACCGATAAAACCCGAACTATAGGACATACGGACGTTAACGGACTAAATTAACGTTATTGGACTAACAATACAACAAAAATGGACTAAAACACTTATAAACTTATAATTGGATTTAACCCATTTAGGCCCAACTTGTAAAGTATAGATACTGATAATATAAGTATAACATGGATTAATACAAGTTAAAGAACTTATAATAAGTTTATTGGACTTAAAACACGTAAGTAGATAAAACTAGTAAACTAGTGAGAAGATACCAATACGTAAACACTAAAATGAGTAAAAGGGAATATGTAAACCCACTTGATCATCATATATATATAATCATCATATGTATACATAATTGTTATTTTTATAAAGTCATTGGACAAAAGTCAAAGACGAGTATTATTTGTCTAGGTTTCCGTGATTGAAGCACGTACCGTACGTCCGAATTGCCGATAACCCGCCTTCCCACATCAACGTGAGTTCATAGCCTCGCACTCTTTTAAATGTTTTTATAAATGTTTTATAAACCCGCGAGGGAGATAACATGTTAGTTTTTATAAAATAGGACACCATTTGTACCGATTGCTTGTTTATTGAATTGGACCCGAATGATTGTATGACCCGATTGTATGACCCTATGAATGATTAAAGGACCCGATAGATGAAATTAAATGGATTATTAAAGTTAGGTTATGTCACTAAAAGTCCCATTAGCATGAATTGTGAACTACCGGGATTTGGTAGACGCTTATACATTCAATAGTACTATTTGGGGACGATCAACCAGTTCGCGCCTTGACGGTTGATCCCCGTCGTGCCACATTGATTGGTAAGCGAATTTATGTATGAGAAGATTTCCATAGCGTGACCTTTGTGACGACACGCTACTTTAGATGGGAAAAATTTGTATCGGGTTAGCTACCCGTTGTTGGTTTAGTAAGGTAACAATGTCATGCGGCTTATAATAATCCAAAACTAACAAAATACTATTAGACGCACCGAATTACGAAGTATTGCCTGACCAGCAATACGGGGTCATACTATTGATATTATGTTTGTATTTTGGTTTTCATAACCATATTCATATAACGGTTTTTGTTTTCATACAACGTCATATGACGTATTGTATGATGTTTTTACGACATTGGCTCGTATAATAATTTTTAAGGCAAATGCCTATATTATGATTTTCGATAAGGATTTGTATAAAAAGGACTTTGGCTATTTTATGGCCTATTACAAAGATTTGTATAAAATGATTTTGGCTATTTTACGGCCTATTACAATGATTTGTACGAATTGATTTTTGGTACTAATTTAATACCAAAGTTATATTGATGGAATTTATTAAACTCTATGAATTCACTCGGCGTTATCGCTGACCTTTTCTTTTAACATGTTTTATCTCAGGTACTTGAAGGTAATTCTCGGGAAGACAACAAGAATTCATGGCCCGCACCTAAATAATATTTTCCATTCAAATGCTTTGTAAAACATGTATTAAATACAATGACTTGGGACCGATGTAACTTTGATAATTATGAATGGAAATGATTTATTAATAAACGACGCGATTTTTTTATGCGTTGTCTATGATGTGAGTAATGTGCTATCCCGTAACGCCAACTAGTCTTCCGCTGTACTGAGTTGTATAAATTTGGGGGTGTTACACTTTCAATTAGCAAGAACTGAGAAAAACGAACTGCATTATACACAATTTCAACCATGAGACAATGTTTCTTTTTAGACAGATTGTGACAAAAGAAAAAGGATGACCAACATGACCAAAAATTGACAAATCGGACCAAAAAATGATAGAACGAGACCAAAAAAAATTTTAGACCACCAAATCGAAAACAAGAACACGATCCAAGGATTGAACCGAGGCTCTGGTGCCAATTGTGGATTTGCTTTTATCTAATCCGGTGGTCTAGGTGGGTGGTGGAAGGTGGAAGCCATTGTTGAGTTGAGAGAAAGAAAGGTTGTATGTGAAAGAGAAAATGCGTATTAAAACAAGAAATGAAAACACAATCAACACCCCTCCTTGGAAGCCTAGGAGGGGTATATATAGTCACACACGACCCTTAAACTATACATTGTTCCTAGTCTAGTCTAAGCGTGTGTGACTATGATAACTAATAGGAATTCTTAAATGTTGTCACATAAAGTGAATTTCCAACAACTACCCATGTCATGCCTATTGATGATGAAGAGGATGATGATGATCACGATTTGGAATTCGCTCAAATGCGTGAACTTCCATTCTTTGGTGTATCAATTCCCGACCATAATCAAGTCGGGTCGTCCACCTCAGAGGAAGCTCCTACTACGGTCTAGTCTAATCCACGGATTCGTGAACATGACAACAAGTGGACAAAGGATCATCTGATAGATTCTATTATTGGTGACCCTAATCGTCCAGTATCCACATGAAGTTAGTTACAAGAAAGTGCATTGTTTTGTCATTTTGATGCCTTTCTTAGTGAAGTTGAACCTAAGACGTGGCAAGAAGATTTTACCCAATCTAGTTGGATAGAAGCTATGCAAGAAGAACTTAATGAATTTATATGTCTTGAAGTATGGGAACTTGTCCCATGCCCGGACAAGTGAAGTTGCTCACTTTGAAATGGGTGTACAAGGTGAAACTCGACGAGTTAGGCGAAATATTGAAGAAGAAAGCTTGTCTAGTAGCTCGTGGGTACAAACAATTATTAGGGATCGACTTTATGAATCCTTTGCACTTGTTGCCCGTTTGGAAGCTATTCGACTATTCCTCGCTTATGTTGCACATATGAATATGGTCGTCTATCAGATGGATGTTAAGACGGCATTTCTTAATGGTGAAATCAAGGAAGAGGTTTATGTTCAACAGCCGGATGGTTTTGTGAATTCTAAATATCCTAATCACGTACACCGACTTAAAAAGGCTCTCTATGGGTTGAAACAAGCTCCTCGGGCGTGGTATGACTTATTGTCACAATTCCTCATTACGGAAGGCTTCGCAAAAGGCAAGGTGGATCCAACGTTGTTCATTCAAAAACGCGAAAAAGACATGATTATGGTACAAATATACGTTGATGATATTATATTTGCTGCCTCGAACCAGATTTTATCAGATAGATTTGGGACACTCATGTCTCTCGGATTAAGATGTCAATGATGAGTAAGGTATCATTTTTCTTAGGACTTTAGATATCCCAAAGTCCTAGAGGCATCTTTATCAACCAATCCAAGTATGCTCTTGAATCGCTTAAGAAATATAAGTATGAATCTTGCAACCCCGTGGACACACCTACGTTAGAAAGAACTAAGCTAGATGGAGATCCAACTGAGATTCCTATTGATCCTACACTTTATCGTGATATAATCGGTACCCTATTGTATATTAAAGCTAGCAGGCTTGACCTTCAGTTCTCAATTTTTATGTGTGCTCGGCATCAAACGAGGCCTACTGAGTTACATTTAGCTACTGTTAAAAGGATTTTTCGATATCTTAAAGGAATCGTTAATCGGTGACTTTGGTATTCGAAGGAATCTTCGATTGCACTAATGGCATATGCAAATGCCGATCACGCGGGTTGTCAAGATACAAGGCGTAGCACAAGTGGAACTTTGCAACTACTAAGAGATCGACTAATCAGTTCGGCATCAAAAAGGCAGAAAAGCGCTGCAATTACCAGTACGATGGTAGAATATATAGCTAGGTCCGGTTGTTGTGCTTAAATTCTTTGGATGAGATTGCAATTAACCGACTATGGTCTAGGTTTCAACAAAATTCCGATGTACTGCGACAACAAAAGTGCAATTTCCTTATGCTGCAACAACGTTCAATTCTCCCGGTCGAAGCATATTGACATTCGCTACCACTTTATCAAGGAGCAAGTGGAAAATTGAGTGATCGAGCTTTACTTTGTCAGATCTGAGTATCAATTGGCGGATATTTTCACGAAGGCTTTAGATCGCGCTCGAATTAAAATTTTGGCCGACAAGCTAGGATTGAGAACTTTCTTGCCCGAGACTCTAAAGGAATTGGCAGATGACACGAAAGAATAGTGGTGGTAAACTATTCTCCATATCCTTGGTGATCATTTGTATATATTGTTTATATTCTTATCCACAAAATCGAAATACAAAAATATAAAACCATATAAAAACCATAAAAATTGAAGAATTTCAGAAAATCCAAAAATATTCTTACTATCTTTTTAACCTTTTTAAGGCATGTCTTTTGGTACGATAATATTTACGGCCTTAGAAATATCGAATAATATTGACACAGCGCCATAAATAGAGTTCGTACAAAAGTTGTAAATATCTTAAAACACGCCTATATGGCTTGTAGTTATTTCAGACTGCAACCCGCTTTTCATATTAAGGTCAAGTATTTCTTATGAGCTTTGGCTCAACTACGGGAATTAATTTTCTCGGCCATGGTTTACTTTATAACCATGTAAGGGATTGTGTTTATGTTATAACACAATCTAACACGAATATATGTACGCTTCAGTGCATTTATTTGTTAAAACAAGAGAAATCTTGTTAGTATGAAGTTATCATCTCCATAAATTGTAGCAATTTACAATTGGTATCTACATACCAGATGATGTGTGTAAAACCCGCATAAAAATACCAAGAATATCAAATGCATGAAAACTGATTAAATAAAAACTTTACAATTTATAATATACGACACGTGTCACGAATATTAATACAAGTAATACGTATATTATTAATGCATGATAAATATAATATTGGTCACATGACAAGAAATAAAACACGGCTTTAAAGCATGAGCACATACGCTAAATAATTTAGATACGGAAAATAAACGAAACTGGTTTGGGCTTATGACTAGCCGCGGCATCAGAAAGGAAAGGATTGGGGCTTTTAAGCCCAACCCACTTAACAAAGTTAACCACCAGGGATTTACTTTATTATTCAATTCATAATCTGTTCAAAAGGAAAAACAGGGAAACCTAGGGTTGTTGTGTTTGTACCGCCAGCAGAAAACAAGAAGAAGGAAGAGGCCACGTTTTGATTTGATTTTTGGGTTGTGTTCGTGTTTAAATTACTGTTAGATCATAAAATATTCGGTAACACTCAGCTTTCTCCTTCCTTTTTATTTCAAGAATAAATAAATGATCTTTTAATTAAATTATGAACATGTTGCAAATGAATAACCAAGGTTTGTGGATCGAGTATTGTTAGAATTAGCAATAAAACTTCGAATCGAGAACCCTTGCCTCAAGGGAGTGCTCTCGGCTTGATTTTCCAAGCCACAGCCGCCGGCCATAAGGCTAGACTAGCTGTTGTTGTGGGTCAGCCGCAACCACAGCTCACTCAGTGGAACAAATGGCCAAACGGTGGTTGTTCTCCATGGGCAGTCGCAACCCCCAGAACCTCAACGGGGGGTTTTTGTTTCCAGCAGTGGCTAACCGACTGTAGCCAGTGGGAACTTGGCCAGCCGGTGAGTAGTCCACCCGGCCCTTGGCTGGATGCCACGACCGGTGGCAACTTTGGGCTGTGGTGTTTGGCTCGGTTGTCTTGGCTTTTGGGGCTCGGGTACACATACTAGCATATAAAAACTTAATTGGTTAATTTAATTTATTTAGTACATGTAATAATTAAATTAGCTATGGACTTAGGTTATATTAATTAATATAATTTATCTCAAATATCGACCTAAGTATTTATTTGGACTTAATTAAATTAAAACATGCTTTAATTTAATTAATTGATATAAGGTAAAGTTTTATTAAACTAACAATGACATTTATTGGTTAATAAACCATGCATTTTCATTATTAATTAATAATCACTTTAGCCTAAGTATTTAATTTAATAGACTTTACTAATAAATTATCATAACTTATAACTTATGACTAGTAAGCACTAGCTTATATTTTAGACTTATTAATTCAGCTTATTTCTATTTATGGAAACTTTCTATTTTTGGAAACTTTCTGTTTTTGGAAACCTGCTATTTTTAGAAAGTTACTTATTATGACACTAGAAGTATAGTAATACGAGAATACATGAAATACATAATCAGAATACATGTAAAACATGAATAAATACAAGATAACATTTAAAACAGTCAAAAATAACAAGAACATATAAAATAAGTTAAGAACACACAGAACCAGTAACACACTCAATAATCAGACAACTCATACACGTCCCTTATTTATGTAGTATCCGCGAAGTTGGAGTAGATCGTTCAGCTTCCTTTCAAGCTTCACTATTGGACATAAGGTACGGTTATTCTAACCTTCAGTATGTATATTCTTTTGTATGTTTGATTAGGATTCCCCGTTTGCAGCCATATGTTTTCCCCGGTTATTTTATATGTTTTGAATGCATATGTTATATTTTAAATGCCTGAGCTATATACATGCCAGTTCCACTTTGTTATGGTGTTACCATAACCAAAGCACTGGAGGCACCGGTATTATGACTTCACCATGACGGAGTGATTGCTTGTGGCGCCCTTTCAGTATTTGCCATTTATTTATGTAGAAACTAGAAGGGGGGTTAAATTGTTTCTTAAATTTGCTTGTTAAAGTTTGGTTTTAAAAAATCCTTTTTCAAAAACTTAAGCGTGAGTATTTATGTGAAACCTTCTTATACACAATATGAACAAGTTATAGTGCAACTAACTAATAATCACACGTATAAAGAATAATGAAAGCAACTAAACTAATAATCAAAAGTATAAAGAATAAAGAATGTAAAGAGATGAGGGAAGTAAAGATCAAACCAAACACCAAGGATTTATAGTGGTTCGGCAATGAAGCTCACTCCTTGTTCCTACTCCACTCCTCGAGTACTCCTTACTCGAGAGTTCACTAATGAACAAGCTCCTTACGGTGGAGAAACCGTACACAACGTCGCTTAACCAATTTCTGACTCTAAGCTAAAAGTCGAGCCCTAATCTTAGCTAGGACCAATCTACACCAATATACTTTGAGGACTAAGTATTAAGCCTAATACATACACAAATTCCAGATAGACACAACTACTTGGATCTTCACAACAATGACACAACAATGAATAAATAAGTTTGGATTTTCAATGGATCTTTGAGGTAGACACAACACTTAAACAATGACAGTGTTCTTCTCTTTTCACTTTGAGAGGAAAAGATGGGAGGAGAAAGATTCACTTCTAAACAAGTAGGAATCAAACAAATGATCAAGGATTTGAGTGATTTAAGAAGTATGAAAGAATCTGAAATTTTATGTACAAAAGAGGTGGATTGAAAGTCTGAGAACGGTCCACTATTTATAAGACAAATGTCCAACGGCTATATCTGCCCGCGGTTTTTTATTGCAGCCTGCGGTTCCTTATCGATAAGGAACCGCCGTAGGCGCTAAGGAACCGCCGGCGTAGAGTCCGCTCCCTTTTGTCTTTTAGTGGGTTGGATCGAATCTGGAGATTAAAATATCCTGAAAGGATATTCTAAACCAAGATAGAATATGCCATTTTCAAATTTCAAATTTTCAAATAATTAATTTAATAAAACATTTTCTTAAAAAGAAAGTTTAATAATAAAACTTTGTCACAGTTAATAAAAAGTGAGTTTTAAAAAAAGATTAAATCCTTGATCACTTAATTAGTATAATTACTTGTTTGTTCATACCTTAAGTGATAATGGTTGAAATGAAAAATACTTAAACTCAAGAATATGTTTTTCATTGTTTTCGTAAATGCTTGTTTTTATATATTGTCGTAATCAAAACAAAGCGAGACCGAAAAATACAAGTAACGTTTTTAGGCATCAATACATTAACAATCTCCCCCTTTTTAATTCCGACAATCCATAAACTCAATCATCTAATAAAACAAGATTTTTAAGACGAGTTTATCATATCTCCCCCTTTGTCGAAGCAAAAAGGTTGCAAAAGTCTTTGAAGAAGAAAAGAACCGGACTTTGCAAATGCTCCCCCTTGATGCTTACTCCCCCTTGCTTGGGGCACCAAGGAATCGAAATATGGTGACAAGCTACATAGAAGGGTTAGTAGAAGAGAAGAGAAACCCAACAAGATATAGCAAAGATCACAAAAAAATAAGAAACAAAAGATCCAAGATAAGTCATGTTAAAAGAAAACATGATAAAAGATACAATAAATCATACAAAGATGTATGAGAAACAACCACAAGCCAAAATAAAAAGTATAAATCCAATCATAGTTAAGCTAGAACTCTAATATTTGCTTGAACTAGATGTCTTGAAGATAAGCAACCAATGCTTAGATAAAAGACAAGGTAGTGGCGGAAGGAGGTGGTGGTGGCTTGGTAGAGATCTCATAGTTATAGAAAAGAGGAGGTTTAACTAAGAGACTCTTGATGTAATTCAACTCCTCATAGATGTGAGCCATATCAAGATGTTGATATTTACAACATTGACAATATGTTCCATGATGCATGACATTATCATGTGAAGGAGGTAGAACACTAAAGGCTAGTGGTGGAAGAAAAAAAGTTCCACAATCACCATTCTTAGAAGGAGAAGAGATGGGATTTTCAGTGTTCTTGGGTGAATTGGGGTTGAAAGCAATTGGAGAGAATGGAAGAGAATCAAAGCTTTCATTTGGGGAATAAGACATTTTGTTTTGAGAAAGAATGCAAAATGCTTAAGGTTATATAGAGAAAGTCCAAGATAATTTGGGGGTGGTCAAAGGGTTGAAACAAAGATTCCAAAAAGTGTTGGAACAAATTTGGAGTTTCAGGAATACCCGAAAAATAAGGTACTGGGCGCGGTTCTTTAACTCAGCTGGCGGTTCCTTATCACTAGGGAATCGCGGTATCAATAAAGAACCGCCCACAGTGGGTTGAGTTTGGTGATGAGGGAGGATTTTCTAACTCAGCAAATCCTATTTTTCTAGTCTAACTAATCATGGGGATATGCTAAGAAGCAAAGATAGACAAAGAAAACACACAAGCATTGTTGTAAATGGTTTTAGCATCATTCGTACATCCAGGCCAATTCAAAAATGGATGATTTTGAACTCCCATGAGTGCGGCACTCGTCGACTCGATAGGCTTTCGCCTCTTTCCTCTGCTAAACGAGCCGGTCTCATAGTTTCTAGAACCTGTGTTCTACAAAAAGTTATCACATAAACAAACATATATTAACATTAGATGAACATTAGGGGTCAACGGCATTCCTACGTTGGTACTCTGATCATTATGTTTGGTTTCCATACAAAAAGTGCGGCGCACATTTGAGAAGTGAGGCGTACTTTCTGGGAAAAACTTGCTAAACTGCGGCGCACATATGGGAAGTGCGGCGCACATTCTACATATCTCAGAATATGTCAGGGTGAGTAGTAATCTTTACCAAATCCGCAAACTAATGCTTACAAATGAACAACAATGGCTAGAATCAAACACTAAACCATTCCCGATTCATTTTAGTCAGCGACATTGCTCAATCTTAAGGTTTAATTTCAAAACCCTTATTTTTATTTTTATGTTTTTCAATTTCATCTAATAATCTAATTCTATCCTAATCAATATCCCTATTTCTAATTACAAATCGAATTTAATCTGATTATCAACTACTAAGAACCCTAATTGAAAAATTAATCAAAAATTAAAACTAAATAAAATAAAATACATATGAATTAAAGATAATAACTTACCCTAGACATGATCTCGAGTGTGAATTGGAGTAGGAATCGAAAAAAAGTTTTGGTGATGATTCAAGAATCGTCAGGTGTGTTTTTGTTTTTTTTTAGTTTCAAATGAGAAAACTAAAGTATATACAAAAAATCCGCCCAGAAGTGCACGCACATTCTGTGCTCACAAAACCACTTTTCTGTTTCTAAGATACACTAGACACAAGTTTTCAAAGAAAACCTCGAATTCATTCGATTTCATAAAAGAAAAATAACAAGACCTACTAGGAAACATTCTCTTCTTCTAAGACCATCCTAAAACTTCTAGGACTCTTAGATTTCACTTTTTTTATTAATTATCAACATACAAAAAAATAAAAATGCATAAAGTAACTAGGAACCAATGATGCACTCCTCATTTCCTCCATATCTTTAGTTATAGCAGAAGATTAGAGGTGACATGATATCACTCTTCATGTAACATCCCGCGACCTCTCTATTGGTGTCTTTTGTCTCGTATACCTTTTCGTACCTCTTTCCACATGGATCCATAGACCATGGCAACATGCCATTCACTATCTCCATCTTTAGCAATGTTTTCAAATTCTCGCTTGTTTCCCACCTGCCAGTCTTTGTATTTTAATGAGACGAGAAGTGCTCCAAACATTCCCACAATCTTCTTGTATACACATATGTCAAAGAAAGGGTTATGGTAGCTCCTCTCACTTAGTGATGCATCCAAAAGTTCTTCCGGTTCCGTCCATGGTTGCAAATGTGGACCATAAATTGGCATACCGTTCTCATCTCTTTCCACGGTGTAGTGCTTATCATCTTCATCATCACTATCATCATGTCTCTTTGCTATTAGTACATTGTAGTTTTGATGGACAAACCCATCCAAGCTAGTCATAATAGCTTTTCCAACATCTATGTTTGCACCAATGATGTGCAAAAATTTTCTTCCAACCACTAGTTGAATATCTTGATCAATAGGAATGTCAAGAAGCATAAAATCGGCTAGTAGTGTAGTTGTTTCCACTTGGCAAAGAACTCCAAGTAAACGTCCAAATCCCTCCGCATAGGAGTGATCAAGCATTTTGATACGATCAAACCTTGGTTTGACATTACCAACATCTAACATTTTGAAGATTCCATATGGCATAACATTAACATTTGATCCGGTATCAACCAAAACATTATAAGTAATCTTACCCTCCAACCTTATTGGTAGGATAAAGTACCCCGGATCTTCTGTATCAAGCATTAACTTGTTCTCACGAAGCATTTGTATAGCCACATCTTCCTACTCCGGTGTTAATCCATCTTCAACTTTCAACTTGTCGAACAAAACTCCATCAACAATCATTTTATATTTATCACTATATTTTAAAGTTTCAATGATTGGTCGATTCATGTTCAGCAACATGACTCTTTCTTTAATATCTTCTTGTAATTCCTCCATTGATAGTTTTTCTTTAGTCAAAGGTTTGTTAATGGTGAGTGAAGGTCCTTCACCATTATAGCTCAACTTGTAAGCGTGGGCGGGTTTCTTGCCTTTGTTTCTTTTGTTTTTCCCCATGCTACAAACAAATCTAAGAGCATCAATCTCCTCAGTTTCAATAAGTGCCAAATCATCAAAATTGAGGTTATCAAGTATTTCATCAATCTCCCCAAAGTCTAAGATTTCATGCACTTTTGGCCATAAAGTAAGTGTGCCACAAGGGGATGTCAAGTTATGCATTAGCTTGCTTTAGGAAAGATCTCCCAAAGATTACATATGGTTCACAATCGTCCGCCTCCATATTGAAAAAGAAGTCAACGAAAAACAATTCGCCTTTAATCATGGCAATGAGCTTTTTATCTATCTCCTTGTCTCCATTACGATGAGTTTTGTAGGTTAAGCTAAGCTCAACTACAAATTCGTTACTAATCAAGCTTCTTTCCAACTCAAAATCTAGTTGCCCATAATAAGAAAATTTTCCTTCCACATGGAAAGGCATTAGGTACTTTTCACTAGGTGTCAAGTCTTCCATACGATAGAAAGTTAAGACCTTTTGAACCCCACTATCGGCTGAGTCCTTACATTCAGATCCTGTCCATTCTCCTTCCGATTCAATTTTTTCATTGAGACTAATATGCTCATCCACTCCTAAGCATAGTCTACCCAAGTTAGTATTTGGATCCATCTCAATCTTAAAACAATCACACATCAAAAGAAACATTAGTATGTTAGTGCCATGAAACCCAAATGATATTTTATACCCTAAAGTTTTTAGGCAACTCATTAGTTTCATTGAATATTTCCATTTGAGTGTGTTATAAGCAATTTCTGCTTCCTGTTTCTCTAGTTGTGCGGCGCACAATTGGTAAGTGCGGCACACTTTTACACGACACAGAAAAGCCGGCGCACATATGAGATGTGCGTCGCACTTTCGGCGGAAATTTTTTTTGTTCACAACTTTAGAATTTGTTATCCAATCAAACCAAGTTATAAGACATTTTCCCTAGCAATTTCTTAACAACTAGTCAAAAGAAGAAATTATGACCAAGTTTAGCAATGTGTCTATAAGTATTTTGCAATAATAAACCATTTTTTCATTTTCGTTTGTTTTCTCATTTTTTGTATTTTTATTATAGCGAATATTTCAGAAAAAATACCACAAATCATGATAAATACCAAACAAGTCATACCAAAGCAAATTATTCTACCAAAGAGCAAATAAAATAGAAATAAAATTTTGAAAGAAAATATTTTTTGTTTTTCTTTAGATGCAATATTAACAACACAAAAGCTCAAAAAGCATAAGTACACACAAATCAATTCTCATGTTTTCAGTAGTAAGTGTTGAGAGTAAAAGGTTTTCGTCGTGTTTTAGGATTGTTTCAAATAACATTTTTGTAAATTCGACACAAATGTGCGGCGCACTTTTCAATTGTGCGGCGCACTTTTGTACTATTTTGTTAAAAACTTTTTCAGATTGCCTGGAATCTATACGGCGTGTTTAAAAATTTTAGTTTACCAAGTATTTCAGAATATTTTAAACCAATAACAAATCAATCCTCGGCAGCGGCGCCAAAAACTTGATGTTCGTTTTGTAAGTCTTAAATTTTTATTACAAGATATTACCACACAATTGACTAGAAACACAAACACGGGCAAGTATACCCTATCATGTATAGCATAGTGTTAAGGTAAGTCCAGTTCGTTCCACGGGATTGGTGTTATAAAATATAAAACAATTACATCTAGAGTGTCACAAGTTCTAAAGATATACTTATCAAATAGTTTTAAAGGTGCGTTTGGTTAAGGTCATAAACATATGAAAGATAGGTAGCAATGATGAATATGAGCACATAAACAATGTAAGACAACATGTCGATTACTAGTCGTACACGCAACATCTACTTAACATAACAAAAATCCGACTAAAGATCATGTCCTATCAAAAGCATTAAGAATGGTTTATGCTTGATTTCAATAACTAAAGTAGTAGATGAGATTAGGCAAGAGTTGTTATATCTTTTATTCTACTAATCACGACAAAAATGAATAACAAGATTCATTTACTAGATGACATGAAATTCATCCATTCACATGAGTACTAGTCATGATCATGAACAAATCCAACATATAACAATGGTCTTACATAATATCATATAATATAAAAGCATCTAAATCATACTCATAGTCACGAACCAAGGAGGAAAGTGCGTTGCACAAAACTAATTGTACACCGCACTTTGCCCTCGCAAAGCAATAAAATCTATCTAATCATAAGAATGTTAATCCTTAACCATTTGCACAACAAACTACTCCATAATAACAGTAAAATTAATCATCTCAACAATATGGAAATCAAAGGAAATGAATAACATAACTGAAATGATAATTATACCAACAAAAGTGAATTCAATATATTGCTCCAAAGTGTATATAAGTTTTGGTCAACTTATTGCAAGCATACAATTATTCTGACTTAGTTTCTTTTCCACATGTACAATGATCATGAACCAACTAAGGTTCACTAGTAACAATAATCAAGGATTGGAAAATCCTTGATTTCTCAAAACCTTGTAACAATGGAGTTTTATGGAATGAAGTTGGATATCTCACAATGCCTAGCTTAGGTCTATTTTATTACCTCAAAAACTTAGCCAAGGAGACCTGGAAGTATATTAAGAGCCTCTACATTATTGCCATGCATAATGGCACTTAATATGTGTAACTGCAGCAAAATGTGTGCCGCACTTTTCTCAAATGTGCGTCGCACTTCTGAGTTGAAAATGTGCGCCGCACTTTCTCTTTTGTGCGCCGCACTTCGGATAGGTCTCCAAAATTGCAGTTCATTGATGTGCGCCACACTTTGGCTCTTTTTTAGCACAATATATTTTCTAGTCCTTTTCTTTTTATTTCTTCACTTCTTTGCTTCATAGCTTCATTCATTACTACAATCAAAACAATACTCATTATAAGTAACAATTCAACACATAATTTATTTATTTACATATCAAACAAGGACAAATGCATCATTACAAACATGTATAAATGAGGCGTTATCAGTGATCATTTAGGGATTATCATCGTAATGGTCAAGAGTAGGTCTTACATGATAAACAAGGCCCAAAAAGAAACCAGTATTAAGGACTAAGTCCTTTGATGATGAAAAATACCGGGGTCGAAGATGGTGTCTTTGTTATTATGGGACAAAGAAGACAACACCACCCAAAGCAACGTCCCAAAGGGACATAAGAAAAGAGGAAAGAAGTAGAAGGGTGGGACAAAGGGTGGGGCAAAATATTGAGCTACTCGAGGTAGACTTACACCAAGCAAATAGATAATTTTTCCATTTATTTCATCGATGGAAGACCGAGATTTCCCTTTACAAGCAATTCCGGGATCGAATATCTCGTCCTCGGTGGAAAAGTGTGAGGAAACGTAAGGGGCTTCCCCCACACTAAAACCACACACACCATCGTCAAAAGGAGTAGACGAGGTGGTAGAACTCAAATAACATGGTGATGAAGGAGTTAAAGTAGGAACATCATTCAAATTAACTTTAATATCTTTTCCTTTTTCATCATTTTCAAACTCTTTATGATAACCTAATTTAACTATGTCGAAAATATTTAGCGTTTCAAAAGTTATGGTTGGCACGCTAAAAAACCTCACATTTAAGTCGTGGGTATTTTATTGGGGTAGGTGGATTGTATAAATTCTCAAAACGATGGTCAACAAAAAACACCGCCCCCTCGGGGTCAACATAAACGTCATCATCCTCAAGATCGTTAATCATATCGACTTCTTCATCGTAGATAGGCTCGTAAAACTAAGGTTTATCATTCCCCTCATGAATGATTTTAGAAACTCTCTCGAAAAGATCACGATCAAGCACAAAACCATCATTCTTTTGTGGGGATTGTTGATAAGTTAAATCCTCACGAATGTGGTAAACGTCATTCTCATTTGAGGATTGTTGATTGGGTAACTCCTCGAGAATGGGATTTGTGGTCACGTGAGTTGGTTTGTCATTAAAAATAAGACGTTCCAACTCATCATGTTTGGCCTCGAGATTGGTAATATCTACCTCACTTGTGGGTGGAAGTGGAGGCATAAGAGCAATCTCTCGTTCGATTATTTCCTCAATCTCGGAGTCCTATTCAAAATCATCATACTCACCACATGAGGAGGTATTTTTGGGAGAATCCTCAAAAATGGCATTGGGATTACGAAGTATGTGATAAATCTCGACAAAATCACCATCCTCATCAAAGAAAGTGCCGATGTGAGCAAGTTCTTGAGAAGATTTATCAAGAGTCACAACCATGGTCTTACAAGTCAAATAACTATGCTTAGTTTACCTTTCGTTGAAGAGCGGATTTGTATCGATAAACTCCTTGGCCTCAATAGATATTGGGCTAGGATTGGAAGGCACTTCAATGGATTTAGAAGTTGATGCCTCAAAGTCATGGTCCTTCGAAGATGGTGAAAACGAATCTGTATTGGTCATTGTCGTGATTGAATTAACGTTATCCTTCGGAATTGTTTCGTCACTCGAATCGTCGAATAAATCCCAAAATGATTCGTTCATATATTTGCTTAAACCTTTTTCAAGTAAGTAAACATATTCTTTATCATTAAAATCCTCATCTCGAAAACTGTTATTTTTAATTCTTTCAAAACATGTATCAAGCCTCATTTTTTCCGCTAAAATAAACATTTTGAAATCATTGATTTTTGAAACCTCGGTTTTGATTTGATCATTTTGAATTTGGGATCTAGTCGCGAATAATTCCATCTTATCCTCCCAATATTTCATAGTTAAAATTCCACCGTGAACGTCGATAATGACACGAGCCATCGATAAAAATGGTTGACCTAAAATAATGGGACATTTAGGGTCACACTCGTAATCAGAAATAACGAAGTCCGCGGGAAAAGTGAACTTTCCAATTTGAACATAAACATCCTCGGCTATTCCAATTGGTTTAAGTGGTGTATAATTTGCTAGCTCGTTTGTCATTTTCGTGGGGGTAAGATTTGGAAATTTCATCAATTTCTAAAGAGAATGAGGCATGAGATTGATGCTAGCACCTAAATCGGCAAGGGCTAAACATCACTCAATATCGGAAAAATCACAAGGTAAAAGAAATTGGCTCGGATCTTCTTCCTTTCTCGACATATGCCTTTTAGGTTACTTTAGAAGAATTGAAGCACAATTTTCCTCAAGGTGAATGTTAGTAAGGTTAATAAAACTCTCTTTTAGAATGGTGGATGGAATTTGAGGTACACGAGGATGCACACTCTTTTCCTTGGTTGCCACCTTCTTTTCCTTGACTTTTAAACATAAAGTCATTTTTGAGGTCGAGGGTAGAGACGAATGCACAACTTTAAAACCATCAAGGTTTGGGGTAATAATAAGTGTGTAAACACTTATCCTTTTACCACTAAAAACAATGAAAAACAAGACCAAAACGTGTAATTAATATCGTAAATGTCGGAATTATGCGTGGTTTGTGTTTTTGTTGTGAAATAGGTACAAAAGATCAAAAAGAAAGAAAACACGGGATTTCACGATCATTTATCAAAGAAAAAGTCAAAGATAAAGTCAAAGGACCAAAAAGTGCCAAAAGAATTAAGTTTGGAGGGCTAAAGATGAATATTTGATGAAGATTGTACAACAAGGACCATTTTTGCCAATCTCCAAAGTCATCCACTAAATAGACCACATTGAAGAGCACAAAATTACGAAGCCAACGGTCCCGACCTCGCATCGTAACTACTTACGGTTTGTTTTCTATGAATTTTTAAGTTTAATTAGTTTTTAAATTAAATTAATTAGTTTTTAAACAAATAAATATTTTTTAATAAATTAATAATATAATTAAAATATTTTCGGAAAATAAATAAATAATGAAAATAAAAATTAAAAAAAAAAGTTTTTATAAAAATTATAATTAATTTTCGTATTATTATTATTATTAATATTATTATTAAGTTTTAAGAAAATAGATAAAATAAAACTGGTGGGATATGAAACAAGCCTTAAAAGAATATGGTTCTCATATATATACACCAATGGGCTTGTAGCCCAGCGGTAAGTGTGCTGACTATTAACCCGCAGGTCGCGAGTTCGAACCTCGCTGGGGAGTCATTTTTCAATTGTTACAGGAACGACACGTGGCAGTTATATATTGGTGGATCCGAGGTGGCGGCTGACCAAGCTGAATATGACACGTGTCAGTAAAGGTGGCAGATATGCAGATGTGGCAGGGTGGCTGACCATTCAGATCGCGCCACGTGGCGCTGAGCATGTGTTTGTCCTATAATCAGAGTGTGTCAGCCCATGATTGCGCGTGATCCGAGATAGGCTGCAGCTGGCATTAATCAGGCGATGAAAACAAAGTTATGGGAGAGAGAAAATTACGAAATTACCCTTCATTGTTGCAGCCTATTTATATCTTTCCATTTCAATGTAAAAGGTGTTAGCTTAGTTTTTTTTTTTAGTATTCTCTCTAGTTTTTTTGCACTTTTATTTTATAAATGTAATTTTACTTTTTCAAGCTTTGTAATCTTCAAGTTTTTAATAAAAGTCTAGTTCTAGCTTCATAATATTCTCATTCTTCTTTTCTTTTTAATTTTAATCTTATAATCTATCTTATTATTTTGGGATAAGTTTTTATAACTTTTTTCCAAATAAGATTACATTTATATAAAGTTTGGAATAATTAATTTTATTTCAAGCTTATTGTTGCCTTTTAGTAGATCTAGCTTATTTGTGGAGTAATCATTTAATTAGCTTTTTAGCTTTTTAAATCTCATAAGTTCTAAGCTTAGGCTTACGACTTATTTATAAGCTAGCTTTTTATTTAAGCACTTTTAGTTTTTATTAATTAGTTATTTAGATCTATTAGTTTAAGCTTTAAAAAAATTAAAAATATTTTTAAAAAACCGAAAAAATAGTTAGATCTATTAGGTTTTTTATATTAAAAAGTTTAGGTCTATAAGTTTAGAGTTTAAAATTTAAAGTATTTTTATAAAACCTTAAAAAAGTAGTTAGATCTATTAGGTTTTTAAATAGATTAAGTAGATCTATAATTTTTAGCTTTAAAATTTAAAATACTTTTATAAAACATAAAAAATATTTTAGATCTATAAGTTTTAATTAAATATCTTTATCATTTAATAATTATTGCTTATTATTCTAACCTTTTATGTTTTCTTTGATCTCGGCGTATCGATCTATCATTTTCGAAGAAGAGCTTATAGTTGATTAATTTGGTTCAAGTTGATATGGTTGATTAGTTTGGTTAGAGATTAATTTGGTTGGCCGTGTACTTTACGGGCCGGGTTACGCTTTTGATAGTTTTGGTATTGGGAGGCCGTGTACTTAACGGGCCGTATTTTGTTGATGTTGTTGATGTTGTTTGTTTAGAGCGTTTTTCTACGGACCACGGGTACTACGTTCTTACCTTTTTAGATTTCTAGCATAATAGTTTTAGCTTAATTTTATAGAATAATTTTGTTTAAATTGTTTTCAAAATTTATCTATTTTGTTTTAAAATCTCGCTTTCTAAGTTTTATGTTTTAAAGTTATTTTGTTTGTTTTAAAAATAGTTTTAAAAAGTAGTTTTTATTTCAATAAACTTATTTTTAGTTTAAAGTTTACACCTTTCTTTCTTTTTTAAGCTTATTAGTGTATAAAGCTTCAAGCTTTATCATCTAATAAGGTTATTAAGCTAAAAAAAGGTTAAAGCTTTATGCTTTAATTTTAAGTTTATAATTTTTTTTTTTAAATTTTTCTTGCTTGTTACTATGTGTTGCATCTAGCGTAATTTTCATATAGTTTAATTAATTTTTATTCTTAGTTTAATTTTGTTGCATCATAGAAATAACTAGTCTCATATAGATTTAAAATTCTTACATTTTCTAGTTGTACTTTTAGCTTAATTGTTTGTACGTGCACTTTGTTTTAGCAATAGTAAGTATTTACGTATTCATAATATTATTTTTACCTTTTTGCTTGCTTTGGGCTTAAATAGAAATAGATCTCCAAACAAGTATTATAACCAAAAACAATTAATCTTGTGTTAAAATTGGAAATCAATTCGAGTCGAGTCGAGGAACGAAAAATAGACATAAAAAGAATTGAAAAATTCTTAGTTTTTAAAATGGCGCCGCTGCCGCTTCGCTCGTACGATTGACGATTTTTCGTGAAGACGTTTGGATTTTGGGATCCGTTCATCCTTTGAACGTTACGTTTCTTGCACAAAAAATCAAAAACATAAAAAAATCAAAAACTTAAAAATATAAAAAAATTAAAAAATCACAAAAGCAATTTCTTTCATAAGAATTGCACCAAAAATTTTTTAAAAAAAAATCAAAAGTAATACTTTTTCCTAAAAGTATTACACCAAAAATATTACGTATTAGTATTATTTTTCTTAATTCGATTTCTTTCGATTTTTTATTGTAAATATATATTTTTCTAAAAAAAAATACAAAAAGATTTTTCTTTTATATATTACGTAGCATAATAATTATTGTTATTTCGTTTTCTTTCGACACTACCATGGATAATCGTCCGATTTGGGAAATATTGCAAGAAGAGCGTTATAAGATTATGTCCGAGGAGTGTTCGACTTGTGGTGGGCCTCATGCTTATTTTAATTGTGACAAAACTTATGAGGAGGTTTATAATAATGAGGAAAGTATGTGTTATGATACTAATACTTATTTTGGCTCCCCTAGTTTTCCTACAAATAGTGACCCACCACAATATGATCAACGGTTTTATGGGGAATTTCAAAATCAAGGGTTTTCAAATAATGAAGGTTTTCCAAATAACGGCAATTTTCAAAACTTTAATCAAATGGACATGCACAACCCTCAAATGGACTTGATTCTACAAAAATTGACCGAACATGAGAAAATCATGGAAGAAATGCAAGAATCTACTCGACAAATGCAAGAGTCCAACGATAGGAAATTCATGCTCATTTTAGAAACCTATCAAGATCAATTTGATATTGAGCCGTCTTTAAGTGATGATATTGAGGCTAACACCACTACTAGTAGTGATGTTCCCACTGTGGATCCTTCCATCTCTCCGCCAATAAAGGAGAGACAAGGCCCGGAGATTATCATGAGTTTTACTCACCCTCCGGTGTTGACACCCACAGATACTATTAGCTCACCTATTAAGGAAAATCCCGAGATTCTTCTTGAGCCTTCATTACCCGTTGATGACCCTATTTCTTTTATGCCTCCTTCACCTACCCCTTCAAATGACTTTATGCTTTTTTCAAATCCTCTTAGCGAGACATGTTTTGAGAAACCAATTTTTGAGGAGTGTGAGTGCATAGAAGAAGAACCCATAAGTTGTCCTACACCTAAGGAGTTTGTAGATAGGGATGAGTTATCTTGTGATTCCAACTATATTTTTAATTATTCCTCGGGATCGGATGAGGATGATTCGCCTATTTTACCAAGACCGACTTTTGAAAACCATAATACTAATGATTTATCGGATTCTTTACTCCTTAGTGATGACTTTTATACCCCAAGTATCGAGAAATTCCATCACGAGGATGATTTTTATGATCCCGTGTTATTGGATTTCTCGCATGAGCTTAATTGTGATCACGGTATTGATGAGAAGGCAAATGGTGTTTTAAAACTTGATATTGATATTGATTTTGAGAACTCGGATTTTGACAAATTCACATTTGCCTCTTCGCCAATTACTTTTGATTCTACTATCGATTCTCATCCAATTCTCGAGGAGTTACCTAATAAACACTCCTCTAATGAGAATTACGTTTACCACATTCGTGAGGATTTAACTTATCAACAAATCCCACAAATGAATGATGGTTTCGTTCTTGATCGTGATCTTTTCGAGAAAATTTATAAAATCCTCAATGAAGGGAACGACAAACCTTTGTTTGACGAGCCTATCTATGATGAAGAAATCGAAGAGATTCACGTTCATGAGGATGAATGCTTTGACCCGGGGGTGACATTTACCATTCTATGATTGATACCTTTACGGCTTTGCCGGATAGTGACCATCCATTGTCTTTGGGGGATGACAATTTGTCTCCTTTACCCATCCCACCTCCCGCGGATCACGACCTCACATACTTCTCGTATGTTGAGCGAACTTTTCTCCCATCCAAGACTTATCCTCCTGCCTCTCATTTATTATGTTCATCCGGGACCGAGGATAAGATTTTTGATCCCGGTATTACATTCGAGGCTTCCCCATGGACCATTTAATTCGGGGTCGAGTCAGGCTCGTGACTCGGTTAACAAAAACAAGCGCTTCTCGGGAGGCAACCCGATGATCTATCTTTTATCTTTTATCTATTTTCTACAATAAGTGTAGGGGGAGCCGTGTAGGTTGTTTGTTTTGTGTGTTGTGATTGTGCAGGGACATGTGCTTTAATGATCCACTTTTGGTACTTTTGACGAGACCCGTGTTCCCGTGTTACCCGTGTACCCGGTTCCTTCGATAAGTTTTTGCTATTGTGATTCATACTTGTGTATAAATAAAACAAATAATTGTAATCACTTTAGTTGTCCTTTCCTTAACTCGATTTTAAAAAACGTACTCAATGTCCTAAGTGTAGGGGAGTTTATTCTCCCACATGCTTAAACATTGAGGACAATGTTTATATTAAGTGTAGGGGGGATTTCTATCGAAATTTTAGTGGCCTTTTCCATGAATTTGACCCTATTTTAACCGAAATTTTTTTAAAATTTTCAACGTTTTTCAAATTTTTGATCTATTTTTGGCCTTGTAGTATTTTTCTTTTATTTTCTTTTCTTTTTGTCATCGCATCATAATAATTTCCATTTCAAGAATAAAGTTTAAAAATAAATAAATAAATAAATAAAATGGTTTTAACAAGTTTTGATATCTTTGATATATTAGGCCCGTCGTGAATATTTTGACTCAACCCGAGTTTACTTATCCAAAGTTTACTCTAGCTAGTATCCTTAACCATATGGACCTTAATTTGTTTATTAGGCTAAGCATCCACGAGTCTCATTCCTTGAGATTTTAAATTGTGGAGAACGAGAGATGATAGAGTTAATTATAAGTTCGGTATTCTTTCATTAACTTATGTGAGTTAGTTATGAGCTTTTTCTCCCATCACTTGTTAATAAATATATTTGCAATAAATAAGGTTGTACGATTTAAAAAGTTACTTAGCTTCTAGCATAAGATCGTTTAAAAGTTGCTCGCTATTAATTAGAGTTCATAGCCAAGGCATAACTTATTGAAGCGTGACGCGAATATTGGCTTATCCAAAAAGGCCCTAACAAGGCATGAGGATACCCGAGTCCAAAAAGGCCCTAACAAGGCATGAGGATTCACTTTTTGCTAAAGATCCAAAGATGATGTGAAGATCATTAATCCAAATCAATATGATGGATCAAGACACACGACGAGAAGCAATTACTCCCCTAAAGATCATGGAGAAGTCTATCCAAAAAGACCCTAACAAGGTATGAGGATAAATAGATCCAAGTCCGAAAAGGAGGCGGATCGTTGTATATCAAAATCCTAAATAAAGAAGAGGATAAATGAAGAAGTCGTGGTCAACGTTTGAAGCATCTTTCACTCCTAATGAAGATGTATACCAAAATGAAGAGAAGACCATAATTTCAAGATCGTCTCTTAAGATTTGAAGTTTGAAGTACAAGCCAAATATCGGTCCGAGAAAGGTCTCAAATCGTGAAACGAGTTATGCCAAGATATGAACTTTATGAGGTTTCGAGAAGCCGTTTTAAAAGATTTTGTCCTTTAGCTAACTATTGATTAAATCGTCCCACTTTATTTTCGGCCTTAATAAATTATCGAAATAAGTCAAAAATGCATCCTCGTGATCATTCAAGACAAAAATAAAATACAAGAGATACACCGTAGGAATAAGGAGGTCTAAGTGATTAATTAAACCACATGAGTAAGTGTTAGTTGTGCTAACTTGTAATAACAATGATCTTGTTTATAAGCTTGGTATGGGGAACGTGAAACTTGAGGATGATTAATATTCATGACACCTAAGCCCTAATTCAAGTCTTAGATTTCTTTACGAGTTTCTTCCATCAAATAATTTCAAGTTAATAAAATTGTTATAATTTTTGTCTCTTTTTAAAGTTCTTATCTTTTCATCGTAATAGTAGTGGTAATAGTAATAAAGGCCGAGATGGATTGATTATGAGAAAAATGTAACTTAATGCTTTATAACTATGCATTGCATGGGGTCATTGCAATGGTCAAGTGTAGGGGATTTAATAAGTGTGTAAACACTTATCCTTTTACCACTAAAAACAATAAAAAACAAGACCAAAACGTGTAATTAATATCGTAAATGTCGGAATTATGCGTGGTTTGTGTTTTTGTTGTGAAATAGGTACAAAAGATCAAAAAGAAAGAAAACACGGGATTTCACGATCATTTATCAAAGAAAAAGTCAAAGATAAAGTCAAAGGACCAAAAAGTGCCAAAAGAATTAAGTTTGGAGGGCTAAAGATGAATATTTGATGAAGATTGTACAACAAGGACCATTTTTGCCAATCTCCAAAGTCATCCACTAAATAGACCACATTGAAGAGCACAAAATTACGAAGCCAACGGTCCCGACCTCGCATCGTAACTCCTTACGGTTTGTTTTCTATGAATTTTTAAGTTTAATTAGTTTTTAAATTAAATTAATTAGTTTTTAAACAAATAAATATTTTTTAATAAATTAATAATATAATTAAAATATTTTCGGAAAATAAATAAATAATGAAAATAAAAATTAAAAAAAAAGTTTTTATAAAAATTATAATTAATTTTCGTATTATTATTATTATTAATATTATTATTAAGTTTTAAGAAAATAGATAAAATAAAACTGGTGGGATATGAAACAAGCCTTAAAAGAATATGGTTCTCATATATATACACCAATGGGCTTGTAGCCCAGCGGTAAGTGTGCTGACTATTAACCCGCAGGTCGCGAGTTCGAACCTCGCTGGGGAGTCATTTTTCAATTGTTACAGGAACGACACGTGGCAGTTATATATTGGTGGATCCGAGGTGGCGGCTGACCAAGCCGAATATGACACGTGTCAGTAAAGGTGGCAGATATGCAGATGTGGCAGGGTGGCTGACCATTCAGATCGCGCCACGTGGCGCTGAGCATGTGTTTGTCCTATAATCAGAGTGTGTCAGCCCATGATTGCGCGTGATCCTTCGAACCTCGCTGGGGAGTCATTTTTCAATTGTTACAGGAACGACACGTGGCAGTTATATATTGGTGGATCCGAGGTGGCGGCTGACCAAGCCGAATATGACACGTGTCAGTAAAGGTGGCAGATATGCAGATGTGGCAGGGTGGCTGACCATTCAGATCGCGCCACGTGGCGCTGAGCATGTGTTTGTCCTATAATCAGAGTGTGTCAGCCCATGATTGCGCGTTATCCGAGATAGGCTGCAGCTGGCATTAATCAGGCGATGAAAACAAAGTTATGGGAGAGAGAAAATTACGAAATTACCCTTCATTGTTGCAGCCTATTTATATCTTTCCATTTCATTGTAAAAGGTGTTAGCTTAGTTTTTTTTTTAGTATTCTCTCTAGTTTTTTTGCACTTTTATTTTATAAATGTAATTTTACTTTTTCAAGCTTTGTAATCTTCAAGTTTTTAATAAAAGTCTAGTTCTAGCTTCATAATATTCTCATTCTTCCTTTCTTTTTAATTTTAATCTTATAATCTATCTTATTATTTTGGGATAAGTTTTTATAACTTTTTTCCAAATAAGATTAGATTTATATAAAGTTTGGAATAATTAATTTTATTTCAAGCTTATTGTTGCCTTTTAGTAGATCTAGCTTATTTGTGGAGTAATCATTTAATTAGCTTTTTAGCTTTTTAAATCTCATAAGTTCTAAGCTTAGGCTTACGACTTATTTATAAGCTAGCTTTTTATTTAAGCACTTTTAGTTTTTATTAATTAGTTATTTAGATCTATTAGTTTAAGCTTTAAAAAAATTAAAAATATTTTTAAAAAACCGAAAAAATAGTTAGATCTATTAGGTTTTTTATATTAAAAAGTTTAGATCTATAAGTTTAGAGTTTAAAATTTAAAGTATTTTTATAAAACCTTAAAAAAGTAGTTAGATCTATTAGGTTTTTAAATAGATTAAGTAGATCTATAATTTTTAGCTTTAAAATTTAAAATACTTTTATAAAACATAAAAAATATTTTAGATCTATAAGTTTTAATTAAATATCTTTATCATTTAATAATTATTGCTTATTATTCTAACCTTTTATGTTTTCTTTGATCTCGGCGTATCGATCTATCATTTTCGAAGAAGAGCTTATAGTTGATTAATTTGGTTCAAGTTGATATGGTTGATTAGTTTGGTTAGAGATTAATTTGGTTGGCCGTGTACTTTACGGGCCGGGTTACGCTTTTGATAGTTTTGGTATTGGGAGGCCGTGTACTTAACGGGCCGTATTTTGTTGATGTTGTTGATGTTGTTTGTTTAGAGCGTTTTTCTACGGACCACGGGTACTACGTTCTTACCTTTTTAGATTTCTAGCATAATAGTTTTAGCTTAATTTTATAGAATAATTTTGTTTAAATTGTTTTCAAAATTTATCTATTTTGTTTTAAAATCTCGCTTTCTAAGTTTTATGTTTTAAAGTTATTTTGTTTGTTTTAAAAATAGTTTTAAAAAGTAGTTTTTATTTCAATAAACTTATTTTTAGTTTAAAGTTTACACCTTTCTTTCTTTTTTAAGCTTATTAGTGTATAAAGCTTCAAGCTTTATCATCTAATAAGGTTATTAAGCTAAAAAAAGGTTAAAGCTTTATGCTTTAATTTTAAGTTTATAATTTTTTTTTAAATTTTTCTTGCTTGTTACTATGTGTTGCATCTAGCGTAATTTTCATATAGTTTAATTAATTTTTATTCTTAGTTTAATTTTGTTGCATCATAGAAATAACTAGTCTCATATAGATTTAAAATTCTTACATTTTCTAGTTGTACTTTTAGCTTAATTGTTTGTACGTGCACTTTGTTTTAGCAATAGTAAGTATTTACGTATTCATAATATTATTTTTACCTTTTTGCTTGCTTTGGGCTTAAATAGAAATAGATCTCCAAACAAGTATTATAACCAAAAACAATTAATCTTGTGTTAAAATTGGAAATCAATTCGAGTCGAGTCGAGGAACGAAAAATAGACATAAAAAGAATTGAAAAATTCTTAGTTTTTAGGTAACCACACGAATTTTTCCATGAGATGAGGCGGCTTTGACGTGTTCCTTCAGATTAGGTACGATGTCACTTTGTAACGTACTCGAAGACGAACTCTATGGTTTGTTCATGATAGCCCAAAACATCTTTTTAATGTCAATTTGACCTTGATCAATTTTGTTTGTTTTTCCCTCTCAATGTGTTGGAAAAGTCGTTTTTTTGGGTTTCTAATCTCTTCATATTAGCGTCATTTTATTTTACGGAATTTGAAAATCGTTTGAGCCGTTAAAATTGTGATTAAAGCCTTGGTTTTGATTATTTCTTTAAAAATTTCCTTGATTACCGCTTGAAAAATTGTTGCCTTGATTGTTGTTGTTTTAAAAATTCGAGTTTTGAATGTTGTTAAAATCTGATTTTGCCAATTCAAATTACGACACTGATTCTAATTTCCTCCTTGATTAAATCCTTGTTGATTATTTCCTTAAAAATTGTTTCGGTTTTGATTTTGAAAATTATTGCCTTGATTACAATTTCCTTGTGATGGACCCGCGTTATTTTGATTTTGAAAATTGTTGTTTCCATTTAACGCGTTAACACTCGACGTTTGGCCATCCGTAGCCGCACACTCGTAATAATTATGTGGTCCACCATAAAACGTAAACGGAACCTCAACCGCTTTCACCGTAGTGTGAGCGTCTTTCTTTTGCATCTCAATTAAAAACGACATAAACACATTCGTCAATTTATCGACTTTCGCGTCAACCCTCCCAATATAGCGATTAGTACTACTAACATTGGAAACATTGGCAACACTCGGTGTGCTATGGAGTTGAAAAACCTTATATATATTTTCGATAATCATTAAAGCGTCTTTCGGAGTTTTACACAAATAATTACCGCCCACGGAGGAATTTAATGAATCTTGCTCGTGAAGATTAAGACCGTTATAAAACCTATCGATTTGGTGTAACTCGGAAAATACATGATGAGGACATTGCCTAAGAAATTCCTTAAAACGATCCCACGCATCTCTAAACGACTCATTCGGATTTTGCTCAAACCTCGTGATCTCGTTTTTTAAAAACATGGTCTTAGACGGTGGAAAAAATGATTAACGAATTTGGAAACGAGATCGTCCCATGTAACTATGGAGTTAGGTGGTTCTTTCTCGTACCAATCCTTGGCGGCAACGTCGAGCGAGTAAGTAAAAAGCATAAGGTTGATGACATCGGTGTCAGTGTTCTTAAACGTGCTCGTGACTAAAAGACAATTAATTTCGAATGTGATCGTGAGGATTATCCGCCTCACGGCCCTTAAACTTTGTCGCTTGAATCAAAGATAGCATTCCACTTTTGATTTCAAAATTCTCCGCTTCGATTGCGGGAATTACGATCGTGTCTCCATAACCCTCGGTGGGTGCTTGGAGCAATTCTATCATTGTACGATTCTCGGCCATCTCGTCTACGGTTTCAACAACGATATTAGGAATTTTCGTTTCTAATTCACTTTTTCGTTGTCGATTCCTTCGATTTCGATTACATCGATTCGAGACGTTGCTAGAATTTGGATAATCAGAAGAACGAGTGCGCATGCACTAAACGTAGAATGGGGTAGCAAAGAAGATTCTTTTTGGGGTTTTTAAACTTTTTCAATTTTTTTTTTGTTTTTGATGGTTTTTTTAGTTTTTTTTTATTTATGGTGTATTATGTAGATAATAAATCCACAAAATCTATCCACTAATGAAAGTCTCGATTAATGAATCCAAAGGAATGAAAGTAATTATGTGAAGTAAAAAACCTTCGTTCGACTTTGAAACGTCGGTGAAACACCAAAACGCTTCGAGGGTTAAATAATATAAGCTCACAAAAATAGATTAATAATATTTGATTTGACAAACCCTTAATTAATCGTCACCAAATCAATACGCACAAGCGAGCGGAGAAAAGAGGCGGCGTGAAGCACTTAAGAGCCTTTTTTATTTAAGTCGTGAAATACAACCGCCTTATACCCACCTTATAGTTTGTATTAATCGAGATTAAATCAACTAAGAGTATTTATCTATTTTGCCTTTGACTTTTGTTTGATCGATACACTTAATAATGACCGGAACGCCCACTATTATGGTGCATTTTCACGCGTATTTGGATAAATATTGTTTATTAATTGTGCTACATATTACAATATAGTGTTCACAAGAAAAACGAAAAACAATTTTATGTTAACTGATTTCAATTTAACACGATTTATTTTTATGAATAATAATGTATACTAAAAATAAAAACGAGTATGTACGATGTTTACGCTTCCCCAAAATGGAAAGTAAAAAACGGACTACTCAAACAAACACGATATATATAATATGGCTAACACACCTCCCCGGCAGCGGCGTTAAAATGATTGTAGTATTTTTGTTATATATTTTACTTTAGGAAAAATAAAGCAAAAACAAATGTCGAAGTATTAAATTCAACGTTTTAGGAAAAACGCAAAATCCGACAAATGAGTTCGTTCCTCAAGGGAGGTTTATATTGTGTGTGCCAAAATTAATAATAGAATGTTTGGATTAGTTCATTTTTGGATTAAAAGAAAGAAAAGTAAAGACGATTACGCTAAAAATTAAACTACGACGTAATTAACGTAAAACCGTAAAACGCGTCGAAATTAAAATTTTAACTAAAAAATTAATAAAGTTACAATTAACTTCTAAATAATATAAATAAGGATCAAATTCTACAAAACGTCTTGAAAACTTTTTATTAAATTATTATTTAATTTTAAATGCTAATTTAAACCCTAAAATTAAAAATAATTAACAAAAAATCCAAACAAAGATTTTATTAAATGTAAACCTCACTTATATTATTCTATTACTAAAAAGTATTTTTTCAAAAATTTTAACTAATTAAATCTACTTTTTATGACTAAAAATAATTTTTAAATTAAAATAATCATAAAAAATAAATGAACAGTAGGAAAAATACCAAACCAACTTTAAAAAATCTAAAACACTATAACAAAGCTAGAAAAATAAAAAAATTACAAAATTAGTCACTGGATAAGCTAGAAAAGCCAAGAGAATAAGCTGATAGTGCATATAACTAGCAGTGGGAAAGATGATGTGAAGTCTGTGGGAAAATTGGTTCCCACTGATAGGCTTATTTGAACATGGACTTTTTAGAGCCCGTTTTTGCTTGTTTGGTGGAGTTTCTCTGGAACAAAAGTCACCCCACAAGCTTTGGCTTTTGGGGAGTCAGTACAAACACAATATCAAGCAACAACAACACAATTAATCACTCCACCATCCCAAGATCAGATAACCAAAAAAATAGCAGATATAAAAGTGTTTGTTGATCTAGTGTGTAGTTTGGTGACTTTCAATAATCTTGATAAGCTACAAAAACCTACCAAACTTAAATACCAGATATTGGAGACCTATAATAACCTAAGTTCTATCAGTTTCCAAGATATCTCAACAAACTAAAAATCAAACTTAATAGACCTTACTGTTTGTTTTATGTAGTTTTAGCCTAGAACTTTGAAAAAACAAACTCCTTTTGAACAGCAACCCAATGCAAACCAATACTCAAAACTTTAAATCACAGAGAAAAAAAAAGATGTGCAGATAGGTTGTATATTCCACCTATGTTACCTAGGTCTGTTAATACCCTATTCCAAACACCCTTTAAATTTCTGTTATAAAACTGTAACTAAGATTTTTGTTACAAACCTATCACAAATCAATCTAGAGCTACAAAACATGCATATAATAACTAAAGAACATATAATTAACAAAAAAATATCACACGTCAAACATGGCAAACACAAGGGTACCGAAATCAGTTAACAAAAGAGGGAAAGAGTGGGTTACCACCTTGGGCTTTGTTCAAGCCCAAGACACACCAAAAACTTTTTCACCCAAGCTTGCTGATGAGGGGTGGTTCCTTGTGGGAGCTTGTGCAAAGAGAAAGAATGAGTGGACTACGAAAGTCCACAAATATCTTCAATGATTATCACCAAAACATCAACAAAAATCAACTCCTCTTTCAATTTTGGAACCTGCAAACATCACAACAACAACAACAGAAGAAAAAGTGAAGCAAGGATAAGCATAAGCTTATGAACTTAGCTTATAAATAAGCTGGCTTATGAGCTTATGACTTGATAAAAGAAACTGAAATGGACAGGACCTTAGAAAGAACTTTGACGCAAGTAAATAAAAAGTGTAACCAACATAATCTGTTAGCCTCAAAACATTGAGTCAAACAAGAATGCTCGGTCATATGTTTATTATGTATCATATATTAGAACGTTGTAATAGGTAGTAGGTTAGTCGTGTATTACGGGCTTAACTTTAAGCTAAGGTTCATTCATAAGTAACCAAAGCCCAAAAGGAAAGCCCGGTCCATTATCATATAGCCCATCATGCCACATGTAGGCAAGGCTATATAAACCTCTCCTTGCATGTAAGGAGAGGTTGGTTGGTTGTCTCATTTTCTCTAATTTCTTCTAATCTAACATTCACCAAGTTTACACACTTCTCTCTCTTTTCTCTCTCTAGTTTCTCTCTCTAGAATTCATCTCATATCTACCTTTCTTTCGTCTTTAATTATCACATAATATAAGGGACAACAATTGTATTGTTTATAAAACGCATGACTCTATTCAAACCGTAAGAATGATAGCACTCCCGTCTATGTTTAAGGGTCAAGCTAGCTTTACAAGTCCTGATTATCTTGCCCAAGCTCAAGCTGCGATCCCGCGCCTTTATATGGATGAGTCCGAATGGACCGATCCTGAATATCCTCTTGGTTATTATGAGACATCCCTTTGGGAAGAGGAGAGTAGATCAACGGTCAATAAAGAGTTTGTGAAACCATACAATTATGCTTATGAGAATAGTCTATATGGTCTTTTCACTACACAAAAACAAAAGTCTCGTGAGGAATTGTTTTTAGAATGCAAACAAAGAAGAATTCAATGGAAGAAAGCTTTTGCTACTAAGAAAACAAACGTTTCTAAGTTCATCAACTACTTGCCTCTTGATGCTTCTAAAAGCTAGAGTAGGCAGACATTTGGGTTTCTACAACATTACATTAATAATATTAAATCCATTGTTGACAATGAATGGAAACAACGAGAAAATGACGAGTGGAAAAAACCAATTCCTCAAGATATAACTGTGCTTATCAAACAAATCTTAAAACTGAACACGACCACATTAAAAGAAAATATGCTTGAATTTGAAAGATTAATTCGGTCTGAAATGTTTGATGATTTAAAATATGTTGAGTCTATTGAGAAAGAAATTGACGATCTTCAAATGGACAAGTCCGTTTTTTCTGATGAATATGATTTACTCTTAGAAGAACGTCTCTCCAAAGATATTTTGTGTGTTACTCTTCAATCTTGTGCTGATATCGATGAATATTCTGATGTTGGATGCAAATATCTTGATAAAATTAAAGAATGTGAGCGTCTTGCACTTGAGCTTTCGAAACGTAAAGAAAATGTTGATAAAAAGGCTTTTGAGTTACTTCAACACAAAACTGATTTCCTTCAAAAGCATTGTCATTCTCTTGAACTTGCTTTGCAAAAAGACGTTGGTAGTTTTCCACATGATAATAACTTGCAAGAAAAACTTTCCAAAACGTTTCGAGAAATGAATGAACATAATTTGGAAATTAAAGGGTTGAAAGCTCAGTTACAAGACAGGGAAATAGCGATAGCAGAGTTGAAGAAACTCGTTGCTAAGATGGGTGGGAAAATTGTGGAACCTAGTGTTAAGAAACCTGTTGTAAGACAACCCAACGGGCACAAAGTGACTAGACCTTCTGTCTTGGGAAAACCATCTGTTTTCTCTAATTCTGCATTTGCAAAACCTGCGTTAGCCCCCAAGACGGATGGGAAGGATATGTTACCACAGAATACTCCCAAAACACATATTCGATCACCAAGCATTAAGAACACAAATGTGATTAAACCAGGGATGTATAGATTGGCCACTAAACCCACACAAAACAAAGAAAGTCAATCACCTCAGACTTCTAGAAACACTAATAGACGTGTGTCTTTTACTACAGGAGTAATCCCCACTGATAGTGTTAGCCGGCCTCAGCTTAAGAGCACTCGCATGAATGAAAAGGTTTGGCAAAAGAAAAGTCAAGGGAAGATGAAGACAGTAGAAGACCACCCTAGGATTTTCAATGTTTCTAAGAATAAAACGTCTGTAATCGCGTGTAATGACGATTTGAATGATTCGACTTTGAATGCTTTGAATGTTAAGTTTGTTTGTGTGAAATGTGGAAAGTGTGCTAATGCTAATTGATAGGTGTGTAAACACCCATCTTTTCTACCACTTAATTACAATAATAACCCGACCAAAACGTGTATTTTATGTCTTTTATGTCGGAATTATGCGTGGTTTGTGTTTTTGTTGTGATTTAGGACGAAAAGGTGAAAAGTGGAGAAAACACGGATATTCACGGGCATTTACGGACTTTTATTGAAGAAAAAGATGAAAGACGGAGTCAAGGAGTCAAGAGTGCAAAAAGAACGGAAGTCCAAGACCAATTCTGAAGATTTATCGAAGAAAAAGTCAAAAGACGGAAGTTTATCAAAAGCCGAAGAATTCAAGTCTATTTTATTGAAGAATTTAAAGACGAGTTCAAAGAAATCCCGAAGCCAAAAGTCCCTTAAGTCCAAGTTTAAAGAAGATTAGAAGAAAAGGACTAAGTATGCAATTAAGGAAGATTAAAAGAAGGAGGGACTTAATGACGCAATTAAGAGAAAAGGAAAGAGGGGAGGAAGCTTCCTTAATCCTCGCCTATAAATAGTCATTAGATGTAAACTTTTCATTTTGTTGGCTAATGGTGACAATTAGACCTTCCACCATTTAATTACCTTGTCATTTACTTATCTTGTCAATTTAAATTCATGTTATGCACCTTAATTACCATTTAATTCCAAGTAAGTTTTCATTTTAATTATTGTCAATCTTTACTTTATCTTGTCAATCTCTTATCTACCGTTCTTAATCTTTGATTTATGTGTTTATGTTTATGTTCATGTTCATGTTTTTATTTTGATTCAAGTGGTTTTTGATTGTTGTGGTTAAAGTTGTTTGATTTCTTGTTTTTAATTGTTCATTTATGTTTACTGTTGATTCGTGGATAGTTTATTAAATTGTTTGTGTTTATTTTGGTTGATTTTGGTTAAATTAGTTTTAGATCTGTTGTTACTGTTTTCCTTGTTCTTCGGAAAGTTTGTTCTTGTTTCTGATCTTTCCAGGTAAAAGGTTCCGAGCCAAGACTGTTCATCCGGAACATTCAAAGTTCCGGACGAAGGAGAACTTCCGAGTCAAGCTTTTGTTCATTCGAAACTCAAAGTTCCGGGTCAATTTACTTCATTCGGAACTCAAAAGTTCCGGGTCAAGGATATTCATTCGGAACTCAAAAGTTCTGGATCAACACTGAACTTCCGAACGAAGTTCCGAACGAAAGTTCCGGACGAACTTCCGAACGAAACTTCCGAACGAAGTTCCGAGCGAAGGATAAGTTCCGAATCAAGGGCAAGTTCCGAACCAAGAAGTGTTCATTCGGAAGTCTGAGACTTCCGAATCAAGGAGGCTTCATTCGGAATCTTCCGAATCAAGGGTGACCAAAAACTTCCGAATCAAGGCAAAATTTAGAAGTTCCGAATCAGTAAAGTTCCAAACAAAGGATTGTTTTGGATAAATGACATATTCAGATCAATTTGTTCCGGATCAAGGATTTTGGTGATATTCCAAGCGAAGAAGAATCATTCCAACCGAAGGTGACATTCCGGACGAGTGATTGTTCCAAACGAAGGATTATTCCGAATGAGCTGTATTCAGGTTCTTATTAGCTTTTGTCTTTAATTTTTATTTTCAAGCTTTATTTTTCCTGCCTTTTATTTAATTACACTTTAAGATTATTTGCCTTTGCTTTATTTTAGTTTTGCCTTAGTTTAAGTTTTAGTCGCGTTTTAAGTTTGCCTTAGTTAGATTTAAGTTTGCGTCATTTACTTTAGTGCCCTTTAATTTCAGTAACGTTTTTAAATACTTGCACCTTTATTTTAATTAGACTTAGATTTACTTTAAGAGCACCTTTTCTTTAATTGTCCCGCACCCTTTATTTTAAACACTACAACGACACATCTTTGTTTCCACCAAAGAACAATAGAGTCACACATAGAGAGCCTAGATCAATTCGATTAGACAGGAACAACGAATTTAATAATTTTTATACTGGCCAAAAGCCGTGTATCAAATGGTGCCGCTGCCGGCTCTTTTCGTTAAGATTGGCGGTTTTCTGTGAGAGACACGTTGCTTTCTGGGATCCGTTCACTTGTGAGCGTTATTTTTCTTGCCTACAAAATTCAAAAAATCATAAAAATTAAAAATTGATAAAAACAATAAAAAATTAAAAATCTCAAAAATCCTGTGACACCCTAGAACCAAGGTCATTAACGTTACCCTAAATTTCGCTAATTTTTGAAATTTTTAATAAATTTTAATTTCTATATATATAAGTATATTGGTTAAAGCCGATGTTCGAGGTTATAATTTTTACGATTGACGATTCAAGAAGGACGATGACGATTACGATCCCGAGGGATGCCCAATTTCATATAATTATTGACGATTTATCGATAATGTAATTTTTCGAGAATTTTATTTACGGTTCGTGTTAAGTTGAGTCGGGTGAGTTTTATAGCCTTCCGAGTACATTTAAAGTATCCCAAAAATATTTTGGAGTGTTCGGGATGATTTCCGACTCCCGTAAAATTTTCAAAAATTGACTAGTGAGTCGAACCCGCAAAGTTTTAATGGCGTTTTTAACTTAAGGCCAAAAGAAACCTTTATTTGCAATTTGGTCCCTCCCAATACCACAAAAATGCACAAACACAAACACATAGAACATTTCACCAAAAACAAATCAAACACTCTCTCTCTCTTGTCCTCTAGCTGACGGCTACCCCCCCAAAACCACCATAATCCACCATTTTTCTTGAGTTTTTACAAAATCTAACTTAAGACCACCTCTTAGAATTCATTGGTGAGTGTTAATCCATGGTTTAATTACACATGCATTAACAAAAATTTTCCAAAAATTTTCAAGAACATTCAAATTCGTTTTTGAGGCTAATTGTGATGATGCATGTTAAATTCATGCCTAGTGTGAGTATAATCACCAATAAAACCCACCAAAATTCATTTGGTTGTGGTGATTTGGTCACCCAAACCCCACGTCACAAGGGGGTGTTTGGGGAGCCATGGTGGTTGATGAATTTTGAGCATTATCTTGTGTTTGGCATTGTGTTTAGTGATGTTTTAAATAGGTTTAAGTGGTTGCATGTTTGTTTTCTTTGATTTTAGATTATGAGGTTGGTTGATCAATAGGGGTAGGACTGAAAATTTGTGTTTGGTTGTGATTAAGGAAGCTTAGGATGATGCCTAGTGGTGATTAGTAGGTTTGGAATCGAGTTTAAGCATGGTTTTGGTATAGCCAAATTTAGGCAGAAAGTTTAAGGCCATTTCATAAAAATTATTTTTCCTACAGGTCTTGAAAACTAAATGTAGTTATAGAGGGTCTTCTTATCTTTAATTTGGTATAAGGTAGAGCCCGTGACTCAAAACGAGCTAAAAGTTATGAGGTTTTAAAGATCGAGTACCGGGAGACGAGAACTTTCATAATCCGAATTTATGTATAGTTTTAGTCAAATCCTGAGGACCACAAGTATGAATTGGTAAATGGTCAAGGGTCAAAATTTGGTCACAAACCTGTGTAATTGAGTCTATAAGTTGACTTAGGAGTCAAAGAAGTCAAAGGTACATTTCATATAGGTCAAAGAAGGCCAAGTTGGTCGAAGTACAATTTCAGCCCGTAAAATGTAGTTTTTGAAAAGCGTTGAGTAACGAGTCGTAAAAGTAAAAACTTTTATTGGGATTAAAAACATGTTATCTACAGGTCTTATAGGATTTTTGAGAATTTTGTCAAATTTTATAAGAATGGTTAAGTAGAGCAAAACAGCCCGTACTTTCGGTGAGTACCGACGAAAACAAGTAAAAATGGATGACGTAAGTAATAAGAACGAATGGTGTAAAATGAGTGATGCTTGTTGTTTTTTTTTGGCGTGAGTTATAATTGTCCTAAGTGACTAGTACCTATGTATTTTATACAGTACCGTAAGGTATTTAAAATGAGATTACTCATTACGCGTTATTTGTTGATAGGTGTTGATTTACCCGGGCATCCATATCGTCGTCAGTGATCATCTCTCGAACTACCGACTACTTAATATATAAGGTGTGAATTTATAGCCTCGCTTATATTTATTTCAAACTGTTTTACCCGCGAGGGAAATGCATGCTAGTTTTTAAAAGGAACGTATATCATGAATGATTGTTAGACCCGAAAGTTGCCTTAGAAATTGTGTTGAGTACCAAGTTGCAAAAGACCCTAAATTCATGAACTATTAACTATTGTCCTGCCCTCGAGTAGGGGGAAATAGCCGCTTATACAATTTGTAGTACTACGGGGCTAACGACCCAATGCTAGCCGAGAAGCTGTACGTTGAGTAAGTTCTGCGGTAGATTATCTTGTATGAGAGATAAGGTATAATTGCAACTGATGCCTTTAGAAGGGGCACTGGTTTCATCTGAATCACGCCGGTAATTATTACGCGGGTGATTGAGTTAACGGATTAGTGTCATGAGCTTAAACACAATTGTCAGTGTCCTGAATATAGATTGTTTGATCGACAAGTCTATAAATGATCACGAATGGTTTTTATTTTATATACGTTCAAATGAATTGTAAAACCTATGAATTCCACTCAACGTTTTCGTTGACCAAAATTTTGGCATGTGTTTCAGGTAACCGCTGAAGTGTAGAATGGAGCATGCATGGGATGGATGTTGTGTGTATGGCTTGGAGTCCGCTTGTTTTTCCTCCTTTTTCTACTTAAACATTTTTAAAGTTTAATGTAATGTTGTTGTAAAACTGAAATTCTTGGGTTGAGATTCATGGGGACCGAAAACGCTAAACTCTGTTGTACCAAGTGGGGTTGGAAAAACCGTGGACATGTATCATCTAACAATTTTTTAATTTCAAGTTTTAAGTTGACGTCTTTTTAGCGTCGTTTGATATATCTTGTGTGCAATGAATACTGTGTAGCACCCAATGTTGTAGTTCCGCTGCGCATAGCATTTGTGGGGGTGTTACAGATTGGTAATCAGAGCCATGAGTTATAGAGAACTAGGTCGTTTTTGAAAATCCTAAACTATAACTTTTGGTGTCGTAAGAAATGGTCCAAGTACACACAACTATCCTGCATGGCTCCGGTAAGATTTATTTTTGTATTCATGGTATTTGACGTATACTTTTGAGTGAAGTATATATGTGGGTAATTATTACGTAAGTATGGAGATTACTATATGTAGACGTTGAATTTTACGTGGAATATCCGACATCGTAATTTTTGTATTAATTGTGCATGAGCATCATATTATTACATTTCGGGCATATGTACCACCTTTGCATTGCATTTGCATGCATGTATTTGTAACTATTGTATAATTACTTATGTACCCTCCGAAATTCGCTGTTATTGCAGGAATGGCCGAGGTACCGCCTAATGATAATGGAAACGATTACGTCGTAGGTCGCGAAGGGGGAAGTGTTGGAACAGCAGCTGAAGGACAAGCTGAGACGAACGATGTACAAGTCCAGGACCCCGACCAAAGGAGAACTACTTGCCCCAGGCCTATGCGTACTTCCCATCTGGTTGGTGCACCAGGTATCCCCAGAAGAGCCGAAGGTGCAGTGAGCGCAAATTCTCTTCATCAAGGCATCTCAAGAATTTGCTGCCCCGGACCGAGAGTTCATCATGACGTACGACGGGTTGTGAGAGGTTTGGACGAATCAATGTGCATGCGGTATGTAGTGGAATCAAGGGTGATCAGTAGATTCGACGAGAATGAAAGGGCAGACCAAAGACTGTTGGAAAGGACTGCAAGAGTTGAGTATGATGGGAATGTAAACAAAAGTGACATCAACAGTTTAAGATCGATGGTTGCAAATCTGAGCGCTAGTCTTGACCGTGTTAGGGAGGATCAAGTGAGGTTGTCGAGGATGCAGAGTTGGGAGCATCGAGTGAGAGCATCATTGCCCCCGGATTGGAGATTCGTGGACGATTTGGAGATGGAGGCAAATGACTTCATGATTCAGCCGCCTACTAGAGGTGCTTGTATTACGGTGGGAAGTCAGGTAGCGATTGAGTGTGGGTCTACATCAGGGACGAAAAAGGAGACGGAATGTGGGCCGGATGATAAAGGAAAGAGAAAAATGGATGATGTGGATGAGGACGATAGTGATGAGGAACCCGAGGAAGACGATGACGAACCGCCATCCAAGAGGCCGTGTGGATCACCACATGCCTAGTTGCTTATTTTGTATTTTTCTTTGATCATTGTAATAGAACTGTTTTAGACTTTTGTATGATGGCATTATGACGAGAAACTTGAGGACTTAAGTTTTGTGGTGAACGATTGTAGTGGCAATACTTGTCACAATTTTGGTTAATTATCAATACAATCCATGTTACCTTTCATGATCTGTGATATGTCTTAAATTTGATCTTTTGTGATGTGAATTGATGAATATTAGTAACTCTGTAGTGATGTGTCGTTGTATGTATATTATGTCTGGGAAACTTGATATGTATACTTACATTGTTTTTCTATTTTCCCTGTCTTTTAGAAAGAGATATTCGATAACACCATGCCTCCAAAGTTGACCGCCGATCGTGTAAACACAATGATTCAGGAAGCTATAGCAAATGCGTTGGAAGCGGACCGAGCCGGGAGAAATCAGGACCAGGGAAGGAACGCGGGGAGACAGCAAGCCCCGAGAGTGTGTACCTATTCTAGCTTTATGAAATGCGGTCCCACGCAGTTTTGTGGAACGGGTGGAGCTTTAGAACTTAGACGATGGTTGGAAAAAGGTTGAAAGTACGTTCGAAATCAGCGGTTGTGCAGAAGCGGACAAAGTGAAGTTTGCGGCTGCTACGTTTCTTGATGATACGTTAAGTTGGTGGAATACCCAGGTAGCTACGGTTGGATTGGCTGTAGCGAATGCAAGGACGTGGAATGCGACAAAAGCTCTGTTGACTAAGAAGTTTTGCCCGGAAGAGGAATTAGGACAATTGGAGGATGAGTTGAGGCATTTGACCTTGAAGAACAACGATATCGCTGCTTACACTAGGAGGTTTAATGAATTAAGCCTGTTGTGTCCGGATGTTTTTGCCAATGATGCCAAGAAGATGAAGCAGTACATTAAGGGTTTATCTAGCAATATCAAAGGTGAAACAACTTCGTCAAAACCTGGGTCGTTTGATGAAGCGGTCCAGATGGCTCACGCATTGATGGACGTCAAGCTCCAGGACAAGCAGAACTCCATTGTTGAAGGCAACAAGAGGAAATGGGAAGCGGCACAAAGCAATCAATCCCAGGGCCAGAACCGAGGTGGAAATCGAAACAACCATGGTCCGAACCGAAATCAGCAGTTTAACCAAAGAAGGAACGAAGGGATGAGGGCAGTGACGAACCCTAGAGGTGTAAAAGTGAATCCCCATTGTGGTAGGTGCAATTTGTACCATGTCGGAAATTGCCCGCCTGCATGCGGCAAGTGTGGAAAGGCAGGTCATAGGACTTCTGGTTGCCGAACGGGAGGAGTAGCCACTGGGGCTAATGCTATCAGAATGAGGGGATGTTATGGTTGTGGAGAGAGAGGTCATGTGCAAGTGAATTGCCCGAAGGCAGGAAACAAGCGGGGAGGTAACAACGCGGCTGCTGTGTATCAAGTGGGAACGGCTGATAAACCACAGGGTCCTAATGTGGTTACCGGTACGTTTTTGCTAGACGCTTGTTATGCTAGTATTTTGTTTGATTCTGGCTCCGACAAGAGTTTTGTAGATGTTAAATTTAGTCCTCATATTTATAGAGAACCGGTGTTGTTAGCGACTAGTTATAACGTTGAGTTAGCCGATGGAAAAATTGTTAGTACGAATTCTATACTGAAAGGGTGTACCTTGAAGTTAGGAAATTACGCTTTTAAAATCGACTTAATTGAACCTTGCAATTGATCTGTTCCAGTGTATACTCAAAGATCGATTTAAGATCAGGGTATCATCAACTGCGTGTAAGAGAGGAGGATATCCCTGTAACTGCCTTTCGTACGCGGTATGGACACTTTGAATTTCGAGTGATGCCGTTTGGGTTGACGAACGCGCCTGCTGTATTCATGGACCTCATGAATCGCGTGTGCAAGCCGTATCTAGATAAGTTTGTTATTGTTTTCATCGATGATATACTTATTTACTCTAAGAGTAAGGAGGAGCACGAGAAGCACCTGAGAAAGATTTTGGAGTTGTTAAAGAAGGAGAAGCTGTATGCGAAATTCTCGAAGTGTGAGTTTTGGTTAGAGTCTGTGCAGTTCTTAGGTCACGTGATTGATAGTAAGGGAGTTCGTGTGGATCCTGCCAAGGTCGAAGCGATCAGGGAATGGTCGGCACGGACGACGCCGACTGAAGTTCGACAATTCCTTGGTTTAGCTGGGTATTATCGGAGGTTCATCGAAGGATTTTCGTTGATTGCAAAACCATTGACAAGGCTTACCGAAAAGAATAGGGTGTATGAATGGGGAATTGAGGAAGAACTTGCTTTCAAAACGCTCAAGGACAAGTTATGTTCCGCACCGATATTGTCATTGCCTGAAGGAACCGAAGACTTCGTAGTGTATTGTGATGCGTCTCGTAAGGGTTATGGAGCGGTATTGATGCAACGTGAAAAGGTGATAGCTTACGCGTCGAGGCAACTGAGGAAGAATGAGGAGAACTACACGACGCACGATTTGGAATTAGGAGCTGTAGTTTTTGCGTTAAAGTTGTGGAGACACTATTTGTATGGGACGAAGTGTGTTGTATTCACTGACCACAAGAGTTTGCAACACATTTTAGATCAAAAGGAGTTGAATATGCGACAGAGACGATGGGTTTAACTACTAAGCGATTACGACTGCGAAATTCGCTACCACCCTGGCAAGGCGAATGTTGTAGCGGATGCACTGAGTAGGAAGGAACGGGAGAAACCTTTGAGGGTCAGAGCTTTAGTGATGACTGAGAGCGTTGACTTAACCGAAACTATATTGAAGGCTCAAGAGAAAGGACTAATGAAAGGGAATGTTGAAGCTGAGAACTTGGGACGAATGTTGAAACCTCTTTTCGTGATTAGGTCAGACGGTCTGAGATATTTTAAGAATCGGATTTGGTTACCGTTGTGTTCATCTGAGGAAGGAAAGCCTGAAGTTCGAGAATTGGTTATGAACGAGTCGCAAAAGTCGAAGTATTCGATACATCCTGGATCGGACAAAATGTATCACGACCTGAAGAAAGTTTATTGGTGGCCGAATATGAAGGCGGATATTGCTCGTTACGTTAGTAGGTGTTTGACTTGCGCGAAGGTTCAAGCAGAACATAAGAAACCATCTGGATTGTTGGTACAACCAGAGATCCCAGAATGGAAATGGGAGAAAATCGCTATGGATTTCGTGACGGGTTTACCTAGAACTCCTAGTGGATGTGATATGATATGGGTAATAGTGGATAGGTTAACGAAATCTGCTCATTTCTTACCTATGAAGAAGACGGACAGCATGGAAAAGCTAGCCAGTGTGTACGTGAAAGAGATCGTCTGTAGACATGGAGTGCCGTTATCGATCATTTCGGATCGCGACAGTAGATTTACATCGGAATTTTGGAAATCGCTTCAACGTGCGATGGGCACTGAATTGAGTTTAAGCACGGCTTATCACCCGGAAACTGACGGCCAGAGTGAACGAACTATTCAGACGATGGAGGACATGCTCCGAGCATGCGTGATTGATTTTGGAGGAAGTTGGGAACGCCACTTGCCTCTAGTGGAATTTTCGTATAATAATAGTTATCATGCGAGTATCAAGGCAGCACCGTTCGAAGCATTGTATGGAAGGAAGTGTAGATCGCCTGTGTGTTGGAGTGAAGTAGGAGAAAGTCAATTGACTGGACCCGAAATGGTTTTAGAAACGACAGAGAAGATTGTGCAAATCAAGAACCGACTACTTGCTGTGAGAAGCCGACAGAAGAGTTATGCCGATAACAGAAGGAAACCGTTGGAGTTTGAAGTTGGAGATATGGTTATGCTCAAGGTATCGCCGTGGAAGGGTGTAATTCGTTTTGGGAAGAAAGGAAAGTTGAGTCCGAGGTATATAGGACCATTTAAGATCGTTGAACGAATTGGGCAAGTAGCGTACAAATTAGAATTGTCGAGCGAGCTTAGTGCTATTCACGACACGTTTCACGTATCGAACCTGAAGAAGAGTTTGGCGGATAAGGAATTGGTGATTCCTTTGGACGAGATTCGACTGGACGACAAAATGCATTTTGTGGAAGAACCGGTGGAAATTATGGACCGAGAGGTCAAGAGACTGAAGCGTAGTAGAATTCCTATTGTGAAAGTCCGATGGAATTCTAAGCGTGGACCGGAATACACTTGGGAACGTGAGGACTTTTTCAAGGAAAGATATCCTCATCTGTTCCAGTAGAACGAAATGTGAGTACAAGAAGAGGCGAGCGCCGGGACGTCGCTCTCTTTAAGGAGGGGTGGATGTGACACCCTAGAACCAAGGTCATTAACGTTACCCTAAATTTCGCTAATTTTTGAAATTTTTAATAAATTTTAATTTCTATATATATAAGTATATTGGTTAAAGCCGATGTTCGAGGTTATAATTTTTACGATTGACGATTCAAGAAGGACGATGACGATTACGATCCCGAGGGATGCCCAATTTCATATAATTATTGACGATTTATCGATAATGTAATTTTTCGAGAATTTTATTTACGGTTCGTGTTAAGTTGAGTCGGGTGAGTTTTATAGCCTTCCGAGTACATTTAAAGTATCCCAAAAATATTTTGGAGTGTTCGGGATGATTTCCGACTCCCGTAAAATTTTCAAAAATTGACTAGTGAGTCGAACCCGCAAAGTTTTAATGGCGTTTTTAACTTAAGGCCAAAAGAAACCTTTATTTGCAATTTGGTCCCTCCCAATACCACAAAAATGCACAAACACAAACACATAGAACATTTCACCAAAAACAAATCAAACACTCTCTCTCTCTTGTCCTCTAGCCGACGGCTACCCCCCCAAAACCACCATAATCCACCATTTTTCTTGAGTTTTTACAAAATCTAACTTAAGACCACCTCTTAGAATTCATTGGTGAGTGTTAATCCATGGTTTAATTACACATGCATTAACAAAAATTTTCCAAAAATTTTCAAGAACATTCAAATTCGTTTTTGAGGCTAATTGTGATGATGCATGTTAAATTCATGCCTAGTGTGAGTATAATCAACAATAAAACCCACCAAAATTCATTTGGTTGTGGTGATTTGGTCACCCAAACCCCACGTCACAAGGGGGTGTTTGGGGAGCCATGGTGGTTGATGAATTTTGAGCATTATCTTGTGTTTGGCATTGTGTTTAGTGATGTTTTAAATAGGTTTAAGTGGTTGCATGTTTGTTTTCTTTGATTTTAGATTATGAGGTTGGTTGATCAATAGGGGTAGGACTGAAAATTTGTGTTTGGTTGTGATTAAGGAAGCTTAGGATGATGCCTAGTGGTGATTAGTAGGTTTGGAATCGAGTTTAAGCATGGTTTTGGTATAGCCAAATTTAGGCAGAAAGTTTAAGGCCATTTCATAAAAATTATTTTTCCTACAGGTCTTGAAAACTAAATGTAGTTATAGAGGGTCTTCTTATCTTTAATTTGGTATAAGGTAGAGCCCGTGACTCAAAACGAGCTAAAAGTTATGAGGTTTTAAAGATCGAGTACCGGGAGACGAGAACTTTCATAATCCAAATTTATGTATAGTTTTAGTCAAATCCCGAGGACCACAAGTATGAATTGGTAAATGGTCAAGGGTCAAAATTTGGTCACAAACCTGTGTAATTGAGTCTATAAGTTGACTTAGGAGTCAAAGAAGTCAAAGGTACATTTCATATAGGTCAAAGAAGGCCAAGTTGGTCGAAGTACAATTTCAGCCCGTAAAATGTAGTTTTTGAAAAGCGTTGAGTAACGAGTCGTAAAAGTAAAAACTTTTATTGGGATTAAAAACATGTTATCTACAGGTCTTATAGGATTTTTGAGAATTTTGTCAAATTTTATAAGAATGGTTAAGTAGAGCAAAACAGCCCGTACTTTCGGTGAGTACCGACGAAAACAAGTAAAAATGGATGACGTAAGTAATAAGAACGAATGGTGTAAAATGAGTGATGCTTGTTGTTTTGTTTTTGGCGTGAGTTATAATTGTCCTAAGTGACTAGTACCTATGTATTTTATACAGTACCGTAAGGTATTTAAAATGAGATTACTCATTACGCGTTATTTGTTGATAGGTGTTGATTTACCCGGGCATCCATATCGTCGTCAGTGATCATCTCTCGAACTACCGACTACTTAATATATAAGGTGTGAATTTATAGCCTCGCTTATATTTATTTCAAACTGTTTTACCCGCGAGGGAAATGCATGCTAGTTTTTAAAAGGAACGTATATCATGAATGATTGTTAGACCCGAAAGTTGCCTTAGAAATTGTGTTGAGTACCAAGTTGCAAAAGACCCTAAATTCATGAACTATTAACTATTGTCCTGCCCTCGAGTAGGGGGAAATAGCCGCTTATACAATTTGTAGTACTACGGGGCTAACGACCCAATGCTAGCCGAGAAGCTGTACGTTGAGTAAGTTCTGCGGTAGATTACCTTGTATGAGAGATAAGGTATAATTGCAACTGATGCCTTTAGAAGGGGCACTGGTTTCATCTGAATCACGCCGGTAATTATTACGCGGGTGATTGAGTTAACGGATTAGTGTCATGAGCTTAAACACAATTGTCAGTGTCCTGAATATAGATTGTTTGATCGACAAGTCTATAAATGATCACGAATGGTTTTTATTTTATATACGTTCAAATGAATTGTAAAACCTATGAATTCCACTCAACGTTTTCGTTGACCAAAATTTTGGCATGTGTTTCAGGTAACTGCTGAAGTGTAGAATGGAGCATGCATGGGATGGATGTTGTGTGTATGGCTTGGAGTCCGCTTGTTTTTCCTCCTTTTTCTACTTAAACATTTTTAAAGTTTAATGTAATGTTGTTGTAAAACTGAAATTCTTGGGTTGAGATTCATGGGGACCGAAAACGCTAAACTCTGTTGTACCAAGTGGGGTTGGAAAAACCGTGGACATGTATCATCTAACAATTTTTTAATTTCAAGTTTTAAGTTGACGTCTTTTTAGCGTCGTTTGATATATCTTGTGTGCAATGAATACTGTGTAGCACCCAATGTTGTAGTTCCGCTGTGCATAGCATTTGTGGGGGTGTTACAGATCCAAAAATATTTTATTGTGTATATATATTGTCTTTGTGTTTGGTTTCTTTTTCTTTTGCATTTTCAGGTGTATGCGTACTAGATCTTCTAATTATCAAGAGCCCGAGCCTCAAGAAGATTTAGATATGGCAGGTGTTAACAACAACAACATTCCACCGCACCTCAATAATAATAATAATAACAACAATGCTCTTCCACAGCCCGATCTTCGGACCATGGAGGAACTTTGTCAACCAACATTGTTTGGACGAGGAGGACCGATTGCGCCGATGCAAATCAACGCTCCTGAGTTTTCGTTGAAGCACCACATGATTCAGCAAGTGCAAACAAACCCATTTAGAGGATTGCCTGATGATGATGCCAACAAACACCTCGATAAGTTCATTACAATCACCCAAAGCATGAAGTTTCCTGGTGCCACAATGGATGTTCTTCGCCTACAACTCTTTCCACATACTTTATCGCATCATGCCGAGAAATGGTTTGATCGTCTCCCGAAGAATTCTATTCACACTTGGGATGACATGACTCAACGCTTTCTATCGCGCTACTTTCCACCATCCATGGTCACAAGCCTTCGCAATCAGATCAGCGGTTTCATGCAATATCCCGATGAATCTCTTTTTGACGCTTGGGAGAGATATAATGTCTTGATCGATAGATGTCCAAACCACAACATGCTCCCTGTGACCTTAATAGATACTTTCTACAACGGTTTGACTTTTCGTGATCGTGATACGATTAATGCAGCCGCCGGTGGCACATTCATGAAAAGGAGACCCGAGGAGTGTAGAGAGTTAATTGAGAACATGACTACTCATCATAAGAACTGGGATTCCTCTGCTTCTTCTAGGAACAACTCGAGAGTCAATGTTTCCTCAACCTCAGCAAACCCTGAGCTGACCGAACTCACCCGCATGATGGCCGAAATGAGCAAAAGTATTACGCTTCTCGCTTCAAACCAACAACAACAACAAGTTAAAGCGGTTGCTAATCCTTGTGAAACATGTGGCGGTCCTCACTCATACACCGATTGTCCTTCAACACAAGGAAATCCGGAAAATGTGTATGCAGCTTATGGAAATTATTCACCGGAAAATTACCAAGCTAGACAACAAGGGGATAGAAATCTGCTGAGCTACCATTCAAACAACTACCTTTAACCCGGTTTTTCTCCTCAAAACCAAAATCTCGCCAACAACTACAATAGAAGCAACCAAATCCCACCAAGAGCTTCTAACCCTTATCAACCACCCACCCAACAACACCCACCCATTAATCCCGATGTTGATGCCATCATGAGAACTCAATGTGAGCAAATCAAGAATCTACAGAGCCAAATAATCAATTTGAAAGGAGATATCTTGAAGCAAGGAAATGACATTAGAACCGAGGTTCGTGATAATATTCAATCCTCCTTCAGCACTCAAACGACTGAATTAAAGATTCTGTTGGCTAGTTTCTTGCTCGAAGCTCAACCTTCTTCCTCTAGTTCTCTACCTTCAAACACCGTCCCTAATCCGCGAGCCAATGTGAGTGCTATAACTACGCGTAGTGGAATTACCATTGTCGATCTTCCTATCCCACCACCATCATCTACACCTCATCCACCACCATGTATCCCTACTCCTCCTACACCTAGTATTAGTGCACCATTACCGTCTCCGCCTCGTCATGACGATGTATCTCGGAAGGACCCTTCAACATCACAACCTTCACTAACTACACCTTCACCGTCTCCCTATCAACCTAGAATCCCATACCCTTCTCGCATAGGCAAAACCAACGATCTAACCAAGAATGACTGTCAAGTATCGAAATATGTGGATATGCTATCTAAAATGACCATCAACATTAGCCTTGTTGAAGCACTTTGCCACATGCCGAAATTTGTCAAAGCATTCAAGGAATTGCTTAGCAAGAAGGAGAAGCTGATTGAACTCGCCAACACACGCTTGAATGAAAACTGCTCAGCAGTTATTCTTAAAGAATTACCGGAAAAGCTTGGAGATCCCGGTCGTTTTGTGTTGCCTTGCGTGTTCAACAAAACTGAAGAATTTACTGCCCTTGCTGATCTCGGGGCTAGTATTAATTTGATGCCACTGAGTGTTTGGAAAACACTATCATTACCCGACCTCATTCCAACAAAGATGACTCTCGAACTTGCAAATCGCACTCTCGCTTACCCCGTTGGTATAGCCGAAGACGTGTTTATCAAAGTTGGCACATTTACTTTCCCGGTCGATTTTGTCGTAGTTGATTATGAAATGGACCCTCGTATTCCTTTAATACTTGGTCGGCCATTCTTGAGAACCGGACGTGCTTTAGTAGATGTGGTCGAAGGTGAGTTAATCTTACGAGTCGGGGATGATTCAAAAGTTTTTAAAATGGGGAAGCTTACAGGAAAATCCTTTGGAGGCCGAGAATCAGTGAATATGATTAATGTGCTCGATGACTTTACCGTATATGACAATCCTCTATTCGATTCTTCCATCGATAATCCACTTTTTGACGATGATATGGATGATTCTTGCTCCACTTTGAAAGCTCCTCCAATTTATGATTCTCCACCGGTCTTTGATGCTTATGATGATGATGATTCTAGCTCAGACTCGGATGATTTTGATGATTGTACTTCTGAGTATCCCGAGCTGCCCACTTTCGATGATTTCGATGATTTCGATGAGGCTGATACTCTTTCGAGCGATTCTTCACATGATGAAGATCCTCCGCCATCACTCGATCCTACTTTAGACGATTATTCATTTGAGGAAGATTTCTCTGAATTTCTCAACACATACTTCCCTCATGAGAGTGATGCTCCTCCTTTGGACTTTGAAGATTATCGTCTTGATCCTACTTTGGATTTGAAGAGCATTCTGTCAAAGGAGAAGAAACCGGTTGACACCAATATCCGTTGCACATATGATTTGACACCTCTTTGTCTCCCTTCTGAGGACGAGGTTGTGCTTCTTTGCGGATCTTCTTCACACTCGGCTGAGCCTAAGTGCTATTTTCCCCTGAAGGAAAAGGTGTTCGACCCCGGTATTGAAGTCTTTAAGCCATCTCAGTATCCACCTGATGAAATAAAAGGAAAAATCTTTGGACATTTTGAAGACATGCTTGCACTTCACCCTTGCTTCCACCGTGCTCCATCGCTGCTTAAGGGAACCTTGCCTACTCTTCTTTGGCTTGCCTTGTTCGCCTTAAGCTTGTGTTATTTGCTCGATGAAAACTACGTCTTTGATCCTGGTGGATATGTTTCATGCTTCTTCCATTGATGATCAAGGTCGAGTCAGGCTAACGACTCGGTTAAAAAAAATCAAGCGCTTCTTGGGAGGCAACCCATGCATCTATCTTTTCGCTTTCGTTACCATAAGTGTAGGGGAGACCCTTTGGATTGCTATTTCCTCTCCTCACTTCTTAATCAGGGATTCGAGCTTCAATGATCTACTCTTGATGATTCTTGACGACCAGTGATTCCGTGTTCTACTTCTTCCCGGTTCTATCCTAAACTCTTTTCGATTCACTATTTTATATTTTCTCAATATTAAAATAGGAATCTCTTTAGTTGTCTTTTCCTTAGCGAGATTTAAACAACGTGCAAAATGTCCTAAGTGTAGGGGAGTTTACTCCCTCATGCTTAAACATTGAGGACAATGTTTATCTTAAGTGTAGGGGGACTTCTATCGAAGTTAAGTGGTCTTTTCCTTGTATTTGTCCTCATTTTAACAAGAAAATCAATTTTTCGACATTTTTTCAAAATTTTTGATCTATTTTGGCCTATTAGTTTTTACCTTTGTATAGTTATTTTCTTTCTTTGCTAGAATAAATGTTTAATAAGTGGTTTTAATTTTCAAACGTTGTGAATCTTTTGACTCAATCCGAGTTTACTCTAGCTAGTATCCTTAACGTGTTTAAGTCAAGTTTTGCTAGGCTTTTATATAGGGAGCTATAAAACGCGAAAGTCTTAACTCTCACGGGTTAGGAACAAGAACTTTTCGCAAGTTCCTATAATTGATCCTATAGAGTCGTTTATCAAGGGAACTTTAAGATGCGATTTCTAAACTTGAAAAAGTCTAAGAATTTGCAAGATCCTATAGGCGACTCGAAAACCCAAAATTTTGATTTAATAGGCTAAGTATCCACGAGTCTCATTACTTGAGATTTTAAACTGTGGAGAACGAGAGATGATAGAGCCAATTATAAGTCCAGTATTCTTTCGTGAATTTATGTGAGTTAATTATAAGCCTATTCTCCCATCGCTTGCTAATAAATTTATCTGCTAATAAATAAGGTTGTACGATTTGAAAAGTTACTTAGCTTCTAGCCCAAGATCGTTTAAAAGTTGCTCGGTATGGATTACAGTTCATAGCCAAGGCATAACTTATTGAAGCGGGATGCGAAGATTGGCGAGTCCGAAAAGGCCCTAACAAGGCATGAGGGCTATATTTTGTTGCTAAAGATCCAAAGTGATGTGAAGAATCATTTATCGAAAATCAATATGAAGGATCGAGACACACGACGTAAAGCAAAACTCCCCAAAGTCATGGAGAAGTGTATCCGAAAAGACCCTAACAAGGTATGAGGATAGATCCAAGTCATAAAAGGAGGCGGATCGTTGTATATCAAAGTCCAAAATAAAGATTGGAGAAAAATGAAGAAGTCGTGGTCCAAGTATGAATCTCTCAAAACTTCAAGTGAAGAAATTCCATTATGAAGAGAAGACCATTATTTCATGAACGTCTCTCAAGGTTTGAAGTATGAAGTCGCTGCCAAATATCGGTCCGAGAAAGGTCTCAAATCGCGAAGCGAGTTATGCCAAGATATGAACTTTATGAGGTCCCGAGAAGCAGTTTTAAAAGATTTTGTCCTTTAGCTAACTATTGATTAAATCGTTCACTTTATTTTCAGACTTAATAACTATCAAAATAAGTCAAAAATGTATCCTCGTGATCATTCAAGACAATAATAAAATATAAGAGATACCCCTAGGAATAAGGGAGTCTAAGTGAGTAATTGGCCCACATGAGTTCGTGATAGTTTACTAACTTATAATAACAATGATATCGTTTTTAAGCTTGGTTTGGAGAAAGTGAAAACTTGAGGATGGTGATTATTCATGACATTTCCAAAACCCAAGGTATGCTTTTGATTTCTTTATTTTGTATGTCTTTAGTTTTCTATCTCTTAAATAAAGGCCAACGTGGATTGATTATGATGAAAAGTGTAATCTTGCTTTGTAACTAATGCATTGCATGAGGACATTGCAATGGTCAAGTGTAGGGGATTTGATAGGTGTGTAAACACCCATCTTTTCTACCACTTAAATACAATAATAACCGGACCTAAACGTGTATTTTATGTCTTTTATGGCAGAATTATGCGTGGTTTGTGTTTTTGTTGTGATTTAGGACGAAAAGGTGAAAAGTGGAGAAAACACGGATATTCACGGGCATTTACGGACTTTTATTGAAGAAAAAGATGAAAGACGGAGTCAAGGAGTCAAGAGTGCAAAAAGAACGGAAGTCCAAGACCAATTCTGAAGATTTATCGAAGAAAAAGTCAAAAGACGGAAGTTTATCAAAAGCCGAAGAATTCAAGTCTATTTTATTGAAGAATTTAAAGACGAGTTCAAAGAAATCCCGAAGCCAAAAGTCCCTTAAGTCCAAGTTTAAAGAAGATTAGAAGAAAAGGACTAAGTATGCAATTAAGGAAGATTAAAAGAAGGAGGGACTTAATGACGCAATTAAGAGAAAAGGAAAGAGGGGAGGAAGCTTCCTTAATCCTCCCCTATAAATAGTCATTAGATGTAAACTTTTCATTTTGTTGGCTAATGGTGACAATTAGACCTTCCACCATTTAATTACCTTGTCATTTACTTATCTTGTCAATTTAAATTCATGTTATGCACCTTAATTACCATTTAATTCCAAGTAAGTTTTCATTTTAATTATTGTCAATCTTTACTTTATCTTGTCAATCTCTTATCTACCTTTCTTAATCTTTGATTTATGTGTTTATGTTTATGTTCATGTTCATGTTTTTATTTTGATCCAAGTGGTTTTTTATTGTTGTGGTTAAAGTTGTTTGATTTCTTGTTTTTAATTGTTCGTTTATGTTTACTGTTGATTCGTGGATAGTTTATTAAATTGTTTGTGTTTATTTTGGTTGATTTTGGTTAAATTAGTTTTAGATCTGCTGTTACTGTTTTCCTTGTTCTTCGGAAAGTTTTTTCTTGTTTCTGATCTTTCTAGGTAAAAGGTTCCGAGCCAAGACTGTTCATTCGGAACATTCAAAGTTTTGGACGAAGGAGAACTTCCGATTCAAGCTTTTGTTCATTCGGAACTCAAAAGTTCCGGGTCAATTTACTTCATTCGGAACTCAAAAGTTCCGGGTCAAGGGTATTCATTCGGAACTCAAAAGTTCCGGATCAACACTGAACTTCCGAACGAAGTTCCGAACGAAAGTTCCGGACGAACTTCCGAACGAAACTTCCGAACGAAGTTCCGAACGAAGGATAAGTTCCGAATCAAGGGCAAGTTCCGAACCAAGAAGTGTTCATTCGGAAGTCTGAGACTTCCGAATCAAGGAGGCTTCATTCGGAATCTTCCGAATCAAGGGTGACCAAAAACTTCCGAATCAAGGCAAAATTTAGAAGTTCCGAATCAGTAAAGTTCCGAACAAAGGATTGTTTTGGATAAGTGACATATTCAGATCAATTTGTTCCGGATCAAGGATTTTGGTGATATTCCAAGCGAAGAAGAATCATTCCAACCGAAGGTGACATTCCGGACGAGTGATTGTTCCAAACGAAGGATTATTCCGAATGAGCTGTATTCAGGTTCTTATTAGCTTTTGTCTTTAATTTTTATTTTCAAGCTTTATTTTTCCTGCCTTTTATTTAATTGCACTTTAAGATTATTTGCCTTAGCTTTATTTTAGTTTTGCCTTAGTTTAAGTTTTAGTCGCGTTTTAAGTTTGCCTTAGTTAGATTTAAGTTTGCGTCATTTACTTTAGTGCCCTTTAATTTCAGTCACGTTTTTAAATACTTGCACCTTTATATTAATTAGACTTAGATTTACTTTAAGAGCACCTTTTCTTTAATTGTCCCGCACCCTTTATTTTAAACACTACAACGACACATCTTTGTTTCCACCAAAGAACAATAGAGTCACACATAGAGAGCCTAGATCAATTCGATTAGACAGGAACAACGAATTTAATAATTTTTATACTGGCCAAAAGCCGTGTATCACTAATCATGCTATGTGTGTTTCGAATAATGTCAAAGACGTAGATACTAGAACTAAGAAGCAAACTGCGATGCCTATTAGTGCTAGAAAACCCAAACGCAAAGTGAACCATTCTGGTGTAACCCCCCCCCCCTGAGAAAAGTATTGCATCAGACTTCACCACTAAGACCACTAGAAGCATAATTAAGGAATTATATGAGTCTGCTAGCAAGTCATGGAAATGGTGGTTTGTTAATCAATGTCTTCCGGGATATAAATGGATGCCTAAAGTTAGCACAGAAAATGTGACAACGAGTGTTAGTATGCCTTTAAATGTGGCTAAGGACACAAATGATTCTACAATCACTACTGTGGTATCCAATTTAGCAAATGCTCCATCGTGTTCTAACTCTTCTACATGTAATACTAATAATTCTCTTCATACTGGACTCCGGATGCACGAAGCACATGACGGGGAATCTCGACCTTCTAATTAACTTCGTAGAGAAGTTCCTGGGAACGGTACGATTCGGAAATGATCAATTTGCACCGATCCTAGGATATGGAGATTTGGTTCAGGGAAATATAACGATAAAAAGGGTATACTACGTCGAAGGGCTCAATCACAATCTTTTCTCGGTTGGTCAATTCTGTGATGCGGATTTGGAGGTTGCCTTCAGGAAGAAGACATGTTCATTGTTCGTGATTATGATGGAAATGATTTACTTACCGGTACACGGGGTACTGATCTCTACACTATTTCACTTCAAGATACAACTTCATCAACTCTAATTTGCTTCATGGCTAAAGCTTCAACGACTCAGGCATGGTTATGGCATCAACGTTTATCTCATCTCAATTTTGATACCATCAACTTGCTATCCAAGAAAGTTATTGTGAGAGGCCTTCCAAGTTTGAAATTCATCAAGGATCATCTTTGTTCTTCTTGTGAGCTTTTCAAAGCTAAACGAAGTAGCTTCAAAACAAAGACCCCACCAAGCTCTAAAGGACGGTTAGATCTTCTCCGTATGGATCTGTGTGGTCCTATGCGTGTTCAAAGTATCAATGGGAAAAAATATATGCTGGTAATTAATAACTGAATTTTATTAGGTTCTTTTTCGATTCAATTCAAATTGATTACCAGTTGAAAGTGTGACTCAGTCGTTTTTGGTGGATAAAAGAGAAGGTGTCGTTGTCTAAAACTAATTAAAGATAAAAATAAAGCTTTAAAAGGAAATGACAAAATATAAAAGAAATGAACTAAAAATTAAAACGATTGACAAAGAATAAAGAAACGATATTAAAAACAAATATTAAAACAAAACAATTAATAAAAATTAAACTAAAGGAGGAAATTAACTTTCGACTTGAAAATAAAGTTTACCTAATGAAAAAGGAGGAAATAAAACTAAGTGGCTACTTTAAAACTAAACGAGGTAAAAGCTAAAGCGGGTATTAAATAAAAGATAAAACTTAAACTTTTCAAAAAAATATAAATTTTAAAACTAGACGAAAAATATAACTAAAAATACGTGACTTTCAGAAATAAAATCGGAACAGTTTTCAGATTAAACTAAACGATTACGGAACAATATTAATAAATAAGTAAGCAGGCAAGCACCCTGCTCAAGCAGGCAACCTAGCTGCTGAAATAGGCGGGAAAAGTGCCAAGCAGGCTAGCATGACATTCTAAGGTACTTCGGAATTTTTTTTGTACTTCACTTCGGAATGATTTGTTTACTTTGATACTTCGCAATATATTAATTTTTCCTACTTCGGAATTTGATTTAGTGTACTTCGGAATTGTTTTTTTCTTTTTTTCTTTCTTTTATACTTCGGAACTATTTTCCTTACTATAAAAAAAACAACTACTTCGGAATATAACTTTTATCAACTACTTCGGAATATAAAAAAAACAACTTCAGAAATTTTTTGTTAAAATGGACTTCGAAATTTTTGCAAAAATGAACTTTGGAATAAACAAAAAAAACTTACTTCGGAATACAGAAACCCTCGGGAAAACTTCTCAATAATCACAAGAATTCCTAATCCCGATCCAAAATTCTAGGAAACCAAAAATAAGCCAAATAATCTAAGAAATAAGCTAATTAAAACACCAAATAAGATCTAACAAACACTAAATCAACCAAATCAACCAACTTTATTAAATAAAAATCATAAAAACTATAAAACCCACTTAATTAATTAAAACTTAAAAACAACTTTTTATAAAAATTAACTAATAAGCACTTAATTAAAAATAAGAAAATTAACTCAATAAGCACTAAAACACTTTAAGCTACAAAAATCAAACACTAAAAGATCAATAAGCACAATTAAACACAAACATCAATCAATAAAGAACATGATTAACAAACTACATGATTATCTAAATCAAAACAAGATTAAAAAGATTAAGAAAGGTAGAATGAGATTGATTAATTAAAAAGCTTGAAATTAAGATGATTAAAGATTTAAATTATAAGATTAATGAAAAAGCTTGAAAAACATTAAGAAAAGATAGAAAGAGAAAGTAATATTAAACTACTCCTAATTACCTTACAAAATTAAAACTAACTAAGATTATCTAACCCCCTCCTAATGACACATTAGGAGGGTATTTATAGGAGGAGTACATGTGATGATGCTTTCTTCATTCTTTCTTCTTGTCTCGACTCGATTTAAATTATTTGTCTTTCTCGACGTCGTCTCGGGATTGGTCGATATAAATTGAACTCGTCTTATAATTTTCTTCTTTAATTAGACTTGGTTCTTCGACTTCATTAAACTTCCGTCTTTAGACTTTTTCTTCGATAAATCTTCAGAATAGGCCTTGGACTTCCGTTCTTTTTGCACTCTTGATCTTTTGACTTCGTCTTTTCTCGTTTTCTTCTATAAAAGCCCGTGAAAGCCTGTGTTTTCTTCCCTTTTCACATTTTGGTCCTAAATCATAACAAAAACACAAACCACGCATAATTCTGACATTTATGACATAAAATACACGTTTTGGCTTGGTTATTATTAGAAATAAGTGGTAAAAGGATAAGTGTTTCCACACTTATTAAATCCCCTACACTTGACCATTGCAATGCCCTCATGCAATGCATTAGTTACAAACCAAGATTTACATTTTTCATCATAATCAATCCACCTTGGCCTTTATTAAAGAGATAGAAAATTATAAAATACTCAAAGGAAGAAAACAAGTAAAGAGATAAAAGACTTACATTAGGGTTTTGGAAATGCCATGAATGTTTATCATCCTCAAGTTTCACGTTCCCCATACCAAGCTTAAAAACGAGATCATTGTTATTATAAGTTAGCAAACTATCACAAACTCATGTGGCCCAACTATTTACTTAGACTCCCTTATTCCTAGGTGTATCTCTTATATTTTATTGTTGTCTTGAATGATCACGAGGATGCATTGTTTGACTTATTTTGATAGTTTAGTTAGGCCGAAAATAAAGTGGGACGATTTAATCAATAGTTAGCTAAAGGAAAAAATCTTTTAAAACTGCTTCCTGGGACCTCATAAAGTTCATATCTTGGCATAACTCGCTTCACGATTTGAAACCTTTCTCGGATCGATATTTGGCATTGACTTCATACTTCAAATCTTGAGAGACGTTCATGAAATAATGGTCTTCTCTTCATAATAGGAATTTCTTCACTTGAACTTTTTGAGAGATTCTTCATACTTAGACCACGACTTCTTCATTTTTCTCCAATCTTTATTTGGGATTTTGATATATAACGATCCGCCTCCTTTTAGGACTTGGATCTATTTATCCTTATACCTTGTTAGGGCCTTTTTGGATAGATTTCTCCATGATCTTTATTGGAGTATTTGCTTTTCGTCGTGTGTCTCGATCCTTCATATTGATTTTTGATAAATGATTCTTCACATCACTTTGGATCTTTAGCAACAAAATGTAGTCCTCATGCCTTGTTAGGGCCTTTTCGGACTCGCCAATCTACGCATCCCGCTTCAATAAGTTATGCCTTGGCTATGAACTCTAATCAATACCGAGCAACTTTTAAACGATCTTGTGCTAGAAGCTAAGTAACTTTTCAAATCGTACAACCTTATTTATTGCAATTAAATTTATTAGCAAGCGATGGGAGAAAAAGCTCATAGGCAACTCACATAAATTCATGAAAGAATACCAAACTTATAATTGACTCTATCATCTTTCGTTCTCCACAATTTAAAATCTCAAGGAATGAGACTCGTGGATGCTTAGCCTATTAAATCAAAGTTTTGGGTTTTCAAGTCATCTATAGGATCTTGCAACTCCTTAGACTCTTTCAAGTTTAGAATTCGCATTTTAAAGTTCCCTTGATAAACGAATTTCTAGGATCAATTATAGGAACTTGCGAAAAGTTCTCGTTCTTAACCCGTAATAGTTAAGACTTTCGCGTTTTAAAGTTCCCTATATAAAAGCCTAGCAAAACTTGACTTAAACACATTAAGGATACTAGCTAGAGTAAACTTAGATAAGTAAACTCGGGTTGAGTCAAAAGATTCACAACGTTTAAAAATTAAAACCACTTTATTAAAATTTATTCTAGCAACGAAATAAAATAACTATAACAAAGGAAAAACTACAAGGCCAAAATAGATCATAATTTTTGAAAAATGTCGAAAAATCCATTTTCCGGTTAAAATGAGGACAATTACAAGGAAAAGCCCACTTAACTTCGATAGAAGTCCCCCCTACACTTAATATAAATATTGTCCTCAATGTTTAAGCATGTGGGAGTAAACTCCCCTACACTTAGGACATTGTGCACGTTTTTTAAATCTTGCTAAGGAAGAGACAACTAAAGTGATTCCTATTTTAATATTGAATGATATAAAATAGAGAATCAAAAGAGTTTAGGATAGAACCGGGAAGACGGATACACGGAATCACGGGTTGTCAAAAGTCATCAAGAATGTATCTTTGATAGCTCGAATCCCTGCACATGATTAGAAAGAAAACAACAAACACATACTAGGGTCTCCCCCTACACTTATTATAAAAACAAAGAAAAAGGATAGATACTGCGGGTTGCCTCCCGGTAAGCGCTTGTTTTTGTTAACCGAGTCGTGAGCCTGACTCGACCTTGATTAGCATGGCAAGAAGCTTGAAGAACATCCACCGGGATCAAATACATGGTTTTCATCCATCAAGTAGCACAAGCTTAAGGCGAACAAGGCAAGCCAAAAAAGAGTAGGCAAGGTTCCCTTAAGCAAAGATTGAGCACGGTGGTAGAAAGTAGGTTTAAGCGCAAGCATATCTCCACTAGTTCCAAAAATCTTTCCTTTTATTTCATCAGATGGATACTGAGATAGCTTAAAAATTGTGATACCCGGATCGAACACCTTTTCCTTTAGGGGAAAATAACACTCAGGCTCAGTAGACCTTGAAGAAGATCCGCTCATAAATCTCACAATCTCATCCTAAGAAGGTGGATAGAGAGGTGTCAAAACATAAGTACTGCGGATGTTGGTGTCGTCCGGTTTCTTCTCCTTTGGAACGGGTTTCTGAATATCCGAATGAGGATAAGGAGCATCATCAAAGTCTAAAGGATGAGAATCATTCTCATTAGGGAAGTATGTATTAAGAAAAGTGGCAAAATCTTCCTCAAATGAGTAATTATCCAAAGTATCAAGAGTGTTTGGTAGAGGATCTTCATCAAAAGTAGGAGCAAGTTCATCATTTGAAGAATCACTCGAGAGAGTATCAACATCATCAAAATCATCATAAGTTGGCATGTCTGTATACTCAGAAGAAAAATCATCAGAATCATCCATATCATAACTAGAATCATCATCATAGTCATCATAGGTTGGTGGAGACTCATAAATTGGTGGGGATCTAAATTGGATATAGAATCATCAAAATCATCCACATCGTCTTGGAAAAGTGGATTATCATGGCGAGACTCGAAAAGAGGATTATCATATACAACAAAATCATCAAGCTTAAAACTTTCCAAAGTAGTAGTAAGCTCTTCTTGAAGCATATTAATCATTTTCGCGGATTCTTATCCATTTGACTTACTTGTAATCTTCCCCATCTTAAAAACTTAAGCATCATTCCCGACCCTTAAGATTAATTCACCTTCGGCAACATCGACTAAATCTTTTCTGGTTCTCAAAAATGGTCGTCCAAGTATTAACGGAATACGAGGGTCCATTTCATAATCAACAACAACAAAATCGACCGGAAAAGTGAAGGTACCACTTTAATAAACACGTCTTCGGCAATACCAACGGGGTAAGCGAGAGTGCGATTGCTAGCTCAAGAGTCATCTTCGTCGGTGTAAGGTCGGGTAATGATAGCTTTTTCCACACACTTAATGGCATCAAATTAATACTTGCCCCGAGATCGGCTAAGGCGGTAAATTCTTCATCTTTGTTAAGAATGCAAGGCAACACAAAACGACCGGGATCTCCAAGTTTTTCCGGAAGTTCTTTAAGAATGACTGCAGAACAGTTTTCATTTAAGCGTGTGTTGACAAACTCAGCAACTTTTTCCTTCTTGCTAAACAATTCCTTGAATGCTTTGACAAATTTCAGCATTTGGACAAGTGCTTCAACAAGGCTAATGTTGAAATTCATTTGAGAGATTATCTTCAAATATTAATTAACTTGAGAATCCTCTTTTGTGAGCGATTTGCACTTGTCTAACCGAGAAGGATAAGGGATGTTGGGTTTAGGTGGTGTGGGTGTAGCAGGTAAAGGTTTAGATGTTGAAGGTTGAGAAGTAGAAGGTTTAGAGGTGGTAGGTGGGGTTGGTGGAGGGTTTTGCTTGGGTACTTCTTCATTAAGAGGTGGAGACGGTAATGGAGAACTAGTACTAGGCGTGGAAGTAGGGGAATAAATGGAGGTGGAGGAGGTGTAGATAGAGTAACTTGAGGAGGGATAGAAGGTCCTACAAGAGTTTCTCCACTCACATTCGCTCTAGGGTTTGTTTCGGTTGTAGAAGGAAGAGCACCTTGAGGACGAAGGGTTTGTAACATTTGAACGAATTTCCTATCCGTGGACTCTTGCATTTGTCTAGTAGATTCTTGCATTGCTTGCATTATTTTCTCATGTTCATTCAATTTTTGCAAAACCAAGTCCATTGGCGGATGAGGTAAATTGAACCCTTGTTGTTGAAAACCTTGGTTTGGGTATAGGTTATAAGGTGGAAAACCTTAAGAATTGAAACCTTGGTTTTGCATGTGATATTTTCCCTGGTTTGCATTGAAGCCCCTCACATTAGCATTTTGTGGAACATTTTCTCTTGGTTGCCCTTGGTTGTTATGGGTGGGTGGTGGTGGTCTTTGCTGAAAACCGGGTGGAGCCAAGTAATTTTTCGAGTTGTAATACAAGTGATTAACATCGACATTAGGCTTGAAATGAACTCTTTCGGTGTTGTTGTAAGCATACACTTCCCCGTGAGATTGATCATAAGTTTTATCGCAATTAGCATAAGAGTGTGGCCCACCACAAGTTTCACAGGTTATATTAAGAGCATTGTTGTTTTTGGCATTGTTAACCGCTTGTAAAGCAAGTGCTTCAACAACCGTAGTAAGCTTATCAAGTCTCTTGTCGGTGTCACTAGTGCTAGCACTAGCCACATTAGCCCGAACACTCTTAGTTTGCACTATAGACTTATTCTCAATAATATCCCACGCGGCATTAGAAGACTTAACCAAAATGTTACCCCCCGAGGCACTATTTAGTGAATCTTGGTCATTCATGCTTAAAACATTGTAAAAAGTATTAATTTGATGGACTTTTGTAAAACCATGTTGTGGACACTTTCTGAAAAGTTCCTTAAAATGGTCCCAAGATTCACTAAATGTCTCACCGTACTTTTGTTCAAAGTTAATGATTTCATTCCGCAAAGCGGTAGTACGTGAGGGTGGGAAAAAGTAGTTGATGAATTTGGTCTCTAAATCCGACCACGTAAGAATAATTTGTGGCGGTTCCTTATCAAGCCAATGTCGGGCTTGTCCCTCTAAGGAGAAAGGAAAAAGTTGCAAGCGAATTACCTATTGTGAAACCCCATTAAACTTGACCGTATTAGTGAGTTGAAGAAACCTTTTGATATGGTCATGAGGATCATCAAGTGTACGCCCCAAGAATGGTTGAGCAGAGACCATTTGAATGAAGCCGGATTTGAGCTCAAAGTTGTTGGCTCCAATCTCGGGTATGACAATAGCATCGGTGTTGCCCTCTACGTGCGATTGCAAAAGCTCGATCATTGGTCGATTGTCCATGGTGACAATAGGTTGAGTTTCGACTTCGGCTTGAATTGATTTCTTCTTACGAGCACGGGTACGCATACAAACCTACAAAAGAAAAAGAAAGATAGACAAGAAATATTTTTTTTGTTTTTTATGTTTTTCTATTTTTTTTATTTTTGAAAATTTTATATTTTTTAGGATTTTTGAAAATTTTTGAAAATTAGACAAGGAAAATAACGTTCAAGAGTGAACGGGTCCCAAATCCACGCGTCTCACACAATAAACCGTTAAACTTCACGAAAAGAGCCGGTAGCGGCGCCATTTTAATAACTGAATTTTATTAGGTTCTTTTTTGATTCAATTCGAATTGATTACCAGTTGAAAGTGTGACTCAGTCGTTTTAGGTGGATAAAAGAGAAGGTGTCGTTGTCTAAAACTAACTAAAGATAAAAATAAAGCTTTAAAAGGAAATGACAAAATATAAAAGAAATGAACTAAAAATTAAAACGATTGACAAATAATAAAGAAACGATATTAAAAACAAATATTAAAACAAAACAAATATTAAAACAAAACAATTAATAAAAATAAAACTAAAGGAGGAAATTAACTTTCGACTTGAAAAATAAAGTTTACCTAATGAAAAAGGAGGAAATAAAACTAAGCGGCTACTTTGAAACTAAACGAGGTAAAAGCTAAAGCGGGTACTAAATAAAAGATAAAACTTAAAATTTTCGCAAAAATATAAATTTTAAAATTAGATGAAAAATATAACAAAAAATACGTGACTTTCAGAAATAAAATCGGAACAACTTTCAGATTAAACTAAACGATTACGGACAATATTAATAAATAAGTAAGCAGGCAGGCACCCTGCTCAAGCAGGCAACCTAGCTGCTGAAATAGGCGGGAAAAGTGCCAAGCAGGCTAGCATGACATTCTAAGGTACTTCGGAATATTTTTTGTACTTCACTTCAGAATGATTTGTTTACTTTGATACTTCGCAATATATTAATCTTTCCTACTTCGGAATTTGATTTATGTATACTTCGGAATTATTTTTTTCTTTTTTTTTTCTTTTATACTTCGGAACTATTTTTCTTACTATAAAAAAAAACTACTTCGGAATATAACTTTTATCAACTACTTCAGAATATAAAAAAAGCAACTTCGGAAATTTTTTGTTAAAATGGACTTCGGAATTTTTGTAAAAATGAACTTCAGAATAAACAAAAAAAACTAACTTCGGAATACAGAAACCCTCGGGACAACTTCTCAATAATCACAAGAATTCCTAATCCCGATCCTAAATTCTAGGAAACAAAAATAAGCCAAATAATCTAAGAAATAAGCTAATTAAAACACCAAATAAGATCTAACAAACACTAAATCAACCAAATCAACCAACTTTATTCAATAAAAATCATAAAAACTATAAAACCCACTTAATTAATTAAAACTTAATAACAACTTTTTATAAAAATTAACTAATAAGCACTTAATTAAAAATAAGAAAATTAACTCAATAAGCACTAAAACACTTTAAGCTCTAAAAATCAAACACTAAAAGATCAATAAGCACAATTAAACACAAACATCAATCAATCAAGAACATGATTAACAAACTACATGATTATCTAAATCAAAACAAGATTAAAAAGATTAAAAAAGGTAGAATGAGATTGATTAATTAAAAAGCTTGATATTAAGATGATTAAAGATTTAAATTACAAGATTAATGAAAAAGCTTGAAAAACATTAAGAAAAGCTAGAAAGAGAAAGTAATATTAAACTACTCCTAATTACCTTACAAATTTAAAACTAACTAAAATTATCTAACCCCCTCCTAATGACACATTAGGGTATTTATAGGAGGAGTACATGTGATGATGCTTTCTTCATTCTTTCTTCTTGTCTCGACTCAATTTAAATTATTTGTCTTTCTCGACGTCGTCTCGGGATTTGTCGATATAAATTGAACTCGTCTTATAATTTTCTTCTTTAATTAGACTTGGTTCTTCGACTTCATTAAACGTCCGTCTTTAGACTTTTTCTTCGATAAATCTTCAGAATAGGCCTTGGACTTCCGTTCTTTTTGCACTCTTGATCTTTTGACTTCGTCTTTTCTCGTTTTCTTCGATAAAAGCCCGTGAAAGCCCGTGTTTTCTTCCCTTTTCACATTTTGGTCCTAAATCATAACAAAAACACAAACCACGCATAATTCCGACATTTATGACATAAAATACACGTTTTGGCTTGGTTATTATTAGAAATAAGTGGTAAAAGGATAAGTGTTTTCACACTTATTAGTAATTGTCGATGATTACTCAAGGTACATAATATTTCGTTTTTTAGTGTAGTTGTCTTCTCAGCTCGATTCGAATTGATATAACGTTTTAAGCAAAGACTTGATTGTTTTTGGTAGTAAAATCTTGATTGGAATCTATGTCTAATTAGCACAAAGCAATTAAAAATGTAAAAATATTATCTAGCTACGTATACGTACTATTCTAAAAACATTTAGCAATTACAACAAACAAAGCACAAAATATTAAACCTAAACAATTTTTTAAAATGCTAAATTCCAATAAAAAGTAAAATGCAAAATGGAAAATTAAAAAGTAAATTTTATAAAACTAAAATGACAAATTCTACGAAACTAAAAAAAAACTTTATAAAACTAGCAGTTATATAACAAATTGAACTAAAAGAAATCTAGGCCCAAACTTACTATAACCCTACAACTAATTAAGCCCAATATTCAGCCAGGCCCAGAACAAATCCCTCAGCCCAATTAGACTATTATAAGCCCAATGTAAATCGATCCACTCAACTGATTTTAATATTCCACTATCAGATTTAACTACTTGGACCTAGTTTGCAGTTAACTTTTAACAAAAGGGACCTTACTACCTAACTGACTACTGATTAAGGACTATGGCTGAAATGCAAGAATACAAGTTCAGGGACTGAATATGTACACTTAACAAAACTTCAATTGAATTAAAATCTCTCAGAATGAAATAAAATCTGATTCGTGTAGATGCAAAATGAAATCACTGAACTAATCCATTTATGATGCAAATTCAGACTCACTATATCTGTTAAAATGAACTTTTTAATAACAAAAATATAAGAATCCAGTCCATGAACAAAAGCAGATAATCAAGACTCTATTATCAACGAAGATTAATCATGTAGCAATCAACAATTACACTACAAACAGTATACTACTTGCACACAATCAGTACTCAAATTACACTACGATTATGAAATAGCAGACTCCACTAAAGAAATTCAGAAAAATAAACGATGTGCTTGACCCGCGTCTTCCAGGCCAGCCCTTTGATGTCGAAGCTAGCGGAGCGCTGAGCTCGCTTAAAAGCTAATCTCTACAACGCCAAACACCTCTAATCTGCTACCGTATCAAAAACTGAAAGTTAACCTGCAAAATAGACTGAAACAAGCGAAACAAAAAAAACGAACAAGATCTCCGATTCTGAAACCTGTATCTCTCGACAAATCTGTATCTTGCTAACGAAATTGACTTTCAGTAATTTCTCAATTAAAAATTCGTACTTCAATCAATCTACTTAACAGTAACTTGTTTAAACTGATAACATCTATGACTGAGATTATACTAACATCATCACACTAATTTGGACTGAATCTTATTTATTTAACAGATTATTACAACTAACTGCAAAATCTTTTCTCTAATATTCAAACAAATTTCTTAAGAATTAACATGATCTAACAAACTGAAAAGTAACAAACTGTACTGAAAAGTAACAAATTTCTAATCTCATAAGCTACTATAGGCTTTTGAGCTTTTTGGCTAGTAAAAGCTGATATCAAACAGAATTTTTCTTGTGACAAGCTTGAAAACTCGAAATGAATCCTAAAAGCTGAACTCAAAATAGCAAATCCAATTCAGTAATAACTCGCGGTTAACAGTGACAGTAGAAGAAGAATTTAAAAGAAAGTCAAGAAAGCTTTAAGAAAGAACGAAAATTCATTAATGGTGAAAACTGAAACAGTTACAAAACTACTTAACTGAAAAAACTGAATTTGTTACAAGATTGAAAACTAACTAACTATCTACTCCTAACTACTATGTGTGTGAAATCTACACCTAGTCTAACCGTTCTAAATGAAAGCCTTCATCTTCTATATATAGCCGTCTGGAGAGGGTGCTTTGACGTGTTCTATCCAATGAGGATTTGACACGTGTTTAATACGAGGATATACTCGTTCTTCATCTTTCTTCAAATTGGGGCTTTCTTTATCTTTAACTTTTGCTCTAATTAAGTACCATCATCTTGTAGAGGGAAAAAAGATACACATCTTTGCTGTTGAAGGCTCTGGCTAATTCTTCATGGATTGCTTGTTATTGGTGATTGCAGGTTTGAGGAGGTGGAAGATGAAAACTATTTAATCTCTCCCTCTCTTCACGTTGGAGAAGAAAGACGAGTTTGGTTTTGTGTCTTTGACCGGTTTGGTCAAATTTAACCAAATTAAGTAAATCACTAACTTTCCAAAATTTGCCAATTGGTCCTTTTCTTTTAATTTCTTCTCAAATGATTATAAAACCCTTTTAAGTAATCACTTTTCCATCCTTTAACATTGTAGAAATTGCACTTTAAGCCCTTTATCTTTGGAAGTTTGGCAAATAAGGTCCTTGGAGCATCTTTCATTCTTTTCTTCGTCTTTTCTTCAAACAAATCCCTTAAAACGTGTCTTTGCTCCAAAATGTATCTTCTTTACCTAAAACACACAAGATACAAATACACGCGTAATTCTGACATTTAAAAGTTAAATATAATGTATTTGACTGTGTTTTTAGTGGTTTATGGATCATTATTGATGAGTGTTTTCACACTTATCAACTCCCCTCCACTTGACCATTGCCATGTCCTCATGCAATGCAGCATTTTAAAGCACCAAGTTACACTTTTCTCATAATTAACCAACCTTGGCCATTTTATGATTTAATAACTATACTATGCTATATGATGAATGGTTTTGAATTTATACAATGCAATGCAAAGAAAACAGTTCTATTTATATATTTTTGATTTTTATTGAAATGGTTTTGATGGAAATAACTCATAAAGAAATCAATGACTTGGATTAGGGCTTGGATACCATGGACATTTATCACCCTCAAGTTTCACTTTCCCCATACCAAGCTTAAAAATGGGATCATTGCATTCACAAGTAAAAAGTGCATCAACTTATTCATGACAATTAAATGTGGAACCGGTTATTATTTGAGCAAATTGCTTATGAGCAAATTTGTCATTATTCAAGTGTGAAATATAAGAAGTGTAAAATCCAAAAATAAGGAAGCACGGTTTTAATCCTAAGTAATCCTCTCATCCATTACTTGAAAAACCGCTCACAATTAATACAAGTCCGTTTCAAGAATAATAAGTCATTCGCCTTATGTGTAAAATCCTCATGTCATGCTTTCATAAGTAGCTACACACTCGCTAAGGAAAGAAAAATAAAACTCACGCAATAATTTACATCCGCCATCTTTTTGAGATTTTGGATCTTCAACCCCGCAACCCGTCAAGGTAATATTGGATTGGAGCAATCTATTGAATCCCCGCAACCCGTCAAGGTAATATTGGAACTCAATAGTCACTATAATTAACACCACACTGCCCCTCTTGGGAGTCTTGCATTATTTTTTTTTCTTTTTCTTCTTTTTTTTTCTAGCCACTCATTTTTTTTCATAAGCCGCTCTTATTTTTCTTTATTCCTCACAAAGAAATTTGAAAAGAAGAAAAGGAAAAACACCCGCTAAATATGGAGCATGACATAAGTCTAGTACACATAAAACGTGCTAACTTATAATCTTAAGACGTACTCATATCAACCATAAATGATTAGCCAAAAATGCATAAGAGATTACAAACCAATTAAAACCGTACTTGATTATTTATTAACAATTATATACATGCGAAGAAAGTAGAGATAAAGAAGAGAAGGGTTTAGCCACAAGTAATTGCCATGAAGTCTATCTAGCCCTTTTACACTTGCTTCAACTCTATCATTTCCCATTCTCCACAAATTTAAAATCTCAAATAATGAGATTGGTGGATGCTTAGCCTAATAGACCAATGAAGGACTACATGGTTAAGGATACTAGCTAGAGAATGCTAAAATAGAAAACTCAGGTTGAGTCAAAATATCCATGGCGGGCCTAATATGTCAAAGAAGTCTAAACTTGTTAAAACCATGTTTTATTATATTTTTTCCTTTTTCCAACTTTTGATGAAAAATAAAAGAAGAAATATATACAATGCAAATGTGATATGCAAATGAAAAATGATTGATGCAAAAATTATGAATGCATATTTTTGGTGGCCAAAGTAGATCAAAAATTTGAAAAATGTTTGAAAAATTAATTTCCAAGTTATCATGAAGTTAAGGCAATGGTCTAGGTAAGGTCACTTCGATAGAAGTCTCCCCTACACTTAAGATAAACATTGTCCTCAATGTTTAAGAGTATTGGAATGAACTCCCCTACACTTATGACATTGATTACTTTGCTTAACCCAAGTTAAGGAAGAGACAACTAAAGGGTATTCATTTTAAGCACAAGTGTTTTGAATATCACAATAGCAAAAACTAATTGAAGTGAACCAGATACACGGGCCTCCTCCATAAGCTCCAAGCATGAAATGTGAGAGAGCAACCCTTGAAACAAACACCAAAAGACGAAGAAAGGCACCCCTCCACTTCAACTCTACTATAACATCCTTTTAATTAAACCTAACCTATTGAAAATCTACTCTACGTTTTCTAACCTAGTTATTCAATGCTAAGGGTGAAAAGTCATGCCCATAAAGGGAAACCTCGAAGAAAGTCCACCAGGATCAAATACATGATTTTCATCCCAATAATAGCTCAATCTCAAGGTGGGAATCACAAACCAGGGTAAAATAGTCGAGGTTCCCTTAAGCAAACAATGGTCACAATGAAAGGTATGATAAGCAGGTAAGGATCCCATTTTTGTAAAGAGTTTTCCTTTTAAAGCAAATAGCTCAAAAATGTTTATACCAGGATCAAAAACCTTTTCCTTTTGGGGAAAATGACAAGTCAAATAAGTGTTTCCTTTAGAAGACTCCCCCTTATAAAAATTCACATCATTAGACACCGAAGGTTGAAAAAGAGGTGTTAAAACACAAGTAGTATGAACCTTCAGGTCTTCCTTTTCTTTTCCTTTTGAAAAATTTTCATTAAGGTCCAAATAGGGATAAAAGTCATCATCTAAGTCCAAAGTAGGAGAGTCGTCCTCATCCAAACTCAATGAAGAGACAAATGAATCATTGGAATCATGGGAAAACTCATCCTCAAGAGGAAAGTAGGTAGCTAGAAACTTGTCTAAATCCTCATCAAAAGTAATATCCTCTACAGTAATATCACTCTCTAAAGGTTGAGGATCCTCCTCAAGAATAACCAAATCCACCGGCGGATAGGTAGGACAATAAGAGTCAATATGAGGCTCAAGTATAGGAGGATCACTCGTAGAGATGATATGAGTCATATACCTTAAGGGTATAGAAAGCTCATCACTATAATCATCATCAACTTCCTCATTGTCATTGAAAAGTGGGTTATCAAGTGATGTTTGAAAAATAGGGTTTGAATAAATCACAAAATCATCAATGTTAAACTCTTGAGTTTCAAAAACATTCAATGAGGAAGTAATGTGTTGGGAATAAATTTAGGCCAGAACACTTGAACGCTGACAAGAACAACTTAAGCGTTGACAAGAGCAAAGTGAGCGCTGACAGCATAAGCGTTGACAAGTTAAAGTCAAGCGTTGATAGATTGAAGACAAGCACTGATGGAAGATGTGAGCTACACGTTTATTATATTCTAGAATACTTCTAGTAAGGATAGAGACGACAATGTATTTTCTATGTTTATCTTTACCTAGAATAGTTGATTCGTAGCTTATTGTACAAGACTTCTTGTTCTATAAAAGAAGATCTTTTAGGTTAAAGTTTTACATAAGTTTTTATAAGTTTTCGATTGTTAAACCCTTTCATTGTAACCAAGTACAATTATTCTAATACAAGTGAAAGTTTGTTTAACATCATTGTGTTTTAGATCAAGTGTTAATTCCGCATAACACTTTGTTACTTTATTCATAAGCAAAGGTTTCTCTACGTGTTATACTTGATCTAATCTCGTATACACAAAGCTAATCGATCTAAGTTTGGGATCAACAAGTGGTATCAGAGCTTGTTGAGAAACTTTTGATCTTTAAGTAACGCAAAAACCCTAAAACACCAAACCCTAAAAACCCTAAATTCTCAAAACCCTAAAAACATCATGTCTGGCACAGATCAACCTGCTTCTTTGCTACAAAACAACTTCTCAAACCCTAGCATCAAAATTCCCATGTTTGATGCCAGGAACTTTGAGCTTTGGAAGTCCAATTTTGAGCAATACATAGCTATTCATGACTACACTCTTTGGGAGATCATCGAATATGGGAACACATTCGACAAAGCAGCAAAGATTACTGCTGCAATTGCCACAAGGACAGCTGTTCCTAATTGTCCTGAATCTGATAAGGTGGAAAAGCCTGAAGATGGGAGAGCTGTTGCTGTTGAAGATATAGCCAAGAAGAGGGTGGACATGAAAATCTTGAATATCCTGAAACATGCCCTAGGTCATGAGAATCAGCACAAGTACAAACGTTTTGAGTCTGCAAAAGAGCTTTGGGAAGCTCTTGAAGTAGCACATGGTGGCAATGCTGACACAAAAGAAGAAAAGAAGAAGCAACTATTGCATGAGTATGCTGTCTTTAAAGCTCAACCTAATGAGAATCTCAGCAGTGTGAGAAGTAGACTTCTTGACATCACAAGTCAACTTTCCTTCATGGGAAAACAGATTGATGACCCTGAATTGAATGCTACTTTTCTCAAAAGCCTTGGTGATGTATGGAAGATTGAGACAAGATCCATTCTTGTCAATAACACCCACAAGACTTCCAGGTTTGATGACATCTTCAACAAACTAAGATTGTTGGAGAATGAATGGCAATTGGAGAGTGATAACAAATCTTCCAGCAGCAACATGGCCTTCTTTTCACAAAGTGAAGGCCAATTTGATTCCATGAACTTCTATGGACATTCAGCCACTGGATCTCAAGGTGTCAGCGCTGGATGTCAGTCTGTCAGCGCTGGATCATATCCTGTCAACGCTTTGTACTCAAGCGCTGACACACACAATCATGGCGCTGATAGAATTAAACCTGCTGGTTTTGATCTTGATACTGTGTGTGCATTCATTGCTTCTTTGCCCAGTGATTCAAGGATTACATATGAAGATCTTGAGCAGATAAGTGATGAACAATTGGAAGAGATGGACATCAAGTGGACTATGGCTCTTGTAAGTTTAAGAGCAAACAGGTTCAATAAAAGGTTCAAGAAGAAGATGACCTTTAATGCTAAGGATGTTGCTGGCTTTGACAAGTCCAAGGTGGAGTGCTACAACTGTCATAGGATGGGGCACTTTATGAGGGAATGTAGATCTCCAAGGAGATCTGATGCTGGGAAGCCTTCAAGCCAAATAATTAAGAGCCCAGATCCCAAGGCTATGGTTGCTGTTTAACAAATTGATGGTGTTGGAGAATGGGATTGGAGCTGGATGGCTAAGAATGAGGAAGAGGACAGAGCTTTGGTTGCTGAAGTTAAAGAAGAGCATGTTGAATATGCTCTCATGGCACACTCCTCCTCTTCATCAGATAATGAGGTATATGATGATGCTTTCTGTTCTAAGGGTTGTCGTTTAAATACTGAAAAATTAAAACAAGAGATAGTTAAATTATTAGATGAGGCAAGTACTGAAAGATGCAAAGTATCTAACTATCAAATTGCTCTTACCCAAACAGAAAAGACAGTATCTGAATATAAGAAAATGGAGTTTGATTTAAAGGATCAAATAAATATTTTAAAACATGAGTTACATCAGAGTAAGGATGTTCAAGATATAGTAAATAGGGTTAATCTTGATTTGATAGCTCAGTTAGAGGAGGCTAACAAAAATAAAGATAATGTGAGTCTTAAAATCCAGAGATTTGATAAGGCCACACAATCCCTAGGAGAGTGTGTTAGTAAACAAAGAGACTCTAAGGACATGAGTGGGATTGGGATGAATAATTATACTGTTGGTCCACCACCAGCTGGGGATTTCTATGGTGTCCAATCAAAGGACTTATCTTGGACTGGCTTGCCAGAATGCCAAGAGGAGGAGTTCATTCCTCCACCTAGAGTGACTTCCCCAGTTGAGGAATATCAGCAAAAGCTGACTGACCTAGAAGAGTGGAAGAAAGCTAACCACACTTTGTTTGTTAAGGGAGGGTTGTTGTGTGAAAGTCCAAATGAGCCCACACCAAACATGATACCAATTGATGAGTCCATTGATCGTAAACCTATTAAGATCACACACCCTACCACTGGCAAAGCTGTTGACCTTGGCCCACAAACTGTTAGAAAACCTAGTGTTAAATATGCAGAGATATATAGGAATACTAGGTCACCAAAAAGCCAAGTTAGTAACCATGGAACAGGCTTCTTTGCTTCTAGACCTAAGACTATGTCTAGAAAAGCTTGTTACACATGTGGTAGCTTCTCACATTTGGCCTACAAATGTGTCAACGCTTCCAATGTCAACGCTGATAGGAACCATTTCAGCGCTGACAAAAGTCAACATAGGTCAAACACTGTCAGACCCAATACCTTTGTGAACAAAGGTTCACAAGTTGTTAGACCAGCCCCATTCTTTTCTAGAGGGTCTAACACACAAGGCCTAAGACCTTTTCAAAAGTCAAACACTTGGTCAAATAGGCAATGGGTTCCTGTAGCAAACCCTAGGTTCAACGTTTTGATAAGAGTAATCGGGGCGCTGACAAAGGAAATTTCAGCGCTGACAGACACATTGCTAAACCTAGGTATTTGCAACCACAGGGAAATAGGTCTAAAGCTTCTACTAGCTTAACATGGAGACCAAAACAAGACCAGAACCCTAATTCTACTGGTATTTCTATGACATGCAACAGGTTTCATTATATTTCAAAGGCATTGTCAACACCAGTTGGGGTTAACTGGGAATTTCATTCAAACAGGGATGAAAATGGGGTTGTTATGAGAACCAAGTCTGTTCTTGTTGAACAACCAAATGAATCCAAGTCTTCCAAGGCTTGGGTTCCCAAAGAAAACTAATGTGTTTTCTTTATGTGCAGGGCATTCAGAAGAAGATCAATGATTATGGATACTGGGATAGTGGATGCTCAAGGCACATGACAGGAAAGGAAGACTATCTGACTAATTTCTCTCCTATTCAAGATGGTGATAAGGTATACTTTGGAGGGGGCTACGGCACCATCACTGGAAAAGGAACCCTTGTCACCAACAATCTACGGTTTGAGAATGTCTTCTTGGTAAAAGATCTGGATTATAATTTGTTTAGTGTATCACAAGTGTGTGATAACAAAAATAAGGTTCTTTTCACAAATACTGAGTGCTTGGTGTTAAGCAAAGATTATAAGCTCCCTGAGGAGAAATACATAGATTTTAGAACACCAAGGCATAAAGACATATATAATGTGAATCTTAATGGAATTAAGGTAAATAATAAAATGTCATGTCTGTATGCTAAAGCCTCAGTAGATGAAAGTAATCTTTGGCACAGGAGATTAGGGCACATAAACTTTAAGAATATTAATAGGCTTGTGAGACTTGGTTTAGTTGATGGTTTGCCTGAAAAGGCTTTCCACAATGACCACTCTTGTGTTGCATGCCTTAAGGGCAAGCAGCACAAGGTCTCATTCAGGTCTAAACAGGTGCACTCTAGTTCTAAACCACTTCACTTATTGCATATGGACCTCTTTGGTCCAACTAATATAGAAAGTTTGAAGGGTAAATCATATTGTTTTGTTATTACTGATGATTACTCCAGGTTTACATGGACTTTCTTTTTAGCCAAGAAAAGTGAAACTGCCCTAAGTCTGATTAATTTCATTACCCAGATAGAGAAGAAGAATGGTAATGAGGTCAAGATTATTAGAAGTGACAATGGGGGTGAGTTTAGAAATCAGTTGTTAGATGATTTTTGTTCCAAGAAAGGGATTACTAGGCAGTTTAGCATAGCTAGAACCCCACAGCAAAATGGAGTTGCTGAAAGGAAGAATAGGACCCTTATTGAAGCCGCCAGAACCATGTTGGCTGATGCCCACTTTCCTATAGCCTTTTGGGCTGAAGCTGTTAACACAGCTTGTTATGTTCAGAATAGGGCATTGGTCAACAAGATACATAATAAGACACCTTATGAATTACTTTGGGGAAGGAAGCCCAATATTGGCTTTCTCAAGCCTTTTGGTTGTCATGTAGTTGTTTTAGAAACTAGTGAGGCCCTAGGTAAATTTGATTCAAAAGGTGATGAAGGCTACTTCATGGGTTATTCAGTGCAGAGTAAAGGATATAGGGTTTACATTAAAAAGGAAAAACGTATACTTGAAAAGGTACATGTTAGGTTTTTAGAAAGTAAACCTAGTGATCCTGAGAGTGGTCCAAATTGGTTGTTTGACTTAGAACCTTTATCTAGAGCTTTAAATTATATGCCTGTTACTGATCCAGACATTGTGAAGGTAACTTCAAGTGTTTTAGAAAAGAGAATTGGTAATGTTTCAGGTATACAGGTTGCTAAGGAGGATGGACCACCAGCAGTTAAATCATCTCTCACACAAGAATTTGTTACACTTCCTATATGGACAGATGAGTATTATGCTGCTGCTACTGCTGCAAGGAAAGATAATGGTGGTGTTCAAATACCACCAAATACAAACATGCATGATTCTTCAGGCGCTGACAAAGGGAAATCAAGCGCTGACACGACCAATTCAGACGCTGATGGCTCCAACGCTGACAACACCAGTTCAAGCGTTGTTAGCCCAAACGCTGATAAACAAGGATCAGACTTTGGGGACACCTTTACACAGCTTTTCTCTTCTCATTTTGAACAAGGTGGACCTTCTAATGTCCATGAAGAGATTTCTGTTGATCAAGAAGAATCTGAAGAAGATATTGGCAACATGGAGCGTGAAGTTGAGGACACCAGACTTTTTGAAGGAGGAGTTCTCACTTCCATAGCAAAGGATCACCCCACATCTCAAATCATTGGTGATGTTATGGCTCCAGTTCAGACAAGAAGATCCCATCAAGGTCTTGGTGGATTTATTGCCAATATACACAAGAAGGTTGATACCCCTCTTGTACAAGCATGTTTGTTTGCCTGTTTTCTGTCACAGGAAGAACCCAAGAAAATTTTTGATGCTCTCAAAGAACCAAGTTGGGTGGAAGCAATGCAGGATGAGCTTCACCAATTTGCTATACAGGATGTTTGGGAGCTGGTTGATTGTCCTAGATATGTGAGACCAATTGGGACAAGATGGGTTCTAAGGAACAAGAAAGATGAAAGAGGCATTGTGGTCAGAAACAAGGCACGTTTGGTAGCTCAGGGTTATACACAAGAGGAAGGCATAGATTATGAAGAAGTCTTTGCTCCAGTTGCAAGAATTGAAGCTATCAGAATTTTCTTAGCTTATGCTTCTTGCATGAACTTTACTGTTTATCAAATGGATGTGAAGAGTGCTTTCCTCTATGGCACAATTGTTGAGGAGGTTTATGTAATGCAACCTCCTGGTTTTGAAGATCCTGAGAATCCAGACAAGGTTTATAGAGTGAAGAAAGCAATGTATGGACTTCATCAAGCCCCAAGAGCATGGTATGGTACATTGTCCACCTACCTGGTGGAAAATGGTTTCAAGAGGGGCACCATAGATCAGACCTTGTTTACAAAGAAGAAAGGAAAACATGTGTTGCTTGTGCAGGTCTATGTTGATGATATCATTTTTGGGTCTACTGATCCAAAAATGAGTGAGGACTTTTCCAAGCTCATGACAGATAAATTCAAGATGAGTGCAATGGGTGAGATGAACTTCTTTCTAGGTTTACAAGTTCAGCAGAAAGAAGATGGTATCTTCATCTCCCAAGACAAGTATGTAGCTGAAATCTTGAAGAAATATGGTTTTTCTCCACATGAGAAGGAGGCTTCCACTCCTATGGATAGGCAATACCCTTGGGGAAAAATTGGAGCTGGAAAGGATGTGGATGTTAGGCACTATAGATCAATGATTGGATCATTGATGTATCTTACAGCCTCAAGACCTGACATCATGTTTGCTGTGTGTGCATGTGCACGCCATCAAGTGACTCCCAAAGAATGTCACCTTTTTGCTGTGAAGAGAATTTTTAGGTACCTAAGATGTTACCCAGATCTTGGATTGTGGTACCCAAAAGATTCTCCCTTGGATCTTATTGCATATTCAGATAGTGACTATGGTGGTGACAAGTTTGATAGGAAATCCACAACTGGTGGATGCCAATTTCTTGGGAGCAGATTAATATCTTGGCAATGCAAGAAACAAACAGTGGTGGCAAACTCTACAACTGAAGCAGAATATGTTGCTGCAGCTGCTTGTTGTGGACAAGTCTTATGGATTCAGAACCAGCTGTTGGATTATGGGTATAATTTTATGCATACCAAGATTTTTGTAGACAATAACAGTACTTTATGCATTATTAAAAATCCTGTACATCATTCTAAAACCAAACACATAGAAATTAGACATCATTTTATAAGAGATTGCTTTGAGAAAGGTTTAATACAACCAGATAGGGTAGACACAGAAGATAATGTGGCTGATTTATTAACTAAACCTTTTGATGCTGGAAGATTTCAATATTTGGTAACAAATATTGGAATGGTTAATCTTACTTAATATGTGTTTTTGGAATCTTTTTGTAATAGTATGTACAGGATAATGCATTGTTATTGGTCTTTGTGATGATTTAGATTTCCACTTTATGTTTCTAACACTGACAAAGGTAAATGTAACGCTGTCAAGTGTTATTTTGCCGTTGTTGGAGATATTATTGTCTAACGCTGACAAGAGTTCCTTCAACGCTGATAAGTGTTGTCGGGACGCTGTCAGCAACAAATGTTAGTTTTGTGGTGTTCATCTAAATGTGCAGGTAATGGTAGCTTTATGCCATTGGATACAGAGTTGCTTATGGATCTTTGAAGAGCTATTTGGACATGTTTTGTTTATGGATGATGGTTGGAATATTTATATTCCTATCTTGACATAAATTTTTAATGTTCATATATATTATTGAGAACTCATGTATCATAGTTTAAGGGGAGGCTTAAGGAACCTTTAGGACTCTTGGGTATTCTTAGAATACTCTCATCACAATTCTAGATTGTGTCCACTGGTGAGTATGGGTTAGTTTTACTAGACCATGAGGCACTGTAGCATGCATAGTATATCAACTTTGCATGCTGCCAAGACATTTTTGGCCTAGAATTGGTTGTGGTCTGTTGGGAGGCTTGGGAATCCTTTTGATATGGGTTTTACCTGGGAGTAACAAGGATTTTATAAGGTAACTTGGTTGTTAAGAATTTTGGTTAGCAAGGGACACTAGAGGACTGTTATGTCTATCTTGCTTATGCAAGTGTGCATAACTGGACAGTGCTTGCCGCCCTATGATAATTATCAGCTTTTGGTTATCTTCTCTAGGATAAATTTTTTGTTAAGGTCATTTTTCATTTTTTAAAACAATTTTATTTTTGGACGCTGACAAGATTTTTCCAAGCGTTGTTGTGACCAAAATGGACGCTGACATGGCTTTAGGTGAACGTTGACAAGATTATAGCCGTTGGGCGTTGATGGGTTATATTTGACCGTTGACAAACAATGGGACCTACCCAGTTGTTACTTTTTGACATATTTTCAAGCCGTAATTTTAGGAGTTGTTACTTTCATTAAATGCATGAGATAACTTATAAACTTTTTCAATATTTTCATGATTGATTTTTGAAAATCTTTGCCTATTTTTGGGCCAATCACGTGCATTCATCCACTCCTATAAATTTGGCTCCTATTTTAAACAGGGTATCTATAATTCTTGTCTAACACTTTTCTCTTATCAACCTTCATCTTTTATACATCAAATTAACAGCTTTCATCAATGGCACCAAGATTTAACTCAGCAGAATTGGATTTGGGGTTCAAGTCTCAACACAACATGATTGCTTATCTTGTTGCTGATAATACTTTGTTCCCTCAATACACAGAGATGGTGGAGTATTTAAATGCATCCCCATTAAGGTATGCTCTTTCTCATGCACCACTCATTCCAGTCACACACATTAAACAGTTTTGGAACACTGTTAGTTCCTCAACAGTTAATGGAGTGACAACATTGAATTCTATTGTACATGGGAGACCTTGGGTGGTTACTGAGGCCTTGGTACGCCAGGCCTTGCATCTTAATGATGCTGATGGTATAACCATGCTTCCCATATCTGAAATAGAACAAGGGCTTAGGGCTTTGGGATACCCTATTCCTGATGAAGGTACTCTTAATAAGTACCATAAGCAGGAATTTCCCCCAGCCTGGAAGTACCTAATTCACATTCTCCTTCAATGTTTGAGTCCCAAATGTACTGCACACAATGAGATCAATAGATCCATTGCAACTGCTATTGTGTGTATTGCAACAGGGCAAAATTAAAACTGGTCTAAAATGATTTTTGAAGGAATGTGTAAAAACAAGGGGACAAAAATGACTTTAGCTTATCCCCGTTTTCTGCAAATGGTTTTTGATGCTCAAAGATATTGTTCAAGGGATCACAATGACTTTTATAAGATCCCTGAACAAAAGAAGGCTATTTTTACCAAGATGAATTCACCACCTCATAGAGACCTACCATTAACCCAAGCCATGCTTGCTGTTATTGCAGCAGCACAAACTCAACCAGACCCCCAACCTCATATTGACCCTCAACCACAACTTGAACCTATCCCTGAACCTTTACCCTCACCTGACCAAATGCAAATAGACCAAAATCCCTTTGACGCTGACACATCTAATGTGGGCGTTGATATGCCTATTTCCACCGCTGACACCCAACCATCACAATCCCAAACACCCCTTAACCAACCTACATCTACACCATCTTCTACACCATCTTCCACACCACCTGAATATAGGTTGATTAAACGCCAAAGGACTGCTGGAGTGTTCTCCTCTGGTGGTCCTAGCCATGTAGCAGAGAGAACCACCACCACAAGTGTGGCTGGTGACCTGGATGAGGCTGGGGCTATTGATACAGGCTTAGATGCTGGTCAAGACAGTCCCAACATAATTAAGTCCTCATCCATGCCCAATGAACCTGACTTGGGAGGTCAAATCCCCATTTTGGAAGAGGTCAGACTGGAACCAATGACGCTTTTAGAATTGACGGCTGTCTGCATTAGCTTGCAAAAGCAAAATGCAGACTTAGTACAAATTGTCAGTAACCAAGGCCTTGAACTCAAAGAATTGAGGGAGAGGATCGTTGTTTTGGAGAGTGCTCATTCAAGGGGAGGTATGGAGGAGTCTTCCAAAGGGGAGGAAGATCAAAGAAATCTGAGTGATAAGAGCAGTCAAGATGGTCAATCATTGGATATTGCTGAAGCTATTACTACATTGAAGGAACAAAAAGGTTTTGATACGTCCTTAATCTCTCCAACCAATTTAAATTTATCATTTACAGATATGTTGAGGGAGGTTACACAAGGAAAATATTTGAGCGTTGACAAGACAAGTTTGGACGCTGACAGAAGTATTTTGGGCGCTGATAGAGGAAAATTGGGCGTTGACAGATCTGCATATGGAGGTGATGTATTCCAGTCATCATCTATCATTAAAGATGTTCCTACTCAGGTATTATCATCTACCTTACCAACAATTGAACCAACAGATAAGGGTAAGGGTAAGTTGGTAGAAGAAAATGTTCCAAAGAATGCAGCTCAGGTTGAATTTGATAGAAGATTGGCTGAGCAAATGATGGAACAAGGTGAGAAGGAAAAGTCACCATTTGTTGTGACTTCTGAAGAAGAAAGTGATGGAGCTAGCTCAGATTCAAGTGTGATGATTGTTGAACCAGAAAGACTTGAGTATGGTGATGAGCTTGCTAGGGAAAAGCTGAGAGATTTGAAGTTGCAAATTGATTTTGATATGCCAGAGGTAGTTCAGATGTACAATTCTTGGGAAGAAAGCTGTATGGATAATCCAGACTTGACCATTTCAGACCAGATATGGGGTTTGGAAATTCTTCTTAGAGTCCAGAAGGATTGTAAGGTGATGTTGAAGTACAAGGCAAGCAACATTCTCTCCGAATTGAAAAGGGATAGAAGGAAGCTCTACTTTATGTTGCTCAAATGTCATGGAGTTGGATGGACACATCAGAAGCTGAAGGCTTTGACATTTGATGAGTTAGAACATAGGGCTTATCCTATTTGGGTGAAAGTGCAAGAAGAAAACACTTTCAGACTTCTTTCAGATGAAAGAAAGGAGCAACTTGCAGAAGAGATGGCAATCAAGAAAGCTATGATAGTTCCTAGACCAGTAAAGAAGGGATTTATTCTTGAGTTTCCAAAAGATATGTCTCAACTATATCCAAGTGAAGCAATCATTAGAAAGAGCCTTAAGCTCTCCCCATTAGAAGCTTCAGATATGGTGCATGTGTTACCACTAGATTCCAGGAATCCAATTGTAAGTTATGAGGAAGATGAATGTGGATTCTGGAAAATTGGAAGATTTGGCAAGGAGGTACACACTTTTACCACTCTCATATCTTTATTTGCAAGTTGTGACAGAGAAGACTTGGTAGACCTTTGGAGGTTGCTAGAAACCAAGTATGAGGCTGAAGCACCAACTTTAGCCAATGGAATAAAACTTTGGACCACATTCAAAAGAATGTGTGGGACAAAAGAAGAAGATCCTGAAATATGGAAGGATCTTGAAGATGACCTCAGTGGTCTTCAATGGAGGTTATATTTAGCTGCTGGTGTATACCATTTGAGTTCTACAAAGTTTGCTGAGTATTTACTTGTAGATGCTCAGTATTTCATATCCAAGGCTGTTTTGGAGAAAATGAAGGACACCCAGTTGGAGATAGACTATACAAGTGACGTGGCAAAGAATTTGATCAGATTTGTTTATTACCAATATGATAAGGTTTGTCAGACTCCTCCAAGTTCTTAATGTTTATTCAGAAACTTGATCATAAGAGTGGATATCAAGTTTAGGGGAGGATTGTTGGGAATAAATTTAGGCCAGAACACTTGAACGCTGACAAGAACAACTTAAGCGTTGACAAGAGCAAAGTGAGCGCTGACAGCATAAGCGTTGACAAGTTAAAGTCAAGCGTTGATAGATTGAAGACAAGCACTGATGGAAGATGTGAGCTACACGTTTATTATATTCTAGAATACTTCTAGTAAGGATAGAGACGACAATGTATTTTCTATGTTTATCTTTACCTAGAATAGTTGATTCATAGCTTATTGTACAAGACTTCTTGTTCTATAAAAGAAGATCTTTTAGGTTAAAGTTTTACATAAGTTTTTATAAGTTTTCGATTGTTAAACCCTTTCATTGTAACCAAGTACGATTATTCTAATACAAGTGAAAGTTTGTTTAACATCATTGTGTTTTAGATCAAGTGTTAATTCCGCATAACACTTTGTTACTTTATTCATAAGCAAAGGTTTCTCTACGTGTTATACTTGATCTAATCTCGTATACACAAAGCTAATCGATCTAAGTTTGGGATCAACAAGCAATTGTGGAGTCTATGGATCGTTAGACTCAATGGTTAAGAACCATTCTATCTAGGATAATCAACATTCATATGATGTTAATCATAGCGGAATAGAACATTGATTAGTAACAAGATGTTATAAGAACAAATATGAATTCTCCCAAAGTGTGCTTGTATTAAAGATTAACACAAACAACTCTAGGTGTGTATACATTGAATCCCACACATAGAGATCAAACTTTACTGTAGGTTACATTGTGAAAACTGAATAATATGTAAACCTATGTATGTTTTCTTTATATAATAGAAAACATAGCTTACAAAGAAAGCTAACATAATAATAAAAAGACTCCACCAGCTTGTAGAATTGCTTCTTGTACATTTTAGTCCTTGTCTTCTTATTTTGTTTATTTTGTCACATCAACTCAATATTTGACCCAACAATCTTCCCCTAGTTGATATGACAAAACAAACTGCTTTCTTTCATGACACTAGTTCTTCAAGTTGCCATCTTCCCCTTAATTTATTACTTCTTCCCCTTTTTGTCACATCAACAAGGAAGTAGTAAAACGTGGAGACAACTATGAAGCATACAAGTACCATGTAAATGATGTAACACTTAGAACAATAAGCTTCCCCTTATACCATGCGTTCACCATTTCTTTTGAACAAAAGTAGAAGTATCAACCATCAAAAGCAAACAAATAACTAACCACTTGCAGAAACGAATACAATGTAGTACCATCCATGATGAGAGCAGCACCAGAAATTAACATGTAGTGCCATCTTTAAATGACTAATAGTATACGTACCCAAGTAGTAGTATCTTTGAAAAGATCAACTTCTAATGGTTGAATAGAACTAAATAAGATCAACTTTTGTCAAGTATCTTGAATCTTCAAATTCTGTAGGCTTTATGTAATGATCACATATGAAGAAATCTAATTATGACTCACTTGATGGTAAAGTAGAATAACCCGAACTTGTATTCCATGTCTTGTACTAAACATGTGACTCCGAAAATCACGGCTATAATGAGTAGACTATAAAACTCACGGCTATAATGAGTAGTCTCTTGACAAAAAGAATTCTCTAGCAAATATGAGCATAGAGCGTCTTAAGAAAAATCTCATACCTTTGCTACCTTTTTATCAAGTCCGTTGTCACAACTTAAAGCACCTACAAGTTATCTTCAAACCCGCTGAAAGTTTGAAGATATGATAGAACACAAACCCGCAAAAATCTACTTCGTCTTCAAACAAGTAATAAAATCTTTTCTTCGTAATCAATGAAAATAATACGAGCCTTTATACCTTTAAGAATATGTTGCTGTGAATAAACCAAATTCCAAACCAAAAAACTTTCTGTCAGTGGCTGCGTAAAACGCTGTCAGCGGCTAGACTATATTTTGTCAGTGGCTGAGTTGTGTCAGTGGACAAATTAATCCAGCCCAATAAACTGTTTAACCCCTTGACTGCACATCTCTGTTCATTTTAATCTGTTGACTATATCATAATCACTAGCCCACCACATAAAGCGCATAACTAATTAATTAAAATGTCAGCCCATAAAAGATATCAATCGTTCAGTACCACATTTGAATACCATTAGGACACGTTTTGCATATAGTCATCCTTTAAAAACGTACCTAAGCCAAAGATATCAATAAGCAATTCCCTTCACACGATTATCTCCATAAAATTAGGATCACCAACTGTCATGCGATTGAAGAATATACAATCCCATAAATTACGGGATTTTTTTTTTATTAAACCGAAATCTTCTTCCAATATTCACGTTGAATAAATCATCAAACGTGTAACACATATATGTATGTCAATGATCTTTAGACATAAAATATTACCAGGATATAAACTCTAAAGACTCACGTGTTTTGAAACAGCATCACAAAATAAAACCACGTCCATACCAAATATCTCCATTGTAACAGTATTACTTTCGAATCTCTCGCACAGATCTTGGACCACATGTATGTACAAATCCAATTAAAACAGCCAAAGAATTCAGTACCTTGTTGTTGTCCTACTTGTATCTTATCTCCGCTTGTCACACTGGACATTACCTTCAGTCCTTGGATCGCAGATAAAGTGAAGCAATATGTGTGGTCCACTTTTGTCATATCAAACAGTACAACCACATCCCAAACATTCTTTTTGTTTTGGACCACTTTTCTTTTTGCTATTCGAATCAAAACACGATCACACCAGTTCCTTCCTTTGCTCACGTCTGTCATGATTTGTAGTACCTTTTATAATAAAAGGTCATGAAAAACTACAATCCCATGTCATGTTCCATACGAGCAGAACCTTCCTTGTGACTTAGAACATATAAAGGAAAAAGTTTAACAGCAAGATATCCATACCAGTCCATCAAACGTTACAATATCCTAGGGTTTGAATGAAACCCTAATTGAATTTAAACAAAAATGCCTCTTCTTCTTGATGTTTGCACAAATGAATCTGTCCCATACCAGATCTAGGGTTTATTCAACCTTCTACTTCTTCATTGGCAGCCATCGATTAAACCATTACCATCACAACTGAACATTGAGATAGATAATGGTACCTTGATCAGAAACAATCGTCAATGGATCTAGGGTTCTTTAAGAAAACAATAACAACACTAAGCAGCAACATCTTTGATAGATCTAGGGTTTTTGCAAACCCTAAAAACGAAAATCACATCAGCCAAACGAAGCTAGCTACGTATTAAGGGTTTACAAATCAAAGAAACCTACATAATCCTCTTCACAGCACCACAAATCGTCAACCTAAGGTTTATTAACGAAACCCTTAAATTCAGATCTTTAGCGACACTAATTCTGTCGCAAATCTGTCACGGATCTTGAAAACCGTCGCTAATCTGTCACTAAAACTGTCACGAATTTTGGACAGCGGCTTCACAGCAACGAACACAAACGTAACACCTTGTATCTCCTAGATATCAGGAGCCTTAGGCTCTGATACCAATTGTGGAGTCTATGGATCGTTAGACTCAATGGTTAAGAACCATTCTATCTAGGATAATCAACATTCATATGATGTTAATCATAGCGGAATAGAACATTGATTAGTAACAAGATGTTATAAGAACAAATATGAATTCTCCCAAAGTGTGCTTGTATTAAAGATTAACACAAACAACTCTAGGTGTGTATACATTGAATCCCACACCTAGAGATCAAACTTTACTGTAGGTTACATTGTGAAAACTGAATAATATGTAAACCTATGTATGTTTTCTTTATATAATAGAAAACATAGCTTACAAAGAAAGCTAACATAATAATAAAAAGACTCCACCAGCTTGTAGAATTGCTTCTTGTACATTTTAGTCCTTGTCTTCTTATTTTGTTTATTTTGTCACATCAACTCAATATTTGACCCAACATAATGGAGGCTATGGTCTCAACATGGGGAATCTCATAATTCCCACTTTGACAAGCTTCATGAAAGTATTCATGACAAACTTCATCAAGAATATCATTGTTATTCAACCCTACATCATCACTAGGATTTACCGCCTCGTCAAGAACATCAATATGATTAACGGTTTCATAACCTTGAGGTTTCTTAATGACTTTTCCCATCTTAAACGCAACTTTCTCATCCTCAACTCTCATAATTAATTCTCCTTCCGCCACATCAATAAGAGTACGACCCGTCCTCAAGAAAGGTCTACCAACAATAAGAGGAACTCTCGGGTCCATATCATAATCAACCACTACAAAGTCGGCTGGAAAGGTAAACTTATCCACACCTACAAACACATCCTCCGCAATACCTACAGGGTAAGCTATGGTACGATTGGCTAACTCAAGGGTCATCCTAGTTGGAGTGAGCTCAGGAAGAGAGAGTTTTTGCCAAACCGATAAAGGCATGAGATTTATGCTTGCCCCTAGATCCGCCAATGCCATGCAATTTTCCACCCCAGGAAAATTACAAGGGATCAAAAAGCGCCCTGGATCTCCAAGTTTTGTAGGTAAGGTTTTAAGCAACACGGCGGAACAATTCTCATTAAGGGATGTGTTAGGCAAGTCCACCAATTTTTCCTTGTTGGAAAGGAGATCTTTGAACATCTTAGCAAATTTCGGCATATATGCAAGAGCTTCCGCAAAGGAGATGTTTATGTTAAGTTGCTTGAACATCCTCAAAAAATTAGAGACTTGTATATCATCCTTGTTTTTCAATTTCTCCTTTCTCAATCTTGAAGGGTATGGAAGGTTTGGTTTAGGTGTAGGTGGAGTAGGTTTTGTAGTAGAAGATTTTTCTTTGTTAGCTTCTTCATTGGGAGTTGTGGAAGGTAAAGGAGAAGTGGGTATAGGTTGAGAAGGTATGTTTGATTGAATGGGAGCATTTTGAGATGGTGAAGTAGATGTAGAAGGCTTGTCACAAGTAGGAGCACAAGTGGGTGGAACAATAGGAGGTTTAGGAGGTGAAGGATCCTTTGTTGACTTTCCACTTCTTGTTGTAATAGCATTGACATTTGCCCTTGGGTTTGCTTGTGTGTTAGATGGTAAAGCTCCTTGTTGTCTTTGATTTAATGCCACCAAAACCCTATTGATTTGGTCATTCATTTTCTTCTCCATAGCTTGGAACTTCCTTTCATTCTCTTGATTCATTTTTTGCAAGAGATCTATTGTGTTATACTCTTGTGGCACATGACTTTGAAAACCTCGAGGTTGGAAAGGTGGAGGTTGAGCATTAAATCCTTGATTTGGTGGATAAAAGGTATTTCCTTGATGTTGAAAGGTGTTGGGTGCTTTGTAATTGTTCCCTTGGTAAGCATAACACTCCCCTTGATAGCCTTGAACTTTATCACATTGTTGGTAGGAATGGGGACCTCCACAAGTCTCACATGAAAGAGCAATAGTATTCACATCATTGGTGGAATTCTTGTTCAAAAGGAGTTCACAAAATTTCATGAGTGTGTTGGTCATAGTATCAAGCTTTTGAGAGATCATTTTTTCTATTTGAGGAGTAACACTTTCTTGCACCACATGGACTTTCTCATCAAATTGTGTGTTAGCTTGTACCATCGATTTGTTCTCAATAATGTCCCAAGCTTCTTGAAAGGATTTAGAGAAAATATTTCCACCCGCGGAAGAGTTGAGTGAATCTTGGTGGTATGGTCTTAATCCATTATAGAAAGTGTTGATTTGGTGAACCTCATTGAATCCATGATTTGGACATTTCCTCAATAACTCCTTGAAATCCTCCCAAGCCTCACTAAATGTTTGATCATTCCTTTGTTGAAAACCAATAATTAATTTTCTCAAAGCCGTAGTTCTTGATGGAGGAAAGAACTGGTTCAAAAACTTCTTCCTTAAATCCTCCCAAGTGAAGATGCTCTTAGATGGTTGCCTATCATACCAATTTCTAGCAAGACCCTCTAAGGAGAATGGGAATAGGAGCATCTTAATGGCATCAGGAGGGACCCCATCATACTTAAGTGTATTGCAAAGTAACAAGAACCTCTTAATATGGTCGTGGGGGTCATCTATGGGTCTCCCTAAGAAGGGGCTAGAAGAAACCAAAGTTATCATGCGTGTATTAAGCTCAAAAGTCTGTGCGGTTATTTCAGGTATGACGATGGCGTCGGCATTTCCCTCTACTTTCGATTGGAGAATCTCCATAATAGGACGTTGATCCATGGCTACAAAATGGTCGAATGTATATACAAGTATAATGACGTTTAAAAGCTTCCTCGGGGAAGGAAGTGATACACCAAAGGTGGTATGTTTACACGCGTGCGAGTACACGTGTAAGTAAACACGAGGAATGAGGGAGTAGCCCTCGGTCGACTTTTGAGAGAGAAGAGATTATCTCCCTCGAGTTTCGATATGAAATATCCACAAGAAAGTATATATATAATTACTACTTGGGTGCAAGACCCCCAATAAAGCCTTCCTTCTCAAAATACGCACTAGTGAACGGGGGGTTAGGTGGCGCGAAGCACTTAAGTACCTATTGACCCTTAGACGGCATTTTATAGCACGTCGCCTATCTATTCACTTTAGTAGTTTGTATTCTTCGAATTATTGCCTATTGGAAGTATTTATCTATTCTTGCGTTATTTTATTTGATCGATACGCGTGTCAAGGACCGGAACGCCCCTCAACACGGTGTATTGCCTCGGTAATACTTATGGAAGATATGTGTATTGGTTGTTCGTATATGTATACGTATTTACATATAATAATATATAAAAAATAATTTTGTATTTATTTGTTTTTTTAAGAAAAATACTATATCTACGTAAAAAGCAATGAAAACGATATAATATATATTTTTGGGTGCAATCTCTTAGGAAAAAGATTGCTTTTTGGTTTTTTTATTTTTTTGGTTCAATTCTTTAGGAAAAGAATTGATTTTGTGATTTTTTATTTTTTTGTATTTTTATCTTTTTGATTTTTTTTTTATGTTTTTGATTATAATACGTAAAAATAACGTTCACAAAGTGAACGGATCCCAAAATCCAATCGTCTCACTCGAAATCGTTAATCTTCACGAAAAGAACCGGCAGCGGCGCCATTTAATATTTCGTTTTTTAGTGTAGTTGTCTTCTCAGCTCGATTCGAATTGATATAACGTTTTAAGCAAAGACTTGATTGTTTTTGGTAGTAAAATCTTGATTGGAATCTATGTCTAATTAGCACAAAGCAATTAAAAATGTAAAAATATTATCTAGCTACGTATACGTACTATTCTAAAAACATTTAGCAATTACAACAAACAAAGCACAAAATATTAAACCTAAACAATTTTTTAAAATGCTAAATTCCAATAAAAAGTAAAATGCAAAATGGAAAATTAAAAAGTAAATTTTATAAAACTAAAATGACAAATTCTACGAAACTAAAAAAAACTTTATAAAACTAGCAGTTATATAACAAATTGAACTAAAAGAAATCTAGGCCCAAACTTACTATAACCCTACAACTAATTAAGCCCAATATTCAGCCAGGCCCAGAACAAATCCCTCAGCCCAATTAGACTATTATAAGCCCAATGTAAATCGATCCACTCAACTGATTTTAATATTCCACTATCAGATTTAACTACTAGGACCTAGTTTGCAGTTAACTTTTAACAAAAGGGACCTTACTACCTAACTGACTACTGATTAAGGACTATGGCTGAAATGCAAGAATACAAGTTCAGGGACTGAATATGTACACTTAACAAAACTTCAATTGAATTAAAATCTCTCAGAATGAAATAAAATCTGATTCGTGTAGATGCAAAATGAAATCACTGAACTAATCCATTTATGATGCAAATTCAGACTCACTATATCTGTTAAAATGAACTTTTTAATAACAAAAATATAAGAATCCAGTCCATGAACAAAAGCAGATAATCAAGACTCTATTATCAACGAAGATTAATCATGTAGCAATCAACAATTACACTACAAACAGTATACTACTTGCACACAATCAGTACTCAAATTACACTACGATTATGAAATAGCAGACTCCACTAAAGAAATTCAGAAAAATAAACGATGTGCTTGACCCGCGTCTTCCAGGCCAGCCCTTTGATGTCGAAGCTAGCGGAGCGCTGAGCTCGCTTAAAAGCTAATCTCTACAACGCCAAACACCTCTAATCTGCTACCGTATCAAAAACTGAAAGTTAACCTGCAAAATAGACTGAAACAAGCGAAACAAAAAAAACGAACAAGATCTCCGATTCTGAAACCTGTATCTCTCGACAAATCTGTATCTTGCTAACGAAATTGACTTTCAGTAATTTCTCAATTAAAAATTCGTACTTCAATCAATCTACTTAACAGTAACTTGTTTAAACTGATAACATCTATGACTGAGATTATACTAACATCATCACACTAATTTGGACTGAATCTTATTTATTTAACAGATTATTACAACTAACTGCAAAATCTTTTCTGTAATATTCAAAACAAATTTCTTAAGAATTAACATGATCTAACAAACTGAAAAGTAACAAACTGTACTGAAAAGTAACAAATTTCTAATCTCATAAGCTACTATAGGCTTTTGAGCTTTTTGGCTAGTAAAAGCTGATATCAAACAGAATTTTTCTTGTGACAAGCTTGAAAACTCGAAATGAATCCTAAAAGCTGAACTCAAAATAGCAAATCCAATTCAGTAATAACTCGCGGTTAACAGTGACAGTAGAAGAAGAATTTAAAAGAAAGTCAAGAAAGCTTTAAGAAAGAACGAAAATTCATTAATGGTGAAAACTAAAACAGTTACAAAACTACTTAACTGAAAAAACTGAATTTGTTACAAGATTGAAAACTAACTAACTATCTACTCCTAACTACTATGTGTGTGAAATCTACACCTAGTCTAACCGTTCTAAATGAAAGCCTTCATCTTCTATATATAGCCGTCTGGAGAGGGTGATTTGACGTGTTCTATCCAATGAGGATTTGACATGTGTTTAATACGAGGATATACTCGTTCTTCATCTTTCTTCAAATTGGGGCTTTCTTTATCTTTAACTTTTGCTCTAATTAAGTACCATCATCTTGTAGAGGGAAAAAAGATAAGCATCTTTGCTGTTGAAGGCTCTGGCTAATTCTTCATGGATTGCTTGTTATTGGTGATTGCAGGTTTGAGGAGGTGGAAGATGAAAACTATTTAATCTCTCTCTCTCTTCACGTTGGAGAAGAAAGACGAGTTTGGTTTTGTGTCTTTGACCGGTTTGGTCAAATTTAACCAAATTAAGTAAATCACTAACTTTCCAAAATTTGCCAATTGGTCCTTTTCTTTTAATTTCTTCTCAAATGATTATAAAACCCTTTTAAGTAATCACTTTTCCATCCTTTAACATTGTAGAAATTGCACTTTAAGCCCTTTATCTTTGGAAGTTTGGCAAATAAGGTCCTTGGAGCATCTTTCATCCTTTTCTTCGTCTTTTATTCAAACAAATCCCTTAAAACGTGTCTTTGCTCCAAAATATATCTTCTTTACCTAAAACACACAAGATACAAATACACGCGTAATTCTGACATTTAAAAGTTAAATATAATGTATTTGACTGTGTTTTTAGTGGTTTATGGATCATTATTGATGAGTGTTTTCACACTTATCAGTACACATGAACTCACTTCTTGAGGTCCAAGGATGAAACACCCGGAGTTCTCATCAGCTTCCTTAAACTGATACAACGTGGTCTTCAAGCTCAAGTTAAAGTGGTTCGTACTAACAGAGGTACAGAACTTTTGAATCCAAATCTGAGAAACTATTTTGAAGCCGAAGGAATTGAACATGAAACATCTATTGCTCGAACACCCGAACAAAACGGCGTTGTTGAAAGACGAAACCGTACTTTGGTTGAAGCTGCTCGAACATTATTATCCGCTTCAAAACTACCATTATATTTTTTGGTCGAAGCCGTGTCAACCGCATGCTACACACAAAACCGATCCTTAATTATCCCAAGACACGAAAATACACCATATCACATAATTCATGATCGAAAACCTTCACTCAAACACCTTCACGTTTTTGGATGTACGTGCTACATTATTCGAGATGGTGAAAATCTGGACAAGATGAAAGAGAAAGTTGATGCATGCATTCTAGTGGGATATGCAACTCAGTCTAAGGGATATAGAGTGTACAACAAAAGAACAAAATTGATAGTCGAGACTATTCATATCAGATTTGATGAATTACAAGAAATGGCACTTGAACAAAGCAGTTTAAGTCCCGATCCACAACGACAAAAGACTTATGTGCACAACCGCATAGAACTCGAAACTCAAGACCACAACAATGAACCGTCAAGTTCAAAGTTGGTTCCTGAACATGTTCCTAGAGCAGATATGACAGTGGACACGACACTTGAAGAGTTGGAAATTTCATATGGACCAATGTATGATGAATATTTCACGGTGGAGAAACATGTTGTATCGAAGTCTTCCGCTGTCACTCATGATAAGAATGATGATACCGATCATCGTCAACAAAAGGATACAACTTTATCTACTTCAACACGGGTTGCTGTAGATTTACCTCCTCAGAATATCACATCAACAACTGCTCCTACAACATCAACAACTACCTTCATTGCTCAAGAGAACACAAATCAAGCAGACAATGCATTATCTGACGAAGACGAATTTATCAACCCATTCGGTACACCGGTACACAAAACTGGAGAGTCTTCTACTCGCCATGTTGATCCGTCAAATATGCACACGTTCTACCAACGACATCCTTCAACACATCATTGGATCTGAGATCATCCTTTGGTACAAGTAATTGGAAACCCTTCACATCCTGTTCGTACAAGACGACAGCTTAACACCGATGGCGATGTTTGTATGTTCGCACTCGCCGTGAGTTCCGCTGAACCGAAAAACATAAAAGAAGCCATGGCTGATCATGCTTGGATTGAATCGATGACGGATGAACTTCAACAATTTGAAAGACTTAAAGTCTGGGAACTTGTTGACAGACCATACGATGTAATACCATTAAATCTTCGATGGATCTGGAAAAACAAGATGGATGAAGAGGACATGATCATCAAGAATAAATCTAGGCTAGTGACTAAATGGTATGGTCAGAAAGAGGGTATTGATTTTGAAGAATCATTTACACTAGTAGCTCGAATGGAAGCGGTCAGGATTTTCCTTTCTTATGCTGCACATAAGGGATTCATTGTTTATCAAATGGACGTAAAGACGGCGTTTCTGAACGGTCCTTTGAAGGAAGAAGTCTATGTCACGCAACCGGAAGGATTCGTCAATCCTCATTATCCTGACAAGGTGTATCGTCTCCAAAAAGCACTTTATGGACTCAAGCAAGCTCCAAGGGTGTGGTACGATGAGCTCTCGAAATTTCTGGTCTCCAAAGGTTTCTCAAAAGGTTCCATTTATCTAACTTTGTTGACTAATAAATATGGGGATGACATTTTGCTTGTGCAGATTTATGTTGATGACATTATTTTCGGGTCTACAAACCTGAAACTTTCAAAATGGTTTGAAATAGTCATGCACAGCAAATTTGAAATGTCAATGATGGGCGAACTAAAATTCTTTCTAGGAATTCACGTTCACCAATCCCCAAGTGGTATCTTTATAAACCAAGCTAAGTATTGTCAAGAGATAATCAAAAAGCATGGTATGACTTCATGTGACCCCGTTGGGACACCATTATCAACCACATCCCTAGATGCTGATTTGGAGGGAGATGCCATAGATCAAACGAAATATCAATAATTGGCTCCCACATGTACTTAACAACAAGCCGACCAGATATATCACATGCTACTTGTTATTGTGCACGATATCAAGGACGACCCACTGAAAAGCACCTCAAGGAGGTTAAACGGATCTTTCGGTACCTCAAGAATACCATTCATTTGGGACTCTGGTATCCGAGGAAACCGGTTTCTTTCTAACGGCCTATTCAGATTCTGATCATGAAGGGTGTCTTGATACAAGTAAAAGTACTTTTGGTGGTGCACAATTTCTAGGTCAAGATAAGCTTGTGGGATGGTCTTCCAAGAAGTAGGATTTCACATCATTGTCATCAGCCGAAGCGGAGTATGTGTCTCTATCTACGTGTTGTGGGAAAGTTCTATGGATGAGAACACAACTCACGGATTATGGCTTCCATTTTGATAAAGTACCTATGTACTGTGACTCAAAGTCCACCATAGCCATCTCCTGCAATCCGGTACAGCATTCCCGCACGAAGCACACTGATGTCAGATATCACTTCATTAAGGAACAAGTTGAAAAGGGTATTGTTGAACTATACTTTGTTGGAACTGATTACCAATTAGCTGACTTGTTTACAAAAGCTCTTTCGAAAGAGAGGTTTGCGTTTCTAGTTAGGCAAATTGGTATGAGATGCTTGACTCTAGAAGAACTGGAGATTCTGGCAAAAAGCCTGCTTGATTCACCTATCAAACATCTACTTGTAAATATTTTTGAAAAAGCAAAATACAAAAATATAAAACACATAAAAGCAAAACACAAAATCACAAAATCTTTCAAAAACCAAAAAGATTCTTCTCGACATGTCTTTCAGTATCGATAATATGGACGTACCTAGAAATGTCGCTCAATAACGACACGGTTGTGTACATAAAGCTCGAATGGAAGTTGTAAATATTTTTCAAAACATGTCATTTCTTTTAATAAAGGAAATTGTCTATTTTGGACAATATTTCCAAACAACGGGTAGAGCAATCTATCTTGGGTTGAGCTTATCCCAAAACATTCAACGTTTTGAGCTCAACACAATGTCTTATAATCACTTTCAGATTACAACCCGGTTCTATATTCACGGGGGAGTGTACGCTTTAGTGCCCTTACCCTCAGCAAAAGAAGTGAAATCTTCTTACACTTGAATGGATTCGTCAAGACATTCAAAGTCTAAGAACTCAAGTTTATGCTTTAGAAAAACCTCTTCGCCAAAAAGAAATAGGATTTTTCAAAAAGCGTTGAACACAATTTTTTCAACAATTTTTAAATGATTATTCAAAATCTTTCAAAATTTGTGTGTTTAACAACTCCCATACTCAAAAAGAGAAATGTGGATCAAATCCACACAATGACAATTCAATTGGATCAATTTTTGAGAGGGAGCATTTCAACTTCATGCAAAAGATTAACACATCTTTCTCCCGGAGATTTTCAAGACTACTTTTCAAAATATATTCTAATCAAATTTGGTATCTCTAATATCAAAAGATTTTATATATTAGAGATAGGGGGAGAAAATGTGATTAAAATGTGATCTTATATAAGACTCAAGCACTTTAACTCTTACCTACATGTGCGAAACACTTTCGATTATCGATGCACATGTAAAGGGGGAGCATTACTGAAACGACAAAACTATCAAGGTGTTAAATGTTCTTCAAACACCTTGTTAGACATTTGAAGTGGTTTTTCATGGTTACGATCAAATACCCACAACATCTTTAATTCATGGCATTATTGGTGTCAAAAGGGTGGTTAGGTTTAAGTCCTATGATTCAACCAGAACCAGGGGGATCTTCCCAGGGACAATCCAATAGATTATTAGAAGTCCTTAGGAAAGATGGAGTAGAATGTGAACGTAGCTGAATGCCGACTAAGTACTGATGCTAGCACTGGAACAATCACAACAAGGTGCTAGTAATGATGTCTTGGTAAGCATTTAAGGGGTTGAAGAATGAAAAATAAATGTAAGGATAAAGGGTGTAAACAAAGAAGCCCTCCATACAACTTAGGCAGAAACCGGGTCAACATATCATGAAGACAACTCATCATGGACCCAGTGATGTGAAGCACAACCCTTTCCTAACTACTCAGGATTCTCTCAAAAGAAGTTTGTTTTATTGTCACGGAGAACAACATGACTTCTATTAGCTTTCTCATTCTGAGATAGTTGATATTGAATAGGTGGCAACTGCTCCGGCCTCCGACCACTAAAAGTGCACCAATCGAGTCTAGAGCCAAGAGATCAATCAAATCTCGTTAGGACACACGGATGACGAACAAGAAAGTCCTACGCCATATCCTTGTGATATTGCTAGAACACTCAGAGTAATACTACTTAGTATTCACAATGATGAGTGGAAATCCTTTCAGTGTTAACATCAAAAAGCACTGCGGTAGGTCATATGTAAGATTCTTTATGAAATAAACATATGTAGAACAGAAAAGCAACAGTGGTTTGATTCTGAATTGATTCAAACTCGTTTCAGGTTTCTACGCAATATCTTTATGGTCTTGCCAGAACATTCAGAGTGATATTCATTAATATTCACAGTGACGAATGGAAATCCTTCTAGCGTCAACATCAAACAGCGCTACGGTAGGTGACTTGTGAGATTCTTATGAATCAAGCTTGTGTCAACTGGAAAGCAACAATGGTAAGATTCTTTATGAATCACACTTGTTCCAGGAATTTGAATTGACGACTTTAATCAAGCGGATATTTATCCAATTGATTCACTCTTTATGTTCGCAGTCTTGCTTTGAGACGGTCGAGTAAAGAGAACGGCTAGTACAGCCGCGAAACCCTGTCAAGGAGATTTTTAACTGAATCTACCTATCACAGGTACGATATTTAATATCGTATAACGGTCTTCAACGACCGGAGGTAAACGATACAGATTTAGGACGAATGTCAAAGCCATTCAGTTTGTGTCTATGTTTTGTCTCGAGAAGGTGGCGTCACGGTGTACTCAGCAAAGTGAAAGATTCAAAACCACATACGCATGCCAAAAGACATATTCAACAATTAATAGCGTGAGCATGTGGATGAAGACACAAGATTGCAAGATGGCAAAGACAAGTCAAGGATGATTTGAAGATCTCAAGATTAAAGACAAAGTCGAAAGACAACGACAAAGGCTCAAAGATCACAGCATGAAGGAAAAAGACTATTATTACACGTTCAAGACTCATTTTTGGCGAGATTAGTAATCTCTATGAATCTCCAAATGACAAAGGGTAATGACCTCTCATAAAGGATAGTGACCTCACATTGGGGGAGATTATTAGCCTCAAAATATTGAGTCAAACAAGAATGCTCTTTCATATGTTTATTATGTATTGTATATTAGAACGTTGTAATAGGTAGTAGGTTACTCGTGTATTACGGGCTTAAATTTAAGCTAAGGTTCATTCATAAGTAACCAAAGCCCAAATGGAAAGCCCGACCCATTATCATATAGCCCATCATGCCACATGTAGGCAAGGCTATATAAACCTCTTCTTGCATGTAAGAAGAGGTTGGTTGGTTGTCTTATTTTCTCTAGTTTCTTATAATCTAACATTCACCAAGTTTACACACTTCTCTCTCTTTTCATTCTCTAGTGTTTCTCTCTCTAGAATTCATCTCATTTCTACCTTTCTTTCTTCTTTAATCATCACATAATATAAGGGACAACATAATCTTAACACAAATCCAACTTTATTAAATAAGATGGTTGTCAAGCAAATTATAAAAATCAGAGTAAACATGTGGATCTTCAAAAATTTCTTAACAAATTTTCTTTAGATGAAATTTTTTTTGAATAAAAGAAAAAAAATTGCATAAAATTAATAGAAGTGAATTAAAAGGAACTCAAATATTGCATTGATTTCACAATCTCACTAAATTACAAAGAAATTCAAAATTTACAATATTTGAAACAAAAAACTAAAATCCGGCTAGACTAAGGTATATATAATATCATTCCAGAACCTAAAACCCTAGTACATGAAATCCCCATAAATCCCTTGGAATAATCCTATGAAGATGCCTTGATTCTTTGTTCAAATCTCTGGTCTTGGTCGAATTTCGAGGCTCATGTAATATGGCAGTTGTTAGACGTGATCTAAACCCTTAATGTTGTTGTGTTGATCAAGCAAAATGATCCAAACCATTAACTTGGTCAATATCTATAGGATGAAAATGACAAGTGAGAGATCCTTAGCAGGTTTGGTCCCTAGCTGACGTGTCATGTGATAGGATCACATGGGTGTCACACTTTGGTTCTAATTATATATTTGGAAGGTCCCATTCAAAACCCCTTTGATTTAGACCATAATCGGATTAGGGTTTATTGGGGGTGAGGGATGATAAACAGTGGTCGTTGATCTATTTTGGGGGGTTTAATTTGTGTTTAGCGCGTTTAAGATTATTAATAATAGTTTGAAAACTGGATTAATAATAAACGAGTTTAAAGGTTTGGGTCTTGGGCTTTTTGGGTTAGGTTTAGATGGGTTGGAAATGGGTTTGTTGGGTATGAGGGTGGATTTGGGTGGGTATAAGTAACGGGTTATGTTGGGTATAGGTTGTAGATGACCACTTTTGCCCCCTACACTTTACAAAAACCTTCAATTAAAGTCTTGGCATAACAACAGCTATTTTTCTTTGATACCATCTCTGAGGAAGTTGTCATTTTTGGCACAAATGATTTTCTAACTTTGAACAAGGACCATATGTGCAATAAAGGCGCTCTTCAAGGGCTGTTTTGTATATTCTTGCAATTTTAGGGACCTATCTTGTATTTTTGAGATTTATAAGGGTCTAAAGTGACAAGTCTTCAAACTTGAGGGACCAATCTTGTCAAATCTTTAAACTTCAAAGACTTATTTGAAAAATTAATTACCGGGTCCGGTTCTTTGTGCGGATTCGTTTCCCGTGTTCGTTTTTGCTTGTTTCTTTTGATCTTTTGTTGAATTCACGATGTCCGAACCAAGAATCACACATTGAACAAATACAAAGGTCTTTGCACGGTTTTTATGATATATTAGCACATTTTAAGCCCGATTTGGATGATGAGACTATGTATAATTGCAGCCTTATCAAGGACCATCCTCCAAGATTTCTATAAAAAAAGGTTAAAGGCCATCTAGGTAAATGAGGAATTCACTTTTCCAGCTGGAGAAGTCCTCTTCATCAAATGTAGGGACATTAGACACATAAGACCCACCCCTAACATCAATAAGTTGAGGTAGGTCATCATAGTTAGTACTCACACTCACAACTGGTGGAGGTGTGGTAGTAGTTGATGTTGTGATCGGGGTGGTCGTCGTAGCATTTGGTTGGCTAGTTTGGCCAAAAGGTGGTGGCATAGGAGGCAGAGTATCAGGCATTTTAGGATCTTAATTTTAAAAACAAGAACGATTTGTAAAAGTTTTACAAATCAAATTGATCTGATACCAATTGAAAGTCCTAATCTATACCTAATGTTGATACTATAACTCGAATACAAATATAACACTTAATGATTTTACTTTTTAAACACGTAATACTTTATTAACTTATAAACAAAGTATTACAAAGTGTTATGGATTACACTTGTTGAATGACAATAAAAAAAGAACCCTTTTTACAAGTAAACTTGATTCGAGACTCAAGTTTACAAGTGAACCAGGGAGTCGCTGGTAGACAGCAAGGGACTCCAAAGGTTCAATGGGAGAAAGGCAAAGATTCTAACAATTAATACAAGTGTTATCTTTCTCCTCTTTCTTACTCCTATTTATAGTGATACGCGGTTAATACCTTAGTGGGGGGTATTTGGCACGTGTCAACTTCTGTATAGAAGTAGTATACTTTATTAAATGCATTTCTATATCCATACATGCCTTTAACCTACTTTCTGTGAACAGTTCTGCCAACTGTTCATTTTACCCCACTAAGTCGTACTAGGTTTCTTTATCTTGAATCTTCACTTTGTCCCATCAAAAGTGATTTAAAGATTCTTCCGCCTGAACTATAAAGGATAAAACAAGTCTCTGCTTGCTTGATCTTCAAAGGGTTGTAAGTGACCTCTGAGCATTGTCATCTCAGAGGTCCTTGGACACCATCACATTCCTTCTACATACCAGCTTATCCATAACAGCTGGTGAGTATGACTTCGGATAATATTTGACTTCTCTGATATTGTCTTTGACTTGAATGTTTTTTGTGTGCCAGCTATGGCTTTGTCATTAAATATAGATTCGGCCATAGCTAAGATTTTAAAAGATTATGTACTTGATTTGTTGTCGGTTGGTGAATTTATCATCAAAAGTTCAAATTTGATAGCACATAAAAGAGATTTAAAAGAGTTCATAAATGAGCTATTATATATTATAGTATGACGATAATAGTTTGTGATGTGTATATGTCATATATTTTCAATGACTTACCATTGGAAAGCTGGCGTGTCCATAAAAGCGGCATAAGACAAACTTGACTAAAGATCAGAATGAGTTCGTGTCGGATTAGCTACAAATGTAAGGAATGGGGTAATATAGTTATCTTTTCTTGAAATATAAGACACTAATGCCCAATCCAAGCATTAATATTTGATAATATCTTAGTGAAATATTATACTTTTTTGTATTGATATTTCACCTAGTTTGTTTAATGTTTATTAACAGGTTGTTTCAGGTTGCAGTTTCAAGGGTGTAAGGGATGTCATATGGTTAAACTCAAAGAAGTAAATATTTGTTAGCGTTATTAAAGAGATATTGTATTTTTGGAACTGATATTTGATTCACTAATTATACATGAAAAAATCTGTATTTTACTGGGTAGTTTCTCCTTGACCCCAAGAAAATGAAAATGTCTGGGCAATAAGGGTGCGTTTAGTTGGATGGAAAACATCTTGTTTTCCACAAAATATTTTCTAGAAAACAAGGAAAATAGAAAACGCGTTCAAATCATCATTTTCCAGAAAATATCTCTACAAAACACAAAATTCCTATTTTCGCCTTTTATACACAAAACAAGAAAACAACTTTTTTTTTGTTTTCCATGTTTTCCTTTTAACACAAAATATCTGATTTTCTCTTTATTTTTACGTTTGCGTTGGAAATTTTGCTTTTTCATCAGTATTTTACGTTTTCGCAAATATTTTACATTTTCGTCAGTATTTTTACGTTTTCGTCAGTAAATTTACGTTTTCGTCAGAAATTTTATATTTTTGTTAGCAAAATTAGGTTTTCGTAAGTAATTTACGTTTTTGTCAATAAATTTACGTTTTCATAATTATTTTAATGTTTACGTCAGAAAATTTACGTTTTCATCAGTAAACTTACGTTTTCATCAGTAAATTTACGTTTTCGTCAGCAATTTACGTTTTCGTTAGCAATTTACATTTTCGTCAATATTTTTACGTTTCGTCAGTAAATTTACGTTTTCGTCAGTAATTTTACATTTTCGGTAGTAAAATTACGTTTTCGTAAGTAATTTACGTTTTTGTCAGTAAATTTACGTTTTCATAATTATTTTAATGTTTACGTCAGAAAATTTACGTTTTCATCAGTAAACTTACGTTTTCGTCAGTAAATTTACGTTTTTGTCATTATTTTAAAGTTTTCGTCAGTAAATCTTACGTTTTCGTCAGAAATTTTACGTTTTTGTCAGTAAATTTAGGTTCTCGTCAGTAAATTTACGGTTTTGTCATTATTTTAACGTTTACGTCAGTAAATTTACGTTTTCGTCAGTAAATTTACGTTTTTGTCGGTTATTTTACGTTTTCGTCAATAAATTTATGTTTTCGTCAGTAAATTTACGTTTTTGTCATTATTTTAACGTTTACGTCAGTAAATTTACGTTTTCGTCAGCAAATTTACCTTTTTGTCGGTACATTTACTTTTTCGTCAATAAATTTTTTACGTTTGCAAACGAAAACGTAAAATTGCAAATGGAAACGTAAATTCACTGATGAAAACGTAAGTTTACTGATGCAAATGTAAATTTAGTGACAAAAACGTAAATTTACTAACGAAAACGTAAATTTACTGACGAAAACGTAAAAGTACTGGCGAAAACATAAATTTACTGACGAAAGCGTAAATTTACTGAGAAAATCGTAAAATTTCTGACGAAAACGTAAAATTTACTGACGAAAACGTAAATTTACTTACGAAAACGTAAATTCACTGACGAAAATGTAAATTTACTGCCGAAAATCAAATTTACTGAGGTAAACGTTAAAATAATGAAAACGTAAATTTATTGACGAAAACGTAAATTTACTGACAAAAACGTAAATTTACTGACGAAAACGTAAAAATACTGACGAAAATCGAAATTTTTTGACCCAAACGTGAATTTACTGACGAAAATGTAAATTTACTGACGAGAACGTAAAATTGCTGACGAAAACGTAATATTACTGATGAACTGACGAAAACATAAATTTAATGACTAAAACGTGAATTTACCGAAGAAAACGTAAATTCACTGACGAAAACCTAAAACAAAAACACTTGAACATGTTTTCTAGTTTTGATAAATAGAAAACACAAACACATATTTCTCTAACTAAACGCGTTTTGTAAATTTTCAAGTGTTTTGTGGAGATGGAAATCCCTTCTCTTTTTCTACAAAACAAAAAATAAAAAATGATAGAAAATGTTTTCCAACTAAACGCGGTCTAAGTGTTTCAAGGTATCCTAACTCGGCATGCTTACGTACTTGATCTAGACCTGTTTAGCCCATCATTGAAGCCACCTGCCCATAGTGCTGCTTTTTATTAGTTAAGCCACAACATAGACAAGGAGGTCACACTTTCAGCTAAAAAGAGGCAGAGTAGGCTTGGCAGCATTTGTTTTATGAAACTTTGATCTCGCTGCATATTAGTTCATAGCAGAATAGTGGGATTAGAAAGCGATTGAAAAACACGTGAACTTTGTGTGAGAATAGGTTAGGACATTCTTGAATATAGACCTGTTTTGAATCTATAATCAGTAGATGTTATGTTTGTGGTGCAATCTGTGGAAGAGTAACTTCCGTACGAGTCTTTACGTGAATTCTTGATGGATTTTGCTATTTTCTCAAAGTAGCAACAAAAGCAATGTATCATTTTTATTGTTTGATAGCCAATGATTTATACACGTCTATAGATTTAGCTTTCAAAAAAACATGTAATATTGGTATTTGCTAATGTTAAGGTTAATATACATAAATGTTACTAAAATTTGATAAAAAATTCGATTTGGTTACTAAAGTTTAAAACCTAACAGATAGATTACTCAACTATCGTTTACCGGATATTTAGGTTACCACTTATTTATTCACCCATTGCTACCGGTAACCACTTATGTGGCAGACAAGGTGGGTTTTTATTACACATATCTTTTATACAAAATACGTGGCATATAATAAAATTGTTCAGGTGGCTTTCTTATTTCTTGTAACTGAAAAAAGCATAACACAAATTCATCAATGGGTCACCATATCCGTCGGTTGTAAACCACCGGAGCACCATTTCCGCCTCAAGCCTTGTGATCTTCCTTATTAACTCCACCACTACATCCTTCAAATCTTCATCACACTTGACCGCTACAAAAATATCTAAATCCTGTGTCGGTAACTTATACTTCAACTAAACCGAAATAGATCTCGTTGTTGCTACACCGGGTGCAGATTTTGTCCATGTAAGATCTTTGTGATTCTTTCAAGATTTGTTGCAAACACTTATCCAACCGCCTTGTGCTCCAATCCCAACCGTCATATATTTGTGTATAAAAACACAAGACCTTGATGCTCCTAAACTCATACGCTCTCATAACAACTATTACAATGAGGAGAGAAGGCTGTCAACGATTTGGAATTAGCACAAATCACTCTAAAAATTCGGTGAAGGATTGTTGAGGGACAGCCATGTTGAGATCAATAGAAGCAATTGATCCCAAAGTGGTCGACTGTTACCGTGGTTTGGCACAATTGCATTGGCAAGGCCAGGGCAAAAAGGTGGACATCATTGGAAGGATGAATTATTGAGTTGTGGTGGTGGAGAATTAGCTACAAGCTCTACAGCGTATTTAGATGGAAAAGGAAGTTTGATGATTATGAAGATTACAAAGAAGATGAAATAGAGGATTGTGAGAGTGAATATGATCCTGATACTACATTTGATGATTATGAGGGTGAACTCGGGGTCGTTTCAGAAGAGCCTATTAAGGTTAAGGGTACTTGTGAATTGTTTTTAGAACACAAGAGTATGAAAATGAATAAATGATGTTTGCTTGGACGGTAAATAAGATTTGCTTAAACCGAAAAAGTAACACATGGAGATGCACATCTTTTGCAAATAAAATCCTTAACAATGCGATTTAACATATCTTCAGACCATACCGGCAGATTTCCTCAAGTTCAATCCAGTGATTGACTTTAAGGTTTTTGTTGATGGAAACTACTAATCAAGGATTATGATAAATATGAGGGTTTAGTATTTTTGGTGAAAGAGGTTTTTTCTAGTGATGAATTTGAGGTTTTTGGTGATAGGTGGCGAGTTTCTTTGTTTTTGGAAAAAAAATTGAGTGATACACTATTAAAGGGGTGGGACCCACTAACTTCTGATGTGGCAAGTCAAACAAGTCCTTAACCGATAGCTCTTCAGAAGAGTAATGAGAGTGTAACTTTGATAAATGTTCAGTAAACCAAAAAATAAACTCGTATACTTGAGTAACCTATCTGTTAGGTTTTAAACTTTAGTAACAAAATCGAATTTTTTGCCAAACTTTAGTAACATTTGTGTATATTAACCCCTAATTTTATATGGTTAATAAGTTTAAGACGTCTATATACAATTAGTTACTTTGGTTTTTGATCCATGTATAAACTTACTGATAGAGTAAGGGAGTGTTTGGAAAGTAAAATTTAGATGCTTAATGTTGATACAAAAGTTGGATGATCCTTGCTTGATCCGAATTAGGCTTAATTCGGATAGGTTGGGCTCCGGCTCTTGCACCAAGTGAATGTCTTTCTGAGACCCTGCACACTAAAGCAACACACGTTAAGCTTACCGTGGGAACGTATCTCACGATTAGACTCCAGCGTGAGAGTAAGTAATCGGTTTAGGGTTATGAATCGGTTGTAGGTTGAGAGTATGAAGAATGTGATACCTTTGTGGAACCCTTGGGGGTTCCTTATATAGGCGGTGAAACCCTAATGGGCTGTCACCGATGCTTCGGCCCCAAGCAAAGGATAAGTGCCATAATTTGTTTGATTGTTATCTTCTAATTATGGTTAGTGTATATCCTTTACTTTAGGGTAAATCCCAATCCTAATAAGATTGTGATTCTGTCTAACCCTGTACCGGCCGTGTCGGGCCGCACACACCTATGCGGCCACTGTTCATTCGAATCGCATAGGCTTAAATGACATTTAATCCAACCCATCAGTAATGGGCCGGATGCGGGTAGTACCCGTGGGCCGGGTCCATGATTCGGTTGGGGACTATATGTCATCATGTCCCCCTAGTCTAGTTGTTACAGCCGTAGGCGTAACCTCTAGACTAACCTGTAGAAACTAGAAGGGGGGGTTGAATAGTTTCACTTCAATTAGTCACCTAATTTAAATTACTTTGAATTAAGTGTGTATCAAAACTATCTTTTACTTGAAGCTAAGTTACATAATGATTAGGTTCAATCAAATGCATTAGCAATGGTAATAGGTAAGTATAATGATAATGAAATAAGTAAAGAGTAAGGAAAGAGACAACCTAGTGACAAGACACCAAGATTTATAGTGGTTCGACAACGAGGCTCTATCCTCGTTTCTACTCCACTCCTCGAGTACACCTACTCGAGATTTCCACTATATCCACAAGCTCCCTTCTTGGCGGAGAAAGCCTTACATCGTCGCTTACATTATTTTCCGACACTAAGCTAAATGTCGAGACCTAATCATTAGCTAGGACCAATCTACACAACGTTGCCTACTTCACAATTTAACGACACAAGGCTAGATGTCGAGTTCTAATCCAAAGCTAGAACCAATCTTCACGACTCTTAACTTTGAAGCTAAGTGAGAACTTCACACAACACAACTACTAATCACTTTCAAGTTTAGTGAGAACTCACAAGACACAACCACATCACTTTATAGTTTAGTGAGAACTACTACACAAATTTATTACAACTCAACTAGACATATCCAAGTACACACATGTAGCTTGGATCTACACAACACAAATCCAAGCAAACACATATGCAATGGATGTGCACAACAAATCCAAGTATTCATAAATAGCTTGGATGAACACAACTAGTCCAATTATTTCATAAATACAAATGGATTAACAAAAAATAAAAAGGCTAACATGATGAACATGACTAATTCATGGATTCATCTTTATCACAACACTAGTTAGTGAGTGATCTTCTCATTGGACAAGGTAAAGGAGGGGATCAAGAGGATAATCATATGTAAACATCCTTAACACTTTAAGTGATCATTTACTAATGATTATGCTATAGAAAAGAAAAAGGGGGCTGAGAAAAACGTCCAAGAGGCTTGTTGGAAAATGAGATTTGATCCACTATTTATAGAAGACACAGTCCAACGACTAGCTGGGCACGGATCCTTATCTAGTCGGTGGTACCTTATCGATAAGGAACCGCCTAGCTATTTAAGGTACCTCCCAGTAGAGTCCCTTCCCTTTTTTGTGTTTTAGTGGGGTAGGAATATCTGAGGTTTTTTAAACCTTCAAAGGATATTCTTATGGCATATGGAATATGCCATTTTTAAATTTACATTTTCCATTTTAATAAAACATTTTCTTAAAAAGAAAATTTATTAAAAAATCTTTTGTCATATTAACAAAAGTGAGTTTTAAGGATAATCACTTTGATGATCACTAAGTATGATTAAGAAAAGTTAGTGATATGATTATTACCTTGATGATATTGTTAGTTAAATAATTCGTTTTGTGTTTTATACTAAAGGTGTTGTATAGTTTGTTGTGATCAAAACTAAGAAAGATTAGTTAACATTAATAATGTTTTAAGGCATCACTTGCATTAACAATCTCCCCCTTTTTGATTACGACAAACTATAAACTCATTTACTTACAAACACAAAATATCGAATTATTAACGAGTTTATCACTATCATTTCTCCCCCTTTGTCGTAGCAAAAAGGTAAGCACAAGTCTTTGAAGATATCCGAACTTTGCTAGTAGCTCCCCCTTGGTGGTTGCTCCCCCTAGCTTGGGGCACCAAGTGAATGAGCTAAGGTGACATGCTACACAAAGGTTAGTAGAAAGGAAAGAAACACCAATGTATATATGATCACTACCTACTAAGTAACTTGAGAGGGAGAAGGATAAGAAATCTCAAATTAGAAGCAAGTATTTGCTAAGTATGTCCAAAAAGGTAAATGATAAAATCAAGGTTCAATTGGTGGAATGTAGGTAGAAAGGAAACAACCAACCAATCAAGATGATAAATTTGTCAAGGGGTTAAAATTTATAATTGATGGAATCACCCATAAACAATTGTAAATATTAACCACGATCAACTCAAAAGGAAGAGAGAAACATCAAATAAAGAAAACAAACACAACACAAAGATTTCATATTACATAAATATGAAAAATGATAAACAGAATAGATAGTCATACACACAATATGAGTATCTAAAGCAAAAGATATGGAAAATAAACCACAAAGCATAAGCTAGTCTAATAGTGATAATTTTCCAAGATTGCTTAAAAACACCAATGACTCTAAAACAACTAAAGTTTTATTGACTCCAAGGGAGTGTAGCTCTTTAGTTGGAAAAATAAGACGAAGATGCATCATTTGAAGTTTTGTCCACGAGAACGAAAACATTGAGAGGAGGTCGAGTGAGGAGGAATTCAAGAAAATTTAACTTCTCATACACATGAGCAAGTTCAATTTGTTGAAATCGACAACAAGCACACGAGGATCCATGATGCAACACAAATTCGGTTAATGGGGTAAGGCCATCACACCTAGGGTTTGGTGGTGGTGAGGAGAGTGGGTAGGTAATGTTTTCACAATGCCTTGTGAGGTTTGGGAAGGTTGAAAGATCATTGGGTTGAGGGGTTTCAAAGGGTTTTGGTGGTGGGGGAGATTCTCCTTTTCTCTGGTGATGGGGTTTATGGAGTAGGGCTCATTCCAATACTTGATTGGAGAGAAGGTGGGGTTCTTGGGTGGTTTGGATGAAGAGGGTTCATTTTTCTTGATCCAAATAGGTTTAACCGAGATTTTCGGTTTCTTGGAAAGCTTGGATAAGGAAGCTTTGGGTGAGGAGGTTTGTGACAAAGAAATGTCAAGGTTATGAAAGGGAGAGTTAGGCATTGTTGAGGTGTGAGAATGAAATCTCAAGGTGGGGGTATAAGAAGAAAGTATACAAGACAAAGGTTTGAAAATCAAATGTAAATTGTGAAGAAATGTTTAGCCAAATTGAGTAAACATGGAATCTTGACTGGGAATAGGGTGATGAAGAAAGACAAAAAACGAGCCATAAAATGGCTTTCTGTCCGCGGTACCTTATAGGGACCGGCGGTTCCTTATCACTTAAGGAACCGCGCGTCTTTAAGGAACCGCGTGCAGTGGACTTGAAACCTAGATTTTCCAGGGTTTTGAGAAAAACTAAGACTTTTTTAAAAAATTGCAAATCTTGGAATTTTGCCTCTATTAGCACTAAATTTTGCTAGGGTTGCATAAAAGCAACACATTCACCAAGAATGTCTTGACAAAGGGTGACAAAATTTTAGATAACATTTTGAACCAATTTTAGTCAAGTTTTAGAGGTTGTGATAGATTTAGGTTCAATTTTAATTTGGAATTAAAGTTGATTAATGTCCACATAGAGATAGAAGCACACAATGCTAAGTCCATAATTCATTTTCATAAAACACTCATGAAAGAGATACATAAAGAAAATAAAGAAAAACAATAACTATCTAAAAGCAAAACTAGATTAAAAACTAGGTCTTGATTAGAAGTCTTCCTTGGTTTGGTTTAAAGAAAAACTTATTAGGGAAAATCATCATTTATCTCCTAGGAGGATGATTGGCAAAGAGGCTCAACAAAAAGCTTTGCAACTCTATGTGATCCCCAATCATCTCCATTCTTAGGATATCAAGGAGATAGAAGTTGTTGAGGCAACAAGGGCAATTAGTGTCATTGTGCATGAAATACCCATAAAAGCTAGGATCACCTAAGTTTGGAGTGTTTGAGTGAGGAGGAGGTGGAGGAGGAATGTTCTCCAAAGGTGATGAGGGTGAGTGTGGAGGTATGCTCTCCAAGGGTGAAAAGGGTGAGTTTGGAGGGGTAAATGATGAAGTCACCAAGGTATCATCAAAGTCATTCACAATGGGAATGCTTTGGATGGGTTGTGGTTGGGTAGTCACATCCAAGAGATTACTTGGAGTAAAGGGTGAGGAAAGCTCATTCATCCTAGATTGGAATGAAGAGGAGGTAGAACCATGAGAATGGTTGGTTCCATGGGTTGATGAAGTCTTGCATGGAGCAAGAGGTGGTGAGTTTGATGAAGAAATGAGAATTGGGACAATCTCATTCTTGCGAGTGTGAAAGGGTGAGGAGTTAGGTTTAGCCATTTTAATCTTAATCTTAAGATTTTTCTTTGTGGTGGAGGTTTTGGATGAGTTTGAGATTCTTGTAGAAACCATGGTTGAAATGAAAGGTTCAAGGTTTAAGGAAGAATGGTTTGATGTGTGAAGAACATGGCTAACAAGGTGGGTTTAAAAGGGTGAAGGGATGATCCAAACTAGTAATGGGTTAAAAACATTTTATGTGAACAATGAATTTAGCTAACCTAGTGAAAGTCCCTAATCAATGCAAGAAACCCTAATCTTAACTTAATCAACACAAGGTATTACTTTTCAAACGTAATCTTATTATTGTATAATAAAGAATTACAAGTGTTATGGATAACACCGTTTGATGACAATGTGTTGTGCACACTTTGAACAACAATAAACCTTAACTTATGAATACAGTCGTAGCTGTTTGATTCACTAAGTTATACGCACTAATGTTCTTAATATCTCAAAGTGTTAAACATTAATGCATGGATACACATCCTATTTATAGTGTTACGAGTTTGACTTAAACAGTACTTGATGTCGACTACACAAGCTTTTACAAGTTCCCACATCAGTCACATGATGTCCTTCTATTCTTGGTAGTCTTCCATTATGCTTTAAGGAACAGTTGTCAAAAACAGTTTCCTTATTCTTCATATTCTCGAACACACAAATGGCATGTCCAAAGTGTGCTGAGAGTTATCAGGGTATTGCCACCCCTGTTAACTCTCAACCCCTCAGAGTCCCTAATACATCTTGGCTGTTATCCATCACAGCCAAGGAGTATGTCTTCAGGTAATCTTCGACTTCCCTGACAATGTCTCTGACATGGACTCCTCTGAGGTTGCTCACAGAGACTTGGATCTTTGTGAGTCTTGCGAAACTTGCCTGTCTCCTAGGCACAGGCAAGGGACTATCTATCAGCCTAATTATGTTTAAATCAATGAACAGGGAATCTAACAAGTTTAGATTCCCAACAATCTCCCCCTATTTAAACATAAATAATGCTAGATCTAACTAAGTTAAGGTAAGTGAGTTTAACAACTTCTTCTTACACATAACAGATCTAAACAAACATACCTCATGATTTTATTAAGACTTAAAGAAAAATTACAAGTTCATTACATAAGTTAAATAAAAGATGAAGGTAAAAGGGCTGACACTATCTTCAATAGTCATCATTTTTGATTCTTTCTTCAGCTTCGGCCACATCTAATCTGTTATCAATTCATCCTGCAAAGTCTTTGCAAACTTCTTGGAATACTCTGAGTTGATCTTGAGACACTTCTTGTGACAGAGTAGCTGAATAGTTGAAGCCAGGCACAACTCATCTTCCCTCTGAAAAGCATATTGGCAGGCTTTGTTCATAAACGCCATTCCTCTTTCAGGCACTGAGTATGTCTGACCATCAACAGGGCCAACGATACCATTTGGAAGGATCAGATCCCTGTGCATGCCATCCACACGAACATCTTCAGTAACAAAAGTTTCATCAATGATTTGGGAAATTATTCTTCTTTTGTTGCCTGTCTTTGGGGGTCCTTGTTCGAAAAGCTGTGGTGGGGGATCAATCTTGAGTTTGGCAGCTGTTTCCTTGATCCAGTTAAACTTAGCCTTAAGAGTTTTAAGCAGAAGGAAATTTGCCTGTCCAGACTTTTTGGCAGCTAAGGCTTCGAGTTCAAACCATTCTGATAACCCAAGTGTTTTTAACCTGAAGTTGTCAAACACATCCATATTCCTCTGTTGATTTTCCCTCCATAAGATCATCTGTGGGGTGTTTGAGGATTTGTGAATGGTGTATCTAAACTTGGTTATCTTGCCAGCAACATACCTGTTGTTCACGCAGGCATCATAGTCAGCTTTGACTTTCTTTAAGGACTCAGCGCGTTTAAGTTCCATTTCCCTCAACCTTTGTTTTTGTTTTTCCCTTTCAGGTGGTGTCATCTTCCTCAGAGTAGCTTCATTTAATTCTTTGGCTGCCTTGAGCTCATTTAGTCTTTTGAATTCTTCAGCCTGTTGCTCTATTTCTTCAGGCGTTAAAGGACTCTCATCGGAAGGTGTAAAGGTTGAAAAGTGGGAAAGGTCTGTTGTGGATCCTCCTGTCTCTAGCATCGCAGCTATCTTCTTAAGTTTCGTGTCAGTATCAACCAAAACTATCTCTTTACCTTTCTTTGAGACAGAGGACTCCACACTTATGTTTTTCAAATCATCAGCTCTTTTGAGAAACGCTGTCTGAGCTTGATTTTGAATAGATTTTGGGAGAGAGCTCACAGTGAATTTAAGTTTCTTGGCCGCTGGTTCATCATCATCCTCAGGCTTGCTTATGTTAACTAAGATCATGGATTTAGATGAGTCAGCTCCATCTTGTGTTTGTTTCTCCCCCTGAGTATTATCCTCATCATCATGTACTATAACTGGTGTGATGACTTGAAGAGGAACATGTGTTGTTGAGGGATTGGCTGAAGATGAGCCTTGTTCAGCAGATGCAAGGCTGAGTATATTAGTCTTCTCCCCCTCACGTTCATCCTTACTTCCCTGATGCTTAAATGAACGTGCCTGAAATCTTCTTGCAATCTGCTCCACAGAGACAGCCATGGCACGCTGTCTTTTCCTTGACACCCTGGCAATCTTCAGCAAGAGGTTGGCATTGGCATTGGTGTTTGCCTGAACACGCCTGACAATAAAACCAGCATGATTGTATTGCCTGTTGCGAACCGCATTGAAGTGCCTGTTCATGTTGTTTTCTTGTTCATGGAACATGGCAGGGACAACTGAGTCAATTGCATCCTTGATTCGTGTCGAGAGATGACTTAGTCCCTGGGCCACACCTTTTCTTGCACCCTCTTGAATTGGCTCAGTGACAGCCTCAGTCACAGCCTTCTTTATAATGCCTGGAAAAGTGACAGTGAAATTGTGCATCTCTGACTTGATCACGTCCAGCTTCCTTGATAAGCGCTCAATATCAGATTGATGATGTACGGGCTGAAGGTTCTTGATATTGAGGCTTTGCTGAGCAAAATCATCCCCCCTTGGACTTAAATCGAAGTTGGTCTGGGTAGGATGATCAAACATGAGGAATTCGGCTGTTGGATCATATGTAGGTCTTTGGAAGACTATTGTTGCAGATGTAGCAGAGTTAGGAGTGTCAACAGCTTCCTTGAGAGGAGAAGTCTTGTCATCTTCTTTAGGAGGAGAGGCTGACAGCTGGTCATCCTCATCTTCTTCATCCTCGTCATCAAACATTCCCTCAGGGAATTCATCTTCAGGCATGGGTTCAAACTCAGAGACATAATCTTCTACTGAGATCATTTCTTCATCAGCATTGAGCACATGTTCTTCTTCATTTGGAATGTCCTGAGTTATTGTTTCAGCCTCCTTTTCATGTACCTGAGATTCTTTGACTGGCTGTACAATTTCAGCCTGCAAGTTTGTTGTAATTAGTAACAGGAAAAAATATAAGGTGAATGGTCGCCATTTCGCTGTCCCAGAGAGGCTGAGGGTGATTACTCAGCCACTCCAAAGGATAAATCCTTGGGATTCTTTTAAGTGTGAATAAATTGTGGTTAATGGTCGCCATTCGCTGCCCCTAGGAAAGCTGAGTGTGATTATTCAGCCCCCCAAAAAGGTAAAAACCTTTGGGACTCTTTTGAGTGTGAAACATATGTTGTTTAATGATCGCCAGTCGCTGCCCCTAGGAAAGCTGAGTGTGATTATTCAGCCCCCCTAAAAAGGTAAAACCTTTGGGACTCTTTTAATAGTGAAACATATGTTGTTGTAGGTCGCCTGTTACGCTGCCCCTAGGAAAGCTGAGGGTGATGATTCAGCTCCCCCTGAAAGGATAAATCCTTTGGGACTCTTTTAAGGAGGGAACCAAGAGGCTGTGTGAAGTACAGCTGATCAAGGTTGAGACATTAATGTATTCAGGTTGTTGTTAGCCTGAATACTGTCTAGAGGGTTCAGGGTCATCGGGGTGCTTTATAAACACAAATGAATCACTCCCTGGTGCAAAGACAGAGTGTACAGAAGTCTTAAAGTATTCTAAGTGAAATGACAGACTTCTATGGGTCGAGGATTACCCTAACTTCACCACTCTCTCCTACAGACAAATGAGAGTGGTTGATTGTGAACCTCTAAAAATGTACGCTGATTACCTGTGAGATATCAGCTTGGTTTGGCTGGTTTCCTATAGTCTCTGCTGACCTAGAGACACTAGACGCCTGTTGTTTCTCAGCCAAAGATTCTGTATCCACAAGAGTATCTGGACCAGAGGCGGTGTCAATCTTCTTTTCCTTGGCCTTACTAACATCTTTAGGTTGGGAAGAAGAGGGGATTTTCTTCTTCTTTGGCTGTTGGCCAGATGAAGCCTTGGACTTAGTAGTGTGCTGCCCAGAGGTCAAAGACGTAGACTTGCCAGCGACACTAGAAGTATTCACCTTCTCAGAGGAAGGGAGCAAGGGCTTCTCAGCGTTGGGTACCTGGTTGGCAACGTTCAGCATGTGTGCAGTGACAGGGATATCCTCAGCTCCTATCTCCTTGTAGATGGCGCCTGTGATGCGATAGGGCTTCAGAGCTGTCAAGGCCTTGTTATGGTAATTCTCTCCCAGCAAACTCTCAAAGATCAGGGACAGGTAGCGCACATAACAGATGTTCTTTTCCCTGACCTGATTCCTTCCCTTAAGTTGTTCTACCAGGTTAGAGAAAAGGATGCTTCCAAAATCGACATCAGCTCCCCAGATAAGTCCATACGCAATAGCCTGATGATTGGACGACATCTGATCCTGTGATCCCTGCATTCCTCCCAGGGACTTCACAATGTGAGTGAAGAGGACACGCCACATAGGAGTAAAATATTTAATCTTCAGAGGGGCTTTGGCGAGGACCTCAGCTGGTGTAAGGGCAGGGTTAACATCATGGCAGGGGTTTAGTGTGGCTAAGGCTTCCTTGACAGCCTTTTTGTCAACAGTCTTCAAGCATTCATCTCCATGTTGGAGTCCAGCCACACTAGAAAAATCATTGAGGGAAAAGGCAAAAGGATGTTCATTGCATGAAAGGCTAAATGTAATGGTGTCTTCAACTACTTCAGCAGAATACCAGAATTCCCTAAGGTATTCTTGGTAAAAGGTGGATGGAGATTTGGTGAAGGCTTCATTTAGGTCACAATTCTGCATGAAATTTACCAGATCTGAGTAGGTGCTGTTTGGTGCCTTGATCCATCCAATGGCGTTGTTGGAGGCGATGATGCTCTCGTTGATCTCGAAGTTCACATTGGAGGCTTTTGGTACGGGAAACGCCATTGATTTAAGGTTGAAGGAGAATGAAAATGGCGGATGGTTGAGAGAGATAAGAGTTTAGAGAGAGAAGATGATTTTTAGAATGGTGGTGGGTGAGAAGAGAAAGAAGACAATATATATTCAAACTAGAGTGAACAGTTATTCAACCGTATTAAATGCAAGGGCGAAAATGACTGCTCAAGTGGGTCCCCTTGACCTTTCAAAAAGTTTGTCTCCTCGTTATCCGAAAAATAAATGATTAAAAAATGTGAGAATGTTTTTTGCATTAACTTGGAAAGTAACTACCTAGTTTCATGTGAAAAACATTTAATAAAACATTTAATATAGAATCAATCATTTAATGAACACATTTAATATCAAGCCACAGGCTTTGAGATATTGAGCATCCCTAGCTCAGCAACTAGCCTGTTGAACGTAGGTTCAGCCAAAGGCTTTGTAAAGATATCAGCTAGTTGCAGCTCTGTGGGAACAAAATGCAGCTCAATATCTCCCTTCATAATATGATCCCTGATAAAATGATACCTGATATCAATGTGTTTGGTACGAGAGTGAAGAACAGGGTTGTTGGATATGGCAATGGCGCTGGTGTTGTCACAAAAGATTGGAACTTTGTCATACAAGATTTCATAGTCAGTCAATTGACTTTTCATCCAGAGCACCTGAGCACAACAGCTGGCTGCAGCGACATATTCAGCTTCAGCTGAAGACATAGCCACAGAGTTTTGCTTCTTAGCACTCCATCCAACCAATTTTCCTCCTAGGATTTGACAGCTGCCTGAAGTACTTTTCCTGTCAATACAGCATCCAGCATAATCTGAATCTGAATAGGCCTTGAGATCAAAGCCTGATTCCTTTGGATACCATAGTCCTAGGGATGGTGTTCCTTTGAGATACCTGAAAATTCTCTTAACAGCCACTAGATGGGATTCTTTTGGGTTAGCTTGGTACCTTGCATAGAGACATGTGGAGAATTGGATATCTGGACGACTGGCTGTTAGATACATCAGTGACCCAATCATGCCTCTATATAAAGTCTCATTGACAGAGACCCCTGACTCATCAGGGCCCAAGTCGTTGGGTGGAAGCATGGGGCATTTCACTGATGCACAATCAGCTAAGTCATATTTTTTAAGTAAATCCTTAACATACTTTTCTTGACAAATAGAAATTCCCTTAGGACATTGTTTAATTTGAAAACCCAAAAAGTAAGTTAATTCACCCATCATACTCATCTCATATTTCTTGGTCATTAATTTAGCAAAACGTTTACTAAGATTGACATTTGTTGACCCAAAGATGATATCATCCACATAAATCTGCACAATGATGAAATCACTCTTGTCCTTGAAGGTAAAGAGTGTTTTATCAATAGAACCCCTGATAAATTTGTTTTCAGATAAGAAATTTGAAAGAGTTTCATACCATGCTCTTGGAGCTTGTTTCAGACCATACATTGCCTTGTGAAGTCTGTACACATGGTTGGGAAACTCGCTGTTCTCAAATCCTTCAGGTTGAGCAACATAGACTTCCTCAGTCAAATCACCATTGAGGAAGGCACTCTTTACATCCATCTGATAGACAGTGATGTTCATATAGGCAGCATAAGCAAGAAAGATTCTGATGGCCTCAAGTCTAGCAACAGGTGCAAAAGTTTCATCATAATCAATTCCTTCAGTCTGAGAGAATCCCTGTGCTACCAGTCTTGCCTTGTTCCTGATGATGTTCCCAGTCTCATCCATCTTATTTCTATAGATCCATCTAGTGCCTGTGATATTCTTTCCAGGTGGAGCTGGCACTAGTGTCCATACTTTGTTCCTTTTGAACTGATTGATTTCTTCTTGCATAGCAGCTACCCATCCATCTTCTACCAGAGACTCAGCAACTCTTTTAGGTTCAATTTGAGAAAGAAATTCAGCAAATAGACATTCATTGGCTGAGGCTGACTCAGAGTCTTGGATTCGCTGTCTGGTTGTGACCCCTGCATTTGGTTCCCCAATAATGTTGACAAGAAGAATGTGTTGATCTCTTGACCACTTATTTTGAGGAACTGGAGTTTCAAGAACAGGGGTACTTGAGGGCACAGCTGGTACAATTTGAGTCTCATCCTGCTGACTAGGAGGGCTTTCTTCAAAGACTACTTCAGTGTCTGAGTCTTCTTCAGCCACATCAAGGGAAGCAATTTCATTATCAGCAGGAGAAACTTCAGAGGTTTGAAGAATTGGTGAGTCATCAATATCATGAGAAGGACCATCAGAGATTTGAGGTTCTTCTTCATCAAGTTCCTGAGAGGTAGGAACTTCTATGTTGTGAGTAGATAGAGGGTCAAAAGCAGGAACATAAGGAGTGAGAGTGTTGGAGTGGTGATGACTGGTAGGTCTGGGTTCTGTGAACTCATCACTTGGGAAAGAAATATTTTCATTAAAATCTACTTCATCACCCTCTGTTCCTGTCCTCTGTATGACTTCATCATCTTCATTAAATCTGACATGGAAAGTTTCTTCTACTTCTTGTCTTCTGATGTTGAATACTCTGAAGGCTTTGGCTGTTGGAGAGTATCCCAAAAAGAATCCATCATCAGCTTTTTCATCAAACTTTCCAAGTTTATCCCTGTAGTTGTAAATAAACACAGGGCATCCAAACACATGAAAATAGCTGACGTCTGGAGATCTTTTTCTGAAAACTTCATAGGAGGTTTTGCCATGTCTTTTGACAATGATTGATCTGTTTTGAGTGTAGCAGGCAGTGTGTACAGCTTCTCCCCAAAATTGCTTTGGTAAGGCTGCACCATTTAACATAGTTCTTGCTGCTTCAATCAGAGTCCTGTTTCTTCTTTCAGCCACACCATTTTGTTCAGGAGTGCCAGCTGAACAGAAGTTCTGTGAAATCCCTTTTTCATCACAAAATGATTCAAGTTGATGATTCTTGAATTCTGTACCATTATCACTTCTTAGAGCTTTGACTCTAACATCATTCATATTTTCAACCTGTCTGATGAAGGACATGATGGTATCAGCTGCATCACTTTTCCTTCTGAGGAAGAACACCCAAGTATATCTTGAAAATTCATCAACTATGACCAAGGTGTATTTGTTGTGATTAATGGTTTGAGGTTTGACAGGCCCAAACAAGTCCATATGAAGGAGATGTAAGCACTTGTCAATAGAGAATGATTGCCTAGTCTTGAATGACGACCTGTGATGTTTTCCTTTGACACAGGCAGAGCAAGTTTTGTCTTTGGAGAACATTACAGAAGGTAGACCAGCAACCAAGTTTTGAGAGGCTATCTTATTGATGTTCTTGAAGTTGAGATGAGACAGTCTCTTGTGCCACAGCCAGTTGACACTTTCAGAGGCTTTGGCAAGAAAACAATTTGAGCTGTCTTCAGAGCACACAGCCATGTTGATGACATAAACATCTCTCCTTCTAGGTGCAACCAGCACAACATCATTATTTTTGTTGAATATGGTTCCCTGAGTCTTAGTAAACAAAACCTTATAATCAGCATCACATAATTGGCTGATGCTAATAAGATTGTGTTTAAGACCATTCACATATGCAACCCTGGAAAATGTGATCCCATTGCAATTCACTGAGCCATATCCTTATGTGTCACCTGAAGAGTTATCTCCAAACACCACTTTGGGACCTGGCTCCTTTGAGTATCTGTGCAGGTATTGTTGAATCCCTGTCATGTGTCTAGAACAGCCACTATCTAGATACCATACCGATTCCTTGAGATATTTCTGCACAGATACATAGAAATAGATTAGTTCCTATGGTGAACCCACTTTCCAGTGGGTTCCCTGAATTGCTTGTTAGCAACTCTTGTGTTCCTGAAAAACTTTTGGCGTTGGGATGGACAGTTCATAGTTTCATGGTTATAACTCCCACAGATATCACACCCAGGGAAGTCACCACACTCGTCTGAGTGATGGTCTGTGAACCCACAGAATTTACAGGGAGGATAAGAATTGTAATTTCCCTGTTGTCTTTTGGAACTCTGTGGTCTGTCCCTAGAGGGTGTCTGAGCTCTTTTAGTTGCCATGTGTCTGTCATGATCTAAGGTCGAGTGGTGAGAATTCTTACAAACATCGCAATAAGGTTTGATTAACCTTTCCCCTTTGGGTTCACCTAGGACTGACTTAGGTTCATGAGAAGTAGAGCATTCAGCGGAAGGCTTAATGTGTTGTTTCAAGAGTTCTACTTCTTTCATAAGAGACAACAGGCGATCTTCAGTGGTGGGGTCAACCTTATTCACAGCTTTAGTAGAAACAGGCTTAAAAGCTACTTGTTTACCAGTTGGTTTAGCAGGCACACGAAAAACTTTGGCTTGAGGATTCTCAATATCTGTCTTAAGTTCATCCTTAGCAGATCTAGAAGAACTGCTAGGTTCAACTTCAAAGAGTTTGGGCAACGGTGGTAGCTCAGCCACATCTTCAGAGACAGGGTCATTAGTCAAAGAAGTATCTGACATATGAATAGTCTCTGTAGATTTAAAGACAATGTCTTTGGGTTTGGTGAGAATCCTCAGCTTTTTATTCTTAGCAGTTATATCCCTGTTTAAGTCAGCAGGCACTTCATCCCTAAGCAATTCATCAATAGTAAACCTAGCACACAGCCATTTTTCAATAATCTTGTTCAATTCAGTGACTTGATCATTTAAAGCTATGTTTTTCAAGGTTAATCTAGCTACTTCATTTTGCAGGGATATTTTCTCTAAGTTAACCCGCCTGAGAGTTTCACATTCAGCCTTAGTATTTATCATTTCAGTTTTAACAGAGTGAAACTTATCAAGAAGGTTCTTCCTTTGTTCCTCAACAAAGTGCAAATCAACAATGGTGTAATCAAGGACATGCTTACGTTCATCACTATCAGACATAGATAGAAGCCTGTGTACCTTTTTCATAGTGATGTCAACCCATTGTCCTGATCTTGCATCACCTTTTCCAACAGCTGGTTCATCCTCAGCTATTGCCATAAAAGCCCTGACTCTTGTGGTGTCTTCTTCATCTGAAGTCAATGGTTCATCATTCCAATCATAGGTTTCAGCAACCAACCCTTTCTCAGCCTTTTTCTCACCACCTTTCTTTTTGGACATAGCTTCAATCTTCAAGTTCATCTGTTCTAACTCAGCTTTAAGTGCCTTGTACTTATTTTTGTAATCTTTCTTCTAAGTGTCTGAAGAATTGGATTGAGATGAGTTGTTATGTTGTTTGAACTTGTAGGGTTTGGATGAAGATGATGGATAAGAGGGTGAGGATGTTTTGGTGGAAGGACATTCTTTTTGGAAATGTCCAAGCTTTCCACAGGCAAAACATGTTTCTTTTGACCTGTCAGTTGGTTTGCTAGCTGATCCTACTCTTCCAGATCTTTTGTAGTATCTTCTTTGGTTGGCTAGCAGTGCTCTTTCATGAAATTCTGCATTGAGGTCTGACAAGAACTCTTGGCTGCTACGGGTATCTTCTTCAATATCAGAATCGTTGTCAAGAGGATGTGTTGCAGAGATCAAAGCTTTGGAAGATGCTCCTTGGACTACAAATCTTTCAGTCTCTGATTTGTAGATAGTATCGATCAGCCCTTCTTCATAATTGTACTTACCATAGAGCTGAGCAAGGGTATCATTTTTGATTGAGTTGTTAGCTCTCTAAGTCTGATTCATGCTCAGCCACTTTCTTGGAAGGCTGTTGACAAAAGTGGCATTGATCTCAGCTTGACCAATAGTGACATCATTCATAGCGAGGTCATTTAGAAGAATCTTCAGCCTAGTATAGGTTTGCTGAACTTTTTCACCTTCAAGAGACTTAAAGGCATTAAACTGAAGTCTGAGTGCCTGAATCTTTGTCTCTCTTGTTTCAGAGGGTCCTTCATGGCCAAGAATGAGGTCTGTCCACATTTGTTTAGCTGTGGGACACTGAATGACAGACTTCATGATATGCTTTGGAAGACAGGAAATTATGATGCTTTTGAGACGTTTATCTTGGTTTGCTAATTTCCTATCAGCTGCGGTCCATTGTTTGACAGTCTTGGGAAGAGGGTTTTCTTCAGTAGAAGTAAGCGCCATGGGAATATATGGACCATTTTCTAAAATTTCTAAGAGAAAAGGTTCAAGTCCATCAAGGTATACAAGAAATTGACTCTTCCAACTGGCAAAGTCTTCTTCATCAAAGACTGGTACACTGGTTACGTGTGATCCACCTCTTGAGTCAAGAAGTTGGGGTAGATCATCGTCATTTGCTGGGGGGTTAAGTCTTGGTGAAGATGGGTTTGTGGAAGGTGAGTGTGGGCTAGAGGTTTCCGGCATGGTGGATCTTGATTAAAAAACGGAGAACGATGTTTCTTGAAGGTTTTAATATCAAACACCGCTCTGATACCAATTGAAAGTCCCTAATCAATGCAAGAAACCCTAATCTTAACTTAATCAACACAAGGTATTACTTTTTAAACGTAATCTTATTATTGTATAATAAAGAATTACAAGTGTTATGGATAACACCGTTTGATGACAATGTGTTGTGCACACTTTGAACAACAATAAACCTTAACTTATGAATACAGTCGTAGCTGTTTGATTCACTAAGTTATACGCACTAATGTTCTTAATATCTCAAAGTGTTAAACATTAATGCATGGATACACATCCTATTTATAGTGTTACGAGTTTGACTTAAACAGTACTTGATGTCGACTACACAAGCTTTTACAAGTTCCCACATCAGTCACATGATGTCCTTCTATTCTTGGTAGTCTTCCATTATGCTTTAAGGAACAGTTGTCAAAAACAGTTTCCTTATTCTTCATATTCTCGAACACACAAATGGCATGTCCAAAGTGTGCTGAGAGTTATCAGGGTATTGCCACCCCTGTTAACTCTCAACCCCTCAGAGTCCCTAATACATCTTGGCTGTTATCCATCACAGCCAAGGAGTATGTCTTCAGGTAATCTTCGACTTCCCTGACAATGTCTCTGACATGGACTACTCTGAGGTTGCTCACAGAGACTTGGATCTCTGTGAGTCTTGCGAAACTTGCCTGTCTCCTAGGCACAGGCAAGGGACTATCTATCAGCCTAATTATGTTTAAATCAATGAACAGGGAATCTAACAAGTTTAGATTCCCAACACCTAGTTTAGGAAATGTGCAGGTTTTTGCAAAGAATCAGGCAAGGTTTACACATATTAAGGAAAATAGTGTAAAGAAAAGATTCTGTCGGACACAGTAACCGGCGGTTCCTTATCTAGGGGCGGCGGTTCCTTATCAAAAAGGTACCGCGGGTCGATAAGGAACCGCGACCAGTGGTGTTCAAAAATGGTACTTCCTCAAACTTTGGTTAGGCCAGATTTTTACCAAAGGATTTTCAAGCCAAAGTTAACTACTGACTAAAATCTAGGAAGCTAACCAACACAAAGGATGGACAAAGCTATGCAAATCATAATCACAATGGCAAACATTTAGGATAAACAACAAATAATACAAACAAGTAGAATTTAGTTGATACACATCCAAGATAAAAAATTGTTTAACATTACATATTTACCAACATGTATTCTTTGAAAACACTTCAAAGTCTTCACCTTCTTTTCTTGCCCAATCCCTGATCATATTCCCCAAGTACTTGAATCCCTTCCTTGACTCAACCAGATGTTCATGCAATTCACCTCGAGTCCTAAGATTTTCACGGTAGAGATGCTCCATGTTGAGATCTTCTGGTACTTCACTAGAGGAGTAATGAGGTAGGGGAGCTAATTCTTCAAGTCCATCCACGAATGAGATTGAGGATGGATGGGAATTACTCAAAGAGTTGAAGTGAGAACTAGAACCTATGCCATCACCATCACTTGTTGGCATATAGGTGTCCTCATCATCCATCTCTTGATGATCGGATTTTCTCGAACCTCGATCACTTCTAGGCTTTCTTGCATATACCTCTTGAATAGGCAACATAACCCGATGAACCGGGTAAAAGCGAGAAAGGTCGAGGTGGGGAAAGTCATGAGCAACCCTTTTGAAAAGGCGAGTAAGAAGCATAGCATAGGGAAGGTTTGTTTTGGGCTTTGAAAGGGCATAATTTATTCGTCGAGTGATATAGAATGCCAAATTATACTTGGTTGATGTAAAGATGCAACTCAACATATGCACCATACAAGCCGGGATATGATCTCGGTTTCCACCAAGACAAAATACATTCTCCCTAAGGATATTTTCCCATTGGACCATAAAATCCTTACTGTCGCTAGAGACCACTTCATAGCGATTCACATGTCGCACATTTTAATGAAGGCTTCTCACAACGTTTCCATCACGCTCTTTCGAAATGATGTCAAGGATAAACTCTGGATCAATTTCGGTGTGGTCATTTGGAGGTTTATCATAGGATTCCAAGAGAGCATCAAATCTCCCTTTATCCGTAAAACGACAAGTGCCTTCATATGGCACACCAAGAATTTCACCAAAGTTTTCGAGAGAGTATTGAAACATTTGATCATTCAACAAGAATTGAATGAAGATTTCTCCATTGTATTCAAACATGGAGTAAGTGCTAAAGAATTCTAGAAGAAACAAGGGGTAAATATCTTCTTCTATTTTGAGCAAGCAATCAAACCCCGAAAGCTCAAACATAGATCGGATATAGTCATAACCCGTTATTCCCTCGTCAACGACTCTACCCTCATGGAAACAACGAATAGAAAGGGATGGAAAGGAGTTTCAAAGTTGAGTGGAAGCATAGGTTTGGGAAAGGTTTGGCATGTATTCTCTAGTGAGTTGATGATCCTTTTGGTATTGTGAAGGCATGATTAGTACGTAAATAAACACAAGAAAGTATTTTTCCAATCACTCATATGAAAAATAAAATCAAAACTAAAAAATATGAGAATGTGTTATATCAATTTCTTGACAAACAAAGGATTGAATCCATATCATTCTCATGTTCACAATGTATCTATTCCATTATTAACCAGAAACATATGACCTATGTTGGATCAACAATGGACTAGAACAATGGTGTTTCAAAACAAGGTTTTTAGGTAAGCATTAACAATGTAACTACCTATTTGTTCATGGGTTCATCTCAATTCCATCTTTTAACCAAAATCATTTAGCCAAAATTCGGATTTGTTCTACAAGTCGGTTTTAGTGAATCTTAATGAATATGAACCTAAGGAATCATAGTAAAATAACCATGTCAACCCATATTCCTATTAAGGTTCTAATTCAATTTCAATTTTAAAAATCCCCAATTATGAAAGGATGAACCCTAGAGCAAAATAGATGAAAATGAAAGAAAGTACTTACAATTAATTGATGTTTGATGAAGGATGAGTGAAACCCACAACTTGGAATCAATTAATTTGAGTGATTGAAGATTTTTTGAAGCTTTAACAATGGTGGAAAAGGTGAAACCCGTCGGTGTGTGTTTTTGAGAGAGAGAGGGTTTGGTTTGAAAAAGGTTATTTTAATAAAACTGGCGCTCTGACAAACTTTACTGCCCGCGGTACCTTATCGATAAGGAACCGCGGGTTTGAGCCGCTAGAGATAAAGAACCGCTTGTAGAGGCTGGTTTTTATCAATGAAACACGACAAAATTTTGAAAACCAAGTTTTCTAAAATACTTAAAACTATATCTTAAACCTTTTAGAATATCATTGGATCATCATAACACTAAACAATATGCCTTAATGAAGGATTACGAGTTGAATCGAGATTGAAAAGAACCGAAACGGATAAACGACTACTCGTAGCGAAAAGGCAAAGTGGAGAGAAGTCAAGGGAAGTGAAACAAGACTAAGATCAATGCTCAAGGGATTCATGACAATTTTCAAATCATGGAGACGAAGAGCTTGTGTCATATATAGTGGTTTAAGACGTGCCTTTCTGGCGAAACGTTAAACGGATTTGTTAATGAATAAACCCAAAGCAAATATTGATGCATAGACTAAGATCACTTTCAATAATAGTCTTAGTCTAAACCAAAATATGAGCAAGGTATTTATTCACTTTCTCTCCCACAAAGGGCCTACTAACCGTATGGGTGCAAACCATGGAAATCATGCTTGATACTTTAAGCTACTACTAACTCACTCTACATCACCATAGTGAGTCAAGTATCCAAGCAATGAAGGTTTGAGAGGATAAAAGAAAAAAATCACAAACCACAAACAAATGTCAAGGCAAGGATACCAAGAACAACCACATAGTCAAGTAATGATCAAATAATGATCAAAGGGCGTGTGGAAGAACGAAAGCGTACCTTGGCCACAAAGAGCAATCCATCAAGGAATCAATACAATGCCCAACAATGACTATAATGAGTACTAAGTCTTTAAGGACTAGTATCATTCCCAATCATCTTGATGTCATCATTCAAGGATGTTGAAGATCAATGAAGATGAGTCTTCTACAAGTGCAAGTAACTCAATCCACAACCAATTAAATGATTGATCTTCATGAGTACCTACACAAAGCGAGATGCAAACTAGTAGATACATTTCAAGAATAGATCTAAAATGCACAAGGGCTACTAATCTAAGAGGGATGCAATATTACCAATTAAAAGACCTATTTTCCAAGAAAAAATAGTTTTAACCAAGGAGAAACTTTAGTACAACTTGACCTTCTAATTTGAGGAGACAATGGATCGATCCAAGTTTTAAAGTACAATATAATTCAAAGATCTTGAGTGACCATCGCTCTGATACCAATTGTAGAAACTAGAAGGGGGGGTTGAATAGTTTCTCTTCAATTAGTCACCTAATTTAAATTACTTTGGATTAAGTGTGTATCAAAACTATCTTTTACTTGAAGCTAAGTTGCATAATGATTAGGTTCAATTCAATTGCATTAGCAATGGTAATAGGTAAGTATAATGATAATGAAATAAGTAAAGAGTAAGGAAAGAGACAACCTAGTGACAAGACACCAAGATTTATAGTGGTTCGACAACGAGGCTCTATCCTCGTTTCTACTCCACTCCTCGAGTACACCTACTCGAGATTTCCACTATATCCACAAGCTCCCTTCTTGGCGGAGAAAGCCTTACATCGCCGCTTACTTTATTTTTTGACACTAAGCTAAATGTCGAGACCTAATCATTAGCTAGGAACAATCAACACAACGTTGCATACTTCACAATTTAACGACACAAGGCTAGATGTCGAGTTCTAATCCAAAGCTAGAACCAATCTTCACGACTCTTCACTTTGAAGCTAAGTGAGAACTTCACACAACACAACTACTAATCACTTTCAAGTTTAGTGAGAACTCACAAGACACAACCACATCACTTTATAGTTTAGTGAGAACTACTACACAAATTTATTATAACTCAACTAGACATATCCAAGTACACACATGTAGCTTGGATCTACACAACAAAAATCCAAGCAAACACATATGCAATGGATGTACACAACAAATCCAAGTATTCACAAATAGCTTGGATGAACACAACTAGTCTAAGTATTTCATAAAAACAAATGGATTAACAAAAAATAAAAAGGCTAACATGATGAACATGACTAATTCGTGGATTCATCTTTATCACAACACTAGTGAGTGAGTGATCTTCTCATTGGACAAGGTAAAGGAGGGGATCAAGAGGATAATCATATGTAAACATCCTTAACACTTTAAGTGATCATTTACTAATGATTATGCTATAGAAAAGAGAAAGGGGGCTGAGAAAAATGTCTAAGAGGCTTGTTGGAAAAGGAGATTTGATCCGCTATTTATAGAAGACACAGTCCAATGGCTAGCTGGGCGCGGATCCTTATCTAGCCGGCGGTACCTTATCAATAAGGAACCGCCTAGATATTTAAGGTATCGCCCAGTAGAGTCCGCTCCCTTTTTTGTCTTTTAGTGGGGTAGGAATATCTGAGGTTTTTTAAACCTTCATAGGATATTCTTATGGCATATGGAATATGCCATTTTCAAATTTACATTTTCCATTTTAACAAAACATTTTCTTAAAAAGAAAGTTTATTAAAAAATCTTTTGTCATATTAACAAAAGTGAGTTTTAAGGATAATCACTTTGATGATCACTAAGTATGATTAATAAAAGTTAGTGATATGATTATTACCTTGATGATAGTGTTAGTTAAATAATTCATTTTGTGTTTTATACTAAATGTGTTGTATAGTTTGTTGTGATCAAAACTAAGAAAGATAAGTTAACACTCATAATGTTTTTAGGCATCACTTGCATTAACATAACCAATGCCCCTAATGCCGCCTTTGCAAATAAAACCACAACACAAGTCTGTCGACCGGGACAATATTAATGTGTGCATTAATTATAGTCATGGTTCGTAGGTTTGACTGCAAAAGTGCACCACATGGGCCCACCCTCGAGCTACTCAAAACTGCTCAAGAGGTGACCTTGGGTCCCTCTAATGTTTCAGTTGTGTCAGGAACCCCATCCGTTAGATGGGCGTAGTGGATTACACGTGGTAATCATCCAGGGCACCTCGTAAATCGAGGCAACCCTATAAAAGCCTTTTGTGTGTGACTGTGTACACACACAGTTAACAACTTCTTCCAACATTGTTATACTTGCTTTCACTTCATTCCTTCTCCTTATTTTCCACGGAAATCCACCGTACTAGGTTAGATCACCGCGCCCTTCTCCTCATTTTCATAAATCATGGTAAAGGACAATCCCACCATCACGACTGTACTCAACGTGATTGCCCCGGATAAATATACAGAATTTCTTTCCGATTATTATATTCTTGAGAGCGTACACCCCACCTATCCGGGTGATGGTGATGCGATCACGGACGCTGCCGCTGGGAAAATAGACGTTTATACGCGTCTATTGCCCAAAAGAAAAACCGCCTGGAAGTCCGAGACTCGACAAACTACCGTATTCCTCTGTCTAAGTTCCTTGTAGATATCCTTACATATTATGATTTTCATCTATCCCAACTCTACTATATAGGAGCATGTAAGATTAACCAATTTGAGATCTCATGCCACACTTGCGAGGTAACCCCCGCCATTAGTTTATTTAGGGTTTTTTACGTCCCTCAAATGGTAAATGGGTGGTTGTCATTTAAAAAACGATTCGCGACCGCCCCATGTGTTATAGGAAAGCTCTATACTCCTTCAAGAAGTGGTATGACCATTACTTCTTCGTAGATGCCAAGCTGTTCCCCACAACTTCTGTTCTCAAAACCATGGTGCGACATGACTATCCACCCCCAACCAATGAGTATAGCAGTCGGGATGTAAAAACATTAGACACCCATCGTACTGACTTTCATAGGGATCTATCGGAGCATTTCTTATGCTTAGTAGGGATCAGCCGTAACTACTTTGGTAGGGAGGACATATATCCGTGCTTTCTGACTGAGCGTAGACAGGGTGGGTGTTTTCTCGTATATACATAAATGTATGCTCATGTAAATGTTACAATCATGATTTCAATCATACTAACGTACATGTATGCATATGTGTCACACCCCACCATGGCGGAATATGGGGCGCGACGTATGGATATCATCACAACATGGCGTGTCTATAATTAGACTCCGACGTGAGAGTAATTAATCGGTTTAGGGTTATGAATCGGTTGTAGGTTGAGAGTATGAAGAATGTGATACATTTGTGGAACCCTTGGGGGTTCTTTATATAGGCGGTGAACCCCTAATGGGTTGTCACCGATGCTTCGGCCCCAAGCAAAGGATAAGTGCCATAATTAGTTTGATTGTTATCTTCTAATTATGGTTAGTGTATATCCTCTACTTTAGGGTAAATCCCAATCCTAATAAGGTTGTGATTCTGTCTAACCCTGTACCGGCCGTACCGGACCGTGGTCCGCACACACCTATGCGGTCACTGTTCATTCGAAGCCCATAGGCTTAAATGACATTCAATCCAACCCATCAGTAATGGGCCGGATGCGGGTAGTACCCGTGGGCCGGGTACATGACCCGGTTGGGGACTATACGTCATCACTTAATAGATTATAACCGATAAGCAGTTTAGAAATCTTTGTCCGAAGAAATGCATGTGCAATTAAGGGTCTAAAAATATTGAATTACTTATGTATGTAATAATTCATCTTTTTCAAGTTCGTTTTTCTCTCGATATCTTTACGAATTGAATGATCGATATCAATCAAGTCACTTTATTGTTTTTGGTATTTGGTTGTCAAAGTTATGGTATAATATGTCTAACTGTCACAAAACCGTCAAAAGTGTAAAATACTATCGTCTACGTAACCGTACTAGTCTAAAAACAACTTGCACATACCATGTATAAAGCACAAAGTACAACCAAGTAATGCACAACAAGTATTAATGGCTAAAATGTAAAGCTAATGAAAGTATAAGTACTAAAAATGTAAATGTGCAAAGTAAAAGGACTGAAATTGTAAATGTAACAAACTACTAACCAAATGTAACAAGTTTAACAAACTAAGCAACTAACTATAACAAACTAACAAAATTCAGGGACTAGAATGCAAACCCTAACAAGTTTATAACTAATTATAACAAACTAGCAACTAATCAAAACCTAAGAACCTGTTTGCAATTTATGAAAGTTTTATAGAAAAAACGGGCTTATTGACTAATAAGCCATATCTAGAGTTCTACTTGACCAAATAAGCTTAAACTGGTTTCAAAAGTTTCCAAATTCAAAATAAGCTAGTCATGATCAAGGAATTAAGCTGAAGTTGTCTAAATCTCAAATAAGCACTTTTGAATAAGCCACTTTTAAGAGAACTGCTTATCTAGATAAGCACTTGATCTATTATTCACAAAAATTGATTATAAACCCAAAATATGGACACCTATCCAAGAAAATTTGAAAAACAACCACAGAATTAGCCAGAAAATCGAATAAGCTCAAAAGGGCTTATGTTGACCAAAAGTTGGCCAAGAGTTGACCAAGGTCAAATCCTATTTTAAGCACTTATACAACAGATTTGTGAAAGAAAATGGGTAGGTTTATGTAGTGGATAAGCTAGAAATGAAAATAAGTTATGGCAGTATAAGCACTTTATCACAGAGACTTTTATGAGCCTCTAGCTTATTCTATAGTGAGAACTTTATTAAGTGGCTTATCAACTTTGTAAGATAGGATGTTGGCTTTCCAATGCAACAAAATTCAGGTCGAAAGTCCAAGATTTGAGCTACTTATGATGATTTGAAATTGGACTGTTTTAGGCACAAGTAACTGACCCATAGCATTTGAGTGCCATTTACCTTTTTGACTTATGGTTTGACTTCCAAACTTTTCAAAACTGTATTAGACCAGTATTAGAGTGAATGTAAACAAATTTTACCCAATTTTAATGACTAAATAAAAAACACTCAAGTGATCCAAACACCACTTACTGAATTGAAACAAAATTAAGCTATGTAAACAGATCAAAACTAACAGATATGGACTATAGGCTAACAAAACATAACAGTATGATCGCTAAGAACATATAGCAGGCAATCACAAGCAATGTTACACTAAAACTAGAAATTGAGCATGCAGACAACAATTTAGAGGAAAAGTAAAACATGATTGGCACTTTTTAGCTTATGAAGCCTCCTTTGATGGAGAACAGAATGTTGAACTCTATAAGCTAATCAACACCTTATCAATCAATCAGCAACAACCAAATCACCATTAACCATCATGGATCATCATCATTACCCTGCTACAAGTCTAAACAGGAACTCTGGCTAGAAATTGGTAAAGAACTAAACTACAACAAGTCTGATCACAACTAACAGCTTCCAAAACAACCAAATGATTCAATTGTTCAATACGAATAACAAAATCACAAGCATAAAGGATATGAATGATGAATTCAGTAACGTAAAGAAGAGATTGAGAATTTGTGAACTGAAATTTGTTATTAATGGTGAATGTTATTACAATTGCCTAACTAACTGAATTAGAGTGGTTGTCAATCACTCTAAGTAGTTATAACTAGAGAAAGGATAACAGAATAGGAGATTAAGCTAAGTGTGTGTGTTTTTCACACTTTACCACATTACAACAAATAAGAGCTATCTATCCCTATTTATAGACTGAAAAGGAAATGTAGTTGAGATGAGTGACATGTCTTTGCTAATGGGAAGCTACCAAGTGTCCAGTCCTGGTAAATTGGTCTTCAAGTATTCTTCATCAAATTGGGGGAATTTAATTCCCTTGATGTCATGTTAATTGGATTGATGGTTTGACTTCGTCTCCTTGTGATGATCATTTTTCATGTTGAATGTTCTTTCTGAAACAGCCTCCTTCGTTATGTAAATTCTGGAAAATAAGAGTTGACACGTGGCAGTCTTGGATTGGTTGGTAAATTATCACACGGATCACTATCCAAAGGAATAGTGTGATCCGTGTGGATAAGAAGGGTGTAATATGATTGGTTCTGGCGAGTTAGTGGAGTTTTCTATTAAGATTTGCTCAATAAATGCCTGGCAGCTCCATTAATGTGTTGACTTGAAGTCAATGATCCGTGTGAGCCGAAATGAGTGTTCTAATTAGCTAGAATTGTTTCACACGTATTAAGCTTGGTTTATCTTTACAAAATGGTAAAATAAGCCCCTCAACTTTGGCAGATTGCTGTTTTGAGTTAAGAGCTTTGTAATCTTGACATCTTCAATCCTTTGACTTGTATTTTGAACATTATTGACCCTTTGACTTAGAGTTGAATTTCTCTTGAGCTCTTTGACTTTCTTTGAATTTACACTTCTAGTCCATTAACTTTGGCAGATTGTCATGAAAGGTCCTTTGACTTTGGAGACTTGTCACAATGAGTCCTTCTTTTGTATTTTCTTCAATAATAATGCCTTGAAATCCGTGTTTGCACCAAATCGTATCATTTTACCTACAAAATCACAAACAACAATGAATACCCTATAATACTGCTTTTTCACATAAAATTTTGTAATTAACTTAGTGTTTTAGGGTTTGATTTGTTATAATTGATATGAGATTTCACTCATATCAGTATGTTCACAAATATATGCAACCACTAAAACGTATCTAGAAACAACCTAATAACCTCTTAAAATTTCATTTTTACAGCAAGCCCAAACATAACTTAAATCGACCCATACAACCCTTAAAATTAAAATTTCATTTGGCAAGTATGTGATTTGATGCAATAATGTCCAATACAACCATAATGTGTAGTTATTCCTAGAAAAGTTGATTTCTGAGGAATTATATACAAGGAGGTTTAGTTCTTGCTTTTTGATATGGAAGGAAAAGGCGTTTGAGATTTAGTTAAGACAATGGGCATAGTTGTTGTTGGGAATAAATGTATGAGTCTAAGTTCCCCCTGTTGGTTGGTCAAAGTTCCCCCTGCTAGAGTAACTTTCCCTTGCTGATTAATGAAGACAGTGGGATTTATCCCACTGCTAGAAGTCAAAGACCCTGCTGCATGGATAAACTAGGAAGAGATATTGACGCATTTTTGTTACTACTCTAGAATACCTTCCTAGTTTGTTAGTAGCTATCTTGTACATGAGTCCTTGTACTATAAAAGGACTCATTAGGTTTTGTTTTTCAATATATCTTTCTGTCATTTCATTTCAATCTTTAAGGTTGTAAAACCCTAATACCATCTTTGGGTATTCGTATATCATTAATATATAAAGCATAACGCTTGGTTCTATACTTGTTCTTGTGCTAAACATTACTTTCCGCATCTTGTTTAGTTACTTTGTGTATTGCAAAGTTTCTCTAGTAGTAGTTTGAATCTTTTCTTTCTACTACAACCCTTAAACAAGCTAAGGTTTAAGATCTGAGTTTGGGATCAACAAGCGGTATTAGATCTTGTTGAGAAACTTTGATTAAACCAAGAACAACACAAACCTAACTTCATTAACCAATCAAGTCTACTGACTCTCTTTCATCCTCAAATAACAATGCACTCAAACTTCCAATATTGGATCCTAAAAACATTGAAATATGGGAATTCAGGATTCAACAGTATCTCAAGTTGGAACACTATGCCCTATGGGAGGTCATAGAGTTTGGTGATCAGTTCACCAAAACAATAGCAGTTGAAGATAAGAACAAAGAAAAGGCAGATGGTGGTGAAAGCTCGAAAGGTGATGGCAAGAAAAACAAGTTTGTTGTTGTTTCAGACAAAGAGATCCAATTAAGAAGGCATGATGTCAGAGCTCACAGTTCTTTGCTGTTGGCTCTACCTTATAGACATCACTTAAGGTTTAGGAAGCATAAGACGGCCAAGGAACTTTGGGAAGCCATTGGGAAAACATTTGGAGGAAATGAAGCTACCAAGAAGAAAAAGAAAAATTAGATGATAGACCAATTTGCTTCTTTTAAAGCAAAAGGTGATGAAGCAATTGGTTCCATCTATAATAGGCTTCAAGACCTTGTGGCACAACTGGAGTTCTTTGACATAGAAGTGTCAAGAGAACAGGTCAATGCAAGATTCCTCAATAGCCTTCAGAAAGAATGGTTTGTTTACAAATCCATTTGGAAAAACAGAGATGACATTGATGACAAAAACATTGATGACATCTACAACAACCTGAAAGTTTTTGAGCCTGTTGTCAATAAAATGAAGGCTTCAGGGACCATTTCCATAAATTCAAGTGGAACTACTAATCTACCTGCTAATATGGTCTTTATTTCCCAAAGCAGTAGAAACTCTAAAGGCAGTGGGATTGACGTTTCCCCTGTTACATATTCCACTGCTTCAAATTCAGGATCATCAAATGGAGAAGAAATGCCTACAACATTCACTGCTTGTGCCTTCATTGCATCACAAGGATCTCATGGATCCACTATGCTACATGAAGATTTGACTCAAATCAGCAAGCAAGGACTGGAGGAAATGGATGTCAAATGGAATATGGCTTTACTCAGCATGAGAGCCAACAAGTTCTATAAGAAATATGGGAAAAAGAGTTCCATTAATCCTTCTGATGTAGCTGGATTCGATAAATCAAAGGTGGAATGCTACAACTGTTGGAATGAAGGACACTTTGCTAGGGAGTGCATGGGTCCAAAGAATGGAAGCATCTATAGGAAAGAGAGCAGGGATGAGGATTCTGAGGCTAAGGTTATGATGTCATGCATGGAATAGATGGAGTTGGATGAGATTTGGAGCTCCATGACAGAAGGTGTTGAAGGAACCAAGCTCTAGTTGTTGAGGAGACAGAAGAAGAATTTGCTCTTATGGTTGTGTCAACATCTAGCTCAGACAATGAGGTGTATGATGACTCCTATTGTACCAAAGCATGTAGGAAAAATACTGAGTCATTAAATGACCAAATCAAAAAGATAAATGTTAATTACATAAATTCTGAGAATGATTTAGACAACAACAAACGTGCTTTAGAACAACTAGAGTCTAGCATTAGAGAATATAAGCAAAGAAAACCAATATAGAGATCACATTGGAATTCTAGAAAGAGATGCTAGAGAAAAAGATGATTCCATTAAGGAATTAACTGATGAAGTTGAAATCTTTAGAGCTAATAAAAAGGTAGATGAACAAACAGATGAAAAGTTTGGAAAAGCCTCCAAAGATCTAACTAAGGCTGTTGAAATAGGACAATCTCCAAGAGACAAAACTGGTTTTGGTGTTAAAAATGAACATGCTGCTTTTCCACCACCACCTGCTAACATGCATGGAGCCACTCCTATCAAAGATCTTTCTTGGACTGGTCTTCCTTATTTTGCCAAGCAGGCAGATATTGAGTTTGACTTAAATGATTATGTAAAAACCAGTGAGGTTGGGGACTTTGTAAAAGAACAAGCTGCTTTAAAACAGTGAAAAATAGATAACCCTGTCCTTTTCTCTAGAGAAGGTTTGTTTGGTAGTGACACTAGTTCCAAAAGTACTTCATCTAGAACTAGTAGTACATCAGGAGCTGAAACTAGAACTACTAGTCCAAAACCTTACAAAACCACCACTAGATATGCAGAGATGTATAGATCTAAATATAATAAAACAGTTGTTAGAGGAAATCAAAGAAACTAGAATAATCAAAAGTCTATTCAGCTTGGAAAGGACTTTGTGAAAAACACCAAACCTTGTTTCACTTGTGGCAGTTTTGATCACATATACCAAGACTGTAAAGCAACCAAGGGAATGGTGGCTTCAGATCCTTTAATGGAAATGCAACCACAAGCTATTTTGCTGAATGCAGGGGCAAACCTTTTTCCCCTGCTAAGTACATTCCCCCTGCTTTGAGAAATAAGGCAACTGATAAGTATGTTGTACCTGCCTTGAGAAAGATAAATGAAGCATACCCCTGATCTAGGTCTAATGTGACCAGACCAACATCTCATAATACATTTTCATTTGGCCATAGACCTTACCAACGCACCTATAAAGGCCAGAACAAGTAATGGGTTCCCTCTGCTAAGCATAGGGATTCCCCTGCTAAGCCCAGGGTTTCCCCTGCTGGCAAAGTTATGGCCTCTAGAAACATGGGTAGGTGGGGAAAATCTGTGAAAGCCTCAGATCGTTGGGTTTGGACTCCAAAAAGGGGTACTCAACCCAATGGTGTATCTTTAGTCTTTGACAAATTATCTTACATTGATACACGAGGTAGATCTAAGTCAGTAATGGCTTGGGTCCCCAATAAAAAGTAATTTGTTTTTCTTTTTGCAGGTAACAAAGCAGACCAAGAATGACAAAGCATATTGGGATAGTGGATGCTCAAGGAGCATGACTGGTCATAAAGCATATATGTCAAACTTTTTTCCCATCATGATAATGATGGTGTCTCATTTGGAGATGGGCATGCGACAATCACAGGGAAAGGGACCATTGTGACTAATGGTATGACATTTGATAATGTCTATCTGGTGAAAGAACTGAAGTACAACCTTTTTAGTGTATCTCAGATGACTGACAACAAGAACTTTCTTCTTTTCACTAATACTGAGTGTCTGGTGTTGGGAAAGGAGTTTATTTTACCACCAAATACTCCTATTGTACTAAGAACACCAAGGCAAAAGAACATGTACACCATTGACTTAAAAGATATTTCTCTTGAGGACAATGAGAACTATTTTATTGCCAAAGCCTCAATGGATGAATGCAAGAAATGGCACAGAAGACTTGGTCATTTAAACTTCAAAAATATGAACGAATTGGTCAAGTTAAATCTTGTTCATGGTCTACCTTCTAAGACCTTCAACAATGATCATACTTGTGTTGCTTGTTTGAAGGGAAAGCACATAAAGCTTCTTGCAAATCAAAAACTGCTCTTTCCACCACCAAACCAGTGGAGTTACTTCACATGGATCTTTTTGGTCCTACATCTGTGGCAAGCATGAAAAAGAAGTGGTACTGCCTAGTGGTGACTGATGACTTTTCAAGGTTCACATGGACCTTCTTCTTGTTTGAAAAGAGTGACACATCAGGAGTACTCAAATACTTCATCACTCAGATTGAACTGCAAAAGAGTATGAAGGTGGTGATAATTAGGTCTGATAATGGTGGAGAGTTTAGGAACAAACAGTTGGATACTTTTTGCACTAGCAAAGGGATCAAAAGGGAATACAGCATAGCCAGGACACCTCAACAAAGTGGAGTTGCAGAGAGGAGAAGCAGAACACTCATTGAAGCGCAAGAACGATGCTATTTGGTTCCAAGCTTCCAGTTATCTTTTGGGCTGAACTTGTTGCCACTGCTTGCTATGATCAAAACAGGGCATTGGTGGTTAAGGCTCATAACAAGACCCCTTATCAACTATTCAATGGAAGACCTCCTTTGGGTGTCATGTAGTGATACTCAACACAAGTGATCATTTGGGAAAGTTCAATGAAAAGAGGGATGATGGATACTTTGTTGGTTATTCACTAACAAGTAAGGGATATAGGGTCTTCAACAAGAAGACAAGAAAGGTGACATAGAACTTACATGTGAATTTTCTGGAGGATAAGCCTGAAGACACACAAACAGGTCCCAAATAGTTCTTTGACATTGAAGTACTTTCTAAATCTATGAATTATGTGCATGTTGCTTTGGAAAATACTAACATTTTAGGTACAAAAGAACTAACTGTTATGGAGAGTTCACCTTTGAGGTACATGACTATACCTTCATTGTTCCCAGTTGATGATGCTACCAAAGAGATGGCTGAAGAAGAAGACCTCTCTCAAAAGAATGGACAGCTAGTCTCTTCCCCTGCTAAGCCAAGTCATGAAAGCAGTAGAATGTCTGAAAGCAATGGAATCATGGATTCCCCTGCTGGTACAAATTTTTCCCCTGCCGTTGAAGAAACAGTTGTGAATAATGTTAATGATGCAGAAAGAGAATCCCCACTCATTTCTACGTCTTCTCCAATCACTATGTCAAGCAGTGGAAGCAGAATCATTAGGCATGGATGTCCAAGCTATTCAGAGCTGCATACATCTCACCAGCATCCCTCTCAGCCATGCAGTATCATTTGGGAACTCCTTTGAAGAGTTCTTTCCCAATCAAGATAGTCCCATAGAACCTGATGTGGGAAATGATGAAACTGAAGTTCTTATGAATATGCAGCCTACCTACAGAATCAATAAAGATCACCCCCAATAACAAATCATAGGTGATCTTGATACTCCCAGACAAACAAGGTACCAAACAAAGGAACATAGCTTTATTGCGAACATTACAATGGAATTCAATCATGACAATATGCAATGTTGCCTATTTGCTGCCTTTTGTCACAAGAAGAGCCAAAGAAGATCTTTCAAGCTTTGAACAATCCAAGCTGGGTAGAGGCTATGCAAGAAGAGTTATTACAGTTTGATATTCAAGAGGTTTGGATTTTGGTTGATTGTCCAAAATGGGCAAGAACCATTGGGACAAAATGGGTGCTCATATACAAGAAGGATGAAAAGGGTATAGTGGTCATAAATAAAGCCAGGCTAGTAGCACAAGGATACACATAGGAGGAAGGAATTGATTATGATGATGTCTTTGCCCCAGTTGCTAGAATTTAAGCCATCAGACTGTTTTTGGCATATGCTTCTTTCATGGACTTTATTATGTACCAGATGGATGTTAAGAGTGCCTTCTTATATGGGACCATTGATGAGGAGGTGTATGTTATGCAGCCTCCAGGTTTTGAAGATCCAAAACATCCAAACAAGGTCTACAGGGTAAAGAAGGCAATGTATGGACTTCATCAAGCTCCTAGGGCCTGGTATCGGACTCTATCCAAGTATCTATTGGATAATGGCTTCAACAGGGGAGAGATTGATCAGACCCTGTTTATAAAGAAACAAGAAGGTAACTTTCTTTTAGTGCAAGTATATGTAGATGATATCATTTTTGGATCCACAAACTCCATGCTTAGCAAGGAGTTTGCCAAATTGATGCAAGACAATTTCTGTGCAATGGGAGAGCTCAACTTTTTCTTGGGGTTACAAGTTCAGCAGAGGAAAGATGGGATTTTTATTTCCCAAGACAAATATGTTGCTGAGATTGTGAAAACATTTGGATTATGTGAAGGAAAGAAAGTCTCCACTCTTATGGACAAACAGCATCCTTGGGGAAAAGAGGGCCAAGGAAAACCTATTGATATCAGAACCTATAGATCCATGATTGGATCTCTCATGTACCTTACAGCTTCAAGACCTGACATCATGTTTGTTGTGTGCTTGTGTGTAAGACACCAAGTGACACCTATAGAGTGCCACATGTTTGCTGTGAAGAGAATATTTAGATATCTCAAGTGTCACCCTACTTTAGGACTTTGGTACCCTACAGAGTCACCCTTTGAGCTGATAGCCTATTCAGATAGTGACTATGGTGGTGAAAACAATGATAGAAAGTCTACAATAGGTGGATGTCAATTTTTGGGGAGCAGGCTTATATCTTGGCAGTGTAAAAAGCAAACTATTCTGGCAACTTCCACTACTGAAGCTGAATATGTGGCTGCTGCTGCATGTTGTGGACAAGTCCTTTGGATTTAGAATAAATTGCTTGATTATGGGTACAATTTTCTTAAAACCAAGATATTTATTGACAATAACAGCACAATTTGCATAATTAAAAATCCTGTTTTTCACACCAAAAGTAAACACATTATAATCAGACATCATTTTATTAGATACTGTTTTGAAAAGGGGTTAATTATCCCTGAGACAATTGATACAGAACTTAAGGTTGCTGATCTTTTGACAAAAGCTTTTGATATAGGGAGATTCCAGTACTTGGTTGAAAGTATTGGGATGGTCAATCCCTAAATAGATGTCTGTAGCTTTGTGTGTATAATAAAGATTGTACTATTGTTTGTTGTTGTAGGATTGCTAGTCACTTTTTCCATCATTCTTAATGCCACTGCTTTTGAACAAAGTTTCCCCTGCTTAGGTTAATTCCCCTGCTAGGGTACTTTCCCCTGATTAGGGTTTGTTCTTTTTAAGTGGTTACATGTGGTATTAGATTAACAATGCAGGGCTTAATATGGAGTATGGTATACCCTATGGAAAAATCTAGTATGTACTCTATGTTTAAGGGGAGGTTATGTCACACCTTTAGGATTCAGGGTATCCTTAGGATATTCATGTATGATTTTAGATCATATCCATTGGTGAGTAGGGGCTTGGAACAATGAAAACTTGCTGCAAAGCTTGTTGGAGTTCTGAGACCTTTAGGAACTGTAATGCGCACTCAAAACTCTTGATTGAGTAGCTTGCTGCATAAAAATGGAGCTTTTTAATGCATGTTGCCAAGACCACTTAACCATATGAAGGGAATGGTAGGGTTGGATACCTGGGTATGAGTATTTCATTGGGTTGACCAGGTGCAGGGTTACTTATGTGTTAGCTTTTCTTTTTGGGACTTTGTTGAATGGAGGACTCTAGAGATTCTATGTATCTAGCTTGCTTATGCAAGTCTGTGCATTAGGACAAAGCTGTTTAGCATTGGCCTATTCAAGTTAACCTAATACTCTTAGGAAAGTTTCCCCTGCTTTTGATTTTCATTCCCCTGCTAGTATGACTTTCCCCTGCTTTGCAAACATTCCCCTGTTTGACCGTTGACCGACAATACCATTACACTACTTATAGCCGTTGGGCCTGCTTGTTAAATTTTTGGTTAGGGAATATTTTATTATTTTCAAAAGATATTTAAGGGGCTTTCTTCGCGGATTGGTAACCTTATAATTTTTATTTCAAATAAATTCCTTTCTAAGCAAGACTTATTTATGATTTTTATGCCAATTGATAATTTGGTCCAATCACAGTCCTTTAATTCGCCTATATAAACTCAATTCTCTTAACCAACATGTCTAACTCATTCATCGGTCATATCCCACTTCTTTTTGCAAAATATAAACCTTTTTTTCTTCAAAAATTTTCAATGGCTCTCAAAATCTCTCCTAACCATAACCAGATTGCAATTATTTCTGGTGAAACAGCTGAATTCTCTGACGCAGTGGCATACCTTAAGTCTAGTTATTTCAGGTTAGCTCTTGTGATCAGTCTAAGAATTTATACCTCACACATCCAACAGTTTTGGTCGAATGCAACGACTGAAACAGTGGATGGAGAGGTTACACTTAAAAGTCTGGTTGATGGCCACCCCAAGGTGATTACACTTGCCTCCATTCGAGAAAAGTTAGTTTTAAATGATGAGGATGGGGTGGTTACCCTGCCTGAGGCTGAAATTTTTGAGGGTTTAACAAACTTGGGGTATAATATTTCTGAAAATAAAAAATGTAAATTTGCTAAAGGTCAATTTGCACCCGATTGGAAGTACTTAATTCATACAATTTTGCAATACTTGTCTTAAAAAACTACTGCTTTTAATGAATTTGGGAGTCAAGTTGCCTTTGCTCTGGTGTGTTTGGCAACAGGGCGAAAATATTGTTTTTCTCAAATGATTTTTGAAGGTATGGTTAAAAATGTTAAAAGCAGTTCAAAATTTTGTATGTATCCACGGTTTATAGAACTTTTGCTGGATATGAGTCAACATGGACCCATTCGACACAAAAATCACTTCACAGCCAATCCCCACACCACTAAACTATTCACCATTCTTGCAACAACCACCCCACAATTTTCTGGGAGAGCAGTGCCCCTAACACAAACCATGATGAACCAGATCAGACGTGAAGCTGCTTCACAAACAAGAGCAGCCCAAGCCACACTTGCTGATACCCCCTGCTTCATCTGCTGATGCCCCTACTAGTAATCTACCCCCTGCCAATCCACAACAAGAAAGAAGTACCAAAACCAGGTTTGCTAGGTCTCCCTTGCCTAGTGATCCTTCACCAGAAGTAGAGAGGAGAGTCTCCATGTGTATGGAGCAAACTAGGGATTTGACTGCCACTACTGCTTTATCCTCAAGGGGTGAGCATGATAGTGACACTATAAGTAAGTCCACATCCTCACTCAGTGATACCCAAAGAGGAGAGCAATCTCCTACTAGTGTTGAGAGTAGACTGAAACCACTATCTTTATTGGAAATGACGAATATGTGCATGAGCTTGAAACAGCAAAATGCACAACTGGTACAAACAGTCAAACAGTAAGGTCTGGTTATCAATACCTTGGAAACTAGACTTGCTAAGCTTGAGGGGATGAAAAGACCACAACTAGTCCTTTCCACAGACGATGATGCTTCCAAAGGGGAGGAAGTACCTCACACAAATGAGTCCATTGAGTGGTATGCATTTCTAGGTGGAAGGGAAGCAACTAAAGAGAAGGTGGTTAGTGAGGAGAAAGGCAGTGATAAGGGGAGTACAACAAAGGATGTAGCCCAGACATTGCTAAATATAGGTCAACAAGAAGAAGCCCCTACTACAACAAAATATTCCCTTGCTATCGTTAATCCCCCCTTCTGTAAGTATTCCCTCTTTTATTACTATTACACCATCAAGAGCAGCTTTCTCTCAAACATTTGCAAGAAAAAGGAGACAGCCAGCTCAGAAGGGGATACAGATTGGAGAGACTGCTCCCAAAGCAAAACCAATAGTGGATCCAAAAGACAAAGGGAAGGGGAAAATGGTTGAACAACCCAAGAAGAAGTACAAGCACAAAACACTAGAAGAGATAAGGGCTCAGACTAAACATGATGAGTTTGTAGCTCAAAGAATACAAGAAGAAGAGTTACATATGCAACAGGAGAGGATGCAAAAGAGGAGAAAGGAGGCACAACTGGATGTCTCCAAATTAGATCTCTCAGAACAGGAAACGATACAAATGCAACCAAGAGAAATGCTCAAACAGATTAAGATTATGCATAGAGAGTTGGATTAATGAAATGATTTTGCTAGGTTCAATTGTTGTTCTCGGTATCTTAACGAGTTGATTACCAGCTTAAAGTATGACTCTATTGTTTTTGGTGAAAAAGAATATTTTGGCTGTTTTTAAAATAAAAGTGCGAAACTTTAAAGTAAAAGTGCAATTAAAGTAAATCTAAAACTAATTTAAAGTAAGTGCAAGTATATAAAACGTGACTGAAATTAAAGTGCACTAAACGTAAATAACGCAAACTTAAATCTATCTAAGGCAAACTTAAAACTCAACTAAAACTTAAACTAAAGCAAAGCTAAAACAAATCTAAGGCAAAATTAACTTAAAGTGCGACTAAGGAAAAGGCGGGATAAATAAAGCTTGAAAATAAAAATCAAAGGCAAAAACTAAAAAAAACCTGAATACAGCTCATTCGGAATAATCCTTCGTTCGGAACAATCACTCATCCGGAATGTCACCTTCGTTTGGAATGATTCTTCTTCGCTCGGAATATTACCAAAATCCTTGATCCGGAACAAATTATTCTGAATATGTCACTTATCCAAAACAATCCTTCATACGGAACTTTACTGATTCGGAACTCAACTGAAAGAAATCCTTGATTCGGAAGTTTTGGTTCAGAAGATGTTGATTCGGAACTCTTCCGAATAAGTTGCTTGATTCGGAAGTTTCTGCTTAACCCTTGATCCGGAAGTCTTGATCCGGAACTTGTTGATCCAGAACTTTTCTGCTCGGAACTCCTTGATCCGGAACACTTCCGAATGAACCCTCCTGGTTCGGAACTTTTGTTGATCCGGAAGATTTGATTCGGAAGTTGTCCTTGATCCGGAACTTTCGTTCGGAACTTTCAATGTTCCGAATGAGTTGCTTGATTCGGAACTTTTAGAGGTTCCGGATGAATCACTCACTCCTTGCTCCGGAAGTTTTCGACTCGGAAGTTCTTGATTCGTAACTTTTCTGAATCGGAACTCCTTGGCTCGGAAGACTTCTGAATGAACAAGAGTTATTTCGGAACTTGCCTGGAAAAGATCAGTCACAGAAAAACAAACTCCCCGAAGAACAAGAAAATACAGTAACACGAATCTAATCACAATTCAACCAAAATTAAACACAAGATTAAACCAAACTAATAACAAAACATTCAATAATCATAAACAAACTATCCAAATCAATAAAACTAACAAATCTAACCACAATAATCAAAACCCACTTTGATCAAAATAAGAACATGAACATGAACACAAACATAAACATAAAAATCAAAGATTAAGAAAGGTAGATAGGAGATTAACAAGATAAAATAAAGATTGACAAGAATTAAATGGAAACTTACTTGAAATTAAAGGAATTTAAGGTGCAAGACAAGGTATTTAAATTTGACAAGTATTTAAATGACAAGGTAATTAAAAGTGGAAGACTAATTGTCACTATTAGCCAACAAAGAAAAATAATTAACTAGCCTAATCTATATATAGGGGAGGATTAGGAAGCTTCCTCCCCTCTTTCCTTTTCTCTTAATTGCATCATTAGGCCCTTCCTTCTTAATCTCTTTGTTAATTGCATCATTAGTCCTTAAGCCTTAAAATCTTCTTTAATCTTGGACTTTAATGACTTTTGGCTCGGGATTTCTTTGAACTCGTCTTTTAATTCTTCAATAAAATAAACTTGAGTTCTTCGGCTTTAAGTAAACTTCCGTCTTTCGACTTTTTCTTCGATAAATCTTCAGAATTGGTCTTGGACTTCCGTTCTTTTTGCACTCTTGACTTCTCGACTTCGTCTTTCATCTTTTTCTTCAATAAAAGCCCGTGAATGCCCGTGTTTTCTCCACTTTTCACCTTTTCGTCCTAAATTACAACAAAAACACAAACCACGCATAATTCCGACATAAAACACATACAATTCACGTTTTGGCTTGGTAATTATTGTAATTAAGTGGTAGAAAGGATGGGTGTTTACACACCTATCAAATCCCCTACACTTGACCATTGCAATGTCCTCATGCAATGCATTAGTTACAAAGCAAGATTACATTTTTCATCATAATCAATCCACGTTGGCCTTTATTAAAGAGATAGAAAATTATAAACATACAAAGTAAAGAAATCAAAAACATACCTTGGGTTTTGGAAATGTCATGAATAATCATCATCCTCAAGTTTTCACTTTCTCCAAACTAAGCTTAAAAACGAGATCATTGTTATTGTAAGTTAGTAAACTAACACGAACTCATGTGGGCCAATTATTCACTTAGACTCCCTTATTCCTAGGTGTATCTCTTATATTTTATTATTATCTTGAATGATCACGAGGATGCATTGTTGACTTATTTCGATAGTTATTTAGTCCGAAAATAAAGTGAACGATTTAATCAACAGTTAGCTAAAGGACAAAATCTTTTAAAACTGCTTCTCGGGACCTCATAAAGTTCATATCTTGGCATAACTCGCTTCGCGATTTGAGACCTTTCTCGGACCGATATTTGGCAGCGACTTCATACTTCAAACCTTGAGAGACGTTCATGAAATTATGGTCTTCTATTCATAATAGGAATTTCTTCACTTGAAGTTTTGAGAGATTCATACTTGGACCACGACTTCTTCATTTTTCTCCAATCTTTATTTTAGACTTTGATATACAACGATCCGCCTCCTTTTATGACTTGGATCTATTTATCCTCATACCTTGCTAGGGTCTTTTCGGATACACTTCTCCATGACTTTTGGGGAGTTTTTGCTTTACGTCGTGTGTCTCGATCCTTCATATTGATTTTCGATAAATGATTCTTCACATCACTTGGATCTTTAGCAACAAAATATAGCCCTCATGCCTTGTTAGGGCCTTTTCGGACTCGCCAATCTTCGCATCCCGCTTCAATAAGTTATGCCTTGGCTATGAACTCTAATCCATACCGAGCAACTTTTAAACGATCTTGGGCTAGAAGCTAAGTAACTTTTCAAATCGTACAACCTTATTTATTGCAGATAAATTTATTAACAGGCGATGGGAGAATAGGCTTATAATTAACTCACATAAATTCACGAAATAATACCGAACTTATAATTGTCTCTATTATCTCTCGTTCTCCACAGTTTAAAATCTCAAGTAATGAGACTCGTGGATGCTTAACCTATTAAATTAATGTTTTGGGTTTTCGAGTCGCCTATAGGATCTTGCAAATTCTTAGAATTTTTCAAGTTTAGAAATCGCGTTTTAAAGTTCCCTTGATAAACGACTCTCTAGGATCAACTATAGGAACTTGCGAAAAGTTCTTGTTCTTAGCCCGTGAGAGTTAAGACTTTCGCGTTTTATAGCTCCCTATATAAAAGCCTAGCAAAACTTTACTTAAACACGTTAAGGATACTAGCTAGAGTAACTTAGACAAGTGATAGGTGTGTAAACACCCATCCTTTTACCACTTAATTCTGGCTAAAACAAGACCAAAACACGTATTTAATGTCATTTGTTTGGAATTATGCGTGGTTTTTGTGTTTATTGTGTTTTCAGAGCCAACCGGATGAATATTGAAGAAAACACGGGATTGCACGGGGTTCATCGAAGAAAAAGACTCAAGATGAAGTCTATTGTCCAAGAGATGCAAAAGATTTGAAGTCACTGGGCCTATTCGAAGATTTATCGAAGAAAAGGACCAAAGATGGAAGATTTACATAAGTCGAAGAAACTCAAGTCTATTAAACGAAGAAATTAAAAGACGAGTTGAATTTAATCGACGACAAATCCCGAATCAGAATCGAAATCGTCAACTTTTCTGAAAAGACGAGAAGACACGAAGAACGGGAGAAAGCCCACTCACCAACCAAGGGGAACACCTATATATAGTCCACCCCTCACACATTTTGGCAGTTTAGTTTTGTGTTTTCTTCTCTTCCCCTTTTTTCTCCCTTTTAGTTCGTAGCATCACCAACACCACTAGGGTGTTTGGTGATCTTGATCTTTGATTTTCAATCTTGTAATTTTAATCCTTGTTTTGTTATTGTTAAAACATTAAATCTTCAATACAAGTTCTTGTTTAATCTTTCCATTTCATCTTGTTCATCATCATATTTTTATTCAAGTTTTCAAGTTTTTATTTGATTGATTTGATCTTTAAAAAGTTGTTGAATTTGTGTTTTTACTGTTGGGATTTGTAGCTTATGGTTATTAGATGATTTGTTGTTAATTTGGTAAAACCTTTTTGATTATTTAGTTTGATTTTGGATTAAAACATTTTTCCTTGTTCTTCGGGTAAATATACTGTTCTTGTGCATTCCCCAGGTTCCGAGTGAACCAAAAAAGTTCCGGGTGAACTAAAAAGTTCCGGATGAGCATAATCTTCCGAATGAGAACAAAAACTTCCGGATGAAAGTGTTTTCTAAAAAAGTTCCGAGTTAGTTTTTAAGTTCCGAATGAGTTTTTAAGTTCCGAATGAATTTTCCTTTTAAAAACTTCCGAATGAGTAAAAAGTTCCGGATGAACCAAAGTTCCGAATAAAGTTCCGAGTAAAGTTCCGGGTGAAAGTTCCGACCCAACTTCCGAGCCAAACTTCCGAACGAAGTTCCGAACCAAGTTTCGGGTGAAGTTCCGGATAAACTTCCGAATCAAAGTTCCGAGTGAAGGATTTCTAAAAGTTCCGAATGAAGACTTCCGGGTGAAAGGTTCCGGATCAATAGTTCCGAATCAAGGTTAAAACTTCCGAATCAAATTTCTTTTAAATTTTACTTATTGTTTCTTTTTGTGTCTGTCTTACCACTTCTCATTGTTTCTTATTTTAAGTTTGATTTTAATTCAAGTTTTATTAATTCAATTACTTTTAAATTTAAATTTACATCTTTAAGCATTTCACATTTAGTAGATAGAAAACCACTCCCCATTTTTAGTAACCAAGAACAATCATTCCACTTAAGGCCGAGATCAATTCGAGAGGATTCTGAGAGATTAATTGAACTCCATTGAAAAACCGTGTATCAAATGGCGCCGCTGCCGGCTCTTCTCGTTAAGATCAAAAGTTTTTTTGTGAAAACTTGGATTTTGGGATCCGTTCCCCGTGAACGTTACTTTTTCATAAAAATTTTCAAAAAATCCTAAAAAATATAAAATTTTCAAAAATACAAAAAAATTAAAAAAACATAAAAACCAAAAATATTTTTGCTTTGTTTTTCTTTGTTCGTTCTTTTGCAGGTGTATGCGCACTCGATCCACGTCTTATCAAGAGCCCGAGCCTCTCGATCACTTAGACATGGCCGGTGTACAAAACAACAACAACATACCACCTCCAAACAATAATAATAACAACAACAACCCACCTTTCAACAACATGAATAATAACAACAACAATGAGCCTCAACCGGATAATCGCCCGATGATTGAGCTGCTGCAAGCTCATGTCGATGGCAACACTGATCCAATTGTCATACCTCCAATTGCCGCCAACAACTTTGAGCTAAAATCAGGCTTTATCCAGATGGTCTCCGCTCAACCATTCTTGGGACGTACCATTGATGATCCACACGACCACATCAAGAGATTCTTGCAACTCACTAACACGGTCAAATTCAATGGTGTTCCACAAGAGGTTATCAGGTTACAACTTTTTCCCTTTTCTTTAGAGGGACAAGCCCGACATTGGCTTGCTAAGGAACCGCCACAGAGTATTCTCTCGTGGACGGATTTGGAAACCAAGTTTATCAATTACTTTTTCCCACCCTCTCGTACTACCGCTTTGCGGAATGAAATCATAAATTTTGAACAAAAGTACGATGAGTCGTTCAGTGAATCTTGGGATCGTTTTAAAGATCTTTTAAGAAAATGCCCACAACATGGTTTTACCAAAGTACATCAAATCAATACTTTTTATAATGGTTTAAGCATGAGTGACCAAGATTCACTAAACAGTGCCTCGGGGGGTAATCTATTGGCTAAGACTTCCAATGCTGCTTGGGATATCATCGAGAACAAGTCTCGTGTGCAAACCAAGAGTGTTCGGACCAATGTCGCTAGTGCTAGCACTAGTGACAGCGACAAGCGATTGGACAAAATCACTGTGCTTCTTGAATCGCTCGTCACCCACACCGTTAACAACACCAACAGCAGCAACACTAAAAATGCTCAAGTTAGTGCTGTCAGCCAACCTTGTGAGATATGTGGTGCTCCTCACTCTTACACCACTTGTACTGCCACCCAAGACTACCCTGCTGAGAATGTGAATGCGGCATATGGCACCTATCCTCAACCTGCTTATCAAGCTAGACCTCAAGGTGACCGTAATTTGCTTAGCTACCGCTCCAACAATTATCTGTCACCACCCGGTTTTCCTCCTACCAACCCAAACCAACAACAAAACCTCAACCGCCCTCCTCAACAACAACAACCTCGTATACCATACATCCCTCCTCACAAACAGCAACAACCACCTCAACGTAACAACCAAGTTTACCAACAACCTGCTTATCAACCACCCGCATACAATGCTCCTCCAAACCAACCCACTGCATTACACCAAGAGGTTGCAACCTACATGAGGACCAATGATGTGATCGTGGAAAATCTCCAACAGGAAGTGCGCAACTTGAAAGCAGACTTGGTCAAACAAGGAAACGATTTGAGAGCCGACATGAGAAACACGTTGGATAGCTAAACTAATGATTTGAAGAACATGATGGCTAGTTTCTTCCAAGGTAATCAACCCTCTTCTTCGGGTACTCTTCCGAGTAACACCGTTACGAATCCAAGAGGGGAGATGAAAGCAATCACCACTCGAAGTGGCAAAGGTACCAAGGAACCCGAGCTTCCCATACCTCCACCGGTGGTTGTGACTAAGGAGAACGAGTCACCTGCTCCTATTCCTCATCCTTCTCCTGCCCCAATTTCTCCACCTCTTCCTTCTACCCCTCCTCCACCCAAGGATGTGAGTGATCCTATTCTTCCAAAGCCTTCCTCTTCTTCCAATATACCTTATCCATCTAGGTTGAGGAAAGAGAAGCTCAAAAGCAAGGACGATATTCAGGTTTCTAACTTTCTTAAGATGTTTAAACAACTGAATTTCAATATCTCCTTCGCTAAGGCTCTCGCTCACATGCCTAAATATGCAAAAATGTTTAAAGATCTTCTGAGCGACAAGGAAAAGCTCCTCGATATTGCCAACACCCAACTTAATGAGAATTGCTCTGAAGTGCTCTTAAGGAAATTGCCAACCAAGCTTGGTGATCCGGGTCGTTTCTTAATCCCTTGCAATTTCCCGGGAATAGAGAATTGCATGGCCCTAGCCGATCTAGGTGCCAGTATTAATCTCATGCCTCTAAGCGTTTGGAAGCAATTATCTCTCCCTGAGCTAGTCCCCACCAAAATGACTTTGGAATTAGCTAACCGTACGGTTGCTTATCCAGTGGGGATAGCCGAAGACGTCTTTGTAGGAGTCGACAAATTCACTTTTCCTGCTTACTTCGTCGTCGTCGACTACGAGATGGACCCTCGTGTACCACTGATTGTTGGTCGTCCATTCCTGAGGACCGGTCGCACTCTCATCGATGTTGAAGCCGGTGAGCTTATCATGAGAGTGGGTGACGATAAAATCGTCTTCAACATGGGAAAGTTGTCTCAACAACCTTATTCCAACGAGAGTGTTAATTTTATTGACGTTCTGGATGAGGCTTGTGAAGAACACTTCAAAGATGCTTGTAAAAGTATTCCTACCTCTCTTCCCAATGTTGAAACCGTTGCCTCTATTGATTCATCACTGTCTCTATTTGGAGAAAGTGATTTGTTTTGGAACAATCTTGAAGACACCATGGGAGATGTGAATTTAGCTACTAATGATTCTCACACCGATGGGGATGAAGACATGAATTTCTTTAACAATCTTCTCAACGAAGACAATCCTTCTCCTCCATCTCCCACGGTCATTGCTATCGATACTCCGACTTTGAATACGCCTCCCGTCGAAAATCCTCCGGATTTAGAACTTAAGGAGTTGCCGCCCCATCTTGAGTATGTATTCCTTGAAGAAGAGAAGAAGTCGCCAGTCATCATTGCTAAGGACCTAAAGGAAGAAGAAAAAGCCCGACTTATCACCGTGTTGAAAGATCATAAGAAGGCTATTGCTTGGAAAATCTCTGATATTCGTGGAATTGATCCTCACTTCTGCAGACACAAAATTCTCATGGAGGACGACTTTAAGCCCACAATTTAAAGCCAACGAAGGGTGAATCCAAAAATACATGAAGTCATCAAAACAGAGGTTATCAAACTTCTTGATGCGGGTATGATTTACCCTATTTCGGATTCACCATGGGTTAGTCCAATCCATTGTGTGCCCAAGAAGGGCGGAATAACCGTTGTTCCCAATGAACACAACGAGTTGATTTCCACTCGTCTCGTTACTGGGTGGAGAGTTTGTATAGACTACCGCAAACTCAATGATGCCACGAGAAAGGATCATTTCCCTCTACCTTTTATGGACCAAATGCTTGAACGTTTAGCGGGTAATGAATATTACTGCTTTCTTGATGGTTTCTCGGGTTATTTTCAAATACCAATCGATCCCAAAGATCAAGAGAAGACAACATTCACTTGTCCTTATGGCACATTTGCTTACAAAAGAATGCCTTTTGGCTTATGTAATGCGCCCGGGACTTTTCAAAGGTGTATGTTAGCTATCTTCCATGACATGGTTGAACAAACCATGGAAGTCTTCATGGATGATTTCTCAGTCTTCGGGGATTCCTTCTCTTCTTGCCTTGCCAATTTGGAACGTATGCTTAAGCGGTGCGAAGACACTCGCCTTGTTCTGAATTGGGAAAAATGCCATTTTATGATAAAAGAAGGCATCGTGTTGGGACACAAGATTTCCAAAGCCGGTCTGGAAGTAGACCGTGCTAAATTCGATGTTATCACCAAGTTGCCTCCACCTTCAACCGTGAAGGGTGTGAGAAGTTTCCTGGGTCATGCGGGCTTCTACCGTCGATTCATCAAAGATTTTTCTCAAATCGCTCGCCCAATGACCCACCTCTTGGAAAAAGATACTCCTTTTATCTTTTCCAAAGAGTGTCTTGAAGCCTTCAACTCGCTTAAGGATAAGGTAACTAAGGCACCCGTCTTGGTTACCCCTAATTGGGAGCTTCCCTTTGAGTTGATGTGCGATGCTAGTGACTTTGCTATTGGTGTGGTTCTGGGCCAAAGAGTGAACAAACACTTCCAACCGATCCATTACGCTAGCAAGACAATGACGGGGGCACAATTGCATTATATGACGACCGAAAAAGAGCTTTTAGCTGTTGTCTATGCCTTTGAAAAATTCCGCTCCTATCTTGTCCTTTCCACCACAATCGTGTATACCGATCATTCCGCGTTGAAGTACTTGTTGACAAAGCAAGATTCCAAACCAAGACTTCTTCGCTGGGTTTTGCTGCTCCAGGAATTTAAAATCGAAATTCGCGATAAAAGAGGAGCTAAAAACCTAGCCGCGGATCATCTCAGCAGACTTGAGGATCCTTACCAAGGGGATCATCCGAACAAAGAAATCAATGATTCTTTTCCCTTGGAGACCTTAATGTCTATAAATTCTAAATCTGATGAAACCCCGTGGTTTGCCGACTTTGCAAACTACTTGGCGGGTGGAATTCTCAAGGAAGGGTTGACGTCTCAACAAAAGAAAAAGTTCTTCACCGACATTAAGACTTACTTTTGGGACGACCCTTACCTATTCAAACAATGTGCCGACCTGATTATCCGCCGATGTGTTGACGGACCGGCAGCTTCAGAAATCCTTGATGCTTGCCACAAAGGACCCACCGGTGGTCACTTTGGTCCCAACTACACCGCCAAAAAAGTGTTTGATTCGGGATTTTATTGGCCCTCCATATATCGTGACGCTCACAATATGGTTAAACGATGTGATGTTTACCAAAAACAAGGCACGATCACACATAAAGACGAGATGCCTCAGAATTTCATTCAAGAGTGTGAAATCTTTGATGTTTGGGGTATCGACTTTATGGGGCCATTCCCTTCTTCTAAAGAAAACAAATACATCCTTGTAGCCGTTGACTACGTTTCAAAGTGGGTTGAAGCCAAAGCTTTACCCACTAATGACGCAAGGGTGGTTTGTAACTTTTTGAAAGCTCTTTTCGCTAGATTCGGTGTGCCTCGTGCCATTATTAGTGATCGTGGGACTCATTTTTGCAATGACCAATTCGCAAGAGTCATGGCTAAGTATGGTGTAAATCATCGTCTTTCCACAGCCTACCACCCACAAACTAATGGCCAGGCTGAAATATCCAACCGAGGACTTAAGCGAATTCTTGAAAGGACCGTGGGAGAGCATCGTGCCTCATGGGCTTTCCGTACTGCTTACAAGACCCCGATCCGCTGTACGCCTTATCGTCTTGTGTACGGGAAAGCGTGCCACCTCCCCATTGAGTTGGAGCACAAGGCTTACTGGGCCTTGAAGTGGGCTAATTTTGATATTAACAAAGCCGGTGACCTACGTAAGATCCAACTCAATGAGCTCAATGAACTCCGTAATGAGGCTTATGAAAATTCTTTAATTTATAAAGAAAGGACTAAGCTCATTCACGATTCTAAGATCAAGAACCGAGAGTTCCATGTTGGAGACAAAGTCTTACTTTTTAACTATCGGTTGAAAATATTTTCGGGCAAGCTGAAATCTCGTTGGTCCGGCCCATTCACCATTGCCCAAATTTTTCCATATGGTACTCTCGAGCTCGCTCAACCTAATGGACCTAATTTTAAGGTGAATGGCCAGCGAGTGAAGTTGTACTTTGGTGAGGACACCTCTCAGGAGGTGATTCCATCCCTCACCACGTTCCCCATAAACTAATTTTGGGTCGAGTCAGGCTCGTGACTCGGTTATCAAAAACAAGCGCTCCTCGGGAGGCAGCCCAAGTATCTATCCTTTTATATTTTAACCTCCTAAGTGTAGGGGGACTTCTATACGTGTTTTTATTTTTGTGGTGCTGTGATTACAGGGATAAGTGCACTCTTGGAATCTTTGAAGAACCGTGCTCCCGTGTTATCCGAAATCCGGTTCTATCTCTCAACTATCGTGATTCAATTTTCTTCATACTCACATTTGAAATTGATCACTTTAGTCGTCTCTTCCTTAACTTGAGTTAACCAACGTGCACAATGTCATAAGTGTAGGGGGGGGATTTTCCCACATGCTTAAACATTGAGGACAATGTTTATCTTAAGTGTAGGGGGACTTCTATCGAAGTTTTAAGTGGACTTTTCCATGAAAATGCCTTCATTTAACCGGAAAATCATCTTTTTCAACATTTTTCAAATTTTTAATTAACTTTGGCCATTTAGTCGTAATTTATAAATTTTTATCGTTGCTCTCATATGTATATATCCCGCAATAAAGTCAAAAATATTAATAAAGTGGTGTAGCTAGTTTAGAAATCTTCGACATATTAGGCCCGTTGCGTTTATTTTGACTCAACCCGAATAGACTTATCCAAGTTTATTCTAGCTAGTATCCTTAACCATGTAGACCTTAATTGGTTTATTAGGCTAAGTATCCACGAGTCTCATTATTTGAGATTTTAAATTGTGGAGGACGAGAAATGATAGAGTCAATTATAAGTCGGTATTCTTGCACAAGCTCACTTGGTGTAATTATTTGCCTATTCTCCCATCACTTGCTAATAATTTATCTGCAATAAGTAAGGTCGTACGATTTGAAAGGTTACTTAGCTTCTAGCCCAAGATCGTTTAAAAGTTGCTCGGTAATGATAAGAGTTCATAGTCAAGGCATAACTTATGAAGCGGGGCGCGAAGATTGGCGAGTCCGAAAAGGCCCTAACAAGGCATGAGGATTCCATTTTTATTGCTAAAGATCCAAGGTGATGTGAAAAGCATTATTCCCAAAATCGATATGAAGGATCAAGACTCACGAAGAAAAGCAATCAACTCCCATAAAGATCATGGAGAAGTCTATCCGAAAAGACCCTAACAAGGTATGAGGATAAATAGATCCAAGTCCGAAAAGGAGGCGGATCGTTGTATCTCAAAATCCCAAATAGAGATTGAAGAAATAATCATGAAGTCGTGGTCAACAAAGTTGGAGTACCTCTCAAAAGTCTCCAAGTGAAGAAACTCTATGAACGATGAGAAGACCATTATCTCAAGCACGTCTCTCAAGATATGAAGTATGAAGTACATGCCAAATATCGGCCCGAGAAAGGTCTCAAATCGTGAACCGAGTTATGCCAAGATATGAACTTTTTGATATCCCGAGAAGCAGTTTTAAGAGATTTTGTCCTTTAGCTAACTATTGATCAAATCGTCCTACTTTGCTTTCAGCCTTAATAAACTATCGAAATAAGTCCAAAAATGCATCTTCATGATCATTCTAAGACAAAAATAAAATATAAGAGATACACCTAGGAATAAGGGAGTTTAAGCATTTAATTAATCCATGTGTGTAAGTGTTTGAATTGCTAACTTATAATAACAATGATCTCGTTTTTAAGCTTAGTTTGGGGAACGTGAAACTTGAGGGTGATAAATCTGCGCAGCACCAGAGCCCTAATGTAAGTCCTTGATCTCTTTGCAAGTTATTTCCATGTAGCTATTTTCAAGTGAAAATAGTTTTCTATCCTTTTGTTTCTTTTAAAGTTTTAATTTCTTTTAGTACTTTAATTTTTGTTTAGTAGTATTTGAATAAGGCCAAGGTTGATTAATTATGAGAAAAATGTAAAATTGCTTTATCACTAAGCATTGCATGAGGGCGTGGCAATGGTTAAGTGTAGGGGATTTGATAGGTGTGTAAACACCCATCCTTTTACCACTTAATTCTGGCTAAAACAAGACCAAAACACGTATTTAATGTCATTTGTTTGGAATTATGCGTGGTTTTTGTGTTTATTGTGTTTTCAGAGCCAACCGGCTGAATATTGAAGAAAATACGGGATTGCACGGGGTTCATCGAAGAAAAAGACTCAAGATGAAGTCTATTGTCCAAGAGATGCAAAAGATTTGAAGTCACTGGGCCTATTCGAAGATTTATCGAAGAAAAGGACCAAAGATGGAAGATTTACATAAGTCGAAGAAACTCAAATCTATTAAACGAAGAAATTAAAAGACGAGTTAAATTTAATCGATGACAAATCCCGAATCAGAATCGAAATCGTCAACTTTTCTGAAAAGACGAGAAGACACGAAGAACGGGAGAAAGCCCACTCACCAACCAAGGGGAACACCTATATATAGTCCACCCCTCACACATTTAAGCAGTTTAGTTTTGAGTTTTCTTCTCTTCCCCTTTTTTCTCCCTTTTAGTTCGTAGCATCACCAACACCACTAGGGTGTTTGGTGATCTTGATCTTTGATTTTCAATCTTGTAATTTTAATCCTTGTTTTGTTATTGTTAAAACATTAAATCTTCAATACAAGTTCTTGTTTAATCTTTCCATTTCATCTTGTTCATCATCATCTTTTTATTCAAGTTTTCAAGTTTTTATTTGATTGATTTGATCTTTAAAAAGTTGTTGAATTTGTGTTTTTACTGTTGGGATTTGTAGCTTATGTTTATTAGATGATTTGTTGTTAATTTGGTAAAACCTTTTTGATTATTTAGTTTGATTTTGGATTAAAACGTTTTTCCTTGTTCTTCGGGTAAAGATACTGTTCTTGTGCATTCCCCAGGTTCCGAGTGAACCAAAAAAGTTCCGGGTGAACTAAAAAGTTCCGGATGAGCATAATCTTCCGAATGAGAACAAAAAGTTCCGGATGAAAGTGTTTTCTAAAAAAGTTCCGAGTCAGTTTTTAAGTTCCGAATGAGTTTTTAAGTTCCGAATGAATTTTCCTTTTAAAAACTTCCGAATGAGTAAAAAGTTCCGGATGAACCAAAGTTCCGAATAAAGTTCCGAGTAAAGTTCCGGCTGAAAGTTCCGACCCAACTTCCGAGCCAAACTTCCGAACGAAGTTCCGAACCAAGTTCCGGGTGAAGTTCCGGATAAACTTCTGAATCAAAGTACCGAGTGAAGGATTTCTAAAAGTTCCGAATGAAGACTTCCGGGTGAAAGGTTCCGGATCAATAGTTCCGAATCAAGGTTAAAACTTCCGAATCAAATTTCTTTTAAATTTTACTTACTGTTTCTTTTTGTGTCTGTCTTACCACTTCTCATTGTTTCTTATTTTAAGTTTGATTTTAATTCAAGTTTTATTAATTCAATTACTTTTTAATTTAAATTTACATCTTTAAGCATTTCACATTTAGTAGATAGAAAACCACTCCCCTTTTTTAGTAACCAAGAACAATCATTCCACTTAAGGCCGAGATCAATTCGAGAGGATTCTGAGAGATTAATTGAACCCCATTGAAAAACCGTGTATCAACAAGTAAACTCGGGTTGAGTCAAAAGATTCACAACGTTTAAAAATTAAAACCACTTTATTAAACATTTATTCTAATAAGGAAAGAAAATAACTATACAAAAGGAAAAACTAATAGGCCAAAATAGATAAAAAATTTTGAAAAATGTCAAAAAATTGATTTTCCGGTTTAAATGAAGACAAATACAAGGAAAAGGCCACTTAACTTCGATAGAAGTCCCCCCTACACTTAAGATAAACATTGTCCTCAATGTTTAAGCATGTGGGAGTAAAACTCCCCTACACTTAGGACATTGTGCACTTTGTTTAAATCTCGCTAAGGAAGAGACAACTAAAGAGATTCCTATTTTAATATTGGAAAATATAAAATAGTGAATCGAAAAGAGTTTAGGATAGAACCGGGAAGAAGGGAACACGGAAGCACGGGTCGTCAAGAATCATCAAGAGTGGATCATTTAGCGTTCGAATCCCTGATTAAGAAGAGAGGAGAGGAAAGCAAACCAACGGGTCTCCCCCTACACTTATGGTAAAGAAAGCGAAAAGATAGATGCATGGGTTGCCTCCCAAGAAGCGCTTGGTTTTTGTTAACCGAGTCGTGAGCCTGACTCGACCTTGATTAGCAGAGGAAGAAGCATGAAATATATCCACCAGGATCAAAGACATAGTTTTCGTCCATCAAGTAGCATAAGCTTAAGGCGAACAAGGCAAGCCAGAGAAGAGTAGGCAAGGTTACCTTAAACAGCGATGGGGCACGGTGGAAGCAAGTATGGTGAAGTGGTGTAAGCATGTCTTCAATAATTCCAAAGATTTTTCCTTTTATTTCATCAGGTGGATACTGAGATAGCTGTAGAATATCAATACCGCGGTCGAACACCTTTTCCTTTAGGGGAAAATAGCACTCAGGCTCAGCAGAGTGTGAAGAAGATCCGCGAAGAAGCACAACCTCGTCCTCAGAAGGGGGACAAAGAGGTGTTAAATCATATGTGCTGTGGATATTGGTGTCGACCGGTTTCTTTTCCTTTGAAAGAATGTTCTTCAAATCCAAAGTAGGATCAAGACGATAATCTTCAAAATCATAAGGAGGAGCATCACTCTCATGAGGGAAGTAAGTATTGAGAAATGCAGAGAAGTCTTCCCCAAATGAGTAGTCATCCAAAGTAGGATCGAGTGATGGTGGAGGATCTTCATGGTGTGAAAAATCGCTCGAAAGAGTATCAGCCTCATCGAAATCATCATACGTGGGCAGGTCGGGATACTCAGAAGTAAGGTCATCATAATCATCCGAATCTGAGCTAGAATCATCATCATCATAAGCATCAAAGACCGGTGGAGAATCATAAATGGGAGAAGCGTCCAAAGTGGAGCGAGAATCATCCACATCGTCTTCAAAAAGTGGATTATCAATGGAAGAATCGAATAGAGGATTGTTGTAGACAACAAAGTTATCATGCACATTAATCATATTCACTGATTCTCGGCCTCCAAAGGTTTTACTTGTAAGCTTTCCCATTTTAAAAACTTGTGCATCATCCTCGACTCGTAAGATTAACTCACCTTCGGCCACATCCACTAAAGCTCGTCCGGTTCTCAAGAATGGCCAACCAAGTATTAAAGGAATACGAGGGTCCATTTCATAATCAACAACGACAAAGTCGACCGGGAAAGTAAATGTGCCAAATTTTATGAACACGTCTTCGGCTATACCAACGGGGTAAGCGAGAGTGCGATTTGCAAGTTCGAGAGTCATCTTCGTTGGAATGAGGTCGGGTAATGATAGTGTTTTCTAAACACTCAGAGGCATAAGATTTATACTGGCCCCGAGATCAGCAAGGGCAGTAAATTCTTCAGTTTTGTTGAAAACGCAAGGCAACACAAAACGACCGGGATCTCCAAGCTTTTCCGGAAGTTCTTTAAGAATAACCGCAGAGCAGTTTTCATTTAGGCGTGTGTTGGCGAGCTCAATCAACTTTTCCTTCTTGTTAAGCAATTCCTTAAATGCTTTAAAAAATTTGGGCATGTGGACAAGTGCCTCAAGAAAGCTAATGTTGAAGTTCATCTGAGAGATCATCTTCACATAGCGTGTCACTTCAAAGTCATCCTTGGTTAGCATTTTGGTCTTGCCTAAACGAGAGGGATAAGGGATATTGGGTTTGGGTGGTGAAGGTGTAGGTGTAGCAGGTAGAGGTTGAGATGTTGAAGGGTCCTTCCTAGGTACATCGTCATGACGAGGCGGAGACGGTAATGGTGCACTAATACTAGGTGTAGGAGGAGTAGGGATAAATGGTGGTGGAGGAGGTGTAGATGATGGGGGCGGGATTGGTGGATCAACAATGGTAATTCCACTACGAGTAGTAATAGCACTCACATTTGCTCGTGGATTGGTGACGGTTTTTGAAGGTAGAGAACTCAAAGTAGAAGGTTGAGCTGCGGGCAAGAAACTAGCAAGCATATTCTTCAAATCATTGGTTTGATTGCTGAAGGAGGATTGGATATTATCTCGAAGCTCGGATCTAATCTCATTTCCTTGCTTGGTGATATCTCCTTTAAGATTGATAATTTGGCTCTGCAGATTCTTGATTTGCTCACCTTGGGTTCTCATGATGGCTTCAACATCGGGATTAATGGGTGGGTTTTGTTGGGCGGGTGGGTGATAAGGATTAGAAGCTCTTGGTGGGATTTGGTTGCTTCTATTGTAGTTGTTGGCGGGGTTTTGGTTTTGAGGAGAAAAACCGGGTGAAAGGTAATTGTTGGACCGGTAACTCAGCAAATTTCTATCCCCTTGAGGTCGAGCTTGATAATTTTCCAGTGAGTAATTACCATAAGCTGAATAAACATTTTCCGGATTTCCTTGTGTCGAAGGACAATCGGTGTATGAGTGAGGACCGCCGCATGTTTCACAAAGATTAGCAACCGCTTTAACTTGTTGTTGTTGTTGGTTTGAAGCGAGAAGCGTGATACTTTTGCTCATTTCAGTCATCATGCGGGTGAGTTCGGTCATATCAGGGTTTGCTGAGGTAGAAGAAACATTGACTCTCGGGTTGTTCCTTGAAGAAGCAGAGGAATCCCAGTTTTTGTGATGAGTAGTCATGTTCTCAATTAGCTCTCTACACTCCTCGGGTCTCCTTTTCATGAATGTGCCACCGGCGGCTGCATTAATCGTATCACGATCTCGAAAAGTCAAACCGTTGTAGAAAGTATCAATCAATGTGACTGGAAGCATGTTGTGGTTTGGACAACGATCAATCAAGACATTATATCTTTCCCAAGCATCAAAAAGAGATTCATCAGATTCTTGCATGAAACCGCTGATTTGATTGCGAAGGCTCGTGGCCATGGATGGTGGAAAGTAGCGCGACAAAAAGCGTTGAGTCATGTCATCCCAAGTGTGAATAGAATTCTTCCGGAGACGATCAAACCATTTCTCGGCGTGGTGTGATAAAGTATGTGGAAAGAGTTGTAGGCGTAGAACATCCATTGTGGCACCAGGCAACTTCATGCTTTGGGTGATTGTAATGAACTTGTCGAGGTGTTTGTTGGCATCATCATCAGGCAATCCACGGAATGGGTTAGTTTGCACTTGCTAAATCATGTGGTGCTTCAACGAAAACTCAGGAGCGTTGATTTGCATCGGCGCAATCGGTCCTCCTCGTCCAAACATGGTAGGTTGACAAAGCTCCTCCATTGTCCGAAGATCGGGTTGTGGAAGAACATTGTTGTTATTGTTGAGGTGCGGTGGATTATTGTTGTTAACACCTGACATAGCTAAATCTTCTTGAGTCTCGGGCTCTTGATAATTAGAAGATCTAGTACGCATACACCTGAAAATGAAAAAGAAAAAGAAACCAAACACAAAGACAATATATATACACAATAAAGATAAAATATTTTTGGATTTTTGAAATTTTTAATTTTTATGGATTTTTTACAATTTATAATTTTTATGATTTTTTTTTTTTTGAATTTTTTATGCAAGAAAAATAACGCTCACAAATGAACGGATCCCAAAAAACAACGCGTCTCTCACAGAAAACCGTTAATCTTTACGAAAAGAGCCGGCAGCGGCGCCATTTTAATGAAATGATTTTTCTAGGTTCAATTGTTGTTCTCGGTATCTTAACGAATTGATTACCGGCTTAAAGTATGACTCTATTGTTTTTGGTGAAAAAGAATATTTTGGTTGTTTTTAAAATAAAAGTGCGAAACTTTAAAGTAAAAGTGCAATTAAAGTAAATCTAAAACTAATTTAAAGTAAGTGCAAGTATTTAAAACGTGACTGAAATTAAAGTGCACTAAACGTAAATAACGCAAACTTAAATCTATCTAAGGCAAACTTAAAACGCAACTAAAACTTAAACTAAAGCAAAGCTAAAATAAATCTGAGGCAAAATTAACTTAAAGTGCGACTAAGGAAAAGGCGGGAAAAATAAAGCTTGAAAATAAAAATCAAAGGCAAAAACTAAAAAAAAACCTGAATATAGCTCATTCGGAATAATCCTTCGTTCGGAACAATCACTCATCCGGAATGTCACCTTCGTTTGGAATGATTCTTCTTCGCTCGGAATATTACCAAAATCCTTGATCCGGAACAAATTATTCTGAATATGTCACTTATCCAAAACAATCCTTCATACGGAACTTTACTGATTCGGAACTCAACTGAAAGAAATCCTTGATTCGGAAGTTTTGGTTCGGAAGATGTTGATTCGGAACTCTTCCGAATGAGTTGCTTGATTCGGAAGTTTCTGCTTAACCCTTGATCCGGAACTTGTTGATCCGGAACTTTTCTGCTCGGAACTCCTTGATCCGGAACACTTCCGAATGAACCCTCCTGGTTCGGAACTTTTGTTGATCCGGAAGATTTGATTCGGAAGTTGTCCTTGATCCGGAACTTTCGTTCGGAACTTTCAATGTTCCGAATGAGTTGCTTGATTCGGAAATTTTAGAGGTTCCGGATGAATCACTCACTCCTTGATCCGGAAGTTTTCGACTCGGAAGTTCTTGATTCGTAACTTTTCTGAATCGGAACTCCTTGGCTCGGAAGACTTCCGAATGAACAAGAATTATTTCGGAACTTGCCTGGAAAAGATCAGTCACAGAAAAACAAACTCCCCGAAGAACAAGGAAATACAGTAACACGAATCTAATCACAATTCAACCAAAATTAAACACAAGATTAAACCAAACTAATAACAAAACATTCAATAATCATAAACAAACTATCCAAATCAATAAAACTAACAAATCTAACCACAATAATCAAAACCCACTTTGATCAAAATAAGAACATGAACATGAACACAAACATAAACATAAAAATCAAAGATTAAGAAAGGTAGATAGGAGGTTAACAAGATAAAATAAAGATTGAAAAGAATTAAATGGAAACTTACTTGAAATTAAAGGAACTTAAGGTGCAAGACAAGGTATTTAAATTTGACAAGTATTTAAATGACAAGGTAATTAAAAGTGGAAGACTAATTGTCACTATTAGCCAACAAAGAAAAATAATTAACTAGCCTAATCTATATATAGGGAGGATTAGGAAGCTTCCTCCCCTCTTTCCTTTTCTCTTAATTGCATCATTAGGCCCTTCCTTCTTAATCTCTTTGTTAATTGCATCATTAGTCCTTAAGCCTTAAAATCTTCTTTAATCTTGGACTTTAATGACTTTTGGCTCGAGATTTCTTTGAACTCGTCTTTTAATTCTTCAATAAAATAGACTTGAGTTCTTCGGCTTTAAGTAAACTTCCGTCTTTCGACTTTTTCTTCGATAAATCTTCAAAATTGGTCTTGGACTTCCGTTCTTTTTGCACTCTTGACTTCTCGACTTCGTCTTTCATCTTTTTCTTCAATAAAAGCCCGTGAATGCCCGTGTTTTCTCCACTTTTCACCTTTTCGTCCTAAATCACAACAAAAACACAAACCACGCATAATTCCGACATAAAAGACATAAAATTCACGTTTTGGCTTGGTAATTATTGTAATTAAGTGGTAGAAAGGATGGGTGTTTACACACCTATCATGGATGAAAGGGTACCTGATGTTACAGAATTCTTGGAGCAATGGAAGCAAGAACTGGTTAATGCTCCTTTGGAAGAAAGGTATGAATTGACTCTTCTGATCTTTAACTTTCAAAAGGACTTTTTGGAAAGGAGAGTAATGCAACTTCAAAAGGAAAAATATTTGAAGTCTAAAAAGGGGAGGTTGGAGCATTACAATGTCATACTTAAGAGGTTTAAAAAGTATATTGATGCACACTTCAGAAAGATAACCTTTGATGACATAGAGAAAGCAGCCATTCCAGTATGAGGGCCAACAGTGTTGAAAATTTTATTGGTATAGGCACTATAGAAGAGGCTGAGTACATTAAAAAGCAGAATGAAATGATGAAGAGGGCAAGGGAGGCCAAGAAAAGAAAGGCAGGAGGAGAAGCAGGTGAAACTACTAAAGCAGTGGAAACTACACAAGCAGGTGCATCTTCTCAAACAGGTAAAAGATCTGCTCTTAACTCACAAAGAGCAGCCAAGTAATTGAACAGGATGGAGAAGATTGGTGTAGTAATTAGGGAAGATCAGCATCCCTCCAATGAGGAAATTGACAAACATTTTATCTTGGAGGAATCTGATGAAATTGCACCAGATGACATGGGAAAGAAGTACTCCATAGTAAAGTATGAGGTATATCAGTATAAAGGCATGTCTTGGTGGAACCTTACAAGGGTTGATGATACATCTCAGACATTCCAAAGCCTGAGTCTTCTGTTTCAAAATTTGGATAGAGAAGACCTAGATGATTTATGGAGGATTCTAAAAGTAATGTTTGTAGCAAATCCCCCTACAATGGAAGATGTTGAGAAGGATTGGTTGATTTGGGTTAGCATGCATAGGATGTATGAAACTGATTTAAATGACCTTGTTTTTTATGCACATAATGGAGCTAAAATGCTATATTGGAAGTTGTTCACTAATTCAGATGTATATAAGTTGGCCATGGAAGAAGTGTGTTAATGCAATAATGCCTAAAACGTTACTTGCATTTTTCGGTCTCTCTTAGTTTTGATTACGACAATATGTAAAAACAAGCATTTACAAAAACAACAAAAAACAAATTCTTGAGTTCAAGTATTTTTCATTTTACCCATTTTCACTTAAGGTATGAATAAATAAGTACTAACCTTAATCAAGTGATCAAGTGATTTAATCTTTTCTTAAAACTCACTTTTTATTAAGTGTGACAAGTTTTAATTAAACTTTCTTTTTAAGAAAATGTTTTATTAAATTAAATATTTGAAAATTTGAAAATGGCATATTCCCTTTGGATTTGGAATATCCCTTTTGGATATTTTCATAACCAGATATGACCTCCACCACTAAAGGACAAAAAGGGAGAGGAGTCTAGTCCAGCGGTTCCTTAGCTCCTAGGCGGTTCCTTATCGATAAGGTACCGCGGGCTAAGATAAGGAACCACGGGCAGATATAGCCGTTGGCCCTTTGTCCTATAAATAGTGGATCTTTCTCAAATTTTCAATTCACCTCTTTTGCACATCTATTTCCAGATTCAAACACTCTTCTTTAATCACTCAAATCTTTGATCATTTGTTTGATTACTACTTGTTTAAGAAGTGAATCTTGTTCTTCCATCCCTTCCTCTCCAAGTGCAAAGAGAAGAACACTATCCTTGTGAAGTGTTGAGTCCACCAAAAAAGATCCATTGAAGATCTAATTTTATACATTTATTGTTGTGTCATAGTTTTGAAGATCCAAGTAGTTGTGTCTATTTGGAAGTTGTGTATGTAATAAATATAGTTGTGTAGATTGGTCCTAGCTACGATTAGGACTCGACTTTCAGCTTAGAGTCGGAAATTGGTTAAGCGACGTGTACGGTTTTCTCCACCATAAGGAGCTTGTTGTGTAGTGAACTCTCGAGTAAGGAGTACTCGAGGAGTGGAGTAGGAACGAGGAGTGAGCTTCGTTGCCGAACCACTATAAATCCTTGGTGTTCGGTTTGATCTTTATTTACCCTTAACTCTTTACATTCTTTATTCTTTGTGCATATATTTTTGTTAGTGTTAGTTTAGTTCCACTATCATTGTTCATATTGTACATTAGAAGATTTCACATATTTCCTCAAACCTAAGTTTTTTGAAAAGGGATTTTTGAAAACCACCTTTTAACAAGTAAATATAAGAAACTATTCAACCCCCCCCCCCCCCTCTAGTTTCTACAATTGGTATCAGAGCGAGGTTGCTCAAGAATTTTTAAAGTATATTGTATTTTTAAAACTTGAATCGATCTATGGATTCCAAAAAATACCTAGAAGGGCAATCTATGCAAAGACCACCACTTTTTGAAACTGATAGTTTTATTTATTGGAAAAATAGATTTGAAACTTATGTGAAATCAAAATATTTAGATCTTTGGCATGTTATTACCAATGGTGATTTTTTACCTTATCAATTTAATGAAGTTTCTAAAACAAAAGAATTGGTCACTTTTGACAAAGCTAATGACGATACTAAAAAGAAACTTTCAAAAAATAATGAGGCTAAAATGGTGATTTATAATGCTTTACCTAAGAAAGAGTATGAAAGGATTTTTATGTGTGAAACCGCTAAAGATATTTGGAACACTCTTTTAGTAACCCACCAAGGTAATAGCCAAGTCAAAGAAAGAAAAATCGATCTTCTTGTCCAACAATATGAACAATTTGTCATCTTAGAAGATGAAACTATTGATAGTGCATTTGCAAGGTTTAACACCATTATTACTAGTCTAAAAGTACTTGATGAAGGTTTTTCTAGCAAGAACAATGTTAGGAAGTTTCTAAGGGCTTTACATCCAAAGTGGAGAAAAAAAGTCACGGCGATTGAAGAGTCGAAAGATCTCTCAACTTTATCACTCGATGAACTCATAGGCAACTTGAAGGTTCATGAGATGATAATTTTGAAGGACTCGAAATTAGTGAAAACCAAGAGTGAAAGAAAATCTCTTGCACTTAAAGCCAAGAAGGCACAAAGTGACCATGATAGTTCCTCGGGTACCGATGACGAGGAGTATACATTGGCGGTGAGAGATTTCAAGAAGTTCTTCAAAAGACGAGGTCAACACGTAAGGCAACCCAACAATGACAAGAAACCATTCTCAAAGAATCGGTTTGTCAAGAACGAAAAAGGTGATAGGAATTGCTTTAGATGTGGTGATCCAAATCACTTCATTGGTGATTGTCCAAAGCCTTCTCGCGATAAGAATCACACGGTGTTCGTTAGTGGCTCTTGGAGCGATAGCGGTGAAGATGATGATGACAACCCCAAAGAGGAGAAATGTCTTATGGCTCACACTTCTAAAGAGGTACATTCCAAAACCGAATATTATAGCTATGATAGCTCCACCTTTGATGATATTGAATTTGAAGGCAAATATGATAGTTTACACAAACTTAGTCTTAAATTCATAGAAAATAATAAAACTTTAAAATCAACCAAAACTAAGCTTGAAAATGAGATCAATGAACTTAGGGAGAAATTGGCAAAACTTGAGAAAAATAAAGAAGTTGATTTTGGTTGCTTAAGTTGTGAGAAACTTAGATTAGAGAATGAAAATCTCAAGAGAACCTCCATTAAATTGGAAAAGTTCATGAAAGGTACTAGTTCTCTTGATGATATGTTAAACAAACAAGTTCATTCAAAGGAAAGACTTGGTGTAGGTTTTAACTCAAATGAAGCCTCAGCTAGTGAACCTAAACAAGTCAGATTTTCACAAAAATCACCCTCTGTAAGCGGTCCCAGATTGTATGGGGCGGTTCCTTATTACTATGGAACAGCCGCCATAGATAAGGTACCGCGGCCAGAACAAGAGTTTTGTGAAAATCATGAACTTTCTGAAAAGTCAAAGTCAGGTGAAAAACCAAAGCATCTTATTGTTAATAAGGTAAAATTACCCATACTTGACGACAATGCTATTGATAAGTTCTACAAGCCATTAAGTAAACCTCTCATGGGAAATAGAAGTTTATCAAGACCATCTTCTACTCCACCTAGAGTACGGAATGAGTCTAAGCCTAGAAGTAGAACGACAACGCCTAGAAGAGATAATCAAAACAATTCTCGATCTAGAAGTAAAACCCCAACACCTAGAAGAAATGATCATAACTCTAAACCTAGATCAAATACACCCAGGAGAAATAACGAACAACAAAATGGTTATATGAATTACTACCCTCCTCCATTTTGTTCTCCATGGGGAACCCCTCCTTCATTCATGCATCCCAACCAAATGCAAGGGATGTTTGGAACTAACAATTTTGGACCCATGAGATTTTGGGGACCAAATGTTTGATCTTGTGTGTTGTTACCTAGATATGCTTGGGAATTGATTTGGAGCCCGACGAGTGGATTAAGGATAGTGGATGTTCTAAACACATGACGGGTAATCTAAGTTTGTTCTCGCACTACAAAGCATATGATGGAGTTAACGTCACATTTGCAAGTAGTCTACGTGGTAATATCATTGGCAAAGCTACGGTTTCTCTTGACTCTATGACCATTGAAAATGTTGAGCACGTAGATAACTTAGGGTTTAACCTTTTAAGTATAGGTCAAATTTGTGACAATAAGTGTAAGGTCATCTTTTCGAACATGACAGTGAAATCATAAAAGATGGAAAAGTCATTGGAAAAGGTGTTAGAAAGCATGGGATTTATGTCATGAAGGTCAATAAGAAGTCAAAATACAACATATGTCTTGCGACTATAGATGATAGTTCTACTCTTTGGCATAGGAGATTAGGTCACGCTAATATGCGTTTAATTCAATCTTTAGTCTCTAAGGAGTTGGTAAGACACCTCCCCAAGATGAAGTTTGATAGTCACTTTTGTGATGCTTGCAAAGTTGGAAAGCAAGTTCACTCAAGTCACAAAGCTGAGAATTTGGTTTCGACCTCTCGGTGCTTAGAGCTCCTACATATGGATCTCTTTGGACCTTCCGCCATACGGAGTTATGGAGGTAACCTTTATACCCTAGTTATAGTTGATGACTATTCTAGATTCACTTGGACTAGATTTTTGGCATCCAAGAATGAAGCTTTCGATCACTTTGAAATCTTTAGTCTAAGAATTCAAAATCAACTAGGATGTCCAATTGTATCTATTAGGACGGATCATGGTAGGGAATTTGATAATGAAGTGCAATTTGGTGCCTTTTGTGAAGCTCATGGTATTACCCATAACTTCTCGGCTCCTCGCACTCCACAATCAAATGGGGTAGTTGAAAGGAAGAATAGGACTCTCCAAGAGATGAGTAGGACGATGTTAAACGATCAATCTTTGCCTCAAAAGTTTTGGTGCAATGCCGTGGACACATCAACTTATATTCTCAACCGAATTCGTATTCGACCTTTCCTAGGAAAGACCCCCTATGAGATTCTTAAAGGTAAGAAACCCTCATTGGAATACTTTAGGGTGTTTGGAAGCAAGTGCTTTATCCTCAACACCAAAGACTACCTTACCAAGTTTGACTCAAAGTCTTACGAAGGTATCCTCTTAGGTTATTCCCAAACTAGCAAAGCCTACATAGTCCTAAATAGAACCTCGGGGGTTATTGAAGAATCTCTCAGCGTGGCCTTTGATGAAACCCCTCCTTCACCCAAGACACCACCATTGGTTGATGATGACTTGGATGAATTAGAAGTAGTTAAAGCCAAAGAGGTTAGAAAAATAGGAGTTGAAGACCTTAATGTTGAAAAGGAAGTAAACATTAAGGAGTCTAGGGATCATACTCTCAATAATACCATTGGTGACTTAAATCAAAGGACCCTAAGATCTCAAGTCCAAAACCAAAGCAACTTCTTTTGTTTCGTCTCCTTGATTGAACCAAAGAATGTTAAAGAAGCTTTGACGGGTGAAAGTTGGGTCATTGCGATGCAAGAAGAATTGAATCAATTCGTTGCCAATGATGTTTGGGAACTTGTTCCTCCACCTAGAAGTTCTACCATTATAGGAACCAAATGGGTCTTTAGGAATAAGTTAGATGAAAATGGTGTTGTGTCTCGTAACAAGGCTAGACTTGTAGCTCAAGGCTATAATCAACAAGAAGGGATTGATTATGACGAGACATATGCATCGGTAGCTAGATTAGAATCCATTAGAATCCTTTTAGCCTACGCTTGTGCCTTAGACTTTAAGCTTCAACAAATGGATGTAAAGAGTGCGTTTCTTAACGGTTTGATCAATGAGGAGGTATATCTGGCTCAAACTCCCAGCTTCATTGATTTTGAGAAACCGGATCATGTTTACAAGCTTAAGAAGGCACTTTATGGTCTCAAACAAGCACCAAAAGCTTGGTATGATAGACTTAAAGAGTTTCTTGTTAAACATGAGTATACCATGGGGATGGTAGACAATACAATCTTTACAAAGAAGAAAGGTACTCACCTCATAATCGTACAAATATATGTTGATGACATTATATTTGGCTCAACTTGTCAAGAATTGTGTGATGACTTTGCCAAAATCATGCATGATGAGTTTGAAATGAGTATGATGGGAGAACTTAACTTCTTTTTAGGACTCCAAATTAAAAAATGGACGATGGTATTTTCTTTAGTCAATCTAAGTACGCTAAAGAAATGCTAAAGAAATTTGGATTAGAAGAATCTGGACCAATGAAGACCCCAATGGCCTCGGATACTAAACTCACCGTAGATGATGATTGTGAGTCGGTAGACAACACCAAATATAGAGGTATGATTGGTAGTTTGTTGTACCTAACGGCAAGTCGACCGGATATTATGTTTAGTGTTTGCCTTTGTGCTCGCTTCCAAGAGGCTCCCAAAACCTCTCACCTCGAAGCGGTTAAGCGTATCTTCCGATACATTAAAGGCACTATACATTTAGGATTATGGTATCCTAAAGGGACCGGCGTAGAAACCATTGTCTACGCGGACTCGGATCATGCGGGAGACTATGTGGACCAGAAAAGCACTAGTGGAGTTTGTACCTTCATGGGTTGTTGTTTAACTTCTTGGTTCTCCAAGAAACAAACCGCTCTTGCAATATCCACCACGGAAGCCGAGTATGTGAGTGCCGGAAAAGCATGCCAACAAGCTCTATGGATGAAACAAGCGCTTGTTGATTACGGGATTTCTCTTGATGATGTTCCCATCATGTGCGATAATAAGGGTGCTATAGACCTTAGCAAGAATCCCGTGCAACATTCGCGAACCAAACACATAGTAATTCGACACCATTTCCTTAGGGATAATGTTCAAAAGGGGAACATTTCAAATGAGAAGGTACCCTCCGAAGACAACCTAGCCGACATCTTCACTAAGCCACTTAAGAGGGAACCTTTTAATTACTTGCGTCTAGGTCTAGGATTAATGGAACATCTTCCTTAATTTCCTTCTTTTCTCTTTATGTGTTTTCTTTTTTTTTACCACTTTGAGTCATTGAGTCTTCCAAACTCTTTTTGAAAAACCCTCTCTTCTTCTTTTCAAAATTCTCAAAATATCTTTCGAAAATGGTTGAGAAATGCTTTTGACATTGTTAATTCAATCTAAAAATGGTTTTTCATAAATTCTCGCTATTAATCTAGAGCTTACATAATTCCTATGTATGATTCTCTCAAACATAGCAAGAACAAGATAAAATCATGGAGGATCATTGTGTCATGACTTAAGGTCTTGTCTTACACACCTTCTACATCGATTTTTATTTAATCCATGTATTTTGGTCAAATCTCTATTTGGTAAGTTTGCATATGTTTTCTTTGTCTATCTTTGCTTTTAAGCATATCCCTATGATAAGTTAGACTAGAAAAATAAGATTTGCTGAAAAATCTTCCTCCAAACACCAAACACAGCCTCTGCAGGCGGTTCCATATGTGAACCGCGGTACCTTAGTGATAAGGTACCACCAGTCATGATAAGCAACCGCATACAGTGCCTTCCTTTTTCGGGTTTTTGTCTGAAACTCCAGATTTGCTCCAACATTTTTGAGAATCTTTGTTTCAAACCCTTTGACCGCCCCAAAAATACCTTAAGCCTTCCCTATTTAAACCATAAGCATTTTTCCATACTTCACATCCCAAAATGTCTTATTCTCCAAATGAAAGCCTTGAATCTCCTCCATTTTCTCCAATTGCTTTCAATCCCAACTCACCCAAGAACCATTACAATCCAAACTCCCCCAAGAACACTCTTAATCACATCTCTCCTACCAAGAATGTTGATTGTGGAACATCTTTTCTTCCACCACCACCCTTTAGTGTTCTTCCTCCTTCTCATGATAATGTCATGCACCATGGAACATATTGTCATTGTTGTCAATATCAACATCTTGCTATGGCACACATCTATGAGGAGTTGAGCTACATCAAGAATCTCTTAATCAAACCTCCTCTTCATTATGATTATGAGATCTCCAACAAGCCACCACCACCACCCTCCGCCATTACCTTGTCTTTCATATAAGAATTGGTTGCTTATCCACAAGACACCAAATTCAAGCAAATATTAGAATTCTAGAATAACTAGGATTAGATTTATGCTTTTGGCTTGTTTATTTTTCCATACATCTTTGTATGATGTTCTTTTAGTAAACTATCTTGGATCTTTATCTTTATGTCTTCTCTTTTATTTTGTGACCTTTTGCTATATCTTGTTGGTTGTTTCTTTTGTTCAACTAACCCTTCTATGTAGCTTGTCACCATATCTCGATTCCTCGGTGCCCCAAGCTAGGGGGAGTAAGCACCAAGGGGGAGTCTTTGCAAAGTCCGTCTCTTCAACACCGACTTGTGCAACCTTTTTGCTTCGACAAAGGGGGAGAAATGAATAAACTCGTCTTCGAAAATCTTGTTTTTTGTGTGATTGAGTTTATGTATTGTCGGAATCAAAAAGGGGGAGATTGTTAATGCAATAATGCCTAAAAACGTTACTTGCATTTTTCGGTCTCTCTTAGTTTTGATTACGACAATATGTAAAAACAATCATTTACAAAAACAACGAAAAACGAATTCTTGAGTTCAAATATTTTTCATTTTACCCATTTTCACTTAAGGTATGAATAAACAAGTACTAACCTTAATCAAGTGATCAAGTGATTTAATCTTTTCTTAAAACTCACTTTTTATTAAGTGTGACAAGTTTTAATTAAACTTTCTTTTTAAGAAAATGTTTTATTAAATTAAATATTTAAAAATTTGAAAATGGCATATTCCCTTTGGATTTGGAATATCCCTTCTGGATATTTTCATAACCAGATATGACCTCCACCACTAAAGGACAAAAAGGGAGCGGAGTCTAGTCCAGCGGTTCCTTAGCTCCTAGGCGGTTCCTTATCGATAAGGTACCGCGGGCTAAGATAAGGAACCGCGGGCATATATAGCCGTTGGCCCTTTGTCCTATAAATAGTGGACCTTTCTCAGATTTTCAATTCACCTCTTTTGCACATCTATTTTCAGATTTAAACACTCTTCTTTAATCACTCAAATCTTTGATCATTTGTTTGATTACTACTTGTTTAAGAAGTGAATCTTGTTCTTCCATCCCTTCCTCTCCAAGTGCAAAGAGAAGAACACTATCCTTGTGAAGTGTTGAGTCCACCACCAAAGATCCATTGAAGATCTAATTTTATACATTTATTGTTGTGTCATAGTTGTGAAGATCCAAGTAGTTGTGTCTATTTGGAAGTTGTAAATGTACTAAGTATAGTTGTGTAGATTGGTCCTAGCTACGATTAGGGCTCGACTTTTATCTTAGAGTCGGAAATTGGTTAAGTGACGTGTACGGTTTTCTCCACCATAAGGAGCTTGTTGTGTAGTGAACTCTTGAGTAAGGAGTACTCGAGGAGTGGAGTAGGAACGAGGAGTGAGCTTCGTTGCCGAACCACTATAAATCCTTGGTGTTCGGTTTGATCTTTCTTTACCCTTAACTCTTTACATTCTTTATTCTTTGTGCATATATTTTTGTTAGTATTAGTTTAGTTACACTATCATTGTTCATATTGTGCATTAGAAGATTTCACATATTTCCTCAAGCCTAAGGTTTTTGAAAAAGGATTTTTGAAAACCACCTTTTAACAAGTAAATATAAGAAACTATTCAACCCCCCCCCCCCTTCTAGTTTCTACAGAGTGAGTGTCTATCTACTCAACAATCATTACTATTCTCTGTAAAACCCGTATTTAATATTTGAATATTAAATACGCAGTCTTAATTTTATATTAAATATTACAAATAAATAATTATTTAGAAAATAATTATTACGTTTAAGAAAATACGTATGTATTATTTTGTTCTCCAGAAAAGAATATTATGTTTCAAAAAACGTAAACACGAGAAATAATAAATACGTTTCAGAATGAGAATTTAAATACGAACTTTTCGTAAATAATCAAAACGCGAATTAAAACATAAAATGGGTACTAATGTTTTTGGGACGATTATTATAGAAACAAAACAGAAAGGAGTTTGGGCTTTGATCCCACTACCTCTTATAAACAAAAAAAATGCGGGGGTTCCCATTTCACTAAGAGTAAAGAAAAAAAAAAGGACGGGAACTAGGGTTCCTCCCTATTATGCCGACGGCTGGAAACAATGAACAAAGAAGAATAGGTTTTGATTTATTTGGTTATTCGAATTGGTGTATAAATCAGTCTCCTTAATCCATAAAAGGTATTCATCTCTTTAGTTTTTCTATATGAACGCGAATCCATCTCTTTTGTTAATGAATTCACGAATCGGCACATTAACCATGAAAGAAGTTTTGGGACAGTCGAATTTAGGGGATTTGGTCACGAAACTGAGAGTTTATAACTCTCGGTGGTGTGTTTTAATGGCCAGCTGAATCCAAAAACATAATCAAGGGTGTTTGGTTCGTGAATAGAGGGTGTCGGGTTGTTGGTCGGTGGGGTTTTGGTGTACAACCGAGACTTGAATGTCTCGGTGGTGCCTTGTTGATCAACTGCAGCCCAGAAACATAAATGGGGTGTTTAGGTTTAGTATACAGCAAGTAGAAAGGGGACATCAGGGTGTGTTTGGGTTTACGTCGCCCAGCAGGGGTGTTTTTGTTAGTAGTGGGTTCAAACAGGGGGAACCTAGGACAAAACAGTGGGAATTATCGTGCAATCAGTGGGAACAAAAGGGTTTATCAATGGGAAAATCCTGGACAGAAATTAAGGACTTTTAAATTAGAATTAGCGACGGTTTAGTGACGCTATTTTCTGTCACATATTTTTAGTAACAGTTTTTATGGACAGTATTAAGCCAAGTTTTTAGTCACACAGTTTTAGTGACTAGCAAGGGAGGGTTTTACTATTAATTCTTCGGTGGCTGATATTATGACAAATGGGTTGTGGCAGTGGCCACAGTCGTGGCTAGCAAAAGCACCCAATCTCAATAATGTGTTAGTTCTTTCTCTTATGCCGCATATTAATGATGTGGTTCGTTGGCGTGATGACATGGGTGTTCTATCTGAGTTTAGTGTCAGCAGGGCTTGGGAAGCTTTTCGTCCAAGAGGGCATTCTGTGGTATGGCAGCGGGTGGTGTGGTTCACACATGCTATTCCTAGACACGGATTCCATATGTGGTTAGTTCTTCGATCCGCGTTAAAAACTCAAGATCGACATAAGCAGTGGGATGTTGGTGATGCTGTTGATATTAATTCTCTCACATGCTTCTTATGTAAGCAACAACCTGATTCTCATTCGCATTTATTTTTTGAGTGCTCGTTCGCTTCCAAAGTTTGTTATTATGTTCGTGAATTGGCTGAGGTGGAACATATTCGTCCTAGACTTCAGGATATTGTGAACTATCTACAACCGTTGGCAAATGTTTGATCTGCTAAGAGTATTATTGGTAGATTGGTGGTGGCTGCAGCAACATATTTTATATGGCGGGAAAGAAATGATCGTTTGTTTAAAAAAACAAGTCGAACTCCCGAGGAGGTAAGGGATGTTATTATTGTCACGGTTAGATTGAAACTGGTGACGTTCAGATTCAAGAATCAAGATTCCGTGCAACGGTTACTCCTCAAGTGGAAGATGCCTAATTCTTTTCGGGTCTATGGTAGAGATTAGGGTTTTTATTCCTTTTTGTTAAGATTTGTGGCATGTCACAAAGTTTGGTTGTGTCAAGCTATGCTTGAGGTTAATGTGGTAATCAGCCACATTCCATTGTACTTCAATTTTCTGTGGTTAATATATCTTTACCGGGGTAACCCTTTACCCAAAAAAATAGTTTTAGTGACAGATTTGAATGTCGTTAGTTCTAGTAGACAGATTTTATAGATATTTGTTGAATTGTTTTAGTGCGACCGAGAAGGGGATATATCTCGGTAGGCTCGGGATATATTTAAAATGAGAAAAGTAAAGATTTTTGAATTATACCTTTTAAATTACTTTACTTAAATGAATGTTTTAATAATGTATTTAATGAATTAAATATAAACTAATTTTATAAAATTAAAAGGGTATAGTTTTATTATAGGAATTAAATTATTTTGGAAACTTTCTAATTTAGGAAACTTTCTATTTTTAACAGTATACCAAATATAGAATTAGTATAACGTCAGAGTACGTGTTATACCGTAATTAACAATAGAACAAGAATACGTTAATCAGAAATATTAGAACATTCAGACTTATCAGTTTATATACTACAGTAATACAAGAATAAATAAATTAATTAAGTACAGTTAAAAATAAATAAGACAAACGAATATCAGTTAACTTATTCGCGCCTTTATTCATGTAGCTCGCGTGAAATCAGAGTAGAGTTTCTGTCAATTGATCTCGGTCGGCTACTGGACACGGGGTACGGATTTTTCGTCTTTTCAGTAAGGACTTCCTTTCTATGCATGATTAGGATTCCCCGTCTGCAGCCAACTGTTTTCCCCAGAATATGATATAAACTACCCGAAATTATTTTAATAACTAAGATATTGCCTGAGCCTTATATACAAGCATGACCAGTTCAGCACTAGTTACGGAGGTACCGTAACCATGACACTTGAGGCACCGATGTCATGACTCACCTGCAGGAGAGTGATGTAACACCGTGAAAGTGCTGTATGATGCTAAGTTATTGTCTCAAGAGCTGTTTAGTATGAGCATCTCACTTAAGTTGTGACTCACTTGTGGATGTGATGTCCCGAGCCCAATGTCATTTATTTAATCCTATTTTACGAATATTTTTGAAATTTTAAGAAATTTTGTTTTCTATATATTTGACGGTTTAAGTTGAAACCAACGTTTACGGTCGTAATTTAACATTTGACGATTTAAGAAGAACCGATGACGACTACGATACCGACGGATGCCCAAAATTTACCTTTTATTATCGATTGATCGATATTTGAGTTTTTCGAGATTTTTATTTTTATTACGTGTTAAGTCAAGTCGGAACCATATGAATATTCGTTTTGTGTGTGTTTTAACCTTTGGAAAGTAATTTTGTGAAACCCCGACTTCCGTAAATTTTCAAAACCGACTACTAGTCGAATCCCACTCTTTATTAGTGTCGTTTAAACTTTAGGCCAAAAGATTAGACAAGTTGTCAAAAGAAACCCTCCCATTTTTATTTGTTTTTCTTACAAAATACACAAACACTAAAACACACACACAAACACACACTCAAAAATCAAAACCTCTCCCCGCTCCCTCTTTGAAACCCACGGCTAAACACAAGGCCACCACCACCACCATTTTTCGTGGGTTTTTGAAGAATCTAATCAAAGACCCACCTCCCTTTCATCATTGTAAGTGTTTTAATCCACTCATAACATACATGCAACAACTTGATTTTTCCAAGAATCAAAGATTTTTCAAAAATATGTTTTGATGTAATTAAATCATGAATTTGTTTAATTAGTGAGTGGGTAATATTAATTAACCCATAAAATAAGATGGGGATTTATGATTTTGGTTTTATACAACCCCAAAACCCACGAATTTTTGGGGGTTTTTGGGTGTTCATGGTGTTTGATGAAATGTGTCATGGGTTGTGTTTATAATGTTGATTTTGGTGTTTTTGAATGAGTTAAACATGTTGCATGCTTGATTTGTTAAATGGGTTTTTGAGTGGATTTGATATCCTAGGTGTTAGGGACTGATTAAGGTGTTTAGGAATGGTCATGAGGGGTTAAGTTAGGGCTAGGTGTCGTTAGAATGGATTGGAAACAAGTTTTGGAATGATTTTGGAAGGGTGATTTTAGACCAGATTGTTTAGGGCTCATTTTCGTAGGTTTAACTTTGTAAGCAGGTCATAAACATAGGATAGAGTTGTAGAGCTTTGTCTTAGCTTCGTTTTGGTATAAAGTAGAGCTTACGACTCCAAACGAGTCAAAAGTTATGATATTTTGAAAGTTCGTGTACCGGGAGATGAGAACCAACACAATCCGAATTTGTGTTTGGTTTTGGGTCAAATCCCGGGGACCATAGATAGAGTTTGGTAAATGTTTGAAAGTTGATTTTTGGTCTCAAACCTGCACTTGTGAGTCTATTTTTGGACTTAGGTGTTGTATTGGTCAATGGTGTATTTTAAATGGGTCAAACAAGTCTTGCATGTTAGAAGTGCAAAATCAGTCCTAAAAACTTATGTTTAGTAATGTGATGTGTAACGGGTCATAAAAGTGAAAACTTTTCATGGGATTAAATATGGGTTTTATACAGATCATGAGGCATTTTTGTGAATTTTCTTGAATGTTATACAAGTGCTTAAGTCGTGGAAAACAGCCCGTACTTTTGGTACGTACCGGTAAATTTATAAAATGAGAATCACTTTAAATACGTAGATAAATGATATAAGTCTAGTAACAACTACTTGTTTGGTTTTGGCGTGAGTTTTCATAAGCATTAAGTGTTTTGATTTGCGTGTGTTTAGTACAATAATGTACACGGAGTATTGATTTGGTTTTCGTACCTTGATTTTAGGTCAAGTGTTAGATTTTTCCGGGCATCCACGTCGTCGGTGACATTTCTCGTTACGTCTTCGCTAGAACTACTACTACTACGCAAGGTGAGTCTATAGCCTCGCTCTTTACTTATTTCAAATGATTTTACCCGCGAGGGGGATACATGCTATTTAAATGGAAATGAACATAAGTCATGAATGATTGTTGGACCCGAATGTTGCCTCGAAATTGTGTTGAGTACCTAGTTGCAAAAGGCCCTAATTTCATGAACTATTAACTATTGTTTAATCCTAGTGTGGATTGAAAATAGCCACTTATACAATTTGTAGTACTACGGGGCTAACGACCCAATGCTAGCCGAGAAGCTGTACGTTGAGTAAGTTCTGCGGTAGATTATCTTGTATGAGAGATAAGGTATAATTGCAACTGATGCCTTTAGAAGGGGCACTGGTTTCATCTGAATCACGCCGGTAATTATTACGCGGGTGATTGAGTTAACGGATTAGTGTCATGAGCTTAAACACAATTGTCATAACCTTGAAAATAGATTGTGAGTACGACAATGCTATTGAATGATCATGATTGGTTTTAATACTTATGTTCAACTTATTATTTGATAAACCTATAGATTCGCTCAACCTTTGTGTTGACGATTTTAAGCATGTGTTTCAGGTAACCAAGATTGATAGCAGCGGAGCATGCGAGGATGGAAGTTGTTGTGGCTTGGCGGTCTACTTTGTTTTTCCTCCCTTATTTAACTTAAAACTCTTTTATATTATGTCATGTGAACGAAAGTGTACTTTTGGGTTGAGATTCAGTGGGGACCTAAACGCAACTCTGTTTTGCATTATCTTGGGATTTGGAAAACTGTAGACTTTGATGTTTTAATCAATCTTTAATTTATGTTTAAACTTTTACGTCTCTTTGAGTCGTTTAAAATAGCTTATGTGTGATGATAACTACGTAGCACCCAAATGTTGTAGTTCCGCTGCGCATAGCATTTGTGGGGGTGTTACAGATTGGTAATCAGAGCCATGAGTTATAGAGAACTAGGTCGTTTTGAAAAATCCTAAACTATAACTTTTGGTGTCGTAAGAAATTGTCCAAGCACACAACTATCCTGCATGGCTCCGGTAAGATTTCTTTACCATCGCTTTATATTTTAGATGTATCCCTCAAACTAACACGAATTCCCTAGTATTTAGTAAGTAAATACTTTGATATATATTGAGATATATTGTTGTGTACGTTGAGTACTTATTATCGTAATTTACAAATTCTCGTAAGATTATCTTATATGTTGCATGTATTTGGCATAACAGGCTACATTGCATTACATGGCAACACTGTGTTGTAATCCTACGTGTATGTAGGAATTATTGTATGTATAAGTATGCATATACTATGGTATTTAAAGGCATTGCACGCGAAGCAATGGTCCTTGTGTGATTATCATACATTTAAAATGCGGTTTTGTTGAGAATTCAGCCTCACCGCCAATTATTAATCTTGATAATTAATTTATTATTCGAATAACCGAGTGTGAACCTCGTTTGATACTCTATATACGTAAATGATGCTTCGTAACATATTTTATATCGACTAGATCGATCTCGATTGTCGTTATCGCACTGTGATGTGTCATTTTGGACATTTTCTTTTGAAACGTAATTTACTTACGTATTACTTTATTTCCTTTATTCCTAATGGGTTTGATATGTTAGTTGGCGCAACTATAATATAGATGAAGTATAATCAACGATGCGTGCATCGTAGCGACGAATCATGTGTGTATATTATGAAATGTGGTTGAGGCGTGTTGCCATTTAATCGTTGTTTACTATTCTACTTGAATTTAAAAATGCATTTTAAAAAATAGACTAGCGTTGTGATCAAGCGTGATAGCTTGAAATTTGGTTGGTTTGTGTTAATTTTGTGGTGTACGATGTCGAGACTCATCCGAGGCCGATAACAACATTTAGTTGACATACATATTCTCGTTTCGTTTATTTCATTTCATTTTGTTGTTTCATTATTTTGAATTCGACATTATACATGACGAGGTCTGACAATTGTGCGAGTTAAATAAGCATTAAACTTTGTTGATCGAATGATTTAAACATAAAGTGTTTTACATATTAAATAAATGGCGAATGAAACTTTTGGATAAAAATGACTGATGATGTGTCTTGTAACAAGTAAAAATAAGTGTAGAGAAGAAATGAACAAAGTGAAATTATTTTTCCTTCAACCTTGGTTGGTAAATTGTAATAAGTAATCTATATTACTCGTAAAATCCTTATTTTTATATATTAATAATTTGATACTAAAAGCTTGTGATGGAACTGTCAAAATTTGTTTAATATAATTTGAAAAAGGAGTTTATAATAAAATTTACGATATGACTGTTGAGTATATATAACTTGGATTTAGTATGAATTAATTTTCGGGTCAATGTAGCAAACTTTTGGCGTATCTTGTAATATAAAACACGAGTAGAAGAATTGGTCATGTATTTTGGAGCTAGAGACTTTGTAAAAATTAGTTTTATTTTAAACATAAGGTCATGTTATATGCATTGGTATAAACTAGAACTCGTCACTCGTTGTAGTAAATAAACTGGGATAAAATCGGAATATACACTTTAAGTATGAAATTATACTGGTTGAAACAAATTACTAAATATTGATGGAACGTTATTTTATTCCGCTGTGAGATGTGTTAATTTTAAAATTGTTTGATAACGAGCTAAAGATTAAAGGTTAAATTTTATATATCTATGAATTATTGAAATAAGCATCTTAATTATTTATTATTATTATTATCGAGATTCAAGTGTCGACTAAAATCAGTAATTATCCGAAATAATACTACGTGAAACTTCGTTAGCATTTGAGTCGAATCGCGCGAATATGAGTTAACAAAACAGTTTTAAGGAAAACATGTATGTAATAAAAAGTCAAGGTTAATTTTAAGAGTCAATTGGACTAATTTGAGTTGTGTTGGTTACTTGTATATATGTGATAAGATAAGTCATAATAATAATAACGTAAAACTTTGAAAATTCTTACTACGTACGTTTTTGGTACTTAAGCTATGAACATTATTGAGATTTTGACACAAGTATGGAGATTTTCAAACCTAATGATTTTACCAGTTATAATAACCGAGTCACCGAATCAACTGATGTTAGAAATTTTCTTGCAATTGTAATTTTTCTAGAAATAAAAACTTTGTATAGATTGAAAAAAAAAATGAAAGGTATAAATTCTTTAATGGGGTAACACAAATTAAAAATGTGCAAATGTTCGGTTTTACAATATACAAGGTAACAGTAACTAGAAAATGCAAATGGAGCACCCAACAAACGCATATTTGTATTATTTTCTTAAGACGTAATATTTTGAGTCACGATGGTTCGATCGTACGACATCTCTTCTTTGATTTTATGAGTCTGTATCTAAAATTGAGTAGTCATGTGATTGTTTATTTTAATATTTTCCATGATATGAAACCATTATTATTATATTTATTTTAACGCTACTATTTCGCTAGTACTTGATGATGAGGGTATGTCACCCGGTATATTTTGTCATGTTCATGGACGTTGTGACTTTTCTTCTTTCGGTTAATGGAACCTAAAAATTCTGTATTTACTTGAATGATGCTATGAATCTTCATTAAATTGGTTATTTATTAATACTTAACAAAAGCGAGGAGGCGAAGCCGCTTTACCGAATTGTAGAGGTGAAAGAACTCGATCTTCCTGGTGTAATTGTTTCTATTTGACCAAGTGATTATTCTCCTCTCCCCGTATACCTTGGTGGGATGTGTGTGCAACTCGAGACGATGGGAATTATGATCGTTGTTTTATTTTTATTTTATTTTTACGCTTGTGTTGATATTCGATTTTTACTCCATGTATTCGTAGACCGCTGTCGTTATCCTGAGACTTTTGTCATATATTTGAAGTATTTTCATTTCTAATGTAGTTAAATTTTAGTTGGCAATTATATTGCTCGTTTACCTTGTTCGATCTCATTGATTTTTGATTTTATTTCTTGTTGTGCTTGCAATGATCTTTAATCTTGAACCACCTTACTGTTATTTTGTGAATAGTCTATTTTGAAAATATGTGTGAGTGTGAAATGTTTCGTTTAACCAAATGTAAATGGTGTCGATTTATTTACTTAATTATTTATTTATTTTCTCATAAAAAGGCAAAGTAAAAGTATGTTTTCAAAGTGGACGAAAAATGTTTGATGTGTTTCCTAAAACGATAGTAACAATATTTTCCCATTTAAGACTCCATTTCAAATAATTTAATTATTTTGAAAATTATGTCGAAAGCTTTTGTGGTCATATTTGGTATGTAATAATAATGTTTGCGTCATCACTCGATCCTCAATTATGCACAGCTTAGCTAACTATGCATAATTCAGGAAGAGTCCTATTTTGTTAATTGTCGTTGCTTGGTCCTCAAGTATGCATGATCTAGCTAATTATGCATAGTTTAGGAAGCGCAATGTAGTTTCAAATAAATTGGTCATCTTTAAAACCGGTAGTGTTTTTGATAAATGTTTGGATGAGAACGTTTTAAAAATGGTGGTTCCTTATACAAGTAATCGTATTCTCTTTGATTCCTAAAGAAAATCCTGAATTTTATGTGTTCCTTGAAATCTTTTCTTTCGTTTGGCGTTGACTTGGTAAGTCGCCTTGACCAAGTAATTTTGGAAAATGTTTTTATGTGTTGAATGTAACATGCGAATTTCATCGGAATCACGAGGGTGTTGATAAAATACCAAAGGGGCGCGAATCGACACTGAGAAGAGTTTTTAACAAAAATAGAAGACTTCCGAAGTAGAGGAAAACCGAGTTCGAATAACTCTGAGGGAAATGACGAAGACTTCTCCTACATCAAATGTATCGTACTTTATATATTTTCTTTTCTTGTTCTTTTGATATGTCAACGACACGAGATAAACTGTTGAAGTTTACCAACTGTGCATCGGTAGTTGGAAGACAATTCCATTTGCCGTCTTCGTTTATTTAAGTGAGGAATCCTCTTTGCTTGACTCAGCCATCCTTAATTATCGATGGTTAAACGATAGATTTCCATAGTTGATGTTTTTGTGGTAAACCCTTGCCTTTCATGTATTTATGTGGTAAGTGATCTGGTCGAGTGATCGTAAGTTGTGAGAACTTGAGACGACATTGTCCAATGAAGTCTGATCATGGAGAACACGTGCCATGTAATATATTTCTTTTTATATTTAACTGTGAACGGTGATGCTTGTTGAGGTTTTGACCATGTTTGGGATGAAAGTAAGATGGTGTTCTTGTAATATATATATATATATATATATATATATATATATATATATATATATATATATATATATATATATATATATATATATATATATATATATATATATATATATATATATATATACTTTGGGTATGGATCCGTGTGTGAGCACCCTGCGATGGCATATGTTTGTATTTTATTTTTTTTGAATATGCATCCATAGCTAGCAAGCTCGTAAACCTTCTTTAACTTACAATTTTTCTTTTGACTGGACTCATCCGGTATCCTGTCAATATTTCTTATTTTATCATGGCTTGGCTGATTAGCAAGCATGAGTTAACTTGATTGAACTGATTGATTTGGCATGGTTTGGCTATGTTGCAAACATGTCATAATGTGATTGTATGTGTTTCATAATGGCTTTTGTGTTTGATTGGATTGTGATGTCTTCGAGAGAGTTATGTATACGTCGAATGATTACCGTATCGATGAACTCATTTTTGACGAAATAGGTTTGTATGTACATAATATTGCGATTAAGGTGATTTTGTATGACTAGTATTAGTTACTTCGTATCGAATATTCTGAGCATTTTCGATGGGGTTATGTGTGACCCGTGCGATTTTATTTTGTGAAGTAATTGTTTTTATGAGATGATGGACTAAGTGAAAGGACGATTCGAACGTTGGAAGACGTGCTCCGAGCGTGTGTGATTGATTTTGATAGTTGTTGAGACCGACACTTGCCGTGGTAGTACCTTTGTACAACGACTTTTACCATGTTAGCCTTGAAGCTGTAGCATTTGAAGAATTACGTTGATGAAAATGTAGATCGCTAGTTGGATAGAATGAAGTAGGAAAAAGTAAGTTGAATGGACTTGAGAGGATTCGAGAGACTACGGAAGAGATGGTGCAGATTTAGAATCACTTGTTAACCGCGAGAAGCTGTGGTAAGAGATGGGTTGATAACCGTAGGAAGAATTTGAGAAATTGAAGTGGAGATCATGGATCGAGATGTTGAGAGATTGAAGCAAGGTATAATCCTCATGGTGAAGGTGTGATGGAACCCGAGACGTGAACCGAAGTCCACATCGGAACGTAAAGACCTCTTTAGGAAGAAGTACCCTTATCTTCCTAGTAGTACAAAATGCGAGTATAAGAACCGGAGAGCGCCGGGACGTCGCTCCCTTAAGGAGGGGAGGATGTAACACCGTGAAAGTGCTGTATGATGCTAAGTTATTGTCTCAAGAGATGTTTAGTATGAGCATCTCTCTTAAGTTGTGACTCACTTGTAGATGTGATGTCCCGAGCCTAATGTCATTTATTTAATCCTATTTTACGAATATTTTTGAAATTTTAAGAAATTTTGTTTTCTATATATTTGACGGTTTAAGTTGAAACCAACGTTTACGGTCGTAATTTAACGTTTGACGATTTAAGAAGAACCGATGACGACTACGATACCGACGGATGCCCAAAATTTACCTTTTATTATCGATTGATCGATATTTGAGTTTTTCGAGATTTTTATTTTTATTACGTGTTAAGTCAAGTCGGAACCATATGAATATTCGTTTTGTGTGCATTTTAACCTTTGGAAAGTAATTTTGTGAAACCCCGACTCCCGTAAATTTTCAAAACCGACTACTAGTCGAATCCCACTCTTTATTAGTGTCGTTTAAACTTTAGGCCAAAAGATTAGACAAGTTGTCAAAAGAAACCCTCCCATTTTTATTTGTTTTTCTTACAAAATACACAAACACTAAAACACACACACAAACACACACTCAAAAATCAAAACCTCTCCCCCTCCCTCTTTGAAACCCACGGCTAAACACAAGGCCACCACCACCACCATTTTTCGTGGGTTTTTGAAGAATCTAATCAAAGACCCACCTCCCTTTCATCATTGTAAGTGTTTTAATCCACTCATAACATACATGCAATAACTTGATTTTTCCAAGAATCAAAGATTTTTCAAAAACATGTTTTGATGTAATTAAATCATGAATTTGTTTAATTAGTGAGTGGGTAATGTTAATTAACCCATAAAACAAGATGGGGATTTATGATTTTGGTTTTATACAGCCCCAAAACCCACGAATTTTTTGGGGTTTTTGGGTGTTCATGGTGTTTGATGAAATGTGTCATGGTTGTGTTTATAATTTTGATTTTGGTGTTTTTGAATGAGTTAAACATGTTGCATGCTTGATTTGGTAAATGGGTTTTTGAGTGGATTTGATATCCTAGGTGTTAGGGACTGATTAAGGTGTTTAGGAATGGTCATGAGTGGTTAAGTTAGGGCTAGGTGTCGTTAGAATGGATTGGAAACAAGTTTTGGAATGATTTTGGAAGGGTGATTTTAGACCAGATTGTTTAGGGCTTATTTTCGTGGGTTTAACTTTGTAAGCAGGTCATAAACATAGGATAGAGTTGTAGAGCTTTGTCTTAGCTTCGTTTTGGTATAAAGTAGAGCTTACGACTCCAAACGAGTCAAAAGTTATGATATTTTGAAAGTTCGTGTACCGGGAGATGAGAACCAACACAATCCGAATTTGTGTTTGGTTTTGGGTCAAATCCCGGGGACCATAGATAGAGTTTGGTAAATGTTTGAAAGTTGATTTTTGGTCTCAAACCTGCACTTGTGAGTCTATTTTTGGACTTAGGTGTTGTATTGGTCAATGGTGTATTTTAAATGGGTCAAACAAGTCTTACATGTTAGAAGTGCAAAATTAGTCCTAAAAACTTATGTTTAGTAATGTGATGTGTAACGGGTCATAAAAGTGAAAACTTTTCATGGGATTAAATATGGGTTTTATACAGATCATGAGGCATTTTTGTGAATTTTCTTGAATTTTATACAAGTGCTTAAGTCGTGGAAAACATCCCGTACTTTTGGTAAGTACCGAAAATTTATAAAATGAGAATCACTTTAAATACATAGATAAATGATATAAGTCTAGTAACAACTACTTGTTTGGTTTTGGTGTGAGTTTTCATAAGCATTAAGTGTTTTGATTTGCGTGTGTTTAGTACAATAATGTACACGGAGTATTGATTTGGTTTTCGTACCTTGATTTTAGGTCAAGTGTTAGATTTTTCCGGGCATCCACGTCGTCGGTGACATTTCTCGTTACGTCTTCGCTAGAACTACTACTACTACGCAAGGTGAGTCTATAGCCTCGCTCTTTACTTATTTCAAATGATTTTACCCGCGAGGGGGATACATGCTATTTAAATGGAAATGAACATAAGTCATGAATGATTGTTGGACCCGAATGTTGCCTCGAAATTGTGTTGAGTACCTAGTTGCAAAAGGCCCTAATTTCATGAACTATTAACTATTGTTTAATCCTAGTGTGGATTGAAAATAGCCGCTTATACAATTTGTAGTACTACGGGGCTAACGACCCAATGCTAGCCGAGAAGCTGTACGTTGAGTAAGTTCTGCGGTAGATTATCTTGTATGAGAGATAAGGTATAATTGCAACTGATGCCTTTAGAAGGGGCACTGGTTTCATCTGAATCACGCCGGTAACTATTACGCGGGTGATTGAGTTAACGGATTAGTGTCATGAGCTTAAACACAATTGTCATAACCTTGAAAATAGATTGTGAGTACGACAATGCTATTGAATGATCATGATTGGTTTTAATACTTATGTTCAACTTATGATTTGATAAACCTATAGATTCGCTCAACCTTTGTGTTGACGATTTTAAGCATGTGTTTCAAGTAACCAAGATTGATAGCAGCGGAGCATGCGAGGATGGAAGTTGTTGTGGCTTGGCGGTCTACTTTGTTTTTCCTCCCTTATTTAACTTAAAACTCTTTTATATTATGTCATGTGAACGAAAGTGTACTTTTGGGTTGAGATTCAGTGGGGACCTAAACGCAACTCTGTTTTGCATTATCTTGGGATTTGGAAAACTGTAGACTTTGATGTTTTAATCAATCTTTAATTTATGTTTAAACTTTTACGTCTCTTTGAGTCGTTTAAAATAGCTTATGTGTGATGATAACTACGTAGCACCCAAATGTTGTAGTTCCGCTGCGCATAGCATTTGTGGGGGTGTTACAAGTGATATCCCACAGCGTTCTACTCAGCTCAGCTTGGCCATTTTATCAGTATTATTAGTGGGGCGTATGGATGCATCCTAGGCTATCAATTTACAGTTTATCAGGTGAATGTGGAGTATGCTCTATATCCTTTACATTGGAGCTGATCGCTCCACCCAGCATATTATTTAGAGTTCACCCCTCTACAGCATGACGAGGTCACCCCTCCAGTTATTCATGCAACAGTTGTTACAGCACATGGCCTATATAAGCTCTTGGCAATTAAAATACAGTAAATGCATGTTTTCAGATTTAAACAGATAACAGTTCAGCTTTATTATTTATATATCAGACTTATCATATTATACACAGATTTCCGCTGCAGCTTTACTTATCAATCTTACAGCTCCAGTATTTTATCATCTGTTTCATTTCAGTATTTCTTATCATGCTTTGTATCTTTTCACTGAGCGTTATACTCAGCCGTAGTTCTTTCATGTTCTAACGACAGGTACACCAGGACACTCTTATGATCTTGAGAGCATGTGCATTGGATGGAAGCTATCCAGATTTCTTACTTTATGCACTCCTTACATTATTCTGCTTAGTTGGACATTGTTTAGTCCTTTTCCTTCAGTATTTACTTTTCATGTTTTGAGCTTATGTTTGGATTACCGATGTTTGATTCTGGTATATCCTTTATGGTTAGTTAATGTTTTAGGACATTTACCTTATTCTTTGATGACATGCCATAAATACACGTAGCAGTCCACTTATCCAAGTGGGGTGTTACAATTATGGTATCAGAGCTATAGGTTCGACCTGTAGGCTCTAAAAACTTGACTTGTGACTAGTGGGTAGTCACCAGGAACTTCTCAGATTTTAGCGTTGTTATCTTTCATGTTTCTCATGCATTCATCATTCAGTTTTATTCATTTACCAGTCAGTTTTCTTAAAGTTTTGATGAAGTAAAAGGTTGGTATAGGACTGGCCATATTTAATCGCATGTGCTTTTTAGAGAATTCTCGTTTTGGTGAACTGACCATAGGCCTTCACCCTTGCCCATTCAGATTTTTGTATAGATGAACTGATCATAGGCGTTCATCCTTACTCATGTCAGATTCATGTTTTCAGTCGAATATTACTTGGTGAACCAGCCCATATACGTTCACCAACGTTCATATCAAATTTTCATGCTTTACAGTCGAATGTTGTTTTGTGAACTGATCCATAGTTATGCACCTTTGTCATATCAGGACATTTCATAAAATTTTGACAAGTATGGATCGAACCAGAATCGCCCATACTTAGTCACATGCTTTCCCCTGTAAATTCTGTAGATTGAACCATAGCCATCCACGCCAGTTGTTATTAAATCTCAATTGACTATACCTTTATGTTCTTGATAACAATCAAGTTTCATACCCTCTAGTGGATGTCGTTTTCATACTGATTAAGTTCATTTCTCCTTATGAGGATTTCTTTTTCAGCAAGGTGATGATATTTTCATGCTAAAGAGTTACAGTAAAATCCTGTTTTCATAATAAATCATGTTTGATCTTCATCAGGCATTTCGTCATGCTTGACCATTGTTGAAATTTTGTTTAAACATATTCTTGAACCTCTATACAATCAGCATTAAGTCAATGCAGGAATTACCAGGCTATCACGTTACCCATTTTAGATCAGTCTACTAACGTTTAAATCAATTTAATCCTTGATCATGTCAGACAAGTGACACCAGTATTGATCATTCCATACAGTTTCCACCAGTGCCATGTACAGTATTCCATATGTGCCCCATGTACAGTGTCTCAGTTATACTCCATATACAGTATTTCATGTGTACTCCACGTACAGTGTCTCAGATATACTCCATGTGCAGTATTCATTTGAACGTCATGTACAGTAGTCCAGGTGTACTCCAGGCACCCTACTCCATGGATATTGCTAATCGACCCTCAATCATCTCAGGCGTCTCCACTTGTCGATATTCTACCAGGTGCTGATGCTGCTCGTGAGTTGAAGATTTTACCAGATGCATGATGCTGCTAACACTTTGAAGACCTCACGAATGTTGATGTTGCTGATACTTTGGAGATCTCTCAAGATACTGATGTCGTTCTTACTATGAAGACTTTGCAAAACAAGGACGAAAACTATAAGTTTGAAATTTCTGACAAGAATAAATTCCAACCATCAGACACTACCATTCCATTCCATACTCTTACCTTTCACACTTCACTCAGCTGACCGTTCATTCAGAAGAGTGGGAACCGGAACCCAACCGGCCACTCAGCAGAATAGTTACATGAATCATGGTCATGATAATGACTGTCATAAATTGATAGACAAAGCAGTAGTGACAACCACCGTGCTTATAATTGATCAGTTAGTAACCATCGGAACTCCGGAATGGACGTGACAAGAAATACAAGAGGTCAGTAGTCTAACCGGTCCGCCAATCCTAGCAGTTACTAAAATTTTTAGCCTTGACAGATTCACCCATTAAAATACATGTCCAGACAACAGTCAAGACACAGGTCTCAGGTATCATTCAAAAGACACATGTCAGGACACCAGTAATGGTACACGTCATACGAATATTTTTTCAAAATACGAGTCAGAACTCATAACTCCAGTATGTTTATAAACCAGGCCCTTAGTAATTCTGGGTACCCTTCAGAAAGGGATATACCGTTCTATTATGCCACACATGAAACAGATCATAAAAAAATCCAGTCACCACCACTAGAGTATTATTCAGGTTAAACATGCAGTATTTATTCTGTGAAGTTACAGACGAACACATTCAGTGAAAATCACCATGTTTATTTCACGTATTCCCATGATAGCTTTATTTTTAAAACATGTATTTACCGACCTCCCAGCCAGAAAGGACTCCACAGTACCACCCTTGTTTATTAAAGTTCTCCTTTCCGTTAACGACGAGATTCGTCTTACTAGATCCCAAATATATTCATTATATTTCTGCCATAAAAATCAGTACGAATTATTTCTGCCTTACAAGCGCGTGACTTATCAGTCTATAGCTACGAAGACTTTCTAGCCACCAGTTATGATCCACTTCTGAAATTCTTAAATTTATGATCAGCAGATTTTCTTTCTTCAGCATTTCCAGAAGTAATTGAGAAGGTGTTCCAGAAATTCCTTCCTAACCATGAGACAGAATTTAACATTGAGCTTGTCTCAAGAATAGAACCTGCTTTCAAAACTCTTTATTCCAGGGCTTCAGCTAAATTAAAAGAGCTGCAGCAATTGCTGCAAGAGTTACTGGAACGAGGCTTTATTTGCCCTAACGCACGAATAGGAGGTGTACCGTTTTTGTCTATCATAAAGAAGGCCGATAACATGAGATCATATATCGACCACCGGAAAATTTACCAGATCACCATTCTTAATCGATATTCATTCCACATATAGAAGGTTTACCTAACCTGCTATGATATCTTAAATATTTTCCAAAACATTTCGCGACCATGACACCAGCAGTGGTGAGAGAAGAACATGATGTTTTTTCCAGATTTCTGTTGAACACGTACAGTCTCTCTAAAATTTTGACTTATACGTCTGGGATCCCTAATGCCCCAGCTATAGTATGGAAATTATGAATAATTTTATTTCGACTTCGCAGACAAAATCGTCAGTATGTTCTTTCATAACATCCTGATCTCCTAAATTCTGGAGAAGAACATGGGAATCATCTTTTCACGATCCTACAGATTTTCTGATAGGAGTAAATTATATACGCAGCTTTCGAGTTCTAGATGAACAAGGTGGCATTTTTGAGCAACCCCATTTCAGTAGAAGAAATTTCAGACAATCCTGCGAAGGTGAAGGCCATCACCTGATGGTCCCGACCGACGCCTGTGAACGAAGTACAAAATTTTCTAGAACTCAATTGACTGCTACCGCAGAAATTGCTGACAGTCCTCACTAAAAATTCTTCCATGACTATTCAACCAAATTTCCACCAAAATATCCCATAGTCCCAGGTAGAATTTTGATAGAAACCGTATCACACATTGATACAGCTATGTTCATATCTAGATGTCTCACATACCGCAGGTTCAAGATAGAACGCCGTCATGATAGTGAGTTACTACAATCCTTAGAAATTTCCGAACAGAAATGAGATTAATTTTCATGAAATCATTATCAGTTACCACAGACTCAGAAAAAAAAAGTATGGTACTATCCAAGTCATCGATAACCATGTAATCAGCCTGCACGTTTTCTTCATCCGAAAGGATTACGTAGTAGCGGACCTGCAGAAAATTTAGCAGTAAATTGTACGAATTCAAGGTATTTCCATCGACCATCATATAAGACAGAATTCATGTTCACGATCATGTGTATGTTTACGTTCACTTTAGGTTCACGTTTATTTTCACGTTTATGTCTCATTCACAGTACGATGCTGTTTCAGTTCATGTTTATGATATCTCATGATTTAAATTCCCGATTCGCATTCATTACATTGTTCACGAGCAGATTCGTGTTCCATCTCGCGATACACATTTCACAGCTTGTTACCGAATACGGTTAAAGAAAACTTATGAAACCAGACCCAATTTTGCACAACTTTTATATAACCAGGCAGGCGTTTCACATCTCAGGTCATATCGTTTAGCATTCCTTCCTCAGTCAACATATGTTCATGATATGTTCTAGTATCACGTTCACAGTATGCTTCACGTATCACGTTCACGTAATACTTCATGCACGGTATTCCTCATAAAATCACGAGCCACGTTCAAAATTGCTCACTTAGCACGTTCACAATTGTTCACGTATTTTGTTCCTATGTATTCTCAGCAGCTTACTCAGAGAGAAACATTATCTTTTCAGGATAATCACACGTACAGTTTCATGTACACTTGTAGAAATGCTAAAACGGATCCGGTGGTCTAATGTGGTGGAAGATGGTGGTGGAAGCCATTGTTGGCTTAGAGAGAGAGAGAGAGGTTAGATGTGTGTGAAATGAATAGAAAATGTATTAACTTGAAAAGTGACACAACCAACACCCCTCCTTGGAAGCTAAGGAGGGGTATATATAGTCACACACGACATGCTTAACAGTACAAGAACCTAGTCTAGTCTAAACGTGTGTGACTATGATAACTAATGGGAATTCTTAAATGTCGTCACATAAAGTGAGTTTCCAACAATCTTCCCCCATGGGACGACGTGTAGAATTCCTTACAATATTTTTTCCTAACAAGTACATAATGATAAGAACAAGAGCTTTCATGAAGCGTCCAATGCTGATGATGTCTTCTGAGGCCTTTGACTTCAAAACGACTCATCTTTAACTTGTAGTAGAAATACTGTAACGGCACGAGCTAAGTAACCCATACACTTCTGATTAAGGAGAAGCTTCTGAATTAGCTTCCCCCTAATTCATGCCACATAAACTTGATGCAGAAGCTTTTGAAATAGCTTCCCCCTAAATCGACAATCCTCGTAAGCAACTTCAAAGCTTTCAATAAAGCTTAGAATGATTAAGCGCACAGCGGAATCTAACAAGCAAATCCCATCATATAACATGATAATATTGCTAAGAGAGATTGAAAGTTTGGGGTACACCAAGTAGATCAACAACTTCTCTTCTCACGCTTGAATAATTCTTCCCCCTGAGAGTTCAAGTTATGCATACCAGAAAGAATCAAGACATTTCTTCCCCCACATGGTTGAAGAAAGTAAACCAATCCCCATTATGAAGCTCAAATACTGAAGTAGACACTTTATCCCATTCATGAAGTTGACATCGTAACACCAGAGTCAATTAAGTCCCGGAAATGCACATATCTTCTTCCGGAGATGCACCAGAGTCAATTAAGTCCCGGGAATGCATGTAGGATAATGATGATGAATAATTGCAACAACTAAACAATTAATCATCGAATCAGTAGTGTACCGTTTAGAGATTGATAACGCCACGAGTTAAAACACTATTTTTCTCTGCGGCTATGACAAATGTCATCCCGGAATGTCTTCAAATCAAAAGAAGGTATGAAGTTCATCACGTGTACTCGTTGTGCGTTCAATGTGTCTTCTTCTTCCCCCTTGATGGTTTCGAAACTCGGAACCATCAATAAATTGTAAGCACATGAACCTGAAAATCTCGAGAGAATAATAAATAAGCTTAATTATATTCGGTGAGAATCAGCTGTTGATTGAAAATCTCTTCTCATAAGCTCTCCATGGCCAGCTTTACCAACCCACTTGAAGGCAATTTGAAGTGACCACTGATGGAATGAACCAGATACATCAAACATGAAACAGAATAAGAATCCTTCGATCTTGTGACTTAAGCTTGCACTATTGTTGAATGAAGAACGGTGGATAAAATTTTAAGTACCCAATGCATCACTAAAGATGTCTTTAAGTACAACCCCTCTTGAAATTATCCACGTCGACTAGGCGCGTGACACTTAGTACAACAAAGTAACCCCTTTGAGTGATAGTTATCCGAGTCATCAACCATCCACCCCGAACCCGGAAACCAGATAACCAAGTCTTCATTCTAAGATGAAGCACGAACAAGTTATCTATTGAAAGATAAAATAAAGACACGCCTTCGAAAAATCCGTCTCCAACTTCACATAATTTATACCTGATCCAAAAAAAATCTGTAATCACTAAAAATCGCCAAATTTTTCTTCGTCTCGTCTCAAATAAATCTTGTCACATATTCACGTATTTTTGTCTTGTCACTTTGTCAAACCACTTATAAAACTCGGCATTCATGAACAACGGATCAGTCCGAAACATTTTTCATCCTAATTTTTCAACATCAAATGTCTTAAAAAAATGCGAGCAACACACTTTTTGGAATGAGCAAAATTGGACGTTGTATACATGTAATCCATTTTTATTTTTTTTACATGGATGAAAGCACTACACGGACCAAAACACCACTAGTGAAAGCAAATGGGCCCATATACATGCATATTTTATCAACATTTGCATACTGTTGAGCGAGTTATGACAAAATATCTTCTAATATTTCATTATCGCAAATATGGTCAAGTCGTTGTCAGACACATATTAATATGACATGTAACGTGGCACTTACAACTTTAGACCAAATGCATGTTCGACCTATTGTAAATTAATCTCAGCCTCTCTCATTGCTCAACATAATCATATCCGGTTTGCCCATATGTCTATGCCCGGTCCATCTATTTTGGGTATAAAAACTTCCAACCCTAGTTTATCTCATACTTAACTTAACCATCCGCCCCCAAAAATTTCCTCTCTCAAACCCTCACATCGTTAACAACGACCCTCATCTGTATCTCAGAGTAAACAAAAACAATCAATCTCAAATATATCTCAATTCTTCTTTACAGTCAATCACCAACAAGATGACCAATCAAACGAACCCATTCCACCTATGGTGACATGATCAGTGCCACTTTAAATCACAATTACCACCGATAATTTATGAACAAAAATTGTTTGAATCATTAGAAAGCCAAGATCCAAAACGATTTCTTCTTCAAGATCTTTAACAAGATCTCGGGTAGGTGATTATATGCATGTCGGTTTTTCTGTGTTGTCTACATGAATCGAAAAAAAAATAAGAGCAAACTCTTTAGTTTGAACTCTTTGCTTTGATTCAAATAGTAAAAGTGGGTAAACCAAACATGGATCTGTGATGCATGTGTTAAACGAAAAAAAAATCTTTTGAAAGATAAAAAATCGTTTAAACAATCTGAGATCTTTCTGTATCTTGATTTCTGTTTCGATGCTTTTTGATTCATAGAGGGAATTAGGTGACGATGGGATTTAGGATTAGATTGATGGTGTTGTGGAGTAATAAGGTTGGAGATTAGAGTCAAACTCAGTGAGTGTCCTGAGTCAACTCGGTAATGACCGAGTTGACTCGGTTGAGATGGGTCGGTTTGGTCACGTTACGTTTTTGGTCCCGGGTCATGTGTTAAACGAGTCAAGTGGTCAAGTCTTTGTATCGCAATCTTTAAACAGTTTCATCGCAATCACAAACCGTGACCCATCGCAATACAAAACATCCATCGCAATGTTGCGAGTAAACGGGCAGCATGACGTCTTGGCTGTGCCATTGCGACAGGTCAGCCACCCATCGCAATGTGACTCATCGGAATGAGTCCCGTCGCAATGGGTATGGCGAACCCATCGGAATGTGTGAAAAACACCCCATCGCAATAATGCGATTGTACCATGAAGAGAAATCCAAAAGTGGTCCTTGTTCCGTTTTTTCAGGGATCTTGTTTCTGGGCAGATTTTTCTGGCAAATATGGGTTTTTCACCATCATCTTAAAAAATATAACCCAGAATATAGATATAAAAAAAAATTCTGCAAGATACGAACGACATAATCAACAACTTGACCATGATAAGTTGACAATATTTTGACCAGTGATATAGATATGGACCAGAAAAAAACATATGACAGTTTGTATCGGTTGGACAAAAATAAAAATTTGACACATGATAACCAACTGTTTGGACAAGAAAATAAGCATGACGTGACAAAATTTTTTGACAAAAATGGACAGAATTAATATAAACCGAGACACAAGAAAAAATTAGACCACCAAATCGAAAATATAATCACGATCCAAGGATGGAACCGTGGCTCTGATGCCAAATGTAGAAATGCTAAATATGATCCGGTGGTCTAATGTGGTGGTAAGTGGTGGTGGAAGCCATTGTTGGCCTAGAGAGAGAGAGAGAGAGGTTAGATGTGTGTGAAATGAATAGAAAATGTATTAACTTGAAATGTGACACAACCAACACCCCTCCTTGGAAGCTAAGGAGGGGTATATATAGTCACACACGACATGCTTAACAGTACAAGAACCTAGTCTAGTCTAAACGTGTGTGACTATGATAACTAAAGGGAATTCTTAAATGTCGTCACATAAAGTGAGTTTCCAACAACACTACATACTATAGATTATTCATTTTTATCAGATTCAGAAAATCCATCTTAAGTATAGAACCAGAAACTATTCAACATCATCAGGACAGGGTCATCAGGACCAAGATTTTGTTCATTATGTTTAGACCTTTGAAGGAATCGTTTCGAGCGGGAAGCCACTCGAAACGGAGGAGTCCATCCGGACCTCTCATTCATTTTCCTTTAATAAATCCAGTTATGTCCTTTCAGTCATGTCACGTTCCATGTTCTCTTCAGCCATGTCATGTTACATGATCATTTCAGTCATGTCAGGTTTATACCTATCAGTAGCATTATGTCTTAATTAGAAGACAAATTATCCTTCAGCTTATTTGTCTTTTCAGTTTACGTGTTCTTTCAGTTCTTATAACTTCATCAACTTATTACCTTTAATTCGAGGACGAATTTCTTCTTTTTAGAAGGGAAGAATTGTAAAACCACGGTATAATCGCATCCTTAATTCGAGGACGAATTATTTTTTTTAGATGGAAAGAATTGTAAAACCCGTATTTGAAATTTTGAATATTAAATACGCAGTCTCAGTTTTATATTAAATATGACAAATAAATAATTATTCAGAAAATAATTATTAAGTTTAAGAAAATACGTATGTATTATTTTGTTATCCAGAAAAGAATATTACGTTTCAGAAAACGTAAACACGAGAAATAATAAATACGTTTCAGAATGAGAGTTTAAATACGAACTTTTCTTAAATAATCAAAACACGAATTAAAACTAGAAAATTGTTACTAATGTTTTTGGGCCGATTATTATAGAAACAAAAGATAAAGGAGTTTGGGCTTTGAGCCCACTACCTCTTATAAATAAATAAAAATACGGGGGTTCCCATTTCACTAACAGTAAAGAAAAAAAAGGACGGGAACTAGGGTTCCTCCCTATGATGTCGACAGCTGGAAACAATGAACAAAAAGAAATAGGTTTTGATTTATTTGGTTATTCGAATTGGTGTATAAATAAGTCTCATTAATCCATAAAAGGTATTCATCTCTTTAGTTTTTCTATATGAATGCGAATCCATCTCTTTTGTTTAATGAATTCACAAATCGGCACACTAACCATGAAAGAAGTTTTGGGACAGTCGAATTTGGGGGATTTGGTCACGAAACTGAGAGTGTATAACTCTCGGTGGTGTGTTTTAATGGCCAGTTGTAACACCCCCAAATTTATACAACTCAGTACAGCGGAAGACTAGTTGGTGTTACGGGATAGCACATTACTCACATCATAGACAACGCATAAAAATCGCGTCGTTTAATAATAAATCATTTCCATTCATCAACATCAAAGTTACATCGGTCCCAAGTCATTTTATTTCATACAAAGTTTTACAAAGTATTTGAATGGAAAAATATTGTTTAAGTGCGGGCCATGAATTCTTGTCGTCTTCCCGAGAATTACCTTCAAGTACCTGAGATAAAACATGTTAAAAGAAAAGGTCAGCGATAACGCCGAGTGAATTCATAGAGTTTAGTAAATTCCATCAATATAATATCAATACAAAAATATTACTGAAAATCATTTTTGTACAAATCGTTTTGATAGGCCATAAAATAGCCAAAGTCATTTTATACAAATCTTTATCGAAAATCATAATATAGGCATTTGCCTTAAAAACCGTTATACGAATCATTATCGTTAAAAACACCATACAATACGTTTTTGCAACGTTGTATAGATTAAATAAAACCATTATATGAATATGGTTATAAAAAGCCTTAAAAATCATTATACGAGCCAATGTCGTAAAAACGTCATACAATACGTCTTATGACGTTGTATAAAATCAGATAAAAACCGTTATATGAATATGGTTATGAAAACCAAAACACAAACATAATATCAATAGTATGACCCTGTATTGCTAGTCAGGCAATACATCGTAATTCGGAGCGTCTAGTAATATTTCGGTGATTGGATTATTATAAGCCGCATGACATTGTTACCTTACTAAAACCAAAACGGGTAGCTAACCCGATACCAATTTTGCCCATCTAAAGTAGCGTGTCGTCACAAAGGTCACGCTATGGAAATCTTCTCATACATAAATTCGCTTACCAATCAATGTGGCACGACGGGGATCAACCGTCAAGGCACGAACTGGGGTGATCGTCCCTAAATAGTACTATTAAATGCATAAGCGTCTACCAAATCCCGGTAGTTCACAATTCATGCTAATGGGACTTTTAGTGACATAACCTAACTTTAATAATCCATTTAATTTCATCTATCGGGTCCTTTAATCATTTATCGGGTCATACAATCGGGTCATTCAATCATTCGGGTCCAAAATCAATAAACAAACAATCGGGACAAATGGTGTCCTATTTTATAAAAACTAACATGTTATCTCCCTCGCGGGTTTATAAAACATTTATAAAAACATTTAAAACAGTGCGAGGCTATGAACTCACGTTGATGTGGGAAGGCGATTATCGGCGATTTGGATGTACGGTACGTGCTTCCATCACGGAAACATAGACAAATAATACTCGGTCTTAGACTCATGTCCAATGACTTTATAAAAATAACAAGTATGTATACATATGATGATTATATATATATGATGATCAAGTGGGTTTACATATTCTCGTTTACTCCTTTTAGTGTTATATGTCGATAACTTTTATATTAGTTTACTAGTTTTACCCGTTTACGTGTCTTAAGTACAATAAGCTTATTATAAGTTATTTAACTTATTTTAATCCATTTTGTACCTATATTATCAGTATGTATACTTTCCAAGTTGGGCCTAAATGGGTTAAGCTCAATAGATTCTTTTTACAAGTTTTTATCCTATTTAGTCAATTTATTAGTCCAATATGTTTATTTAACTTGTTAATGTCCGTATGCCCTATAGTTCGGGTTTTATCGGTTTTTACTTGTCATACATGTCTATATATCAGTATATAAGTTTTATAAAGTTTTCATTAGACGGGTCCAACCATCTAAGTTTTATTTAACAAAAACGTTAATTTTACGGCAATAGCCGAAAAAGTCGTAAAAATCATGTTTATAGTTTTTATTACTTATAAACATTATTTCATCACCATTTATATAATTTATCCATTTGATTACCCTTTTATATATATTTATATAAATAAGTTTTTATAAGTTAGTGGGTTTTTATTTTACATTTTATATATTAAAATGTGAGTGCTTATATAATAGTATTATTCTTTAATTTCCAAAAATCTGATTTTTAACTTCATCTTCACCAAAACTGCCATATCTTGAGTTCTATATGGAGATAGAAGCTCAAATTTTTATCACATAAACTACATGATATTTGCTACATTTAACTCTTCTATAGCTACTGTTGAATCATCTTCTAAATATTTTCTAAAAATCGTCCAAAACAGTAACCTCAGATTTATACCTTAAACTTGTTTTGATCATATCTCACTCATTATTTTGATTCCATTGCATGGTCAACTCTCACATGTGTACAAGACTCATAGCTTACTGTAAATCCATTCTACTTCAGTATTTTATCAGTTTACCATATGGTTCTTTACTGTTTTTATACAGCCTATCATTTAAACAAGATTTTAACCTTGTTTCTTATGGTTTTTCACCTTTTTAATCATGTTTATCAACAACAAATCCCCACATAACATTTTTATCATCATATAATCATCATAAATATATACAATAGGAAATAAAATACATGTTTACATAATCATAATAACAAGAGGATGAGGAGGACAATCTTTATACCACCATGATGATGTAGGTTGATCAAAACATGGATTTTGATGGAGAAACTTGTGCATAGCCAACACCATCTTCAAGACCACCATTCTTCATGTATACCTTGTGGAAAATCAGTCCCAAGACACCATGAAAACTCCTCCATGGATTTTATAATCACCACCATTCAAGAGAGCTTCAAGAGGGCTTCAACATATGTAGAAATAACATAGGATTTTGTGGTTAATTTTGATCAAATGAGGGTGTTCTTGGTTGGATATACACGAAATCATAGAGAGAGTAGAGAGAAAATGTGTGTGGTTTGCATGAGTGGGAAATGATGGAAATGAGAAGAGTGGTTTTGGTTGCTAGTTTTGGAGATAGTGGGGTGTAAGTTAGCTTACAAAGTAAGCATGGCTTACACATGTATACTTGTAGCTAACATGATGCCACCTGAGCTTGTGGTGTTATGCTAGTGCCATCCCATTTAAGCTAGTGGGGTGGGACAATGTATTTTGTCCCATCTCACTAGTTTACGGGTATTTCTCGATTCTAGTTTTCTCGATTTGCGTGCCCTCGGTTCGTTTTACGAAAAATGTTTTTATAAATTATGAATCAACGTCACAAAACGAATCCAATAAAAATTGTCTCATCAAAAACGGAGTTCAAAAACGTAAATACGTAATCCTAAGGTTTCCGGTTTAGTCGTAAAGGGCGTTAAAATAAAATCGTAAGTCCTAATCTCTTCTCGTAAATTTGTGAGTTTATGAACTAACATAAATTTAAAACTCCAAAATAATATTCACGGATAAATTTATTTTCTGAAATGTCGGACTGTCACCAAAGACGGTGTATGTAAACGTAAGCACGTAACGTTGAATCCTCAGGTTTAGACGCAGTCGATGCTACTCCGAGACGTAAATCCAAATTTCTTCCCAAAAATAAGTGAGTTCATATTGTATCATTAAAATAATATTTTCAAATAATATTTGAGAATAAAATATCAATCGTAAATTGACGGATTGTCACAGCATTTACCCCTAAACAGGATCTTTGTCCTCAAAGATCATCTTACCTTACTACTCGCTTCTTATAGAGTTAAAGCCACGTGGGTATTCCCTCCACATTCGGTCTTTTCTCACATGTGTATTCATTATAATACGTGAGTTTCATCAAACATAACTACGGGAATAAGATCAGGCTAAATGTTGACTTATTTTCTCTATCCATGATGTTCACGGGTTTCTGATGAATGCAACTTTTCGCCGATCTAAGTTTTACTAAGAACAATCAGATTTTCACTTGATAGATACTCCATCAAGTTCGATTTACGAATCATAATTCACGCAGTCTTTGAAGTCCTAGGGTAGATCCAGCTTATATGCCTTTCAAACCAATCTTTTATATCATCTCAATAGTCCCATATAACGGGGACTTATATCCCATGATTTGTCAGATCATGAATTCATTTTTCCAAGGTTAAAAATTTTGGCATAACTTCGCTACCCATTTGGCACTTCAAGATCTACATTTCATATTCACATAACCTCCTGCCCACTATCGGCAGTTAATAATCAAATCCTAATTTCAACAATCATTTCAGATTTCGCGGGTCGGGTATTTTGTAAGGTTAGGTTTGCCATCATAGGAAACCTTAAACCTAAAAGACATGTCCAACTCACAATAGGTGTATGTCGGGTGTCTTTATCTCAAATCCTACTTACAGATGCTTCTAATATTTAGATCCTAACAAGATTCGATCTCAATCCTATTATGATGATTATCAATGATAATATCTCCAAAGGAAAACGATTATACGGTCTATTACCAAAGGTCAATCATTCAAACATAAAACAACACTTATATTACCTTGTATCATTACTTTACCTCGTCCCTTCGATTTGGGGTGGTATATAGTACTCTCATCAAGGTTCGTTCTCAATGATTTTTGAGCAAATCTCTAGAAATTCGATGCGAAGCGAAGATCTTGATAAAGATGTTCGATACAGGCACACTATGTTTACATAATTCTTTTGCATTTATCATTAACGGGAATGATATTAGCAGATTTGGTCAGTCTGTCGACGATGACCCAAATCGAATCAAATTTAGATGATGACCTTTGCAATAGCTAAACGTTTACTAATGTATGAGACGATGTATGCCTTCATAATTCGTCATCAGTACAACTTCTTTAGACAAAGATACTTTTAGTCATAAATGACATACATATAATACTTATACTTACAAATTCCAACATAACTATATCTCACAATTTTCCATATTTAGGCAACCATAAACGGCCCTTTAAAACATTTAACGCTATTGGCTTCTCAATTTTTAATGGTTCACATTAGCCGCGAACCTCTTTTAGTATCTATATTATCCTTCTTACAAACATCGTTTATTTTTATATCGCTTTGTAATTTATTTTTGCACCTTCATTATTAAGGAACATGTCCTAACTGGTTCTTTATCTTTTCTACATAATGCGTCGGTATCTATATTCACTTCTCATGATGATATAATTATCATGTTCACAATTCACTCAGATATTCTTTCTATATTATGCGTCAGAAATTACGTTCACTTTCTTCAAGAAATAAATGTCACAACCGTATTTATTCAAAACTTCTTTCTTCATATCTTCTATGTTTTAGTTTCGTCTCATCTATCATTTTTATCCGTTTTACTCAATCTGTCGTCTAAAGCGTCGATAATTATTATAATTAATTAACTAATAAATTTTCAATTTTTATGAAATGTAAACATAAAGATTTTAAATTTCTTAGTTTGACCAGTTATATAAAATGTTCAAAATAAATTTGAATTTAATTAACAAGATTTTCGTTGATTTATCCAAAATATTTAATAAGATTCGTATTTGTTCAAAAAATCTTTGGTTTATACTTTAGTCAAAATTTTCTTATTTGAAAAGTAAAAATTGTTGTTTCAAATTTCAAATCATGGTTCAAATGGTTTCCTCAATCCCTTTTAGGTTATCTTGAGGTATACACAAACATTTACCCCTAAACAGAAGTTTAGTTAAATGGTTTGTGTATAAGGGAATAATCCCTTTAAAAATCCTTTGTTAAAACATTTGTCAAAACATATTTCCATTTCTTTTTGGTAAAATCCAAAGTCTTAAAAGGGCTCTTAATTTTTGAAGAGTCTATATGCATACATCTTACCATTATTAACCCAACGATCCTTTTATGTAAAGGATTAAGTCCTTAATCACATGTTAAATATTTAAGGTACATGTTTTCATTGTTCGGCCAGTTCAGGGCAATCTATAAATAATTATTAACTCATTCTTATTCTTATAAACAAACAAATAGTTCTTAATGATCACGAGCACGAATTTATCAAATTACAGCCTACATACGTGATTCATTAAATTTATGAATACTACATGTGCATCGGTCAATCCAAACGACATCACGTGAAACTCATAATGTTCATTAAAAGTACCGGATGTAGTGATTGGAATACATAATCTTTTTCGCAGATGCGAAGTTTGATGATAACCATGTTGAGGATCAAAAACCTTGTAAATGATCGAACAAATCTTCCATTTCGAGTTATGGATATCGTTTTCGATTGTCAATTTACTCAGTTCACAGTAATCTATGAATATAAGGAAAGATAACATCATAGCTCTTCAGGATGACAGGCTTGGTATAATAAAATCTTTCTCCGACAACTCTTTCAGTTGTACGGTAATTCCTTTAATTCAGATGGTGCTGACGTACAGTGCACAAGCCACAAGTGCAACACCGGAAATATAATCAATACCAATTTCAACTTGCCTTAATGGCGAAAGTCTAGGTAATTCACCAACAATACTTCCTAAAGTTTCAGATAATGGAAACATCTTTTAATAAATTCATATTAGGTTCTTTCTAGATTATAATATCTAAGACTAATTCACAACCCTTCACGGTAAAACTTCAAGTCTAAATGCATGATAAAATCAGCCATCAAGAATTATTTAGATCACTTTTGATAATCAACATCTTATCATTTAGGGAATTCTACTCGAGTTCCCATCAATTAAGACAATGTCGTCATGTCATAATCAATCAATCCATTCTACTGGCACTATCAACTTTCCAGTTTCATTGCCGTCGATAAGATGTGAACTTCTCAAAAGTCTAATAATAATTCATAATCCTTCACGACTTCAAGGATATATGGAGACATAACTAACCTTAAAAGAGTAAGGTCAACGCATAATCTATGCGATAGAATTTCAAATCAGATACAGACGAAAACATTTAACGAATATGAATATATCCCATGTTTTCAGAATTTGAGTACGCATTCTAAAGCTCCTCGGATCGTTACCCAGGTCATTCAGATGAGTTCAAATCATAAGAAATGATAGGAATGTCGATACATCCAGTCGGGTATCAACACTCGGTAATCAGATACTTCTCCTAAGAATCTCACTACGGGAGAATTGGACAAGAAAGAATTGTCAATTGTCAAATAAGACAATTTTCACAGATGAGTAAATTCAACTCAGAAGAATAGATGCTACAGGCACATATGTAGGTGTCCCTAACATTATGTCCATATTTTTCACTTCTTGCAGATCTCATTAAAATTTTTAATCTTTCACAATCCTCAAAGGAAATGTAGTGCTTATTAATCAGTTTTATGGTGACTACTAATCAGTCTTGCATAGTCCATTCCAAATTGTATGTAGGCGCGCAACTATATACAATTTCAAGATTAACGATGCAATACTCAATTCGTCAAAATTTTATCATCATGTTTATAATAAAAACATTTTCATACTTAATTCTTAAATAAGAATCAAGAATAATTTTACAATGATTTTCTTTGTTATGAAAACAATTAGGTTTCCAAAGCGTCTCATAAACAACTTCATTTTGATATCAATCACTTATAAATCTCACTTTGAATAATCCTTATTGTGATGAAAAATAAATTTTCTCAAAGGATACCGTTTTAACTTATAAAAAAACAATGTGTGATCTGCAAAAGAGTGATGAAGAGTTGTTCACCAAGAACTAACTTCAATATATCAAGAAATGAGCTTAGCCAAGTAATCATGAGGTTCCTGATCTCGATGGCACTCAACAAGAATAATCCACAACGCAACTCAATTCGAGATGAGTACGTGCTCAATGGTTTTATCACTAATGCTAACATTAGTAAGAAGCAAGAAAAGATAGATAACATCAATACATGTAGAATTTAGCAATCAAAGGTAGTCTTTTCATTAATGACAAACAAGTCAAATTGTACCGTAACACATTACGTGTTACTATGTCATACAATTCTCAAAACTCATCCTACCAACTGATGTCTCAGTTAAGTTAGGGATTTTTAAAAGATACCACAATGAATACTAATCTACAAGAGTCATTAGGTGTTCCAAATGTCCCAGAAGATCCATCGGTCTCAATTCAGAAGAAGATTTCTTCAATTTATTTCTTGGACACTGGGCATCTTCGTTAGTGGACAATGGCCTAGGAACAACCCTTAACACAAACTAAAATCATTTAAAACCTTATAATTCAATCACAAAACTTAACGACTTCTATTAATAATCTCATATTCCATATGGGTTAAATTTTACTTCATTCAAGTTTCAACCAACTTATACTCAATGCAATATCCTACCTCATATTCCAATACTTTCAATCTTATTCTTAGGCCTTAATAGGGCAATGAAAGCTCAATATAATCGACACTTAGTTTCCAATCCTATAGCTCTTACAACACTAGTTATCAAATGAGTCACTAGTATAAGATGACTCGATGATTCAACTAGACTTCTCGGAAAGGTATTTGTGGCATGTGGCTTTTGGGTAATGATTCCAATGACAGCCTCAAGTGCAACATTCACCCTTTCGATTTCAAATCTAAGAATTGGATGACAACGAATCAGATGACATCTTTCTAGGTGATAACGTTTTGTCAAAATCCACTCTATAAGGAAAGATCGTCATGACATCGATATCAGATTTAATCTCGCCAATTCTTTTTCAATATCACATTCAACTAATATCTACATTTCTACGAATATCAACCATTTGTTGGGATCATAGATATCCACAACTTGGTTTAGATATAGAATAGCTAGAATTCCTACGAGAATAGCTTCGATTAATTTACTAGGGGATTTAGGGTTCCTTGTGACAATCTACGTCGTATAAATACCTCGTATAAATATCAAAATAATCATCAAACAATCATGTAATAAAATTACATCATATATATATATATATATATATATATATATATATATATATATATATATATATATATATATATATATATATATATATATATATATATATATATATATAATCCAAGTTATATATATATTAAAATAACACTTCTCAGTCTGGCCTTGTCGGTAACTCGGGAATTCTTCGGCACCGTTATAGTCAAAAGATTTTTAGACATTTTTAGAAAAATGTTTATAGTTAAAAGATTTTGAAATGTTTTATTCAAAACCTTGATTTTAAAAATCTTTCGTTCTCTATAACGAGAGCTCTGATACCAAACTGTAACACCCCCAAATTTATACAACTCAGTACAGCGGAAGACTAGTTGGTGTTACGGGATAGCACATTACTCACATCATAGACAACGCATAAAAATCGCGTCGTTTAATAATAAATCATTTCCATCCATCAACATCAAAGTTACATCGGTCCCAAGTCATTTTATTTCATACAAAGTTTTACAAAGTATTTGAATGGAAAAATATTGTTTAAGTGCGGGCCATGAATTCTTGTCGTCTTCCCGAGAATTACCTTCAATTACCTGAGATAAAACATGTTAAAAGAAAAGGTCAGCGATAACGCCGAGTGAATTCATAGAGTTTAGTAAATTCCATCAATATAATATCAGTATAAAAATATTACTGAAAATCATTTTTGTACAAATCGTTTTGATAGGCCATAAAATAGCCAAAGTCATTTTATACAAATCTTTATCGAAAATCATAATATAAGCATTTGCCTTAAAAACCGTTATACGAATCATTATCGTTAAAAACACCATACAATACGTTTTTGCAACGTTGTATAGATTAAATAAAACCATTATATGAATATGGTTATAAAAAGCCTTAAAAATCATTATACGAGCCAATGTCGTAAAAACGTCATACAATACGTCTTATGACGTTGTATAAAATCAGATAAAAACCGTTATATGAATATGGTTATGAAAACCAAAACACAAACATAATATCAATAGTATGACCCTGTATTGCTAGTCAGGCAATACATCGTAATTCGGAGCGTCTAGTAATATTTCGGTGATTGGATTATTATAAGCCGCATGACATTGTTACCTTACTAAAACCAAAACGGGTAGCTAACCCGATACCAATTTTGCCCATCTAAAGTAGCGTGTCGTCACAAAGGTCACGCTATGGAAATCTTCTCATACATAAATTCGCTTACCAATCAATGTGGCACGACGGGGATCAACCGTCAAGGCGCGAACTGGGGTGATCGTCCCCAAATAGTACTATTAAATGCATAAGCGTCTACCAAATCCCGGTAGTTCACAATTCATGCTAATGGGACTTTTAGTGACATAACCTAACTTTAATAATCCATTTAATTTCATCTATCGGGTCCTTTAATCATTTATCGGGTCATACAATCGGGTCATTCAATCATTCGGGTCCAAAATCAATAAACAAACAATCGGGACAAATGGAGTCCTATTTTATAAAAACTAACATGTTATCTCCCTCGCGGGTTTATAAAACATTTATAAAAACATTTAAAAGAGTGCGAGGCTATGAACTCACGTTGATGTGGGAAGGCGATTATCGGCGATTTGGATGTACGGTACGTGCTTCCATCACAGAAACCTAGACAAATAATACTCGGTCTTAGACTTATGTCCAATGACTTTATAAAAATAACAAGTATGTATACATATGATGATTATATATATATGATGATCAAGTGGGTTTACATATTCTCGTTTACTCCTTTTAGTATTATATGTCGATAACTTTTATATTAGTTTACTAGTTTTACCCGTTTACGTGTCTTAAGTACAATAAACTTATTATAAGTTATTTAACTTATTTTAATCCATTTTGTACCTATATTATCAGTATGTATACTTTCCAAGTTGGGCCTAAATGGGTTAAGCTCAATAGATTCTTTTTACAAGTTTTTATCCTATTTAGTCAATTTATTAGTCCAATATGTTTATTTAACTTGTTAATGTCCGTATGCCCTATAGTTCGGGTTTTATCGGTTTTTACTTGTCATACATGTCTATATATCAGTATATAAGTTTTATAAAGTTTTCATTAGACGGGTCCAACCATCTAAGTTTTATTTAACAAAAACGTTAATTTTACGGCAATAGCCGAAAAAGTCGTAAAAATCATGTTTATAGTTTTTATTACTTATAAACATTATTTCATCACCATTTATATAATTTATCCATTTGATTACCCTTTTATATATATTTATATAAATAAGTTTTTATAAGTTAGTGGGTTTTTATTTTACATTTTATATATTAAAATGTGAGTGCTTATATAATAGTATTATTCTTTAATTTCCAAAAATCTGATTTTTAACTTCATCTTCACCAAAACTGCCATATCTTGAGTTATATATGGAGATAGAAGCTCAAATTTTTATCACATAAACTACATGATATGTTCTACATTTAACTCTTCTATAGCTACTGTTGAATCATCTTCTAAATATTTTCTAAAAATCGTCCAAAACAGTAACCTCAGATTTATACCTTAAACTTGTTTTGATCATATCTCACTCATTATTTTGATTCCATTGCATGGTCAACTCTCACATGTGTACAAGACTCATAGCTTACTGTAAATCCATTATACTTCATTATTTTATCAGTTTACCATATGGTTCTTTACTGTTTTTATACAGCCTATCATTTAAACAAGATTTTAACCTTGTTTCTTATGGTTTTTCACCTTTTTAATCATGTTTATCAACAACAAATCCCCACATAACATTTTTATCATCATATAATCATCATAAATATATACAATAGGAAATAAAATACATGTTTACATAATCATAATAACAAGAGGATGAGGAGGACAATCTTTATACCACCATGATGATGTAGGTTGATCAAAACATGGATTTTGATGGAGAAACTTGTGCATAGCCAACACCATCTTCAAGACCACCATTCTTCATGTATACCTTGTGGAAAATCAGTCCCAAGACACCATGAAAACTCCTCCATGGATTTTATAATCACCACCATTCAAGAGAGCTTTAAGAGGGCTTCAACATATGTAGAAATAACATAGGATTTTGTGGTTAATTTTGATCAAATGAGGGTGTTCTTGGTTGGATATACACGAAATCATAGAGAGAGTAGAGAGAAAATGTGTGTGGTTTGCATGAGTGGGAAATGATGGAAATGAGAAGAGTGGTTTTGGTTGCTAGTTTTGGAGATAGTGGGGTGTAAGTTAGCTTACAAAGTAAGCATGGCTTACACATGTATACTTGTAGCTAACATGATGCCACATGAGCTTGTGGTGTCATGCTAGTGCCATCCCATTTAAGCTAGTGGGGTGGGACAATGTATTTTGTCCCATCTCACTAGTTTACGGGTATTTCTCGATTCTAATTTTCTCGATTTGCGTGCCCTCGGGTCGTTTTACGAAAAATGTTTTTATAAATTATGAATCAACGTCACAAAACGAATCCAATAAAAATTGTCTCATCAAAAACGGAGTTCAAAAACGTAAATACGTAATCCTAAGGTTTCCGGTTTAGTCGTAAAGGGCGTTAAAATAAAATCGTAAGTCCTAATCTCTTCTCGTAAATTTGTGAGTTTATGAACTAACATAAATTTAAAACTCCAAAATAATATTCACGGATAAATTTATTTTCTGAAATGTCGGACTGTCACCAAAGACGGTGTATGTAAACGTAAGCACGTAACGTTGAATCCTCAGGTTTAGACGCAGTCGATGCTACTCCGAGACGTAAATCCAAATTTCTTCCCAAAAATAAGTGAGTTCATATTGTATCATTAAAATAATATTTTCAAATAATATTTGAGAATAAAATATCAATCGTAAATTGACGGATTGTCACAGCATTTACCCCTAAACAGGATCTTTGTCCTCAAAGATCATCTTACCTTACTACTCGCTTCTTATAGAGTTAAAGCCACGTGGGTATTCCCTCCACATTCGGTCTTTTCTCACATGTGTATTCATTATAATACGCGAGTTTCATCAAACATAACTACGGGAATAAGATCAGGCTAAATGTTGACTTATTTTCTCTATTAATGATGTTCACGGGTTTCTGATGAATGCAACTTTTCGCCGATCTAAGTTTTACTAAGAACAATCAGATTTTCACTTGATAGATACTCCATCAAGTTCGATTTACGAATCACAATTCACGCAGTCTTTGAAGTCCTAGGGTAGATCCAGCTTATATGCCTTTCAAACCAATCTTTTATATCATCTCAATAGTCCCATATAACGGGGACTTATATCCCATGATTTGTCAGATCATGAATTCATTTTTCCAAGGTTAAAAATTTTGGCATAACTTCGCTACCCATTTGGCACTTCAAGATCTACATTTCATATTCACATAACCTCCTGCCCACTATCGGCAGTTAATAATCAAATCCTAATTTCAACAATCATTTCAGATTTCGCGGGTCGGGTATTTTGTAAGGTTAGGTTTGCCATCATAGGAAACCTTAAACCTAAAAGACATGTCCAACTCACAATGGGTGTATGTCGGGTGTCTTTATCTCAAATCCTACTTACAGATGCTTCTAATATTTAGATCCTAACAAGATTCGATCTCAATCCTATTATGATGATTATCAATGATAATATCTCCAAAGGAAAACGATTATACGGTCTATTACCAAAGGTCAATCATTCAAACATAAAACAACACTTATATTACCTTGTATCATTACTTTACCTCGTCCCTTCGATTTGGGGTGGTATATAGTACTCTCATCAAGGTTCGTTCTCAATGATTTCTGAGCAAATCTCTAGAAATTCGATGCGAAGCGAAGATCTTGATAAAGATGTTCGATACAGGCACACTATGTTTACATAATTCTTTTGCATTTATCATTAACGGGAATGATATTAGCAGATTTGGTCAGTCTGTCGACGATGACCCAAATCGAATCAAATTTAGATGATGACCTTTGCAATAGCTAAACGTTTACTAATGTATGAGACGATGTATGCCTTCATAATTCGTCATCAGTACAACTTCTTTAGACAAAGATACTTTTAGTCATAAATGACATACATATAATACTTATACTTACAAATTCCAACATAACTATATCTCACAATTTTCCATATTTAGGCAACCATAAACGGCCCTTTAAAACATTTAACGCTATTGGCTTCTCAATTTTTAATGGTTCACATTAGCCGCGAACCTCTTTTAGTATCTATATTATCCTTCTTACAAACATCGTTTATTTTTATATCGCTTTGTAATTTATTTTTGCACCTTCATTATTAAGGAACATGTCCTAACTGGTTCTTTATCTTTTCTACATAATGCGTCGGTATCTATATTCACTTCTCATGATGATATAATTATCATGTTCACAATTCACTCAGATATTCTTTCTATATTATGCGTCAGAAATTACGTTCACTTTCTTCAAGAAATAAATGTCACAACCGTATTTATTCAAAACTTCTTTCTTCATATCTTCTATGTTTTAGTTTCGTCTCATCTATCATTTTTATCCGTTTTACTCAATCTGTCGTCTAAAGCGTCGATAATTATTATAATTAATTAACTAATAAATTTTCAATTTTTATGAAATGTAAACATAAAGATTTTAAATTTCTTAGTTTGACCAGTTATATAAAATGTTCAAAATAAATTTGAATTTAATTAACAAGATTTTCGTTGATTTATCCAAAATATTTAATAAGATTCGTATTTGTTCGAAAAATCTTTGGTTTATACTTTAGTCAAAATTTTCTTATTTGAAAAGTAAAAATTGTCGTTTCAAATTTCAAATCATGGTTCAAATGGTTTCCTCAATCCCTTTTAGGTTATCTTGAGGTATACACAAACATTTACCCCTAAACAGAAGTTTAGTTAAATGGTTTGTGTATAAGGGAATAATCCCTTTAAAAATCCTTTGTTAAAACATTTGTCAAAACATATTTCCATTTCTTTTTGGTAAAATCCAAAGTCTTAAAAGGGCTCTTAATTTTTGAAGAGTCTATATGCATACATCTTACCATTATTAACCCAACGATCCTTTTATGTAAAGGATTAAGTCCTTAATCACATGTTAAATATTTAAGGTACATGTTTTCATTGTTCGGCCAGTTCAGGGCAATCTATAAATAATTATTAACTCATTCTTATTCTTATAAACAAACAAATAGTTCTTAATGATCACGAGCACGAATTTATCAAATTACAGCCTACATACGTGATTCATTAAATTTATGAATACTACATGTGCATCGGTCAATCCAAACGACATCACGTGAAACTCATAATGTTCATTAAAAGTACCGGATGTAGTGATTGGAATACATAATCTTTTTCGCAGATGCGAAGTTTGATGATAACCATGTTGAGGATCAAAAACCTTGTAAATGATCGAACAAATCTTCCATTTCGAGTTATGGATATCGTTTTCGATTGTCAATTTACTCAGTTCACAGTAATCTATGAATATAAGGAAAGATAACACCATAGCTCTTCAGGATGACAGGCTTGGTATAATAAAATCTTTCTCCGACAACTCTTTCAGTTGTACGGTAATTCCTTTAATTCAGATGGTGCTGACGTACAGTGCACAAGCCATAAGTGCAGCACCGGAAATATAATCAATACCAATTTCAACTTGCCTTAATGGCGAAAGTCTAGGTAATTCACCAACAATACTTCCTAAAGTTTCAGATAATGGAAACATCTTTTAATAAATTCATATTAGGTTCTTTCTAGATTATAATATCTAAGACTAATTCACAACCCTTCACGGTAAAACTTCAAGTCTAAATGCATGATAAAATCAGCCATCAAGAATTATTTAGATCACTTTTGATAATCAACATCTTATCATTTAGGGAATTCTACTCGAGTTCCCATCAATTAAGACAATGTCGTCATGTCATAATCAATCAATCCATTCTACTGGCACTATCAACTTTCCAGTTTCATTGCCGTCGATAAGATGTGAACTTCTCAAAAGTCTAATAATAATTCATAATCCTTCACGACTTCAAGGATATATGGAGACATAACTAACCTTAAAAGAGTAAGGTCAACGCATAATCTATGCGATAGAATTTCAAATCAGATACAGACGAAAACATTTAACGAATATGAATATATCCCATGTTTTCAGAATTTGAGTACGCATTCTAAAGCTCCTCGGATCGTTACCCAGGTCATTCAGATGAATTCAAATCATAAGAAATGATAGGAATGTCGATACATCCAGTCGGGTATCAACACTCGGTAATCAGATACTTCTCCTAAGAATCTCACTACGGGAGAATTGGACAAGAAAGAATTGTCAATTGTCAAATAAGACAATTTCCACAGATGAGTAAATTCAACTCAGAAGAATAGATGCGACAGGCACATATGTAGGTGTCCCTAACATTATGTCCATATTTTTCACTTCTTGCAGATCTCATTAAAATTTTTAATCTTTCACAATCCTCAAAGGAAATGTAGTGCTTATTAATCAGTTTTATGGTGACTACTAATCAGTCTTGCATAGTCCATTCCAAATTGTATGTAGGCGCGCAACTATATACAATTTCAAGATTAACGATGCAATACTCAGTTCGTCAAAATTTTATCATCATGTTTATAATAAAAACATTTTCATACTTAATTCTTAAATAAGAATCAAGAATAATTTTACAATGATTTTCTTTGTTATGAAAACAATTAGGTTTCAAAAGCGTCTCATAAACAACTTCATTTTGATATCAATCACTTATAAATCTCACTTTGAATAATCCTTATTGTGATGAAAAATAAATTTTCTCAAAGGATACCGTTTTAACTTATAAAAAAACAATGTGTGATCTGCAAAAGAGTGATGAAGAGTTGTTCACCAAGAACTAACTTCAATATATCAAGAAATGAGCTTAGCCAAGTAATCATGAGGTTCCTGATCTCGATGGCACTCAACAAGAATAATCCACAACGCAACTCAATTCGAGATGAGTACGTGCTCAATGGTTTTATCACTAATGCTAACATTAGGAAGAAGCAAGAAAAGATAGATAACATCAATACATGTATAATTTAGCAATCAAAGGTAGTCTTTTCATTAATGACAAACAAGTCAAATTGTACCGTAACACATTACGTGTTACTATGTCATACAATTCTCAGAACTCATCCTACCAACTGATGTCTCAGTTAAGTTAGGGATTTTTAAAAGATACCACAATGAATACTAATCTACAAGAGTCATTAGGTGTTCCACATGTCCCAGAAGATCCATCGGTCTCAATTCAGAAGAAGATTTCTTCAATTTATTTCTTGGACACTGGGCATCTTCGTTAGTGGACAATGGCCTAGGAACAACCCTTAACACAAACTACAATCATTTAAAACCTTATAATTCAATCACAAAACTTAACGACTTCTATTAATAATCTCATATTCCATATGGGTTAAATTTTACTTCATTCAAGTTTCAACCAACTTATACTCAATGCAATATCCTACCTCATATTCCAATACTTTCAATCTTATTCTTAGGCCTTAATAGGGCAATGAAAGCTCAATATAATCGACACTTAGTTTCCAATCCTATAGCTCTTACAACACTAGTTATCAAATGAGTCACTAGTATAAGATGACTCGATGATTCAACTAGACTTCTCGGAAAGGTATTTGTGGCATGTGGCTTTTGGGTAATGATTCCAATGACAGCCTCAAGTGCAACATTCACCCTTTCGATTTCAAATCTAAGAATTGGATGACAACGAATCAGATGACATCTTTCTAGGTGATAACGTTTTGTCAAACTCCACTCTATAAGGAAAGATCGTCATGACATCGATATCAGATTTAATCTCGCCAATTCTTTTTCAATATCACATTCAACTAATATCTACATTTCTACGAATATCAACCATTTGTTGGGATCATAGATATCCACAACTTGGTTTAGATATAGAATAGCTAGAATTCCTACGAGAATAGCTTCGATTAATTTACTAGGGGATTTAGGGTTCCTTGTGACAATCTACGTCGTATAAATACCTCGTATAAATATCAAAATAATCATCAAACAATCATGTAATAAAATTACATCATATATATATATATATATATAATCCAAGTTATATATATATTAAAATAACACTTCTCAGTCTGGCCTTGTCGGTAACTCGGGAATTCTTCGGCACCGTTATAGTCAAAAGATTTTTAGGCATTTTTAGAAAAATGTTTATAGTTAAAAGATTTTGAAATGTTTTATTCAAAACCTTGATTTTAAAAATCTTTCGTTCTCTATAACGAGAGCTCTGATACCAAACTGTAACACCCCCAAATTTATACAACTCAGTACAGCGGAAGACTAGTTGGTGTTACGGGATAGCACATTACTCACATCATAGACAACGCATAAAAATCGCGTCGTTTAATAATAAATCATTTCCATCCATCAACATCAAAGTTACATCGGTCCCAAGTCATTTTATTTCATACAAAGTTTTACAAAGTATTTGAATGGAAAAATATTGTTTAAGTGCGGGCCATGAATTCTTGTCGTCTTCCCGAGAATTACCTTCAAGTACCTGAGATAAAACATGTTAAAAGAAAAGGTCAGCGATAACGCCGAGTGAATTCATAGAGTTTAGTAAATTCCATCAATATAATATCAGTATAAAAATATTACTGAAAATCATTTTTGTACAAATCGTTTTGATAGGCCATAAAATAGCCAAAGTCATTTTATACAAATCTTTATCGAAAATCATAATATAAGCATTTGCCTTAAAAACCGTTATACGAATCATTATCGTTAAAAACACCATACAATACGTTTTTGCAACGTTGTATAGATTAAATAAAACCATTATATGAATATGGTTATAAAAAGCCTTAAAAATCATTATACGAGCCAATGTCGTAAAAACGTCATACAATACGTCTTATGACGTTGTATAAAATCAGATAAAAACCGTTATATGAATATGGTTATGAAAACCAAAACACAAACATAATATCAATAGTATGACCCTGTATTGCTAGTCAGGCAATACATCGTAATTCGGAGCGTCTAGTAATATTTCGGTGATTGGATTATTATAAGCCGCATGACATTGTTACCTTACTAAAACCAAAACGGGTAGCTAACCCGATACCAATTTTGCCCATCTAAAGTAGCGTGTCGTCACAAAGGTCACGCTATGGAAATCTTCTCATACATAAATTCGCTTACCAATCAATGTGGCACGACGGGGATCAACCGTCAAGGCGCGAACTGGGGTGATCGTCCCCAAATAGTACTATTAAATGCATAAGCGTCTACCAAATCCCGGTAGTTCACAATTCATGCTAATGGGACTTTTAGTGACATAACCTAACTTTAATAATCCATTTAATTTCATCTATCGGGTCCTTTAATCATTTATCGGGTCATACAATCGGGTCATTCAATCATTCGGGTCCAAAATCAATAAACAAACAATCGGGACAAATGGTGTCCTATTTTATAAAAACTAACATGTTATCTCCCTCGCGGGTTTATAAAACATTTATAAAAACATTTAAAAGAGTGCGAGGCTATGAACTCACGTTGATGTGGGAAGGCGATTATCGGCGATTTGGATGTACGGTACGTGCTTCCATCACAGAAACCTAGACAAATAATACTCGGTCTTAGACTTATGTCCAATGACTTTATAAAAATAACAAGTATGTATACATATGATGATTATATATATATGATGATCAAGTGGGTTTACATATTCTCGTTTACTCCTTTTAGTATTATATGTCGATAACTTTTATATTAGTTTACTAGTTTTACCCGTTTACGTGTCTTAAGTACAATAAGCTTATTATAAGTTATTTAACTTATTTTAATCCATTTTGTACCTATATTATCAGTATGTATACTTTCCAAGTTGGGCCTAAATGGGTTAAGCTCAATAGATTCTTTTTACAAGTTTTTATCCTATTTAGTCAATTTATTAGTCCAATATGTTTATTTAACTTGTTAATGTCCGTATGCCCTATAGTTCGGGTTTTATCGGTTTTTACTTGTCATACATGTCTATATATCAGTATATAAGTTTTATAAAGTTTTCATTAGACGGGTCCAACCATCTAAGTTTTATTTAACAAAAACGTTAATTTTACGGCAATAGCCGAAAAAGTCGTAAAAATCATGTTTATAGTTTTTATTACTTATAAACATTATTTCATCACCATTTATATAATTTATCCATTTGATTACCCTTTTATATATATTTATATAAATAAGTTTTTATAAGTTAGTGGGTTTTTATTTTACATTTTATATATTAAAATGTGAGTGCTTATATAATAGTATTATTCTTTAATTTCCAAAAATCTGATTTTTAACTTCATCTTCACCAAAACTGCCATATCTTGAGTTCTATATGGAGATAGAAGCTCAAATATTTATCACATAAACTACATGATATGTTCTACATTTAACTCTCCTATAGCTACTGTTGAATCATCTTCTAAATATTTTCTAAAAATCGTCCAAAACAGTAACCTCAGATTTATACCTTAAACTTGTTTTAATCATATCTCACTCATTATTTTGATTCCATTGCATGGTCAACTCTCACATGTGTACAAGACTCATAGCTTACTGTAAATCCATTATACTTCATTATTTTATCAGTTTACCATATGGTTCTTTACTGTTTTTATACAGCCTATCATTTAAACAAGATTTTAACCTTGTTTCTTATGGTTTTTCACCTTTTTAATCATGTTTATCAACAACAAATCCCCACATAACATTTTTATCATCATATAATCATCATAAATATATACAATAGGAAATAAAATACATGTTTACATAATCATAATAACAAGAGGATGAGGAGGACAATCTTTATACCACCATGATGATGTAGGTTGATCAAAACATGGATTTTGATGGAGAAACTTGTGCATAGCCAACACCATCTTCAAGACCACCATTCTTCATGTATACCTTGTGGAAAATCAGTCCCAAGACACCATGAAAACTCCTCCATGGATTTTATAATCACCACCATTCAAGAGAGCTTCAAGAGGGTTTCAACATATGTAGAAATAACATAGGATTTTGTGGTTAATTTTGATCAAATGAGGGTGTTCTTGGTTGGATTTACACGAAATCATAGAGAGAGTAGAGAGAAAATGTGTGTGGTTTGCATGAGTGGGAAATGATGGAAATGAGAAGAGTGGTTTTGGTTGCTAGTTTTGGAGATAGTGGGGTGTAAGTTAGCTTACAAAGTAAGCATGGCTTACACATGTATACTTGTAGCTAACATGATGCCACATGAGCTTGTGGTGTCATGCTAGTGCCATCCCATTTAAGCTAGTGGGGTGGGACAATGTATTTTGTCCCATCTCACTAGTTTACGGGTATTTCTCGATTCTAGTTTTCTCGATTTGCGTGCCCTCGGGTCGTTTTACGAAAAATGTTTTTATAAATTATGAATCAACGTCACAAAACGAATCCAATAAAAATTGTCTCATCAAAAACGGAGTTCAAAAACGTAAATACGTAATCCTAAGGTTTCCGGTTTAGTCGTAAAGGGCGTTAAAATAAAATCGTAAGTCCTAATCTCTTCTCGTAAATTTGTGAGTTTATGAACTAACATAAATTTAAAACTCCAAAATAATATTCACGGATAAATTTATTTTCTGAAATGTCGGACTGTCACCAAAGACGGTGTATGTAAACGTAAGCACGTAACGTTGAATCCTCAGGTTTAGACGCAGTCGATGCTACTCCGAGACGTAAATCCAAATTTCTTCCCAAAAATAAGTGAGTTCATATTGTATCATTAAAATAATATTTTCAAATAATATTTGAGAATAAAATATCAATCGTAAATTGACGGATTGTCACACCAGTCGAATCCAAAAACATAAACAGGGGTGTTTGGTTCGCGATAGAGGGTGTCGGGTTGTTGGTCGGTGGGGTTTTGGTGTACAGCCGAGACTTGAATGTCTCGGTGGTGCCTTGTTGATCAACCGCAGCCCAGAAACATAAATGGGGTGTTTGGGTTTAGTATACAGCAAGTAGAAAGGAGACAGCAGGGTGTGTTTGAGTTTAGGTCGCCCAGGAGGGGTGTTTGTGTTAACAGTGGGTTCAAACGGGGGGGAACCTAAGACAAAACAGTGGGAATTATCGTACAATCAGTGGGAACAAAAGAGTTCATCAATGGGTAAATCTTGGACAGAAATTAAGGACTTTTAAATTAGAATTGGCGACGGTTAAGTGACGCTATTTTATGTCACAGATTTTTAGTAACAGTTTTTATAGACAGTTTTAAGCCAAGTTCTAGTCACACAGTTTTAGTGACAGATTTGAATGTCGCTAGTTCTAGTAGACAGATTTTATAGATATTTGTTGAATTGTTTTAGTGCAACCGAGAAAGGGATATCTCGGTAGGCTCGGGATATATTTAAAATGAGAAAAATAAAGATTTTTGAATTATACCTTTTAAATTACTTTACTTAAATGAATGTTTTAATAATGTATTTAATGAACTAAATATAAACTAATTTTATAAAATTAAAAGGGTATAATTTTATTATATGAATTAAATTATTTTTGAAACTTTCTAATTTAGGAAACTTTCTATTTTAACAGTATACCAAATATAGAATTAGTATAACGTTAGAGTACGTGTTATGCCGTAATTAATAATAGAACAGGAATACGTTAATCAGAAATATTAAAACATTCAGACTTATCAGTTTATATACTACAGTAATACAAGAATATATAAATTAACTAAGTACAATTAAAAATAAATAAGACAAACGAATATCAGTTAACTTATTCGCGCCTTTATTCATGTAGCTCGCGTGAAATCAGAGTAGACTTTCTGTCAGTTGATCTCGGTCGGCTACTAGACACGAGGTACGGATTTTCCGTCTTTTCAGTAAGGACTTCCTTTCTATGCATGATTATGATTCCCCGTCTGCAGCCAACTGTTTTCCCCAGAATATGATCTAAATTACCAGAAGTTATTTTAATAACTAAGATATTGCCTGAGCCTTATATACAAGCATGACCAGTTCAACACTAGTTACGGAGGTACCGTAACCATGACACTTGAGGCACCGGTGTCATGACTCACCTGCGGGAGAGTGATATCCCGCAGCGTTCCACTCAGCTTAGCTTGGCCATTTTATCAATATTATTAGTGGGGCATATGGATGCATCCTAGGCTATCAGTTTACAGTTTATCAGGCGAATGTGGTGTGTGCTCTACATCCTTCGTATTGGAGCTGATCCCTCCACCCAGCACATTATTTAGAGGTCACCCCTCTACAGCATGACGAGGTCACCCCTCCAGTTATTCATGCAAAAGTTGTTACAGCGCATGACCTATATAAGCTCTTGGCAATTAAAATACCGTAAATGCATGTTTTCAGATTTAAACAGATAACAGTTCAGCTTTATTATTTATATATCAGACTTATCAGATTATACACAGATTTCCGCTGCAGCTTTACTTATCTATCTTACAACTCCAGTATTTTATCATCTGTTTCGTTTCAGTATTTCTTATCATGCTTTGTATCCGTTCACTGAGCGTTATGCTCAGCTGTAGTTCTTTCATGTTCTAACGGCAGGTACACCAGGACACTATTATGATCTTGAGAGCATGTGCATTGGATGAAAGCTATCCAGACTTCTTACTTTATGCACTCCTTACATTATTCTGCTTAGTTGGACATTTTTTAGTCCTTTTCCTTCAGTATTTACTTTTCATGTTTTGAGATTATGTTTGGATTACCGATGTTTGATTCCGGTATATCCTTTATGGTCAGTTAATGTTTAGGACATTTACCCTATGCTTTGATGACACGCCATAAATACTCAGCAATCGTTACTATTCTCTTTCACAAGAGACAATAAAGAAGATGGTGCAGTCTGATTTGATTGTGGATCGTAAGAATCATCTTCCCTATGATCTTGTCAGATTTATCCACAGTCAGATTTGGCCAAGGAGTTTGTAAGCATTCTCATCAACCAACATTTATTCAGAAGCTTGTCATTTTGGTGAAAGCACAAGTTTAGGGGAGGATTGTTGGGAATAAATGTATGAGTCTAAGTTCCCCCTGCTGTTTGGTCAAAGTTCCCCCTGCTAGAGTAACTTTCCCCTGCTGATTAATGAAGACAGTGGGATTGATCCCACTGCTAGAAGTCAAAGACCCTGCTGCATGGATAAACTAGTAAGAGATATTGACGCGTTTCTGTTACTGCTCCAGAATACTTTCCTAGTTTGTTAGTAGTTATCTTGTACATGAGTCCTTGTACTATAAAAGGACTCATTATGTTTTGGTTTTCAATATATCTTTCTGTCATTTCATTCCAAGCTTTAAGGTTGTAAAACCCTAATACCATCTTTGGGTATTCGTATATCATCAATAAATTAAAACCTAACGTTTGGTTCTATACTTGTTCTTGTGCTAAACATTACATTCTGCATCTTGTTTAGTTACTTTGTTTATTGCAAAGTTTCTCTAGTAGTAGTTTGAATCTTTTCTTTCTGCTATAACCCTTAAACAAGCTAAGGTTTAAGATCTGAGTTTGGGATCAACAGTTGTATCTCGAGAATGGTTCGTCCATAACACTATTCTACGAGGTTTGTTTTTCGGATTTTTGTTTTCTTACAGTTTTTGCAGCTAATAGTAGTTATAAGTTATAACAGTTCACCAGTCCCTGTATCGACTAAATCTAAATATGGAAATCTTTGGATATAATTGTTTTGATTTGATTATAGAGGATTATTTATAGCAACTCGGAACTACAAAAACTTGTGTTAGTACTGATGTATATCATTAACTTAGCTTCTTAATGACAATCAACCTTCTATATGGTGTCATGTTCGTTTTACCTAGTAAAACAACTCATGTTCATTTTATTTAGTACAACACCTTTGGCCCCTAACTCTAAATCATTTAATTTTGGTGCATACAGGTAGTAGCTACAATGTGTAATTTCCAATAATAAATATTGGAGACTTGCTTGAGATCATGAGCAATGGCATGCTGAAAATGCAAGGCATAAGGTGCGGACACGATTGGACATATAGCGGATTTCACTAGCTTTTTTGTATAACTTGCTGCCTCGATGTGAAATTGGCCCGATCGTCAATAGTGGTTCTGATATTGTGTATAATGCAGTTCGTTTTTCTCAGTTCTTGCTAATTGAAAGTCCTAACAATATCGAGTTGTTAACTGTTTTTGGTTGTTAATATTTTTTGGATATTCTATTTGCTAATTCAAACAATGCCTAGCAAAACTGAAAAATATAGTCTACTTATATGTAAAACATCGTGCAAATACCAAGTTTTTTATTCAAGTAAAATTCAAAATGTAAATTTTACAACTAAAAGGACTGAAATTGTAAATTCTATGAAAAATAATGCTCAAAATGTAAATCTAACAAGTATAAGGACTGAAAATATCAAAACAGTTAACTATAAGGATCAAAAATGTAAACTATGTAACAAACTAACCAATTTTCAACTAATTCCAAAACTTACTAACTGAATTTGAACAAAATTCAAACTTTAAGGACCAGTTTATTGAAAACCCTAAAAACTCTCAAGTTTAGCCAGGTTTAAAAGTGTTCTAGTTCAAGAAGGACTAAAGTGCAATTTCTGAAAAGTTTAAGCCAAAACGGGTTCCAAGAACAAATAAGCTCGTTTGAGCTTATTTCTCAACCAAAATCGTTCAAACCAATTGCAAAATGTTTAAAATCACAAATAAGCTAGACCTGTAAGAGGAAATTTGCTAAAATTGACTAATAAGCTGATAAGCACTTTCCAATAAGCACTACAAGAATCTAGACATGCACAACTAGATTTTTGTACTGAAACTGATTAATGAGCTTAAAACATGAACGGGAAATCAAGTCTTATCAAAAATCATCAAGAAATAAGCTTGAAAATTGAATTAAGCTGAAATTGGCTTATGTTGACCAAGCGTTGACCAAGTTTTTTTTCAAAAAGCTGAAAATCTCAAAAATCAACCACCAACACCCACTAAGTGACATTGTAAAAGAAAATTGACAAGTTTGTGAAAAGAATCAAGAGATATGAAAAAGCAGTTTTGATTTACAGAAACTTGCTTTTGCTTATGTGTTTAGAATTTTGTTTATTTCTACTTGATTAATGAAACGTGTACAAAAAGCTTATGGACTTTGAAACTTCATGTATTGACCTACAAATGAAAACTGGTTTGGTAGAATTTCATCAAGAAACAATCAAATGCCAAGCAAATGAATTTGACAACTTTTTATAAGCAAAACTGACTGAAAATAGACCCAAACTTTTATATTGCCATTTGCCTTTTTGACCTTAGTCTTGACTTGAAAATGGTTCAAAACACTTAGTAATCACTTGTTTACTGAAAATGTATACTAATTTGCCAAAAATCAACACTTGAAAATCTTAAACAAGCTAATGCCAAACACTTCTTTAACTAATCTTAATGAAAATTTGTGAAGACTCTTTAAGCACCAGTCAAAGCTGAGTAAAAACCTTTAGCAAACCAAACTCAGTGATCAAAAAGAGATGTGTGAAAGCTATTTGCAAGTACTGGAAGCAACTAGAACTCAAATAAGGAAGCAAGGCTAAAAAAATGACTGAAATAAGCTATTAGCTAGATCAAATATCAAATCAATAAGCAGAAAGGCTATACTTAAGCTACAAACTTACTAGAATCAGATCAAAATCAATCTAAGCAGGTTTTATCATACAATCAACAAGGATTTAAGCTAGAAATGAAGCATGCATTTGACAATTCAGTGGAACCAAAACAAGAGGTGTTTGCACCTTGTGAAGTATCATTTGAGCAGTAGAGGAGTGCTGAACTATCTAGTCTAGTGCTAACCACCACCTTAGCACTAGATTCACCTATCTACAATCAACTAAACAGCTACACATCAACAAGATTCATCAAAATGGCCTGAATTCATCACAAATTCTATGAACTTGAACTGAAATCAATCAAACAACTTCAATCTTCCTTCAAAGTCAGTTATGATCAAGATTTGATCATAACAAACTCAATTCAGCAACAAGAGTATCAATGGAAGCAGGATATGAACAGTAAAGATGATGAGAAGAATTGGCGGGAAAAGTAGAATTTGAATTTTATTAATGGAGATTTGTTACAAAGCTGTTAAATGGTTACTAACTAACTAACTAACTCAAGAGTGTGTCAAACTCTTGAGTAGTTTAGCTAAAAAGGAGAAATGGTGAAAGGAAAAAGTAAATGTGTGTGTTTTCACACTTACAACTACACACAAGAAATGAAGACTAAACAGCTATTTATGGACTTGAGAAGAAGATCAGTTGGGGTTGGTGACGTGTTGGAGCCAATCCCAGCTTTCCACGTGTCATAATTCTACTGAATTGATTTTGCAGGTATGAACTTGAATTGGGGTTTCTTTGTTGAGTTGATTTCATGTTAATTGATCATGACCAATAGATTCGTCTCTCAAAAATAAGTATGTTTGATGTTTATAGCATTCCATGAAATCCACTCTAGCTTCAACCCGATCCTGGCAAATTATTTAGATGAAGAAGATGCTACGTGTCACGTTTTGATTGGTTGAAATTAGTACACACGGATCACACTGTTTTGATACGCTCATTAATGAGGGCGGTGATAGTGGGTATTTAATGCAAAGATGTGGCAATCCATGTCTTCTTAATCCTGGCTTCTCATTGGTCCAAAATGTAACACATGGATCACTCTTGTATCAACTTTCCAAAATAGGCAGAAATAGTCCCTAGACTTTGGCAGATTGTATCTTTGAGCTTGTAACTTCATTTCTTTGGCATTTTTAGTCCTTCAAACTTCATTATTGAACAAAATTGGTCCTTTGACTGAATTGACTTGAGAGTTGACCAAATTTGACTATGATCTTGACTTTTACAATATTTACACTTTGGTCCTTCATCTTTGGCAGTTTGTCAAGATAGGTCCTTGCATTTCAAAGTCTTGTCACTTTTGATCCTTCTTTGTCTTTTTCATCAAATTAAGCTTGATTTTCCCTTGTTTGCTTGAAAATGCATCCTTTTACCTACACAAGTGTACACAAACACAAACATACCACATAATACTGTTTTTACAAGATAAATTGGTATTTTGCTTCATGTTTTAGGGTTATTTGTTGATAAATTGATATGAGTTTTAGCTCATATCAAATCCCCTACACTTGAACATTGTCATGTCCTCATGCAATAATATATATTTTAAAGCACAAAATTACATTCTCCTCATAATTAACCCACCTTGGCCATATGGAATGCATCTACACTTCTCTAAACTACATGATGCATGATTTTGACTTTTAACAATGCAATGAACAAAATTCAATTCTATCTATATCTTTTTGATTTTTCTTGAAATAGTTTTGATGGAAATAACTCATAAAGAATTCAATGACTTTGATTAGGCTTGGGTACCATGGACATTTATCACCCTCAAGTTTCACTTTCCCCATACCAAGCTTAAAAATGGGATCATTGCATTCACAAGTAAAAAGTGCATCAACTTATTCATGACAATTAAATGTAGAACCGGTTTTTATTTGAGCAAATTGCTTGTGGGCAAATTTGTCATTTATTCAAGTGTGAAATATAAGAAGTGCAAAATCCAAAAATAAGGAAGCACGGTTTTAATCCTAAGTAATCCTCTCATCCATTACTTGAAAAACCGCTCACAATTAATACAAGTCCGTTTCAAGAATAATAAGTCATTCGCCTTATGTGTAAAATCCTCATGTCATGCTTTCATAAGTAGCTACACACTCGCTAAGGAAAGAAAAATAAAACTCACGCAATAATTTACATCCGCCATCTTTTTGAGACTTTGGATCTTCAACCCCGCAACCCGTCAAGGTAATATTGGATTGGAGCAATCTATTGAATCCCCGCAACCCGTCAAGGTAATATTGGAACTCAATAGTCACTATAATTAACACCACACTGCCCCTCTTGGGAGTCTTGTATAATTATTTCTTTTCTTTTTCTTTTTTTTTCTAGCCACTCATTTTTTTTGTAAGCCGCTCTTATTTTTCTTTATTCCTCACAAAGAAAGTTGAAAAGAATAAAAGGAAAAACACCCGCTAAATATTGAGCATGACATAAGTCTAGTACACATAAAACGTTCTAACTTAGAATCTTAAGACGTACTTATATCAACCATGAATGATTAGCCAAAAATGCATAAGAGATTACAAATCAATTAAAACCGTTCTTGATTATTTATTAACATATATACATGCGAAGAAAATAGAGTTAAAGAAAAGAAGGGTTTAGCCACAAGTAATTATCATGAAGTTTATCTAGCCCTTTTATACTTACTTCAACTCTATCATTTCCCATTCTCCACAAATTTAAAATCTCACAAAATGAGATTGGTGGATGCTTAGCCTAATAGACCAATGAAGGATTACATGGTTAAGGATACTAGCTAGAGAATGCTTAGATAAGCAAACTCGGGTTGAGTCAAAATATCCATGGCGGGCCTAATATGTCAAAGAAGTCTAAACTTGTTAAACCATGTTTTATTTTATTTTTTTCTTTTTTATATATTTTTGAGGAAAAATAAAAGAAGAAATATATACAATGCAAATGTGTTATGCAAAATGATTGATGCAAAAATTATGAATGCATATTTTTGGTGGCCAAAGTAGATTAAAAATTTGAAAAATGTTGAAAAATCAATTTTCCATGTTATCATGAAAGACAATGACAAGTTCTAGGTAAGGTCACTTTGATAGAAGACCCCCCTACACTTAAGCTAAACATTGTCCTCAATGTTTAAGAGCATGGAAGTATAAAGACTTCCCCTACACTTATGACAATGAATAGACTTTGCTTAACCTAAGTTAAGGAAAGGACAACTATTAGTGAAATCATGTTTAAGCACAAGGTGTCAATGAAAAATCACTATAGTAACAAAGTGAACCGGATACAAGGGCCTCCTCCATAAGCTCCAAAGCATGAAATGAGTGAGCAACCCTACAAACAATCATGAAGACAAAATAAGGTCTCCCCTACACTTATCTTCCAAGTCTATACCTTTATTTCTAAACTACAACACTCTAAACCTAGTTATACGATGCTTGAGTTAATGAGTCTCTAGCTCGACCCGTCCCTCAATGAATCAATTCGTGGGGAAAATGGGGATCTCTTGGACCATTTCAACGAAAATGTCCTCCCCAAAGTAATGCTTAACACGGTGACCATTCACTTTAAAATTTGGACCATCGGGTTGTGACAACTCAATAGTTCCATAAGGAAACACTTGAGCAATAGTGAATGGACCGGACCATCTCGACTTAAGCTTGCCCGCAAAAAGTTTCAATCTTGAGTTAAAGAGGAGAACCGGCTCTCCAACTTTGAACTCACGATTCTTGATCTTAGCATCATGCAATTTCTTAGTCTTTTCCTTGTAAAGCAAAGAATTTTCATAGGCATTGGCTCTCAATTCATCCATCTCATTGAGTTGATCTTTCCTATGGGAACCAGCTTGGTTTAAATTAAAGTTAGCCCACTTCAGAGCCCAAGATGCCTTGTGTTCTAACTCAAATGGGAGGTGGCACGCTTTTCCATAGACAAGCCTATAAGGAGTACAACCAATTGGTGTTTTAAAAGCCGTCCTAAACGCCCACAAAGCATCATCAAACTTATCCGACCAAGAAGCTCGATGCTCTCCCACCGTTCTCTCTAAAATTCTCTTTAAACCACGATTTGTGACCTAGGTTTGACCATTTGTTTGACGGTGATACGCGGTAGAAAGTCTATGATTAACTCCATATTTCTTCATAACTCTCGTGAATTGATCATTACAGAAGTGCGTACCACGATCACTTATGATGGCCCGAGGTACACCAAATCTAGCAAACAATTGTTTCAAAAACTTCACAACAACTCTAGCATCATTGGTAGGTAAGGCTTTAGCCTCCACCCATTTAGACACATAATCCACCGCCACAAGTATATACTTGTTTCCCTTAGAGGATGGAAAAGGTCCCATGAAATCAATGCCCCACACATCAAATATCTCACACTCTTGAATAAAATTTTGTGGCATCTCATCACGTTGCGTAATTTTTCCTTGTCTTTGACACACATCACAAAATTTAACCATTTCATGGGCATCTTTGTAAATGGAAGGCCAATAGTAACCCGAATCAAAGACTTTCTTGGCGGTATAGTTGGGCCCAAAATGTCCACCCGTAGGTCCTTTATGACACGCTTCTAAGATCTTAAATGCCTCGGGCCCATCTACACACCGTCTAATGATTTGGTCCGCACATTGCCTAAAAAGATAAGGATCATCCCAAAAGTAGTACTTAACTTCCTTAAGAAACTTCTTCTGTTGTTGATAAGTAAGAGCCTCAATAAGCACATTGCCCACAAGATAATTTGCGATATCCGCAAACCAAGGAGTGGCATCCTCTTGGGAAGAGATAGACATGAGCTCCTCTAATGGAAAGGATTCATTGATTTCTTGATGTGGTAAATATCCTTGAAAAGGATGCTCAAGTCTACTCAAGTGATCCGTCGCTAAATTCTCGGCCCCTTTCTTATCACGAATTTCTATCTTAAACTCTTGAAGCAACAAAACCCATCTCAAAAGCCTAGGCTTAGCATCTTGTTTTGTCATAAGATACTTGAGAGCGGAATGATCCGTATACACTATGGTTTTGGAGAGCACAAGGTATGGTCTAAACTTTTCAAAAGCATATACTATAGCAAGCAATTCTTTTTCCGTGGTAGTGTAATGAAGTTGTGCACCGGTCATGGTTTTACTCGCAAAGTGTATAGGTTGAAAATGCTTATTAACTCTTTGTACTAAGACGGCCCCCACCGCATAATCACTAGCGTCACACATAAGCTCAAAAGGTAATTCCCAATTTGGAGAAACCAAAACGGGAGCCTTAGTCAATTTCTCCTTAAGAGTCTCAAAAGAGTCCAAACAATCTTGGTTAAAAATGAAAGGAGCCTCTTTTTCCAAGAGGTGTGTCATCGGTCTAGCTATCTTAGAAAAATCTTGTATAAAGCGCCTATAAAATCCCGCATGACCTAAGAAACTCCTCACACCTTTAACCGAGGTGGGTGGGGGAAGCTTAAAAATCACATCAATTTTAGCTCGATCCACTTCTAATCCCTTGTTGGATATTTTGTGTCCTAAAACAATTCCCTCTTTCACCATAAAGTGACATTTCTCCCAATTAAGCACTAAACGTGTTTCCTCACAACGCTTAAGCATTCTCTCAAGATTGGTGAGACATGAGGTAAATGAATTTCCAAAGACGAAAAAATCATCCATAAAAACCTCCATGGTTTGCTATATCATGTCATGGAAAATCGCCATCATGCACCTTTGAAACGTCCCCGGTGCATCAAAAGGCATCCTCTTGTAAGCAAATGTACCGTAGGGACAAGTGAATGTGGTCTTTTCTTGATCCTTAGGGTCAATTGGTATTTGGAAATAACCCGAAAAGCCATCAAGAAAACAACAGTACTCATTTCCCGCTAAGCGTTCAAGCATTTGATCCATAAAAGGTAATGGGAAATGGTCTTTCCTATTCGCCTCATTGAGTTTTCTATAATCAATACAAACTCTCCAACCGGTCACAAGTCTCGTGGGAATAAGCTCATTGTTCTCATTAGGCACCACGGTGATTCCAACCTTCTTTGGAACACAATGAACCGGGCTAACCCATGGAGAGTCGGAAATGGGGTAAATCATACCCGCATCTAAGAGTTTAATCACTTCTTTCTTAATAACCTCATGGATTTTTGGGTTAACTCTCCTTTGATTTTGAATGGCGGGTTTATAGTCATTCTCCATAAGGATTTTGTGTGTACAAAAATGTGGATCAATTCCCCTTATGTCGGATATTTTCCATGCTAAGGCTCTCTTGTGTTTCTTAAGGACTTCAATAAGTTGCTCCTTCTCATCCTTTTTCAACTCTTTAGCAATGATCACAGGTAATTGGTCTTTGCCCTCTAAGAAAGCATACTCTAAGTGGGATGGAAGGTCCTTAAGTTCAATAGGAGGTGGACTTTCTATGGAAGGTTTTACTATGGAAGGTTCCTCAATGGTAACTTCTTGTGGAATAGGAGAAGGGATAGGGTCCTCATTGAGCAACTTTTGGATCGTAAGAATATCTTCTTCCCAATTAATGGGAGAATCATCATCACCAAGAAAGTTTGACTCAAATTCCTCCAAGAGGAAATCACTCTCTCCAAAAGGTGTTAAAGAGGGAGCAATTGAGGCCACGGTTTCAACATGGGGCATCTCATCACTAGTACTCTTACAAGCATCATGAAAGTGTTCATCACACACCTCATCTAGCACATCAACAATGTTAATAGTCTCACAAGGTCTAGACTCCTTAACCTCTTTCCTATCACAAACTTTCCCTAACTTAAACACCACTCTCTCATCTTCTTCTCTCATAATTAGTTCTCCTTCCGCCACATCTATTAAAGTACGACCCGTTCTCAAAAACGGTCTACCAACAATCAAAGGCACTCTAGGATCCATGTCATAATCAACCACTACAAAGTTGGCCGGAAACGTAAACTTGTCCACACCTACAAACACATCCTCCGCTATACCTACGAGGTAAGCTATGGTTCGGTTGGCTAGTTCAAGAGTCATCCTAGTGGGAGTGAGCTCGGGAAGAGAGAGTTTTTTCCAAACCGATAAAGGCATGAGGTTAATGCTTGCCCCTAGATCCGCTAAAGCCATGCAATTTTCAACACCGGGAAAATTACAAGGTATCAAGAAGCGCCCCGGATCTCCAAGTTTTGTTGGTAAGGTTTTAAGTAGCACGGCGGAACAATTTTCATTAAGGGATGTGTTGGGCAAATCAACCAATTTTTCTTTGTTGGAGAGTAAATCCTTGAACATCTTAGCAAACTTTGGCATATAAGCAAGAGCTTCCGCAAAGGATATATTGATGTTGAGTTGCTTGAACATCCTTAAGAAATTGGAGACTTGGATGTCATCCTTGTTCTTTAACTTGTCCTTTTTCAACCTTGAAGGATATGGAAGAGTAGGTTTTGGTGTAGGTGGAATAGGTGTTGTAGTGGAAGATTTGTCTTTGTTAGCTTCTTCATTGGGAAGTGTGGAAGGTAAAGGAGAAGTATGAATAGGTTGAGAAGGTGTGTTTGAGTGAATGGGAGCATTTTGAGGAAGTGAAGTAGAGGTAGAAGGCTTGTCACAAGTAGGAGCACAAGTGGGTTGAACAATAGGAGGTTTAGGAGGTGAGGGATCCTTTGTTGACTTTCCACTCCTTGTTGTAATAGCATTGACATTTGCCCTTGGATTTGTTTGTGTGTTGGAAGGTAAAGCCCCTTGTGGTCTTTGATTATACATAATTTGGTTTTGAAGAAGAGCAAATTTCTTGTTATTTTCCTCTTGATTATCTCTCAATTGTTTCTCAAAAGAAGTGAACTTTTGAAGCATCAAATCCATGGGGTTAGGTTGCACATTTCCTTGATAAAAACCTTGTTGTGGGAAAGATTGAGGTGGTGGATTAAACCCTTGGTTTGGTGGATAGAAGTTATTTCCTTGAGGTTGAAAATGATTGGGTGCCTTGTAGTTATTTCCTTGGTAAGGTGGTCTTTGCCCTTGATTCCTTGGTAAAATTTGAGGAGGATTTTGTTGAATTTGGGTGGGTGGTTGGGGTGGGAATCCCGGTGGAGTAAGGTAGTTTTGGCACTTGTAAGAAAGGTTATTTGGATTGATATTTGGCTTGAAGTGTTCACGATTTTCTTCTTGGTAAGCATAACATTCCCCTTGATAACCATGCACCTTATCACATTGTTCATAGGAATGGGGACCTCCACAAGTTACACATGAAAGAGTAATGTGATACACGACTTTTACCTAATTAAAAAGATTAAAGTTCAAGTTCTCGTTCTCGGTATCTTAACGAATTGATCTAGGCTCTCTATGTGTGACTCAGTTGATCTTTGGTGAAAAAGAATATTTTTGGTTGTTTTTAATTAAATGTGCAAAGACTTAAAAGTAAAAGTGCTCGTAAAGTAAATCTAAGTCTAATTAAAATAAAGGTGCAAGTATTTAAAAACGTGACTAAAATTAAAGGGCGCTAAAGTAAATGACGTAAACTTAAATCTATCTAAGGCAAACTTAAAACGCGACTAAAACTAAGGCAAATCTGAAATAAAACTAAGGCAAATAATCTTAAAGTGCAATTAAATAAAAGGCAGGAAAAATGAAGCTTGAAAATAAAAATCAAAGACAAAAGCTAATAAGAACCTGAATACAGCTCATTCGGAATAAACCTTCGTTTGGAACAATCACTCGTCCAGAATGTCACCTTCAGTTGAAATGATTCTTCTTCGCTCGGAATATTACCAAAATCCTTGATCCGGAACTAATTGATCTGAATATGTCACTTATCCAAAACAATCCTTCGTTCGGAACTTTACTGATTCAGAACTCTAAATCTTGCCTTGATTCGGAAGTATTTTGTCACCCTTGATTCGGAAGTTTCCGAATGAAGCCCCTTGATTCGGAAGTTTAGATCTTCCGAATGAACACCTCTTGAGTCGGAATTTTCCCCTTGATTCGGAAGTTTATTCGGAACTTTTAAGTTCCGAATGAACAACTCTTGGTTCGGAACTTTGGAGACTTCCGAATGAATACCCACTGATCCGGAACTTTTAAGTTCCGAATGAACAGTGCTTGATCCGGAACTTTTAAGTTCCGAATGAAGCTTTTCTGGTTCGGAACTTTGGAAGTTCCGAATGAATGGTTCTTGAGTCGGAAGTTTTCCTTCGTCCGGAACTTTGAATGTTCCGGATGAACAGCCTGACTCGGAAGTTTTGCTGACCCCAAAAATCTTCCGGATGAAACCTTGATTCGGAACTTTGGAAGTTCCGAATGAGCACTTTCCCTCCTTCTTGGTTCGGAACTTTTCCTGGAAAGATCAGAAACAAAGCAAACACTCCCGAAGAACAAGGAGATACAGTAACAGCAGATCTAAACAAAAACTAACCAAAATCAAACACAAACAATTCAATAAAAGTAATGACGATTCAACAGTAACATCAACAAACAATTAAAAATACGAAATCAAACAACTTTAACAACAATAATCAAAAACCACTTGGATCAAAATAAAAGCATGAACATGAACATAAACATGAACATATAAATCAAAGATTAAGAAAGGTAGATAAGAGATTGACAAGATAAAATAAAGATTGACAAGAATTAAAATGAAAACTTACTTGAAATTAAATGGTAATTAAGGTGCATAACATGAATTTAAATTTGACAAGAAAAGTAAATGACAAGGTATTTAAATGGTGGAAGAGCTAATTGTCACACTTAGCCAACAAGAAAGAAATGACTATCCTAATGACTATTTATAGGGGAGGATTAAGGAAGCTTCCTCCCCTCTTTCATTTCTTCTTAATTACAAGCTTAAGTCCCTCCTTTTATTAATCTTCATTAATTGCGTCATTAGTCCTTTTCTTCTAATCTTCTTTAAACTTGGACTTAAGGGACTTTTGGCTTTGGGATTTCTTCGAACTCGTCTTTAAATTCTTCAATAGATTAGACTTGAATTCTTCGGCTTTTGACAAACTTCCGTCTTTTGACTTTTTCCTCGATAAATCTTCAGAATTGGTCGTGGACTTCCGTTTTTTTTGCACTTTTGACTTCTTGACTTTGTCTTTCATCCTTTTCTTCAATAAAAGTCCGTAAATGCCCGTGAATGTCTGTGTTTTCTCCACTTTTCACCTTTTCGTCCTAAATCACAACAAAAACACAAACCACGCATAATTCCGACATAAAAGACATAAAATACACGTTTTGGCTCGGTTATTATTGTAATTAAGTGGTAGAAAAGATGGGTGTTTACACACCTATCATAATGGCATTCACATCATTTGAAGAATTGTTCAATGAAATGGTCTTAAGAGCTTGAAGCATTTCTTGTTGTACCTAAAAATTCATCTCACTATCTCTATCAATCTTTTGAATGATCTCTTGTTGATACTTGAGGAATTGGTTATCACAAGGTGCTTGAGAATTGTTTTGGATAACATGAACCCTTTCTTCAAATTGATTGTTTGTTTGAACCATTGCTTTAGTCTCAGTGATGTCCAAGGCCTCTTGCATGGATTTAAGAAGAATATTCCCTCCCGCGGAAGCATTGAGTGAATCTTGGTGATGAGGTTTAAGGCCATCATAGAAGGTATTGATTTGGTGAACGTCATCCAATCCATGGTTAGGGCATCGCCTCAATAACTCTCTATACGCTTCCCAAGCATTACTAAAGGATTGACTAGGTTTTTGTTGAAAGCCTATAATTAAAGTCCTCAAAGCCATGGTCTTAGATGGAGGAAAGAACTTGTTCAAAAACTTAGTGGTGAAATCATCCCATGTGGTGATACTATCGGGTGGTTGGGTGTCCAACCAATGCTTAGCTTGTCCCTCAAGTGAAAATGGCACTAACATCAACTTAATAGCATCATGTGGAACTCCATTGTGCTTAATGGTATTGGAAAGAGAAAGGAATCTCTTAAGGTGATCATGAGGATCATAATTCTTGTTACCATAGAAAGGTGATTGTGAAACCATAGTAATCATAGACGTTTTTAGCTCAAATGTATTTGCGAGAATGTCGGGAATCCTAATAGCACTAGCATATCCATGAACATTGGTTTGCATACGTTCCATCAAAGAACGATTATCAATAGCCATGGCTTCTTGTGGTGGAGGAGTCAAAGCACGATTCTCGTGATCGGCTTGATGGACGGTGGTGGTCTTACTCTTTCTCTTTTTCTTCCTTTTCGGAGGAAGAGGTTGTACACCAATCGGTATTTGTACACGCCCGCGAGTGAGCATGCAACTCAATACGAGGAATGAGAGAGAAGCTCTCGTGTGACTTTGAAGAGAAAAGGATTATCCTCTTCGAGTTTCAATATTAAATATCCACAAGAAAATAACAATATATGTATGTACTACTTGGGTTCAAGACCCTCAATGAAGCCTTCCTTCTTAGAATACTCACAAGTGAACGGGGGGTTAGGTGGCGCGAAGCACTTAAGTACCTATTGACCCTTAGATGGCATTTTATAGCACATCGCCTTTCTATTCACTTAAATGTTCGTATTCTTCGAATTGTTGCTTATTGAGAGTATTTATCTATTCTTGCTTTATTTTGTTTGATCGATACACGTGTCAAGGACTGGAACGCCCCTCAACACGGTGTATTGCCTTGGCAATACTTATGGAGAATATGTAGATTGGTTGTTCTTATACGTATACGTATTTACTTATAATAATATATGGAAAATATTTTTGTATTTATGAGTTTTTAAGAGAAAATACTATATGTACATAAAAACCGAGAGAATCCAATAATATATATTTTTGGGTGCAATCTCTTAGGAAAAAGATTGCTTTTTGGATTTTTAATTTGTTTGGTCAATTCTTTAGGAAAAGAATTGTTTTGTTAATTTTTTAGTTTTTATATATTTTTATATTTTTGATTTTTTATTTGTTTTTGATTTATGATACGTAAAAATAACGTTCACAAGGTGAACGGATCCCAAAAGCCAATGAAAACCGTCAATCGATAGTCTCTCGTAAAGTCAAAGAACCGGCAGCGGCGCCATTTGATATTGTGTATAATGCAGTTCGTTTTTCTCAGTTTTTGCTAATTGAAAGTCCTAACAATATCGGGTTTTTAACTGTTTTTTGTTGTTAATAATTTTTGGATATTCTATTTGCTAATTCAAACAATGCCTAGCAAAACTAAAAAATATAGTCTACTTATATGTAAAACATCGTGCAAATACCAAGTTTTTTATTCAAGTAAAATTCAAAATGTAAATTTTACAACTAAAAGGACTGAAATTGTAAATTCTATGAAAAATAAATGCTCAAAATGTAAATCTAACAAGTATAAGGACTGAAAATGTCAAAACAGTTAACTATAAGGATCAAAAATGTAAACTATGTAACAAACTAACCAATTTTCAACTAATTCCAAAACTTACTAACTGAATTTGAACAAAATTCAAACTTTAAGGACCAGTTTATTGAAAACCCTAAAAACTCTCAAGTTTAGCCAGGTTTAAAAGTGTTCTAATTCAAGAAGGACTAAAGTGCAATTTCTGAAAAGTTTTAAGCCAAAACGGGTTCCAAGAACAAATAAGCTCGTTTGAGCTTATTTCTCAACCAAAATCGTTCAAACCAATTGCAAAATGTTTAAAATCACAAATAAGCTAGACCTGTAAGAGGAAATTTGCTAAAATTGACTAATAAGCTGATAAGCACTTTCCAATAAGCACTTAATAAGCCCTACAAGAATCTAGACATGCACAACTAGATTTTTGTACTGAAACTGATTAATGAGCTTAAAACATGAACGGGAAATCAAGTCTTATCAAAAATCATCAAGAAATAAGCTTGAAAATTGAATTAAGCTAAAATTGGCTTATGTTGACCAAGCGTTGACTAAGTTTTTTTTTTCAAAAAGCTGAAAATCTCAAAAATCAACCACCAACACCTACTAAGTGATATTGTAAAAGAAAATTGACAAGTTTGTGAAAAGAATCAAGAGATATGAAAAAGCAGTTTTGATTTACAGAAACTTGCTTTTGCTTATGTGTTTAGAATTTTGCTTATTTCTACTTGATTAATGAAAACTGTACAAAAAGCTTATGGACTTTGAAACTTCATGTATTGACCTACAAATGGAAACTGGTTTGGTAGAATTTCATCAAGAAACAATCAAATGCCAAGCAAATGAATTTGACAACTTTTTATAAGCAAAACTGACTGAAAATAGACCCAAACTTTTATATTGCCATTTGCCTTTTTGACCTTAGTCTTGACTTGAAAATGGTTCAAAACACTTAGTAATCACTTGTTTACTGAAAATGTATACTAATTTGCCAAAAATCAACACTTGAAAATCTTAAACAAGCTAATGCCAAACACTTCTTTAACTGATCTTAATGAAAATTTGTGAAGACTCTTTAAGCACCAGTCAAAGCTGAGTAAAAACCTTTAGCAAACCAAACTCAGTGATCAAAAAGAGATGTGTGAAAGCTATTTGCAAGTACTGAAAGCAACTAGAACTCAAATAAGGAAGCAAGGCTAAAAAAATGACTGAAATAAGCTATCAGCAAGATCAAATATCAAATCAATAAGCAGAAAGGCTACACTTAAGCTACAAACTTACTAGAATCAGATCAAAATCAAGCTAAGCAGGTTTTATCATACAATCAACAAGGATTTAAGCTAGAAATGAAGCATGCATTTGACAATTCAGTGGAACCAAAACAAGAGGTGTTTGCACCTTGTGAAGTATCCTTTGAGCAGTAGAGGAGTGCTGAACTCTCTAGTCTAGTGCTAACCACCACCTTAGCACTAGATTCACCTATCTACAATCAACTAAACAGCTACACATCAACAAGATTCATCAAAATGGCCTGAATTCATCACAAATGCTATGAACTTGAACTGAAATCAATCAAATAGCTTCAATCTTCCTTCAAAGTCAGTTATGATCAAGATTTGATCATAACAAACTCAATTCAGCAACAAGAGTATCAATGGAAGCAGGATATGAACAGTAAAGATAATGAGAAGAATTGGCGGGAAAAGTAGAATTTGAATTTTATTAATGGAGATTTGTTACAAAGTTGTTAAATGGTTACTAACTAACTAACTAACTCAAGAGTGTGTCAAACTCTTGAGTAGTTTAGCTAAAAGGAGAAATGGTGAAAGGAAAAAGTAAATGTGTGTGTTTTCACACTTACAACTACACACAAGAAATGAAGACTAAACAGCTATTTATAGACTTGAGAAGAAGATCAGTTGGGGTTGGTGACGTGTTGGAGCCAATCCCAGCTTTCCACGTGTCATAATTCTGTTGAATTGATTTTGCAGGTATGAACTTGAATTGGGGTTTCTTTGTTGAGTTGATTTCATGTTAATTGATCATGACCAATGGATTCGTCTCTCAAAAATAAGCAGGTTTGATGTTTATAGCATTCCATGAAATCCACTCTAGCTTCAACCCGATCCTCGCAAATTATTTAGATGAAGAAGATGCTATGTGTCACGTTTTGATTGGTTGAAATTAGTGCACACGGATCACACTGTTTTGATACGCTCATTAATGAGGGCGGCGCTAGTGGGTATTTAATGCAAAGATGTGGCAATCCATGTCTTCTTAATCCTGGCTTCTCATTGGTCCAAAATGTAACACATGGATCACTCTTGTATCAACTTTCCAAAATAGGCAGAAATAGTCCCTAGACTTTGGCAGATTGTATCTTTGAGCTTGTAACTTCATTTCTTTGGCGTTTTTAGTCCTTCAAACTTCATTATTGAACAAAATTGGTCCTTTGACTGAATTGACTTGAGAGTTGACCAAATTTGACTATGATCTTGACTTTTACAATATTTACACTTTGGTCCTTCATCTTTGGCAGTTTGTCAAGATAGGTCCTTGCACTTCAAAGTCTTGTCACTTTTGATCCTTCTTTGTCTTTTTCATCAAATTAAGCTTGATTTTCCCTTGTTTGCTTGAAAATGCATCCTTTTACCTACACAAGTGTCCACAAACACAAACATACCACATAATACTGTTTTTACAAGATAAATTGGTATTTTGCTTCATGTTTTAGGGTTATTTGTTGATAAATTTATATGAGTTTTAGCTCATATCAGGTTCCATGGAAGAGATACACAAAAATGTAGTGGCGGATTATGTGTCTGATTCGTATAAAATAAGCTCAACAACTAAGGCTGAAGGGAGTGGGATGAAACGCACGAGCGACTTGGCTAAGTCGCGCGTGACTTACTACCCCTCTACGAAGTCACTCACGCGCGACTTGGTCACTATGACTAAAACACACAGGCAAACTCACCCTGCACGAGTCTATATCAACCGGGTCCCACCTGATTTTTTGACAGTTTGGTCATGTTTTTCAAAATAAAATAAAATTTAATACCTCTTCTAAATCATCCTCATTTTTCACACACAATCTCATCTCCACTATCACTAATCATGTCTCAAGAAAACATATCCCGATCCGCTAACAAACGTCGAGGACGTCAAAATACCCAAAACTCACCACCCACGCCGCAAGAAACTTTCGACCAAGAAAACCCGTCACCCTACCAAGTGAACACCATATGACCACCATCATTCGATCAACACTAACCTTACCTAAATCAACCTTACCGTTGCCCAGAACAAAACCAATACCAATGGCACCAAAACCCCTCACCAAGCTATGTGTCACAAACATAAATGGGTGGTTCCTCATCACAACCAATGCCACCAAACTATGTGTCACAAACACAAATAGGTGGTTCCTCATCACCACGTGACTTTTAAACTGAAGATTACTACTACCCGCAGTATTAAGATACGTATCAATGATTTGCTTCGTATCAACAAACCGGGTCTCCCGTTCAAGAAACCGATCAAGAAACCCAAGAAACCATCCAAAGGCCTAAACCGAAGAAGGCACTAGCTAGGGGACGTCAAAAGAAGAATGCGGTCGAAGAAGCTGCAAAACGGCAAACACATTGCACAGTCGCAGAGGAAATTGCTTTGGAAAAAGCTTAGCTTGTCGTGTCTGAAGACCACGTTCATGGAAACGAGATGACGGAGGTGGGATTTCGGAAAAAAAATCCTTGAGTACTTTGAAAGCATAACGAAGCAGTTCGGGGCTCGTACGTAGGATTCTTTGAACGGGAAATCGAAGTCCCTTCGATCGGATGCAGTTCGGTTTGGTGGGGTTTATGGTAACGTGATGCGTATGGAGCTTGAAAGTGGTGCATCGAATGGTGATATTTTTAACCGGGAGTTGGTGCATTATGAAGCTGAAGTTGGCCTCCCGTTCAAATTTCGTCATTGTTGGGAGATTGTGAAAGACAACCCGAAATGGAAGCAGGTTGAAATGCCTAAGGAATTAGCTAGGACTTCTCAAAAAAACAAGAGATACAAGTCATATGGGTCTACTTCGCTTAATACAGATTCTGTGGATGCGAGTAACAGTCTGGAAGTTGAGGGCGCTGATAACGAAGAAGTGGAACCGATCCCACGTCCAATGGGCAGGGACAAATCTAAGAGTAGGAGCAGAAACGACGAGGCGTTGGCTAGGTTGATGTTGTCGAGGATGGGTGAACAAAAAGAACGGGACTTTCTAGTGCAGATTGAACAACATGCCGCATATTTTGATATAAAGAGGAAAGAGATGGAAATTCAGCAAGAAGAACTAGCATTAGACCAAGCCAAGCAACAAAACGAGGACTTGTACTTTTATATGCAGCTGTATGATCATTTGGAGGGATCTCAACGTGCAGCCGTGGATTGGCGCCGATCTCAGATCAAGGCGAAATATGATTTGCCTTTTTAGTTTGTTTTTTTAAATGTTGTTTTTAAATTTTTATGTATCGTCTTTTAATTTCGTACCGTGTTTTAATTTTCTATATACCTGTGTTTTAATAAAATATATGAACAAAAAATATTTAATAAAAATGTGAGAGTGGGTCGTAATGAGTTGTAGTGCGTGTCATTATCTCCGAAAGTGAGTGTGAGCGAATTGTAGTGAGTTTGTTTGAAAAAACTGATGTAGCGCTGACGTGAAGGTGAGTGGGTTTCTTACCACTCCCCCTAGTCAAGGAAGCTATAAGGTATTTCAAGGCTAAATGATGCAAAAACCTGATAGCACTTACGATTATGAGATTTAGAGTCTGTTTGGTTTGTAATTAGGATTAGATTTGAGTGTAAATTTGAGAATGGTTTAAAAACAAATTTAAAGAAATAAAATTAATTATTATTTTAAAAAATTTATTTTATAAATTTAACTCCCTTATAAAACAAATTGCACATTCTCTCCTATTAAATGCAAAAAAAAATTAAGAGGTACTACTACATCTATATGTTGTACCTCATTTTAATGCACAAACCAAAACATTGTTTAAGGAATATAACTTTACAAGCCAAATGTAAAACATGGTAGAATCTATTTTATATAATAAAACAGAATATGTTACAAGTCTTTAAAGCAGAAGAATTAAATGAATGAATTAAAACACCTACCATAAATAACCTATGTACAAGACCTCAATGCAAAGAACAATTAAATTAGTTACCAAAATTAACTTTTCACGCATCTCTTTTATACGTCTGTTTTGTATTGTATTTGTATTTTGTATGTACAACAAGCCATCTAAAACATTAAGAAACCGGATAATTAAATTAACTTTTTATAAACGAAATAATAATTGAAAAAATATTTGTATAAATTCTTTTGTGAAAACATTTATTTTTTAAGTATAAATAAATTTTGTGAAAAAATATCGTGTCTGTGTTTTTTGTATGTTTTGTTAAATAAATATGTGTGTGTTTTATCTATTTTTGAAAATGTTTTAATAAAATTATGTATTTTTGTAAAGCCTTAAATAAAATTTAATGACATTGCGTTTTTTTTGGAAAGAATTTAAAACAAAACGCGTTTCAACAATTTTTTCCTTCTTATCTTTGACAAAAATTTCAAAATTTAAACATTGGTAATTATTTTTGTAAACTAAATAAATATTGATTCATACGTTTAATGTGCTTCTATATAATCCCGATTGGAGATGTGTTTATTTTCACAATTCAAAAAACAATTTTATACAGCAAAGCTTTTTATTCACAACTATGGCTAATTTTGTTGCAGGTTTTCTGAATGATTTGTCCCCAGTGAAGGACAATATTATTTTACGTGTGAGAATTCTTAGGGCATGGATGCAAAAAATGTATGGAAAAGAACATATTCAAAACTTGGAACTCATCATTATGGATGAGAATGTACGTGAACTTTTTAATTTTGTATCGTTGATAGTACATGTTTGTTCAATTGTGTGTGAATCTGTATTATGATCTTAATTTTTTGATGTTTTTGCAGAACACACGAATGCAAGCTATTATTCGTATGGCTTTGGTGAAACAATTTAAGGATCAGCTTGTGGAAGGAACTGCTGTTAGTTTAGAACGATATAGTTTAAAAAAATAGTATTTTGGTTCTTATAAGCAAAAATTCTAAATAATTTAAAAATATATATGTATTTGACGTTTAGTGTTTATAAAATGTAATTTTTTACAAAATTATGATTTTGAAAACATTTTGGCAGTTACTATGTTACATTTCTATTTATGTTAAATTTTAATGAAATTAAGTGACAACGTTTTATTTGGAAAGACATTAATGTATAACGTGTTTCATATCATAAATCAACAAAAGATTTATTTTTATAAATTAAAAAAAACATTTCATTGTTTTTTTATTAAAAAATTTTAATTAATCTAAAAAACGTTTCATTATGTTTTTATTTTTGTAATTTAAAATGTTTAAATGTTATTTAGATAGATGAGTAAAAGTTATTGTAAAAGAACTAAAAACCCAAAATAATTTTAAGTAATTGAAAATAAATATATAGTATTTAAACAAATTGAAAAGGACAGTTAATATGTCTTTTTAAACAAAATAAAAATAAAAATTATTATTAATTATAGAAAGTCATAACTGATAACTAAATTTTAAAAATAAACATTAACTTAATTTTAGCTGTAATCCCTTATTTTATGGGAGGTCATAATACTGTTTAATAAATTTAATGCAAGAAACGCTCCTAAAATATACTCGATCAGTTACAATCATCCATGACATACAATTGAACACCAATTCAAATTCATGAACACATACACAAATCGTCTCACACAATTGGCATTATATTTAAACACAAACCGTTTCATTCTTTTCCTCTCTAAGTCATCCAAAAACATATACGGAGATCGTAGACTAACAATTAATCAATGGTAAGTATCACATTTGTTTTTGTTTCGATTCAGTTATAATCTATTTTGTTAATATTATGTTCGATTTTTTTGGCTTTTGTAGCACCGAGTCTGTTCCCATGTTCAATTCAATAGTGTTACAAATTGGTGATGGATACTTTAACGATGAAGCAGGAGTGGAATTACGCCAAGGCAATGTAGGAGTTTATCACTTATACTCAACTGTTTCCCATAGTTTCCTTCTGAAAAATTCATCTGATATAACTGTATATAGTCTGATTCACACACATTTATGCTTTTAACGATTGTAGCTTATTTTGATTGCAAGAAGGCTTAAAAGAACGCGAACTTTGTGTATTTTCCAGGAATAACCATTTTGACACAATGTTCAAGGTTAGTTAAAGTATACTTTGTACAGGTCTTCATTTTTTAGTATGAAAACATTGATAAGTAATTTTTGTTGGTGACAGTAGAGGCCGAGCAGATACTTATTGTCATAGAGACATCCTATATCTTTGCGGTATACTTCTTCCTTCCTTACATCTTATGTTGAATTTTAATGGGCCTTCCATCTACACCATGTGTAATATTTGAGCTTTCATTGTATGTGTATCTTTTGATACGAATGCATAACCCTGTCTATATGACAAGTGCGATATATTTTAATTGTGTATATTTGAGATTTACTAAGTTCTGAATAATTAAATTCATTTGCTTACTTATAATAGCTTAGTATATAAACCTTTGCAAAGTGCATAATATATGTACAATTGCTTAGTCAATACAAGTTGTTTGAGATTGCGTCATTGAGTTTGCTAAGTTTTTTGTACGGATTATGACTGCATGTGATTACATCTTTTAATATCAAGCAACTTTATACTTTGGTTTTTTCGTTAGTAATTTCTGTTTTAATATCAAAAAACTTAATCAGATGAATAACGCAAAACGGGTTAGTGGAGAACTAAATATTGTTTTTAGGCTTAAGCAAAATTAACATGCATTTGTTCGAATTTAATGGTGTAATAAAGAAGTACCGCACCAATCTAAATTGCTAACAATTAAGATATACATCAATACATGGGTACTTCTTTAGCAGGCTATGATATGTGGGGATCCATTTTTGTTGGCCGTTCATGAGGGTGAGTCGGTGAGATGTTAGCTAAAGTTAAAATGCACATTTAGAATAAGTCAAGGTGGGGAATCATTTTCTCTCGATGTGTTCCTTGATTGTAATTGACTTTATTCACAACTATCACACCTTTTATGGCTACAAAAAAGGTTGAAATAGTTTTTGTCCTGTAGAAAATAAAATATACTGCAACATGTTTGGGGCAAATTTGGTAATTATGTGTTTATGGCCTATATGTAAAGGCGAAACCGTATATGGGATGTCGTTTTTGATAGTATCAATGATGACAACAAGCTGTTTAATTAGTTATTCATATAAATCTCAATTTATATTTTACACGAAACGGCCTCTATATAGATCTCAATTTTGTGTAACGGGTTTATATGCATGATTTTGGTTAAAGAGTAGGTTGGCTTTGTGAAACAAGTTGATATGGCTGCTAATGGTGGTTTTGTGAAACCAGTTGATATGGGTGGTTTTAAACTACTAATCATATGGGTGCTAATGGTGATTTTGTGAAACCAGTTTGATATGGGTAATTTTATGTAACGGGTTGATATGGGTGATTTTGTGTAAATACTTGGGGGCGTTTTTTTGTAAATGGTTGATATTGGCATTGTTGTGTATAGAGTCGTTATTGTGAAAGTGATCGATATAGATGATTTTGTTCATGTTGAAATGGGGAATAGATTAGATAGAGATCGACTTTTTATCCTATGGCAAGCTCAAAATCATTTTTGCTTTAGGGTTATTCTAGAAGTAAGAGGTACTTATAATTTATTTATAATAATAAGATGTTTACAATATGAATTTATTGACACCCATCATGTTAATTTTTTAACTTATATGAATGTATATATATTATCCTAACTAATGTTATCTCCTCTTATCATATCCTGAAATGATTAATTGATTACTTTATTTTATTGGACCGTAAAAAACAACAAAGAGATTGCAATAGATGTACGTAACAAAATTATTATAAATGCTACGTATGAATAGGTATGGAACATGTGAATAACCTTTGAAAACATGAAAATGGTATTGCGGGTAAATGTGGATTTTAATTTTGTTTTAACGGTGATGATTCATTTAATAATTATACATTGTTGTCTGATACTCTATTTGTATTACATTAAAAGAAAAATTGTTATAGTTCGTGTACTCATTATGTGTTAGCTTCATTCTACAACTAGATTTTTGTACGGATGGGTAATGGTGTTAATGGTAAAACTAAAAAGTTCACCGTTAGATTTATTTTATATAACCGGTCGACATGGGCGGGTTTTTTTAACGGGTCAATATGGTCAATTTTTGTAATGCTTCGGTATGGTCTATTTTGTGTAATTGGTCGATGTGGGATATTTTGTGTAGTTGGTCGCTATGGGAGATATGTGTAAAGAGTCAAGTGATTTTACGAAACACACCGATATGAGTGATTAAGTTACATGGTGAAATAGTCAGATAACCTTAAGTTTGTTTCTCTTTAGCTTATAGTCTTAGAATTACATTATTAAGGTTATTTTGTAATTAAAAGGTACTTATAAGCTATAACATGTATGCAAGCTGCTTATGTACATAGTGAAAAGATCACCCATCATGCTACATTACATATATGATCGTACATAGATTATCCTAATATTATATTAAATAATTATATATATGAACATGATTACTTGATTACCTTATTTTATTAGACCGTAAAAAGCAAACGACACTGAGGTTGCGACATATGTACTCAACACCAAGAAAAGGATATCCTTGCTCTAACAAACGAAGTTGTAGACAATATTAATGAGAAATTGTTGAGAAATTTCCGGGAGTAGAAATGGTTTTCTTAAGTTGCGATAGCATAGATAAAATCGAACGTGGCACTGCTATAGATCGGTCCGTTTTCTCTAAAGAATTTATTAATGGGATGAAATTCTCAGGTGTTCCGAACCATAGAATCGCTTTAAAAGTTGGAGTTCCGGTTATGTTATTGCGAAATATAGATCAAGCAAATGGTTTGTGTCATGGTATAAGACTCCAAGTTCTACATTTAACAAGAACTTCAATCAGTGCACAAATCATTAACGGAACAAACTTTGGATAAAAATTATCATACCGAGGTTGAGAATTACTCCTACTGATAAACGTTTACCGGTAAAGATTGTAATAAAGCAGCTTCCTTTGTCAATTTCTTTCGCAATGACAAGTAATAAAAGTCAAGGCAAATCGCTTTCCAAAGTTGGTTTATATCTTCCACGTCCTGTTTTCACCCATGGATAACTTTACGTTGTTGTTTCACGAGTTAAAAACAAAAATGGGTTCAAAGTTGTCGTTTGTGATGAGGATGGTAATATTTCCAAGACTACTACAAACGTGGTGTACAAAGAAGTTCTTCACTGTCTATGAGCAATGTTCAACATGTATGTTCTTTTTATATTTGTACATTTTATTACATGTTTGCTCAACGATTCATTTTTCAACCGCAGCATGTTTAATTAAAGTCTAATTGCATTTTATGTTAACAAGTAGGTGTTCACGCATTCAAAATTGGCAATCAACTTCACAACTATGACAAACATCATCGAATACTCAAGATCATTAACTTTAGAATTGAAAAATACATGGAACTCTTTATTTTAATTCTTGCAAAATCATAACATTACCTTGTAATGATACATGTTTACTTTCGCTTTTTTATTTCATATATTAATGTTTCATGCTTACATATTCATTGTGTATTTCTTTTATTTTACTTTCTCATAACACTTCTTAAAAAGCAATTTTTCTAAGATATCCCGTGATTCCACGGGTCTTTAAGCTAGTTAAATATAAAAGTGTATTTAATACTCTTAATAAAACACTCCATTACATAAATATACAATATATATGCACATTTTACAAATATTAAAAGCATCTATATTATATTAATGCAAACTATAATATACATATATTTCTCAAAAAAATTATAATATTACAAAAATTTTCATGCATGCATTAAATGAAAAGTGTAATTAAAAAATGGTTTATTACATTTAGTGTTTTTTTCCTTTAATCATTTACATAACTTTACTTGAACTTTCATATATATATATATATATATATATATATATATATATATATATATATATATATATATATATATATATATATATATATATATATATATATATATATATATATATATATATATATATATATATATATATATATATATATATATATATATATATATATATATATATATATATATATATATATATATATATATATATATATATATATATATATATATATATATATATATATATATATATATATATATATATATATATATATATATATATATATATATATATATATATATATATATATATATATATATATATATATATATATATATATATATATATATATATATATATATATATATATTACATATAATGTTAAAAGAAATAATATCCCTCGATTGAAATTACGTTTTTATAACATGTTTTTGGATGAAAACTATTGTATCATAAATTATAATAAAAAATACGAATTATAGCACCGAAAAATTTAGTCACAGGGTACCCGTCGCCGCATCGCGTGGGTACCATGCTAGTATTAATTAAAATAGAATGGAGTAATAAACAATATAAATGAGAGAAAGAATCAGATGCAAAATGTAGATGAGAAATTTTCTAATATTTAAAAATAGCACTTAGGGTGTGTTTGGTACAAAGAATTAGAGGGAGGGAAATAGAAATAATTTCATTTCTATTTTTTGGTCTATTGTTTGGTTGGTAGAGAAATAAAATGGATGATGAGTTGAATTCTTAAGGAGTTCACCCTTTGTAAATTTTATGCAAATCATTTCCATTATATTTGGTAAAGAAACCATTTCCTAGTGTTATATACTTATTATCATTATTATTATTATTATTATTTAATAATAATAATAATAATGATAATAAGTTATTATTTTTATTTATTGTTATTATTATTATTATTTTATTTTATTTTATTGTCATTATTTATTATTATTATCATAGTTATTATAATTTATTATTATTATTATTATATTATTTATTTATTTCTAATTTATTATTTATTATCTTTTATTTTTTATTATTATTAATTATTATTATTTTTAATTGTTATTTATTAATATTAATATTAATATTATTTATTATTATTATTATTATTATTTTTATTTTTAAAATTTATAATTTTTATTATAATTTTTATTATTTTATTATTTTTTTAATTATTAATTATTAACTTTTAATTGTTATTATTAATATTGATATTAATATTATTCTTTATTATTATTTATTATTATTTTTATTTTTAACATTTATAATTATAATTATTTTATTATTATTATTATTATTATTTATTTTTATTATTATTAATTATTAACTTTTAATTGTTATTTATTAATATTTTTAAAGTTCAAATCTCTAACGCTACTAAATAAAGGAATTCAATAAACTATTTTCATTTCTAAGAATTTAATTCTTTATTTCAATTTTAATATCTAAAATTCTCTATACTAAACGTGCCCTTTGATGCTTTACCATCCAAAAATCAAGAAAGAAGGTAGGATTACAAAATAGCATAAAAGACATGCGCCACGAGTAAGATCATCAAACTATTTATTTTACCCTACTACCTACTATGCCCACATACCAAACAGACGCTTAGCTAACTACCTTTGTCACTGAGCTATGTAAACATATATAATTACCATGGAAAGAAGTTCTTAAAATAATATACTTATAGAAAAGTGAATAGTGGTATACATTTACATTCACCTCACATCAATTTATCTGAACATTATATCCATTATATAGGTTGAATGACTTGCAACGTAAAGTTCTTCAATTTTGAAATAATTATTTTTCATTGATAATTTTTGAATACAAATGTTTGAATATCTTATATTTTCTTAGTTATGGCCTTTTATATTGAGACGCTATTGATTTGGTACTATAATAACCCCTGAACACTCGAACACATCACATGTTAGGGGTGAGTATGGTGCGGAGCGGTGCGGATATTGACAAAAATAAAACCGCATCCACGATTGTGGTTTTTAGAAAAATGCGGATCCGCACCGCACAGTTTTATGTGGTTTCGGTTTTTCTGGTTTTTGCGGGTTTTACGGATTTTAACCGCACCGCACCACCACTTATGATTTATATAAATAATGTGGGTTTTGCGGTTTTTGGTTCACAATGTAAGTATTTTCAGTTATAACAATGCATATATCTAATGTAAACACACACATTACTTAAAATGTTAAAAATAATATGTAGTAAAACCCTTATAACATACCTAATATAATTGATGTGTCATTTTTTGGTTTTATATAATTAATGTGTTGTGCAGTGCGGATATTATGGTGCGGTTTTACAAATAAATCCACAACCACACCACATTTGCGGTAAAACCGCTTCACCAGTTTTTGTCGTGGTGTGATTTTTGCGGTACGGTTTTTGCAGGTTTTACGATTTTAATGTTTACGATGCGATTTCTGCTCACCCCTATCACATATGCAACTTAGATACAAAACTATAGAATGTTTCTTTATACATATATTTACCTTTTAACTCTAAGTAATACTCCGTATGATTATTCAAATCAACGAGAGTTTTTAAGCTTAATATATTATTGGCGTGAATTAAATTAGGGAAAAAAATCAAATAAACAGGGACGTGCATACAATAATCAAATAAACAGAAACGATGCAACCAAATGAAGAGAAACTTAGGAAGCGTTTGGTTTCTCTCTTTTCTTTGAAAGATAAAAGTTTACACAGTAACTTTAATGTTTAGGACATACACTCAGATTTTAAAACTGGATCTCATCCTTTAATCGAAGGGATTTTAAGATTCGTTTGGTTTAAAGTGGGGTTTTATTTTAGATGTGAGGTTATAAAGTAGATAGTTTAGAGAAAATATATTTATTCAATAAATTTTAATAATATAAAAATAAAATTTGTTATTATTTAATATTAAAAAATATATAAAAAGAGATGATATGATTATCATGTCTATGAGGTCTATCACTTTTCAATAAACCCATCAAATACATCTCTTTTACACGATCCTATTCTTTTTACTTATAAATACTAAGCTAAATAGTAAAATATTAACCAAACATAGGTTTTAATCTTGTCAAAAACTAAACCAACAAAACTTAACCTACCAAACGCACCCTTATAATTCCTACCTCATATATGTCTTTTGGGTAAGGTTATTCATACCCCCTAAAACCCCATACATACCCCCCCCCCCCCCTCCCCCCCCCCCCCCCCCCCTCTTGAATTTTGATATTATTTTTTTTAAAATTTTGGTTTTATTATGAAACTGTGAAACGGAAAATACAGAATGAAAAAAATAAAGTTTAACATGTTAAAACTGTTAAACTGACAAAAATACGAAAGAAAACTTATAAAAACAGTGTCCAGAAAATGAAAGGGGAAAAAAAAGTACAAAAAATGTACTTTTGTTCTTTTTAGTAAGCCAAATGGTATGAATAATAGGACCTATGTCTTTTTAGTGGAAGCTCTAACAACCCCACGTCACATTTTCTTTTAACTTTTAAAAATTAAATTCTTTCTTAACAACCACTCATAATTTATATTAATTTTAAATTTCACTATTAAATTCATATTTAAATATTTATAAATAAATAGAATTTTAAATATAACCCTAACCCAACATAAATCAAACAACTATTAATATAACCTTTTAATAACTTTGATATTTTTTCTCTAACCTTACTACCCACTTTATAAACGCATACCTAAAGTAAAACTCGAATTTAAATCAAACGGACCTTTAAGCTCGTGCATCACACAACCCTTGACTTAACCAGACTTCGAAACAAACCACATTGACTCGCCCCAACCACAACACCAACATTACACCCTAAACATTTAGACACACCCTACGTGTGCAACAGACGTGCATGAATTTATACGATGCTTCACATAAGTAAAAATCTTTTTTCTTTCTCAAAATTCAATCTCGATGTAACGCACGAGTACGAACGCCTCGTATAATGTAAAAATTAGTTTTCTTTAAAGACGAAAAGATATTTCGATCGCCTTACTGGGCCTAAAAGATCACTTTTATGTCGCAAAAGAGACATAACTACTTTGAATATATACCTTGTACAATTACTCCACTACTTAATGACCTCACGTAGAAAAATTTCTACAATTTCAATTGTCAAAACAACATTTACAAGTTCCAACTTCTTAGATGACACAAGAATGAAAAAAATCCTCAAAGTCCAAAACCCAAAAACACAATACTAGCACTAAAAGAGATCAACAAAATTCCTGAGACATCTAACTGAAGATAGTTTCAGAAAAAAATGAGGCTAAGATCTGTTTACACAAAAGGAACAAGCGGATAAATCAGCTATGGCTGCAATATTCAAAGGTTGCAATGTTAATAATGACATCACCATACTCTGACTTTGCCCAGCCAAAATGCAAGACTATCTCTAAAACATGTACCCATATCACAACTTGGATCTTACGACAATTATCATCACTACCTCTAAACAAAACACAAATAAGCCGTTAAATAAGCAAATCCAAACACACTAGCGAACAGACATAAATCTGGTTTAGGCAGTTCTTGTCTATCCCTCTGTCTCTCTCTATAAACATACATGACTTGGGTGTGTGAGTGAGAGAAAGTGAAGGAGTAAGGGTTGTTGATATCTTATTTTGTAGAAATCATTGGCCAGAGAGAAGGGCAACTACCCTTAGAAACCTTCATTCTCACAGGCCTCTTTCATTGAGTGATCCAAGTTGTTGTTTTTGTGTAAACTAACTTTTGCCCCAAATCCTCTTTTCTTATACAGGTTCAACTTTGCTTTTTTTACATTAAGGTCCCTTTCTTTTCTCAATTTCAATATTTTACAAAATCTAAATTGAACAAAATTTTTTATGAAAAATCCGCTAGCATTGTTTCGGTTTTAACTGTCAAGTGTCTGGAAGAAGCTAAAACGTGCTTAACCTGACCCAAAGTAAAATCTATGAATACACTTGCAGTGCTTAGCCTTGTTAGAAGTTACAGTATCAGTTTTGTCAGATTCACACACACGTTGAGAAATTTATCAATACCACCTCGAGAAACACCATATTACAATTTTAACCAACATAATAAATGATGTTACTCTTTCCACGAGATTATATGATCTCAGTTTTATGCTCTTTTTAAAGTTACTGCAGATAAGGGTTTGGTTATACTTACTTAGTTGCTTTCGTAATTATGACTTCTGGCACTGAATACATTTGAAGTTAAAAAATTGATTAACCAATGCAATCTTAAAGGCTCATTAATTGTATGGTCCGAGTCTTTATTTGGTCAAGTTTGAGCAACTTTAGGCACGTGCCCGTTCTACATCAGCGAGTGCAAACTGGGCACAGGTGGGTGATAGGTGTGTAAACACCCATCCTTTTTACCACTTAATTACAATAATAACCGAGCCAAAACGTGTATTTTATGTCATTTATGTCGGAATTATGCGTGGTTTGTTTTTTTGTTGTGATTTAGGACGAAAAGGTGAAAAGTGGAGAAAACACGGGCATTCACGGGCTTTTATCGAAGAAAAAGACGAAAGACGAAGTCAAGAAATCAAGAGTGCAAAAAGAACGGAAGTCCAAGACCAATTCTGAAGATTTATCGAAGAAAAAGTCAAAAGACGGAAGTTTACTAAAAGTCGAAGAACTCAAGTCTAATTTATTGAAGAATTACAAGACGAGTTTGAAGAAATCCCGAGACAAAGTCATTAAAGTCAAAAGATTAAGAAGATTAAGGACTTAATGACGCAATTAAAGAAAGAAGAAAGTGGGGAGGAATCTTCCTAAGCACCTCCCTAATCTCCCTATATATAGTTTTCATTTTCATTCCATTTTTGTGGTTGGGTGGATTGACAACCCATTTCTTCCACCATTTTAATTAATTGCTTCTTAATTTCATGTCATTTTCCTTAATTGTCATGCACCTTTAAATTCCTTTAATTCCAAGTAAGTTCACTTTTAATTTTTGTTAATCTTTACTTTCATTGTTAATCTCTCATCTTCCTTTCTTGCTTAATCTTTCTTTATGATTCATGTTTATGTTCTTATATTTTTATGGTTTTCAATCAAGTGGGTTTTGATTGATTTGATCAAATTTGTTAGTTTTATTGATTTGGTTTGATTGATTATTGTTAGTTGATGTTTAGTGGTTGTTTTGGTTTAATCTTTTGGTTTGATTTGGTTAGATTTGCTTAAATTCGTCCTTGTTTATTTGTCCCCTGTTCTTCGTATTATTCTACTGTTCCCAGATTCCGAATCAGTGTTTATTGTTCCGAATGAAGGCTTTGTATTTAGTATTCCGAACCAAGCATTTTCCCTAATTTATTCCGGATCAGTTGTTCATTCGGAATGTATTCCGGATCAATGAAATGTTCCGAATGAAGCCTTTGTTTAAATATTCCGAATGAAGCCTTTCTTTAAATGTTCCGAAGGAAGCTTTTTGTACTAATGTTCCGAGTCAGTGTTAAATATTCCGAATGAGCCTTTTAGCTTAATTATTCCGGATGAGTCCTACATTCCGAATGAGCTAGTATATTCCGGATGAACCAACATTCCGGATCAAGCAAAATATTCCGGACGAAGCATTTATTCCGAATAAGTGATTATTCCGGATGAAACCTTTATTCCGGATGAGCAATTATTTCGAATAAAGGGGGATATTCCGGATGAAGCAAATGTTCCGAATGAATGACTTATTCCGGATGAACTTGTTTTATTCCGAATGAGGGACTTATTCCGGATGAACTGGTTTATTCCGAATGAAGACATATTCCGAATGAGTGTTTTCAGTTTCTTGTAATTTTATACATTTAGTTTTAAACTTTATTTTTCCCGCACTTTTACTTGTCTTCTTTTTAGTTTGAGTTTAAGTTTGTCTTATTTACTTTATTTCCCTTTTAATTTCTCGCCATTTATTTCCCGTCAAGTTTTTATCTTTCAGTATTTCTTTTTACCGTCTTTATTTTATTTTTATTGTTTCAAGTCTTTATTTTTAATTAGTTTACAACGACACCCAACAATTCTCTTTTCCACCAAGAACAACTGAGTCGCACTTTGAACCGTGATCAATTCGAGAAGATTCCGCGAAACAAACTTTCAAACTAGCAAAATCTCTTTATTAAAATGGCGCCGATGCCGGCTCTTTTCGTGAAGATTAACGGTTTTTAGTGAGAGACGCGTTGGATTTTGGGATCCGTTCACTCGTGAACGTTATTTTTCGTGTCACAAAAATTTTCAAAAATCCAAAAACATTTAAAAAATCATAAAAAACATTTCTTTTTCAAAGTTTTGCACCAAAAATATTCTTCTTGCTTATCTATTTTTCTTTATGGATTCTTATGTCCATTGCGTCGGGTGTGGGAGACGATTATACGGGAACGACTCATGTCAATGGTGTACATGTGAGCGGTGCAGAAACGATATTGACTATACCCAATTCGGATTTTGTCCATTGTGCAACTCGACTAATTCGTCCTTTTCTAATCCACCTCTTGTTCCCCCGTGCATCTATTGTGGAAGCGATTCTCATTGGCATGTTTCGTGCCCGGTTCGATACCCGTATGATCACGAGCAAGAACCGGGTTACAATTATGACAATGGTAATAGCTATCCACAAAACTCACCAGATTTTTCTCCATACCCGTGGTGCTATATTTGTGGGGGCCCACACGATGCTTCTTCTTGTGATCCGTCGATGGTCTTTGAGAAAGTTCCGTGCTATCATCCCAGTGTGTATAACTTTGAGCCCCCACATCACACCCTCAATCATCAATCCTCTCAGCAAATTAGTCTTGACTAACAACTCACTTCTTTGAACCATGTTCTAGAAAGTTTAGCTCAAATCCGAGCTGACTTGCATCAGGAACGGCAACCTTTGCTTGATGTGGACGAAACCTTGAAAACCACCAACACCTTTTTGAGCCAATTTGGTCGTTTTCCTTCTTTTCTACACCAAAATGTTTAATTACAGCTTGGGATAGAATTGGTTTAATTGAACATACTCGGGGAGATGAACAACAAAAATTGCTTCATGAGCTTCTTAAAGATGTGGAGGTTATCAAGGAGGAGTTAGCCGACTATGTTACTCCTAATTGGAATGGTCCCGTCTATTATGATGATGATGACGACGATGATGTCTACGCTCTCGACCCATCTACTGAAGTTGCTGCTCCTACTCTCGATATTCCTAATGCGTCTAAGGATGATGATTCATTGAGTTAGATTAGTGATTTTGGCCTCGATAAATTCTTTGATGATGAGGTGTGTGATATACCGACTACTATGGAGCTTGAGGACGAAGTTGCTCTTACGGAAGAGGTCGATCCTAGTGATGACGATTTTTCTCCACGCTATGAGAATTTCACTTTTGAAATTTCTCAATCTCCACCGGGAGATGCGGGCGATGACGATTTATTCTCTCCGGCTTACGAGAAGTTCACCGATGAACTTTCTCTTGAAGATGAGGTGGAAGACGTGATTCTCCGCGACAGATTACGAAAAGTGCATCTTCTTATTGCTCAAATCGAAGAGTTGACTTCTCCTCCTCTTTCCGAGTCTTTACCTCCATCTATTCCTCCCGTTGAAGATAATGACCCATTGCTGGAAGAAATCGACATTCACTCAATACCTCCGGGTATTGATGATGATGACACGGAAGGGGATATTATTTTTGATAATTTGCTGCAGGAAGGTATTGTCCCAAGTCCCCCTCCCGAGCACCTTTCATCCTCCCCTTTAGCCACTATCACGAAGGATGAGTGCTTTGACCCAGGAGGTGACATTCACTATTTCATGATTGATAACATTACGACTTTGCCGAGTGCTCAACATCCATTGTCTTTGGGGGATGACAATGTGCTTACTTTACCCACCCCACCTCCCGTGGATCTTGATTTCACATACTTTTCGTATGTTGAAAGGACCTTTCTACCATTTAAGACTTATCCCCTCGCCTCTCCTTTGTTGATGTCAACCGGGAACGAGGACAAGGTCTTTGATCCCGGTATTACATTCGAGGCTTCCCCATGGACCATTTAATTCCGGGACGAGTCAGGCTCGTGACTCGGTTAATATAAACAAGCGCTCTTCGGGAGGCAACCCGATTATCTATCTTTATCTGTTTTCAGCATAAGTGTGGGGGGAGCCCCGTTGGTGTTTCTTGCTTTCTTTCTTATCATGTGCAGGGATTAGAGCTTCAAAGACACACTCTTGATGACTTTTGACGACCCGTGATTCCGAGTTTCCGTCTTCCCGGTTCTATCCTAAACTCTTTTCGATTCACTATTTTATATTTCTCAATATTAAAATAGGAATCTCTTTAGTTGTCTCTTCCTTAGCGAGATTTAAACAACGTGCACAATGTCCTAAGTGTAGAGGAATTTACTCCCACATGCTTCAACATTGAGGACAATGTTTATATTAAGTGTAGGGGGGACTTCTATCGAAGTTAAGTGGTCTTTTCCTTGTATTTGCCCTCATTTTAACCGGAAATCAATTTTTCGACATTTTTCAAAATTTTTGATCTATTTTGGCCTATTAGTTTTTACCTTTGTATAGTTATTTTCTTTCTTTGCTAGAATAAACTTTTAATAAAGTGGTTTTAATTTTCAAACGTTGTGAATCTTTTGACTCAACCCGAGTTTACTTATCTAAGTTTACTCTAGCTAGTATCCTTAACGTGTTTAAGTCAAGTTTTGCTAGGCTTTTATATAGGGAGCTATAAAACGCGAAAGTCTTAACTCTCACGGGTTAAGAACAAGAACTTTTCGCAAGTTCCTATAATTGATCCTAGAGAGTCGTTTATCAAGGGAACTTTAAAACGCGATTTCTAAACTTGAAAAAGTCTAAGAGTTTGCAAGATCCTATAGGCGACTCGAAAACCCAAAACTTTGATTTAATTGGCTAAGCATCCACGAGTCTCATTCCTTGAGATTTTAAACTGTGGAGAACGAGAGATGATAGAGTCAATTATAAGTTTGGTATTCTTTCGTGAATTTATGTGAGTTAATTATAAGCCTATTCTCCCATCGCTTGCTAATAAATTTATCTGCAATAAATAAGGTTGTACGTTTGAAAAGTTACTTAACTTCTAGCCCAAGATCGTTTAAAAGTTTCTCGGTATGGATTAGAGTTCATAGCCAAGGCATAACTTATTGAAGCGAGATGCGAAGATTGGCGAGTCCGAAAAGGTCCTAACAAGGCATGAGGGCTATATTTTGTTGCTAAAGATCCAAAAGTGATGTGAAGAATCATTTATCGAAAATCAATATGAAGGATCAAGACACACGACGAAATGCAAGTACTCCCAAAAGATCATGGAGAAGTCTATCCAAAAAGACCCTAACAAGGTATGAGGATAAATAGATCCAAGTTCTAAAAGGAGGCGGATCGTTGTATATCAAAGTCCAAAATAAAGATTGGAGAAAAATAAAGAAGTCGTGGTCAAAAGATGAAGAATCTCTCAAAACTTCAAGTGAAGAAATTCCTATATGAAGAGAAGACCATAATTTCATGAACGTCTCTCAAGGTTTGAAGTATGAAGTCGCTGCCAAATATCGGTCCGAGAAAGGTCTCAAATCGCGAAGCGAGTTATGCCAAGATATGAACTTTATGAGGTCCTGAGAAGCAGTTTTAAAAGATTTTGTCCTTTAGCTAACTATTGATTAAATCGTCCCACTTTATTTTCAACCTTAATAACTATCGAAATAAGTCAACAATGCATCCTCGTGATCATTCAAGACAGCAATAAAATATAAGAGATACACCTAGGAACAAGGGAGTCTAAGTAAATAATTGGCCCACATGAGTTCGTGTTAGTTTGCTAACTTATAATAACAATGATCTCGTTTTTAAGCTTGGTTTGGAGAAAGTGAAAACTTGAGGATGATGATCATTCATGACATTTTCAAAACCCTAAGGTATGTTTTTTATTTCTTTACTTACTTTGAATGTTTATAATTTTCTATCTCTTTAATAAAGGCCAATATGGATTGATTATAATGAAAAGTGTAAACGTGCTTTGTAACTAATGCATTGCATGAGGACATTGCAATGGTCAAGTGTAGGGGATTTGATAGGTGTGTAAACACCCATCCTTTTTACCACTTAATTACAATAATAACCGAGCCAAAACGTGTATTTTATGTCATTTTTGTCGGAATTATGCGTGGTTTTATGTTTTTGTTGTGATTTAGGACGAAAAGGTGAAAAGTGGAGAAAACACGGGCATTCACGGGCTTTTATCGAAGAAAAAGACGAAAGACGAAGTCAAGAAATCAAGTGTGCAAAAAGAACGGAAGTCCAAGACCAATTCTGAAGATTTATCGAAGAAAAAGTCAAAAGACGGAAGTTTACTAAAAGCCGAAGAACTCAAGTCTAATTTATTGAAGAATTACAAGACGAGTTTGAAGAAATCCCGAGACAAAGTCATTAAAGTCAAAAGATTAAGATTAAGGAATTAATGACGCAATTAAAGAAAGAAGAAAGAGGGGAGGAAGCTTCCTAAGCACCTCCCTAATCTCCCTATATATAGTTTTCATTTTCATTCCATTTGTGTTGTTGGGTGGATTGACAACCCATTTCTTCCACCATTTTAATTAATTGCTTCTTAATTTCATGTCATTTTCCTTAATTGTCATGCACCTTTAAATTCCTTTAATTCCAAGTAAGTTCACTTTTAATTGTTGTTAATCTTTACTTTCATTATTAATCTCTCATCTTCCTTTCTTGCTTAATCTTTCCTTATGATTCATGTTTATGTTCTTCTATTTTTATGGTTTTCAATCAAGTGGGTTTTGATTGATTTGATCAAATTTGTTAGTTTTATTGATTTGGTTTGATTGATTATTGTTAGTTGATGTTTAGTGGTTGTTTTGGTTTAATCTTTTGGTTTGATTTGGTTAGATTTGCTTAAATTCGTCCTTGTTTATTTGTCCCTTGTTCTTCGTATTATTCTACTGTTCCCAGATTCCGAATCAGTGTTTATTGTTCCGAATGAAGGCTTTGTATTTAGTATTCCGAACCAAGCATTTTCCCTAATTTATTCCGGATCAGTTGTTCATTCGGAATGTATTCCAGATCAATGAAATGTTCCGAATGAAGCCTTTGTTTAAATATTCTGAATGAAGCCTTTCTTTAAATGTTCCAAATGAAGCTTTTTGTATTAATGTTCCGAGTCAGTGTTAAATATTCCGAATGAGCCTTTTAGCTTAATTATTCCGGATGAGTCCTACATTCCGAATGAGCTAGTATATTCCGGATGAACCAACATTCCGGATCAAGCAAAATATTCCGGACGAAGCATTTATTCCGAATGAGTGATTATTCCGGATGAAACCTTTATTCCGGATGAGCAATTATTTCGAATAAAGGGGGATATTCCGGATGAAGCAAATGTTCCGAATGAATGACTTATTCCGGATGAACTTGTTTTATTCCGAATGAGGGATTTATTCCGGATGAACTGGTTTATTCCGAATGAAGGACTTATTCTGAATGAGTGTTTTCAGTTTCTTGTAATTTTATACATTTAGTTTTAAACTTCATTTTTCCCTCACTTTTACTTGTCTTCTTTTTAGTTTGAGTTTAAGTTTGTCTTATTTACTTTATTTCCCTTTTAATTTCTCGCCATTTATTTCCCGTCAAGTTTTTATCTTTCAGTATTTCTTTTTACCGTCTTTATTTTATTTTTATTGTTTCAAGTCTTTATTTTTAATTAGTTTACAACGACACCCAACAATTCTCTTTTCCACCAAGAACAACTGAGTCGCACTTTGAACCGTGATCAATTCGAGAAGATTCCGAGAAACGAACTTTCAAACTAGCAAAATCTCTTTATTAGTGGGCTCTATATTATACGTGGGTTGACTTAATTGGGTCTTTGGTATGTCAAGAGCAAGAGTGTGGCAACAAGAGTTTGGAATGTGACTCAAAAAGTTGGCACTTGTCGTTTGATATATTGGGTATATATCTCAATCATTTGATTTTAAATTCTTATTAGGCAAAGACGAAACTAAGTTTAACTTGCTAAGTTAGACTCCAATTTGAAGATGAAAATTCCTTTATCTTATAGATGTATCTGTGCTAAAAACAATTCATTCTTTATTTTTTTTAGATAGGTAATGGTGGCTTTTGGAGTTCAGTGGGTGAGATGATGCACCAAAATGGAGATTTACTTGAGGGTATGTATGTAATGGAATTGACGATGCTTAATAATGTGTTAAATGACATTACTCTTTCCAGAAGTTCAGATGGCATTGGATGTTTTGTTATTCAGAAGATCAGATAGCTTGCAAGTCTTTGCTTGAGAACGAAATTGGATCGAATGGATTCCAAAGAAAGTGAAGGTCTTTTATTGGCGAGATTGCCCATGATCTTGACCCTTTAGAAGACAATTTGGATCCTTATGAAACTGATCTCAAGTTTCTGCATCACAGATTACCTGTTTAAGGACCGGGCATTGCATTGCCTTACGTGTCTGTAGACTGTAGCTCGTCAAAGTTTAGAATGACTCTTTGTTGCAATGTTATTTATGTTGCTTGGTTTTCTCTGATAGGGCTATTTGAAAATAGTTGTACATGCTCCTTCAATTCCAACCATTAAGAGATCTAAGCAGCTGCAAATGAGGATATTGTTATGCATATTCTAGTTCTTTCTTTGCGACTGCAATTTTGGCGCAGGTCGAGTCTGAAGGATTATATAGTGCATAACAATTATTAAAACCCTAAACAAGATCAAAGCACATATAGCGAAAGCGATTTAACAAGATCATAATTAACACAGTTATAATTAATCGAATTAGGGTTACATACCTTTTGCAAAGCAATTCCCACGAACAAGTACAAATTCACCGAATTAGGGTTTATATCGAATCACCAAGATATAGTCTAAAGTAAGACTATATTACGTTCTTATACACATATTACGACAAGTTAACCGTAATGCTAGTACGTATAAATTGAGCTTCAACGTCTAGTGGAAAATCAACCCAACAACCCTAGAGAGGGGCTAGGACTTGATTATAGCTTAACCAAAAAACCAAACTAAAACCCTTAGGGGTGTTCGTTTTCCGATCGCACAAAGAGAAAGAGAAGGGAAAGATTGTGTGTGTGTAGAATTGTGAGGGTTAAGGGTGTTTATATAGATTTAAAAAACCTTGTAGCCTAAGTAAACAAATTTAAGGAAAGTTTTCATTCCCCCCCCCCCCTTGTTCTAACCGACGGTCAAAACACCCCCTTGGGGTGTTCCGGACTTTTCTTTTCCTCTTCTATTTATTCCACAACGCTCGTTAAACCTTAACTCTTAAATATTTAACGACTGTTAAAGTTATAGCTCGATTTAATTTAATAAACATATAAATATATTTATTAAATAAATTAACTCTATACGTATTATGTACAATCCCATAATCTCGAGTTTGATCCTAACAAACGACTATTAAATATAATTCCATAAACTTTCAGCTCCCACTTGGACATATTTCAAATAGTGTGATCACATTGGTTAACGTCTAGATACACGCCGATGCCTCTATTACGACTCGAGTAAGGTCTCCTAGAAAAACCTTTTAATGATTCATCATTATTATTATCCTTTCATTTCTAATACAATGTTAATAAGGATATGGATCTTAGTCATTCCTTTCATTAACCATTCTCTTTATCGTTCATAGATTCAACAAGATTACCAAAACACATTTGGGTGCGGCCACACAAACATCTTACTAATCCCACGAGGGGCCCAGCTGTATTAAAATCCAAAATAAATTTCCATATTGACTACAAGCAAAACCTATGAATTTTGCAACACTTCTGAAAATAACCCTTATAGCTAACAGTTACGTTTAACGTTAGATTATTTCACAGAGATGCACTAGATCCATGACATTTTCCTGGTATCTCAGGTCAGAGGATAACTATTTATGATATACTTAACGAAAAAAATCCATGAAGTATAATCATATAGTTGGGATAAGTCCAATATTCGATTCATCGAATATCATCCAAAATTGATCAATATACTTTCAAGTATACTCTTTCACAATTTCGATTTGTCTTAATTTAATAATACACCCATATTATTAATCAACAACGGACATTTAGAATACAATAATATTCATGGATTAAACATGTAAAATAGGACACAAAATTAAATTACAAGAATAAACGTAACCCAAACTTCATTTCATTAAATAATAATGTCTTAAAATTGTTTAACCAAATACTAATCACAGATTATTGCATAAAATTGCTAGCTAATTGAAGCCCAATGCTTTTGGCATGTTCAATAACCTTTCCTCTAGGCAACGCGTTAGTTAAAGGATCATCTACGTTATCATATGTGCGAACTTTTAATAATTTGATTTCATGAGCTTCAACTTGTTCTCAGACGTAGTGATATCTACGTTTAAAGTGTCTGGCGCCTTTCATGACTCCAGAATCATTGGCGAATATGATTGCAACATAATTGTCACAATATGTGACATCCGTCAATTTTACATCTTTAGTTTCCCATGTAATTATTTAATTTGAGCTTTGAACCTTGTGGATTTAACAAATTGAGTAGTTATCTCATATTTATGGAGTATCACACGTTTTAATTTTATAAGCGTTAATTAATTGTACTTAGCATTATTTGAAGTCACTAGGAAATCGTGTCATTCGTCACTTCATCGTTCGAGCTTAAATATTTAACGTTAACTAGTTAAGTTAACGATTCATCAAGTTTTAATAAACACAAAAATACTTACACTTTACCATTTCATCTTACCTAAAAATTATCCTTACATTATTACACTAATACCCTTTATCCCTATTTTTACTTCTACCTTACAACACCAACACATATTATCCTAAATAATTCAAATACACTCCACTAACTTATAAACCTTAAATTAATATAACCTATTTAGAGTAAACAGACAATACCCTTTATGGCATCTCCAATGGAGAGTATAATGTAAGATTCTATACATCTTCACATCATCGACACATCAACATACCAACTCTTACGTAAAACTTTCACAATGCATTGAACTCGACAAAATTTAATAGATTAACATGTCATTAATGTTTTTGTTAAATGTTGAGAAACTAATAAAATATCAACAAAAGGATAAACTGTTGCTTTGCACTTATGTTTACCTCCAGAAAAAAGTAACTCAAAATAGTAATATTGGTAATAAAATATCTTATTAATAGTACGGTGAATACCTATGTGTGTTTTAAATATTGAAGATAATGCAATGTTAAGAAGAAACCAAATAATGATAGGCCCACTTTGCGTATAAAACCCATTCGTTCAGAGACACACTGCTATTGTATGTATGATGAGGTGGTGATTCCTACAATGCATTGTACAGTTTAATGAGCTATTGTGCATATTACATGTCATCCCATTGTGGATGCCCTTAGGCCTTTACCATTCAAAAATTCAACTTACCCTACTTCCCTACACATCCTTTGGTCCAAGAATCACCAGGTACTACCTTTTGTAATTTCACCACTTTTGGCTATAACAAGTTTTGCATGACACTACAAGCCTCACCAACTTACTTCTTTAATCCCTATAACTAACATACCCCATCTCTCTTCTTGCTTTCTCTGTCAAAGCAAATGCAACACACATACCTCATTTCAAATCTCTAAGTTACAAATACATAAGAACATACTTCTCTCTCACCTATTTGGATCAAACACAAGAACTACCAACTTCATTTTCATTACTCCTGTTGGGAATCTAAACTTGTTAGATTCCCTGATCATTGATTTAAACATAATTAGGCTGTTAGATAGTCCCTTGCCTGTGCCTAGGAGGCAGGCAATTTTCGCAAGACTCACAGAGATCCAAGTCTCTGTGAGCAACCTCAGAGGAGTCCATGTCAGAGACATTGTCAGGGAAGTCGAAGATTACCTGAAGACATACTCATTGGCTGTGATGGATAACAGCCAAGATGTATCAGGGACTCTGAGGGGTTGAGAGTTAACAGGGGTGGCAATACCCTAATAACTCTCAGCACACTTTGGACATGCCATTTGTGTGTTCGAGACTATGAAGAATAAGGAAACTGTTTTTGACAACTGTTCCTTAAAGCATAATGGAAGACTACCAAGAATAGAAGGACATCATGTGACTGATGTGGGAACTTGTAAAAGCTTGTGTAGTCGCCATCAAGTACTGTTTAAGTCAAACTCGTAACACTATAAATAGGATGTGTATCCATGCATTAATGTTCAACACTTTGAGATATTAAGAACATTATTGCATATAACTTAGTGAATCAAACAGCTACGACTGTATTCATAAGTTAGGGTTTATTGTTGTTCATAGTGTGCACAACACATTGTCATCAAACTGTGTTATCCATAACACTTGTAATTCTTTATTATACAATAATAAGATTACGTTTAAAAAGTAATACCTTGTGTTGATTAAGTTAAGATTAGGGTTTCATGCATTGATTAGGGACTTTCAATTGGTATCAGAGAGGTGTTTGATATTAAAACCTTCAAGAAACATCGTTCTCAGTTTTATAATCAAGATCCACCATGCCGGAAACTTCTAACCCACCACAATCACCTTCCACAAACCCATCTTCACCAAGACTTAACCCTCCTGCCAATGACGATGATCTACCCCAACTTCTTGACTCAAGAGGTGGATCACACGTTACAAATGTACCAGTCTTTGATGAAGAAGATTTTGCCAGTTGGAAGAGTCAATTTCTTGTATATCTTGATGGGCTTGAACCTTTTCTTTTAGAAATTTTAGAAAATGGTCCATATATTCCCATGGCGCTTACATCCACTGAAGAAAACCCTCTTCCCAAACCTCTCAAACAATGGACTCTAGCTGATAGAAAATTGGCAAACCAAGATAAACGTCTCAAAGCATCATAATTTCCTGCCTTCCCAAGCATATCATGAAGTCTGTCATTCAGTGTCCCACAGCCAAACAAATGTAGACAGACCTCATTCTTGGCCATGAAGGACCCTCTGAAACAAGAGAGACAAAGATTCAGGCACTCAGACTTTAGTTTAATGCCTTTAAGTCACTTGAAGGTGAAAAGGTTCAGCAAACCTATACTAGGCTGAAGATTCTTCTAAATGACCTAGCTATGAATGATGTCACTATTGGTCAAGCTGAGATCAATGCTACTTTTGTCAACAGCCTTCCAAGAAAGTGGCTGAGCATGAATCAGACTCAGAGAGCTAACAATTCAATAAAAAAATGATACCCTTGCTCAGCTCTATGGTAAGTACAATTATGAAGAAGGGCTGATCGATACTATCTACAAATCAGAGACTGAAAGATTTGTAGTCCAAGGAGCATCTTCCAAAGCAATGATCTCTGCAACACATCCTCATGACAGCGATTCTGATGTTGAAGAAGATACCCGTAGCAGCCAAGAGTTCTTGTCAGACCTCAATTCAGAGTTCCATGAAAGAGCGTTGCTAGCCAACCAAAGAAGATACTACAAAAGATCGGGAAGAGTAGGATCAGCTAGTAAACCAACTGACAGGTCAAAAGAAACTTGTTTTGCCTGTGGAAAGCTTGGACATTATCAAAAAGACTGTCCTTCTACCAAGACATCCTCGCCCTCTTATCCATCATCTTCATCCAAACCCTACAAGTTCAAACAACATAACAACTCATCTCAATCCAATTCTTCAGACACTGAGAAGAAAGATTACAAAAATAAGTACAAGGCACTTAAAGCTGAGTTAGAACAAATGAACTTGAAGATTGAAGCTTTGTCCAAAAAGAAAGGTGGTGAGAAAAAGACAGAGAAAGGGTTGGTTGCTGAAACTTATGATTGGAATGATGAGCCACTGACTTCAGATGAAGAAGACACCACCAGAGTCAGGGCTTTCATGGCGATAGCTGAAGATGAACCAGCTGTTGGAAAAGGTGATGCAAGATCAGGACAATGGGTTGACATCACAATGAAAAAGGTACACAGGCTTTTATCCATGTCTGATAGTGATGAACGTAAGCATGTCCTTTATTACACCATTGTTGATTTACACTTTGTTGAGGAACAAAGAAAGAACCTACTTGATAAGTTTCACTCTGTTAAATCTGAAATGCTAAATGCTAAGGCTGAATGTGAAACCCTCAGGCGGGTTAATTTAGAGAAAATATCCCTGCAAAATGAAGTAGCTAGATTAACCTTGAAAAACATTGCTTTAAATGATCAAGTCTCTGAATTGAACAAGATTATTGAAAAATGGCTGTGTGCTAGGTTTACTATTGATGAACTGCTTAGGGATGAAGTGCCTGCTGACTTAAAAAGGGATATATCTGCTAAGAAAAATAAGCTGAGAATTCTCACCAAACCCAAAGACATTGTCTTTAAATCTACAGAGACTATTCATATGTCAGATACCACTTTGAAAAATGACCCTGTCTCTGAAGATGTGGCTGAGCTACCACCCTTGCCCAAACTCTCTGGAGTTGAACCCAGCAGTTCTTCTAGATTTGCTAAGGATGAACTTAGGACAGATATTGAGAATCCTCCAGCTAAAGTTTTTCATGTTCCTGCTAAACAAACTGGCAAACAAGTAGCTTTTAAGCCTGTTACTACTAAAGCTGTGAATAAGGTTGAACCTACCACTGAAGATCGCCTATTGTCTCTTATGAAAGAAGTAGAACTCTTGAAACAACACATTAAGCCTTCCGCTGAATGCTCTACTTCTCATGAACCTAAGTCAGTCCTAGGTGAACCCAAAGGGGAAAGGTTAATTAAACCTTATTGCAATGTATGTAAACATTCTCACCATTCGACCTTAGATCATGACAGACACATGGCAGCTAAAAGAGCTCAGACACCCTCTAGGGACAGACCACAGAGTTCAAAAAGACAACAGGGAAATTATAAACCTTATCCTCCCTGTAAATTCTGTGGGTTCACAGACCATCACTCAGACGAGTGTGGTGACTTCCCTGGGTGTGATATCTGTGGGAGTTATAACCATGAAACAATGAACTGTCCATCCCAACGCCAAAAGTTTTTCAGGAACACAAGAGTTGCTAATAAGCAATTCAAGGAACCCACTGGAAAGTGGGTTCACCATAGGAACTAATCTGTTTCTATGTATCTGTGCAGAAATATCTCAAGGAATCGGTACGGTATCTAGATAGTGGATGTTCTAGACACATGACAGGGATTCAACAATACCTGCACAGATACTCAAAGGAGCCAGGTCCTAAAGTGGTGTTTGGAGATAACTCTTCAGGTGACACAGAAGGATATGGCTCAGTGAACTGCAATGGGATTACATTTACCAGGGTTGCATATGTGAATGGTCTTAAACACAATCTTATTAGCATCAGCCAATTGTGTGATGCTGACTATAAGGTTTTGTTTACTAAGACTCAGGGAACCATATTCAACAAAAGCAATGATGTTGTGCTGATTACACCTAGAAGGAGAGATGTTTATGTCATCAACATGGCTGTGTGCTCTGAAGACAGCTCAAATTGTTTTCTTGCCAAAGCCTCTGAAAGTGTCAATTGGCTGTGGCACAAAAGACTGTCTCATCTCAACTTCAAGAACATCAATAAGATAGCCACTCAAAACTTGGTTGCTGGTCTACCATCAGTAATGTTTTCCAAAGACAAAACTTGTTCTGCCTGTGTCAAAGGAAAGCATCACAGGTCTTCATTCAAGACTAGGCAATCATTCTCTATTGACAAGTGCTTACATCTCCTTCACATGGATTTGTTTGGGCCTGTCAAACCTCAAACCATTAATCACAACAAATACACCTTGGTCATAGTTGATGAATTTTCAAGATACACATGGGTGTTCTTCCTCAGAAGGAAAAGTGATGCAGCTGAAACCATCATGTCCTTCATCAGACAGGTTGAAAATATGAATGATGTTAGAGTCAAAGCTCTAAGAAGTGGTAATGGTACAGAATTCAAGAATCATAAACTTGAATCTTTTTGTGATGAAAAAGGGATTTCTCAGAACTTCTCTTCAGCTGGCACTCCTGAACAAAATGGTGTGGCTGAAAGAAGAAACATGACTTTGATTGAAGCAACAAGAACTATGTTAAATGGTGCAGCCTTACCAAAGCAATTTTGGGGAGAAACTGTTCACACTGCCTGCTACACTCAAAACAGATCAATCATTGTCAAAAGACATGGTAAAACCTCCTATGAAGTTTTCAGAAAAAGATCTCCAGACGTCAGCTATTTTCATGTGTTTGGGTGCCCTGTGTTTATATATAACTACAGGGATAAACTTGGAAAGTTTGATGAAAAAGCTGATGATGGTTTCTTTTTAGGATACTCTCCAACAGCCAAAGCCTTCAGAGTATTCAACATCAGAAGAAAAGAAGTAGAAGAAACATTCCATGTTAGATTCAATGAAGATGATGAAGTCATACAGAGAACAGGAACAGAGGGTGATGAAATAGATTTTAATGAAAATATTTCTTTCCCAAGTGATGAGTTCACAGAACCCAGACCTACCATTCATCATCACTCCAACACTCTCACTCCTTATGTCCCTGCCTTTGACCCTCTGTCAACTCACAACATAGAAGTTCCTACCTCTCAGGAACTTGATGAAGAAGAACCTCAAATTTCTGATGGTCCTTCTCATGATATTGATGACTCACCAATTCTTCAAATCCCTGAAGATTCTCCTGCTGATAATGAAATAGCTTCCCTTGATATGGCTGAAGAAGACTATGACACTGAAGTAGTCTTTGAAGAAAGCCCTCCTAGTCAGCAGGATGAGACTCAAATTGTACCAGCTGTGCCCTCAAGTACCCCTATCCTTGAATCTCCAGCTCCTCAAAATAAGTGGTCAAGAGATCAACACATTCTTCTTGTCAATATTATTGGGGAACCAAATGCAGGGGTCACAACCAGACAGCGAATCCAAGACTCAGAGTCAGCCTCAGCCAATGAATGTCTCTTTGTTGAATTTCTCTCACAAATTGAACCTAAAAGAGTTGATGAGGCTCTGGTAGAAGAAGGATGGGTAGCTGCTATGCAAGAAGAAATCAATCAGTTCAAAAGGAACAAAGTATGGACACTAGTGCCAGCTCCACCTGGAAAGAATATCACAGGCACTAGATGGATCTATAGAAATAAGATGGATGAGATTGGGAACATCATCAGGAACAAGGCCAGACTGGTAGCACAGGGGTTCTCTCAGACTGAAGGAATTGATTATGATGAAACTTTTGCACCTGTTGCTAGACTGGAAGCCATCAGAATCTTCCTTGCTTATGCTGCCTATATGAACATCACTGTGTATCATATGGATGTTAAGAGTGCTTTCCTTAATGGTGATTTGGCTGAGGAAGTGTATGTTGCACAACCTGAAGGATTTGAGAACAGCGAGTTTCCCAACCATGTGTACAGACTTCACAAGGCAATGTATGGTCTGAAACAAGCTCCAAGAGCATGGTATGAAACTCTTTCAAATTTCTTAACTGAAAATAAATTTGTCAGGGGTTCTATTGATAAAACACTCTTTACCTTCAAGGACAAGAGTGATTTCATCATTGTGCAGATTTATGTGGATGATATCATCTTTGGGTCAACAAATGTCAATCTTAGTAAACGTTTTGCTAAATTAATGACCAAGAAATATGAGATGAGTATGATGGGTGAATTAACTTACTTTTTGGGCTTTCAAATTAAACAATGTCCTAAGGGAATTTCAATTTGTCAAGAAAAGTATGTTAAGGATTTACTTAAAAAATATGACTTAGCTGATTGTGCATCAGTGAAATGCCCCATGCTTCCACCCAACAACTTGGGCCCTGATGAGTCAGGGGTCTCTGTCAATGAGACTTTATATAGAGGCATGATTGGGTCACTAATGTATCTAACAGCTAGTCGTCCAGATATCCAATTCTCCACATGTCTCTGTGCAAGGTACCAGGCTAACCCAAAAGAATCCCATCTAGTGGCTGTTAAGAGAATTTTCAGGTATCTCAAAGGAACACCATCCCTAGGCCTATGGTATCCAAAAGAATCAGGCTTTGATCTCAAGGCCTATTCAGATTCAGACTATGCTGGATGCTGTATTGACAGAAAGAGCACTTCAGGCAGTTGTCAAATCCTAGGAGGAAAATTGGTTGGATGGAGTGCTAAGAAGCAAAACTCTGTGGCTATGTCTTCAGCTGAAGCAGAATATGTCGCTGCAGCCAGCTGTTGTGCTCAGGTGCTCTGGATGAAAAGTCAATTGGCTGACTATGAAATCTTGTATGACAAAGTGCCAATCTTTTGTGACAACACCAGCGCCATTGCCATATCCAACAACCCTGTTCTTCACTCTCGTACCAAACACATTGATATCAGGTATCATTTTATCAGGGATCATATAATGAAGGGAGATATTGAGCTGCATTTTGTTCCTACAGAGCTGCAACTAGCTGATATTTTTACAAAGCCTTTGGCTGAACCTTCGTTCAACAGGCTAGTTGCTGAGTTAGGGATGCTCAATATCTCAAAGCCTGTGGCTTGATATTAAATGTGTTCATTAAATGATTGATTCTATATTAAATGTTTTTCACATGAAACTAGGTAGTTACTTTCCAAGTAAATGCAAAAAACATTCTCAAATATTTAATCATTTATTTTTCGGATAACGAGGAGACAAACTTTTTGAAAGGTCAAGGGGACCCACTTGAGCAGTCATTTTCGCACCTTGCATTTAATACGGTTGAATAACTGTTCACTTAGTTTGAATATATATTGTCTCCTTTCTCTTCTCACCCACCACCATTCTAAAATCCACTTCTCTCTCTAAGTTCTTATCTCTCTTAACCTATCCGCCATTTTCTTTCACCTTCAACCTCAAATCCATGGCGTTTTCAGTTCCCAAAGCTTCAAATGTTAACTTCGAGATCAACGAGAGCATCCTCGCCTCCAACAACGCCATTGGATGGGTTAAGGCGCCAAACAGCACCTATTCAGATCTGGTAAATTTCATGCAGAATTGTGACCTAAATGAAGCCTTCACCAAATCTCCATCCACCTTTTACCAAGAATACCTTAGGGAATTCTGGTATTCTGCTGAAGTGGTAGAAGACACCATAACTTTTAGCCTTTCATGCAATGAACACCCTTTTGCCTTCTCCCTTAAAGACTTTTCAAGTGTGGCCGGATTGAAGCATAGAGATGAATGCCTGAAGGTAGTTGACAAAAAGGCTGTCAAGGAAGCCCTGGCCACACTCAACCCTTGCCATGACGTTAACCCTGCCCTTACACAGCTGAGGTCCTCGCCAAATCCCCTCTGAAGATTAAATATTTCACTCCTATGTGGCGTGTCCTCTTCACCCACATTGTTAAGTCCCTGGGAGGAATGCAGGGATCACAAGATCAGATGTCTTTCAACCATCAGGCTATTGCTTATGGATTAATTTGGGGAGCTGATGTTGACGTTGGAAGCATTCTCTTCTCAAACCTGGTAGAACAGCTGAAGGGAAGGAATCAGGTCAGAGAAAAGAATATTTGTTATGTGCGCTTCTTGTCTCTGATCTTTGAAAGCCTGTTGGGAGATAACTACCACAACAAGGCCTTGACTGCTCTTAAGCCCTATCGCATCACAGGCGCCATCTACAAGGAAATAGGAGCTGAAGATGTCCCTGTCACCGCCCATATGCTGAATGTAGCCAACCAAGTACCAAACGCTGAGAAGCCCTTGCTCCCTTCCTCTGAGAAGGTGAACACTTCTAGTGTTGCTGGCAAGTCTATGTCTTTGACCTCTGGGCAGCACACTACTAAGTCCAAGGCTTCATCTGGCCAACAGCCTAAGAAGAAGAAAATCCCCTCTTCTTCCCACTCCAAAGCTGTTTCTAAGGCCAAGGGAAAGAAGACTGACACCTCCTCTGGTCCAGATACTCTTGTGGATTCCGATTCTTTGGCTGACAAACAACAGGCGTCTAGTGTCTCAAAGTCAGCTGAGACGACAGGAAACCAGCCTGATCAAGCTGATATCTCACAGGTAATCAGTGTACATTTTTAGAGGTTCACAAGCAGCCACTCTCATTTGTCTGTAGGAGAGAGTGGTGAAGTTAGGGTAATCCTCGACCCATAGAAGTCTGTCTATACACTTAGAATCCTTTAAGACTTCTGTACACCCTGTCTTTGCACCAGGGAATGATTCATTTGTGTTTATAAAGCACCCCGATGACCCTGCACCCTCTAGACAGTATTCAGGCTAACAACAACCTGAATACACTAGTCTCAACCTTGATCAGCTGTACTTCACACAGCCTCTTGGTTCCCTCCTTAAAAGAGTCCCAAAGGATTTATCCTTTCAGGGGGAGCTGAATCATCACCCTCAGCTTTCCTAGGGGCAGCGTAACAGGCGACCTACAACCACATATGTTTCACTCTTAAAAGAGTCCCAAAGGTTTTAACCTTTTAGGGGGGCTGAATAATCACACTCAGCTTTCCTAGGGGCAGCAACTGGTGATCCATAAACAACATATGTTTCACAATCAAAAGAGTCCCAAAGGTTTTTACCTTTTGGGGGGCTGAATAATCACACTCAGCTTTCCTAGGGGCAGCGAATGGCGATCATTAACCTTATTTTTTTCACACTTAAAAGAATCCCAAGGATTTATCCTTTGGAGTGGCTGAGTAATCACCCTCAGCTTCTCTGGGACAGCGAAATGGCGACCATTCCCCTTATATTTTTCCCTGTTACTAATTACAACAAATTTGCAGGCTGAAATTGTACAGCCAGTCATCGAGTCTCAGGTACAACAAGAAAAGGAGGCTGATACATGTACTCAAGACAAAACCAATGATGAAGAGCCTCTGTTAAATGCTGATGAAGAAATGCTCTCATTAGAGGATTATGTCTCTGATATTGAGCCCATGCCTGAAGATGAATTCTCTGAAGGAATGTTCGATGAAGAGGATGAAGAAGATGAGGAAGACCAACTGTCTGTCTCTCCTCCTAAAGAAATAGCTGTGTCTACACCAGCTGGTGACAAGACTTCTCCTCCCAAGGATGCTGTTGAAACTCCCAACTCTGCTACATCCACGACAACAGTTTTCCAATCTCCAGCTTATGATCCAACAGCAGAATTTCTCTTGTTTGATCATCCTGCCCAGACCAACTTTGACTTATTACCAAGGGGGGATGACTATGCTCAGCAAAGCCTCAATATCAAAAATCTTCAGCCTGTTCATCATCAATCAGATATTGAGCGCTTATCAAGGAAGCTGGATGTGATCAAGTCTGAAATGCACAACTTCACCGTGACATTTCCATGCATCATCAAAAAGGCTGTGACTAAGGCTGTCACTGAGCCAATTCAAGATGGTGCAAGAAGAGGTGTAGCCCAGGGACTCGGTCATCTTTCAACAAGAATAAAGGATGCCATTGACTCAGCCGTCCCTGCTATGTTCCATGAACATGAACTCACCATGCACAGGCACTTTAATGCTGTTCGCACCAGGCAATACAACCATGCTAACTTGATACAAGGTTTTTGCTATGGGTTCAAAATAATTCTCGGTATCCTCTCGAATTGATCTCAGTTTAAAGTGGAATGATTGTTCTTGGTGACAAAAAGGAGTTTGGTTTTCTATTCTATTAAAAAGGGAAATGAATAAAGTAAATAAAGACTTAAACTTAAAACAATTAAGAAGTAAGACTTGAATTAAAAATTTAAAACAAATCAGCAACTAAAAACTGACTTAACTGAAAATTATCCTATTTAGAAAATCTGGTTTATACGGAATAAAATCTCCTATTCGGAACAATTGGCCTATGCGGAATAAATTCAAAAAATGGCCTACTCGGAATGTAATGCTATTCGGAAAAGTGTGCCCTATTCGGAATATAAGTCCTATACGGAAAACATAGCCTATTCGGAATAAACTGCTCAATTCGGAAAAATAGTACTATGCGGAAAAACACACCTATGCGGAAAAATTGACCCTATTCGGAATGTAATACTCTATTCGGAAAAACAGCTCTATGCGGAAAAATATTCTATGCGGAAAAATAAGTTCTATGCGGAAAAACATGCCATGCGGAAAAATATTCCTTATGCGGAAAATATGTGCTATTCGGAAAAATATTCCGAGTAAGAGAAAAGTAAAACCCCCTATTCGGAATATCCAAAATTCCGAATAAGGGAAATGGGAATTCGCCTATTCGGAATATCGGTTCAGTTCGGAAAGATCTGGGAATCAAGAACAGTCACAGTAACAGCAAAACAGGAGACTCGAATTTTAATCCAAATCGACTTAAATACTCAAAAAGGTTTTACCAAATTAAACACAAATCATTTAAATACCATAAGTAACAAATCCCACCAATAAAAACACTAAATCAACAACTTTTTAAGATCAAACTTGAATCAAATAAAAAACTTAAGAACTTGCAAGATAAGATGATGAAGAACAAGATCAATGAAAAGATGGAATTCAAGGATTAATGTAAAGGTAACAAGAGTAATGATTAAAACACTTACAAGATTTAAAGAAAAATGAAAAATCACCAAACACCCTAATGGTGTTTGTGATGAACCGTTCCTAAGAAAACTGGGAAAAAGAAAATGAAAGCTAACTCCCTAACATGTGAAGGAAAAGTCTATTTATAGTCCTAGTGGTTGGTTGGTGAGTGGGCTTTCTCCTTTTCTTCTTGTCTTCTCGTCTTTTCAGAAAAGTTGACGTTTTCGATTCTGATTCGGGATTTGTCGTCGATTAATTCCAACTCGTCTTTTAATTTCTTCGTTAAATAGACTTGAGTTTCTTCGACTTATGTAAATCTTCCATCTTTGGTCCTTTTCTTCGATGAATCTTCGAATAGGCCCATCGAATTCAAATCTTTTGCAACTCTTGGACAATAGACTTCGTCTTGAGTCTTTTTCCTTGATAAAACCCGTGCAATCCCATGTTTTCTTTAATATTTATCCGGTTATCTCTGAAAACACAATAAACACAAAAACCACGCATAATTCCAAACAAATGATATTAAATACGTGTTTTGGTCTTGTTTTAGCCAGAATTAAGTGGTAAAAGGATGGGTGTTTACACACCTATCAAATCCCCTACACTTAACCATTGCCATGCCCTCATGTAATGCTTAGTGATAAAGCAATTTTACATTTTTCTCATAATCAATCAACCTTGGCCTTATTTAAATTCTACTAAACAACAATTAAAATACTAAGAGAACTTAAAACTTTAAAATAAACAAAAGGATGGAAATAACTTGTAAAGAAATCAAGGACTTACATCAGGGCTTTGATGTTGCGAAGATTTATCACCCTCAAGTTTCACGTTCCCTAAACTAAGCTTAAAAACGAGATCATTGTTATTATAAGTTAGTAAATCAAACACTTACACACATGGCTTAATTAAATGCTTAAACTCCCTTATTCCTAGTTGTATCTCTTATATTTTATTTTTGTCTTAGAATGATCATGAAGATGCATTTTTGGACTTATTTCGATAGTTTATTAAGGCTGAAAGCAAAGTAGGACGATTTGATCAATAGTTAGCTAAAGGACAAAATCTCTTAAAACTGCTTCTCAGGATATCAAAAAGTTCATATCTTGGCATAACTCAGTTCACGATTTGAGACCTTTCTCGGGCCGATATTTGGCATGTACTTCATACTTCATATCTTCGAGAGACGTTCTTGAGATAATGGTCTTCTCATCATAATAGAGTTTTCTTCACTTGGAGACTTTTGATGGGTACTCCAACTTTGTTGACCACGACTTCATGATTATTTCTTCAATCTCTAATTGGGATTTTGAGATACAACGATCCGCCTCCTTTTCGGACTTGGATCTATTTATCCTCATACCTTGTTAGGGTCTTTTCGGATAGACTTCTCCATGATCTTTATGGGAGTTGATTGCTTTTCGTCGTGAGTCTTGATCCTTTATATTGACTTTAGGAATAATGCTTTTCACATCACTTTGGATCTTCAGCAATAAAATTGAATCCTCATGCCTTGTTAGGGCCTTTTCGGACACGCCAATTTTCGCGCCCCGCTTCATAAGTTATGCCTTGGCTATGAACTCTCGTCATTACCGAGCAACTTTTAAACGATCTTGGGCTAGAAGCTAAGTAACTTTTCAAATCGTACGACCTTACTTATTGCAGATAAGTTATTAGCAAGTGATGGGAGAATAGGCAAATAATTACACCAAGTGAGCTTGTGAAAGAATATCGACTTATAATTGACTCTATCATTTCTCGTCCTCCACAATTTAAAATCTCAAGTAATGAGACTCGTGGACACTTAGCCTAATAAACCAATTAAGGTCTACATGGTTAAGGATACTAGCTAGAATAGACTTGGATAAGTCTATTCGGGTTGAGTCAAAATAAACGCAACGGGCCTAATATGTCAAAGACTTCTAAACTAGCTACACCACTTTATTAATATTTTGACTTTATTGCGGGATATATACATATGAAAGCAACGATAAAAATTTAAAAATTACGACTAAATGGCCAAAGTTAATAAAAATAATTTGAAAAATGTTGAAAAATAGGATTTTCTGGTTAAATGAAGGCATTTTCATGGAAAATTCCACTTAAAACTTCGATAGAAGTCTCCCCTACACTTAAGATAAACATTGTCCTCAATGTTTAAGCATGTGGGAGAAGTCTCCCCTACACTTATGACATTGTGCACGTTGGTTAACTCGAGTTAAGGAAGAGACGACTAAAGTGATCAATTTCAAATGTGAGTATGGAGAAAATTGAGTCACGATAGTTGAGAGATAAAACCGGATTTCGGATAACACGGAAGCACGGTTCTTCAAAGATTTCCAAGATTGCAGTTATCCCTGTAATCACATCACCACACAAACACAAACGACCAAAATAGGTCCTCCCCTACACTTAGGGGGTTAAAGGGATAGATACTCGGGCTGCCTCCCGAGGAGCGCTTGTTTTTGATAACCGAGTCACGAGCCTGACTCGACCCAAAATTAGTTCATGGGGAACGTGGTGAGGGATGGAATCACCTCATGAGAGGTGTCCTCACCAAAGTACAACTTCACTCGTTGGCCATTCACCTTAAAATTTGGTCCATCAGGTTGAGCGAGCTCGAGAGTACCATATGGAAAAATTTGGGCAATGGTGAATGGGCCGGACCAACGAGATTTGAGCTTTCCTGTTAGAAATACGTTTTTACGTATATTAGAAGTATCGGTCACTCCACAATAATATTCATGTTGTAATAGCTCGTAGTTAGATAATAGTTGTTAGTTACTTATTAACTTAAGTAAGAACCGGTCCATGGGCTTGTCATGGACCGGCCCAAGCCCATGTTTAGCTTGGTACTATAAATACCCCTTTCCACTAAGGAAAGGGGTTGGTTGTTGTTCCATTTCACATTTCATATTAATAAAATCTTTCAAGCATTCTCTCACTTTCTCTCTCTAGTTTCTCTCACTAGAAAACATCAACCCACTTCATAGATTCATAGGTTATCAATATTCTACATTTAGTATCAAGAGCTATGGGGTGATTTAAGGTAAGGATTGTGTTGCTTTTTTAGTTTTTGAATCAATTAGTGATCTTTAGAAAAAATCAATCTTGAATCTTGTTATTTTTGGTGTTTTTGTTATTGGGATTGATTGATAAGGATTGGGTTTAGCTTATTTTGGTAAAAATCATAAAACTTTTTGTGGTTTTGGATCAAAAATCGGAGTTAATAGCTATTTTTTAAGTCTCGGAAACTATTTTTCCAGAATATTCCGAATAGGGATTCCGAATAGGGAGGATTTTCAGCATAGAAAGTTTATTCCGAATAGGAGGATTTTCAGCATAGAAGAAATTTTTCCGCATAGACTTTCCGAATAGAAGAATCTTTCCGAATAGAAGAATTTTTTCCGAATAGAAGAATTTTTTCCGAATAGAAGAACTCTTTTCCGAATAGCCGTTTTTTCCGAATAGCAAAAACTTTCCGAATAGCCAATTTTTCCGAATAGACACCAATTTTCCGAATAGCCAACTTTTCCGAATAGACACCAATTTTCCGAATAGCCAAAATTAGGAAATATTCCGAATTGCCATCATTCCGAATAGACAACAGTTTTTCCGAATAAGGCAAATTGCCAAGATATTCCGAATTGAAGAAAACATTCCGAATAGGGGTTTTTCCGCATAAGGGTTATTCTGCATAGAGTTTATTCCGAATAGGGTATTTTCAGCATAGGATTATTCCGAATAGGCATTATTCCGAATAAGGGTTTATTCTGAGTAAGGGTTATTCCGTATAAGCAAGTTCAAGGGGTATTTGAGTTTTTTCGACGATCTTTAGTGGATTTAATCTTGAGTTCAACCAACACAACACAAATTCTCAACCTTTCTTCACTGCTCGATCAACCGATAATCTTTGAGTCTGTTAAGTGATCACAATGAATCCAAGTTCATTAATGCCTCAGATGACATCTCTTACGGATATCTCGATCATAACGGGGACTGATAGTCGTCCACCGATGCTTATTAAAGAGGTGTTTGAGGCATGGCAAGGTCGAATGATGCAATATCTAAAGGGGAAACCGACATACGGAAGGCTTATGGTCAAATCGATTTTGAATGGTCCACTCGACTATGGTACCATTACGGTTGACAACGTGACTAGACCACGAGAATTTGAAGAACTCACTCCAGCTCAACAACTTGTTGCAGATGCAGATGAAAAAGCTCTTCAAACAATTCTTCAAGCTCTTCCCCATGATATTTATAGGATGGTAAGCAAGTATACGGTAGCAAAAGACTTATGGGAACGTCTTACGGTGTTGCTACAAGGTACATCTCTCACAAAACAGGAAAGGGAATGTCAGTTGTATGACCTGTTTGATAGATTCACCTACAACCCAGGGGAAACACTTCACGATTGTTACTTCAGATTCACCACACTCATGAATGATCTGAATGTATACAATCTTGAGATTGCTCCATTCCAGGTTAACACCAAATTCTTGAATACTCTACCTCAAGCTGAATGGGGTGAGTATATTACCGATGTCAAGTTAACCAGGGATCTGCACAAGTGCAATTTGGATCAAATATATGCCTTCCTTCAGCAGCATGAGAAGCATGTGATTATGCATCGTTCTCCTCGTGGTATGTATCCAGATTCCTTAGCTTTGATGGCGAATAAACCAAGTTTGTCACACAACAACACACCCTATATCTTGGGACATCAAGCCTATCATGCATCACCTTACATGACACCAACTTTTCCCCAATACTCGATTTTACCACAACCCCCCACCTCACATCAGCAACAATATCGGTTCAGTGCACCCACATCACAGTATGCTTCACAACTTCATCAAGCAAATGTTGCACCTTATGCTCAGCCTTCATATTCTTCTTATCAAGAGAATGCAGCATTTCCAACAAGCTATCCTGATCAAATGAGTATTCCTTCTACTGATTATGCAGCTCATCCAGATCAAGCACTGTATTGTGATGATGAAGAAGTCCCCGTTCCTGTTTTCCAACAAGGAGCTGACCCAGTTGAAGTGCTAACTACTATGTCTGCTTATCTCACACGAACTTTAAGCAAACGAGGATACAGAGGATCAGCTCCTACCAACAATCAGTTGAGGAATTCATCCAATTCTCGCCAACAAGCTACAATTGAGAATGGCAGGGTAATGGTTCAGCCAATTCAACCATATCAGGGGAGACCTTCCACATCAACCAATGCTCGCACGATCAATCCTGCTCCTGCTCCAATGGTCAACAATCCTCCACGGGCTAATACAGGCAAGTTGAGAATGATTACCTGCTACAACTGCAAAGAAGAGGGTCATATGTCCAGGGATTGTAAGAAACCCAAACGGAAAAGGGATGGACAGTGGTTTGCAGAAAAGATCTATCTGGTAAATGCTCAGGCGCAAGGAAGGGAACTTGATGAAGAGGAGCTTGCATTTCTTGCTGACCCAGGGATTGCTGAACAAGACGTTGTCACTACGCAAAATGCAGCTTACCAAGCCGATGATCTTGATGCGTATGATTCCGACTGTGATGACTTTCAAACTGCAAAGGCTGCTTTCATGGCAACTTTCTCCAGCTTAGGGCCAGATAAGAAATCTGAGGTACTTATTAATAACACCGATAATGCCACTGATGCTAGTATTCAACCACATCAAGTTGGGCAAGAGAGTGCTGATTCGAATGAATCTTCGGTGGTGAGTCTTTCAAATGAGGAGACAAACAATGATAGCAATATCAATGTGAGTCCCCAGATTTTGAGTGAATCACAACCGGGATCCATTTCGCATACGCCTACTCCTGCTCAACAAGATTTGGTCATGGTTCCTGCTACATTACTTAGCCAAATGAATGCTGCACTCTTAGAAACCTTAGCTAAGAATAAGAATTTGTCTGATGAGCTTGCCTTAAGCAATGAGAAAGTACAAACTTTGGAATTAGTGCCTTCGTCTAGTGTTCTCACAAATCTCGAATATGATCATTTTAGAAACAAACAAATGGGTCACTTGCAAGAGATCGAAAACTTAAGAGCAAATCTGTCTAATGAACTTAAAGAAAAGGAGTTAGTGGTCACTAATTTTCAAAAACTTCAAACTGATTTTGAATTACTCGAATCTAAGAAGACTGAAATGGAGATTAATGCCACTAATAAGATTAGAAGTCTAGATTACTTGCTGTTAAGACAATACGCTGCTTCACAACTAGTTCACTTATTTGATGCTTCATTTAGAGAATTTAACTTATCACGTCTAAAAGGCCTTCCCCCTAATCCACGGTATGCAAAACAAGCTTTAAGACATAGTCCTAGACTTTATAATGCAACTCAATTAGGATTGGCGTTAGACCCGATTGTTTTTCCCAATGATCAAACAAGTAAGGATCTAGTTGATGAGGATCGGTCATACAATTCAGCAAAATATCCCGATTGTGATTATTTTAAAATGAATAAAGAGCTTGCTAAAACTGATTTTAGAGTTCGCTTCCATATGGATAAAGATCTCATTACAGCACCAACCTACATGATAGAGGAAGAAAGCCCTAGTACATTTCCTACACTTGTCAACATGGAAGGTCCTAAGGAAATTCCAAAGAATCTTCCACCGGTTAGCACTGTATGGTTAAACTTGAAAGAGATTAACCGATACTTTACTAACTTTGACAAGGTCATTTTGGAATGTACGACTTCAAATGGCTTAAACGCCGGAGAATGGGCTTTCGAACACATGAACGAGGTGTTTAAAACTAAGATCAATCCGTTTGTCGAAAGTCTAAAAGGAAGTTTTGCATCTCTTAAAGAAAATCTTCAGTTTGAAATTGGGGAAGTTCAAAAAGTGTTTTATGAAATGGACACCGCTTACGAACTGCAACTAATTGAAAAGGAAAAGATTTTAACCGAATATGACCGATTCTTGTCTGAAGTAATCTCGTGTGATGTGCTTACTACTGTAAATGTTAATTATTCGAATGAGCTTACATCTGCTGTGATTAATTGTGATGCTGTGAATATTTGTGAGGATATTTGTGATGATGATTGTAATCTTTCTGTAAATGTTGCTGATACTGTAAATGAGGTAGAAAATCATTCTTGTCACAAATCTAACGCTGAGTTTTTAAAGCTACAAGATTCTTACAATTTACTTTCACAACGCTTTAATCAACTAGAACAACATTGTATATCTTTAGAATTAAAACAACAAAATCAAAATGAAAATCTTTTGATATCAAATGTTTGTGAAAACGGTGTTGAGAATAGTGACAAGATGATTGCAATTGTTAAGACATTAGAGGAAGAAATCATGAGATTGAAGAGAGAGATATCATCAAAGGAAACATTAAGAATGGAACTAGAGGCTGCAGAGTCTAAAAACCAGGTCTTAGAAATTAGACTATCAACTGTTCTAGGGGAGATGGATCGGACAAGGCAGGGACTATCCGCTCTTTATGGTTCACTAGAAGAACGCTTCGCTTTTAATGCGGCACAGCAACAATATTATGTTGAACAACTGAACCAAAAGTGCGAAGAAATCTCTGACTTGAACATCCTGCTCATAGATAAAAATATGGTTTTGGCTGAGTTAAAGGAGACACTTCTTCTCACCCGACAAGAAGTTGTTGATAACTTAGCTACCGACTCTGCACCGTCCACTAGTGCTCCAACAACCAAGAAAGTAGTGCTTTATAAGAATCCGCTTCATAAGAGAAACCAGGTTACCTATGATGATTATATGAGGAATGCCATTAAGCATGTCGATCTTCTTAGGGATATTTTAGACGATCTTTATGCCTTAGATCCCTCAAGTAGCGACTATTATTCGGCTCATGAATATGTTAAGCGAGTTCAATATTGCTTGGCTTATTTGCAATACATAGGTACACCAGGTTCTGCACTACTTAATAATAGGCCCATTGCTGTCACTCCATTTAATAAGACTCCAGGAGCGAAACCGTCATTGGCACAATCAAGTAAGACACCTTTAAAATCTGCTGCTAATGTTCCCACTTTGCCTTCTACAGGATTAAAAGAGACTACTAAGGCTAAAGGATCGCCACTCAAGAAAGCTAAGATCAAGCCCTCCACTAGTAGTGCCACAAAGAAGAAAGTAGAAGTCCACAATAGGAATGCTAGTTCAGTTTTAAATAAAATGAATCATGTTAAGACTAAAAGCTCTGCGCCTGTGCAGCAGCCTAAACCATTCGTGAATTCTGATTTAAATTGTTGGAATTGTAATGAATGTATGTTTTCCCAGCGTCATGATTTGTGTCTGATTGATCACGTTAATGAAATGAATGCTATTAAGAATGGTCTTGAATGGAAGCCAACGGGTAGAACTCGTGCCCAAGTTGGCTGGCAATGGCGTCCCACTGGTAGGACCTTTACACTAGATGGTAAAATGTGCCCTTTAACTAGGAATGCATCCATTGAGGTTAGGTCTGAGCGTCCTTTAGTTAGGAACACTCGCACTCAAGTATGGAAACAGCGCCCTTTAATTAGGTCAGCCCCCACTATAGTGCCTATCAGTGTAGAAATACCTCAGGATTTGAGCCAACTAGAATCTACACCACCAATTAAGAAGAAGAAGGCTAGGAAATCTAAGAAACCTAGAGTTAGCAAATCTAAGATTATTAAATCTGTACCTGCTAATAACAAGGAACACTCAGATTCCGATACCTCTACATTGTCTTTGTGTGGTGATATTTTCAGGTGGTCCAAATCATCCTGTGGTATTTGGACTCCGGTTGTTCAAAACATATGACCGGAAATCGCTCGATGCTCCGAAATTTCGTCAGCAAGTTTCTTGGTACGGTTAAATTTGGGAATGATCATATAGCAAAGATTATGGGATACGGTGAATATCAGATTGGAAACGTGACGATTTCTAGGGTATACTATGTAGAAGGTCTTGGTCACAACTTATTCTCAGTAGGACAGTTTTGTGATTCCAACCTTGAGGTTGCTTTTCGACAACACACTTGTTTCATCCGCAACTTGGAAGGAAAAGATTTGTTGAAGGGATCTCGTGGTGCAAATCTTTATACGTTGTCTCTACAAGATATGATGGCCGCCTCTCCAGTATGTCTTCTCTCTAAAGCATCCAAGACCAAGTCATGGTTATGGCATCGCAGATTATCTCATCTTAATTTTGATGCTATTAATCATCTGGCTAAAAACGAGTTAGTTCGTGGTCTTCCAAAGCTTAAATTTCACAAGGACCATTTATGTTCCGCGTGTTCTAGAGGGAAAAGCACCAAGAAATCTTACAAGCCCAAAGCTGAAGACACCAATCAAGAAAAACTTCATCTTTTGCATATGGATCTTTGTGGGCCGATGAGAACTGAAAGTGTGAGCGGTAAGAAATTCATTCTCGTCATTGTGGATGATTTTTCCAGGTTTACATGGGTTAGATTTCTACGTACAAAGGATGAAGCACCGAAGGCTATCATCACTTTTCTGAAGTTCATTCAGGTACGTTTGAATACCACTGTCCGCCGTATTCGTACAGACAATGGTACAGAGTTCGTCAACCAGACCCTTCGTGATTATTATGAAGGAGTTGGTATATCACATGAAACATCCGCTGCACGCACTCCACAACAAAACGGTGTCGTTGAAAGACGAAATCGTACACTTATGGAAGCTGCTAGGACCATGCTTATTTATGCGAACGCTCCATTGTTCTTGTGGGCAGAGGCTATTTCTACTGCATGTTTGACCCAAAACCGTTCTATCGTTCGGAAACGCCATGGAAAAACACCTTATGAGCTTCTACATGACCGCAAACCTGATGTTTCATTTTTTCATGTGTTTGGTGCTTTGTGTTATCCAAACATCAATAGTGAGAACTTGGGTAAGCTTCAACCAAAAGCCGACATAGGTATTTTCATTGGTTACTCACCGTCCAAAAGAGCATACCGAATCTATAACCGTCGTCTTGGCAAGATTGTAGAAACTATGGACGCTGATTTCGACGAGCTGACAGCGATGGCTTCTGAGCAACACAGCTCTGAACCCGCGCTTCATGAGATGGGACCCGGTGCTATAAGTTCCGGATTAGTTCCCAACAATCCTACTTCTACATCATTTTTACCACCATCAAGGCCCGAGTGGGATAAACTGTTTCAACCGTTGTTTGATGAATTCTTCGATCCCCCGACTGATGAAGTTCCAGCACCTGTAGTAATTGCTCCAATACCTGAAGTGGTTGCTCAAGTTAATGAACCTTTATCTAATGCATCTACAATTCACATTGAACCGGATGCACCGTCACCAAGTGATTCTCAAACTACACCTGAATCATCACCCCTACTTGTGCCTAATGATGTGGAAGAGGATTCTACTAATCACGACTTGGAATATGCTCACTTGCAAGAGCTTCCTTTCTTTGGTGTAGCGATCCCTGAAAACCCTTCAGCCGCGTCTACCTCAGAAGAAGCTCCTTCTATTGTTCACTCCAGACCACCTAGGATTGAAAACCATAGCACTAAATGGACAAAAGATCACCCAATTAGGAATGTTATTGGAGATCTAGATCGACCAGTCTCTACGCGCCATCAATTACAAGAGAGTGCACTTTATTGTTACTTTGATGCATTTCTCTCTGAAGTTGAACCCAAAAATTGGCAGCAGGCTATGACCCAATCATCTTGGATCGAAGCTATGCAGGAGGAACTCAATGAATTCAAACGACTAGAAGTATGGGAATTGGTTCCTCGCCCTGACAAGGTTAACATCCTTACTTTGTTATGGGTTTATAAGGTTAAACTTGATGAGATGGGTGCGGTATTGAAGAATAAAGCTAGATTGGTCGCTAGAGGATATAAACAAGCCTTGGGTATAGACTTTGAGGAATCTTTTGCTCCTGTGGCTAGATTGGAGGCGATTAGACTATTCCTTGCGTTTGCTGCTCATATGAACATGATCGTCTATCAAATGGATGTGAAGACGGCATTTTTGAACGGTGAACTAAGGGAAGAGGTTTATGTTAGTCAACTGGATGGGTTCGTCAGTACGGAGTCTCCTAATCACGTATACAAGCTTAAGAAGGCTCTCTATGGGTTGAAACAAGCTCCACGCGCGTGGTATGATCTCCTGTCAACATATCTCATGTCGGAAGGCTTCTCCAAAGGCAAAGTGGACCCCACTCTATTCACTCTCAAGGACGGCAACGACATGCTTCTGGTACAAATTTATGTTGATGATATAATTTTTGCTGCCACTAACATAGAATTGTCTAAACAATTTGAGAAGATAATGTCCACACGCTTTCAGATGTCGATGATGGGAAAAATTTCATTTTTCTTAGGATTACAAATTTCTCAGAATCCCAGAGGCATCTTTATAAATCAATCCAAATATGCTCTAGAATCTCTTAAGAAATATAACTTTGAGAATTGTGACCCCGTAGACACTCCAATGGTGGAGAAATCCAAGTTAGATGAGGATAGGGATGGGATTATTGTCGATCCGAAACTTTACCGTGGAATGATCGGCACCCTTCTCTATCTGACTGCTAGCAGGCCTGATTTGCAATTTGCTGTATGCATGTGTGCCCGGTATCAGGCTCGGCCTACCGAAAAGCACTTACATGCTGTGAAAAGGATCTTTCGGTATCTAAAAGGAACACTTCATCGTGGTCTATGGTATCCGAAAGATTCCTCGATTGCTTTAATATCATACGCAGATGCCGATCATGCTGGATGTCAAGATACGAGGCGTAGCACTTCTGGATCTGTGCAACTCCTTGGAGATAGATTGATCAGTTGGTCTTCAAAAAGGCAGAAAAGCGCTGCAATATCAAGCACGGAGGCTGAATACATCGCCATGTCCGGTTGTTGTGCTCAAGTCCTTTGGATGAGATCACAATTAACTGACTACGGTCTTGGATTTAACAAAATCCCGATGTATTGTGACAACAAGAGCGCCATTGCCCTTTGCTGCAACTATGTTCAACACTCCCGGGCCAAGCACATAGACATTCGCTACCATTTCATCAAGGAGCAGGTGGAGAACGGAGTGATCGAGCTGTATTTTGTCACTACTGAGTACCAGCTGGCGGATATGTTCACCAAAGCCTTAGATCGAGGACGAATCGAGTTTTTGATCGACAAGCTTGGCATGAAATCATTCACTCCAGCGACTCTCAAAGAGTTGGCAGAAGAATCAGCTGAATAGTCGTGGTAAACTATTCAGAGTATCCTTTGGTTGTGATCATGTATATTATCGTAAATATATAAACCACAAAAGAAAAATACAAAAATATAAAACCAAGAAAAACCATAAAAAAATATAAAACCAAGAAAAACCATAAAAAATATAAAACCGAGAAAAACCATAAAAATTATAAAATCAAGAAAAACCAAAAATATTTTTCATTTAAATCGGGCATGTCTTTTAGTACGGTAATATTTACGGCCTTAGAAATGTCGATCAATATTGACACGGTGCCATAAATAGAGTCCGTATAAAAGTTGTACATTTTTAAAACATGCCCATTATGGCTTGTAGTTATTTCAGACTGCAACCCGGTTTTCATATTAAAGTCACGTATTTCCTTGGAAAACGTTGGCTCAGAACGGGAATTAATTTTCTCGGGCGTGATTTACAAGCCAAATCATGCAAAAGGGATCAAGTTTACTTTACAACTTGGTCTTACACGAATTTGTGTACGTCTCAGTGCATTAATTTGTTAAAATAAGAGAAATCTTATTGACACCACGAATCAAACTTTTTCAAGATATCAATTGGGAAATGTTTTTCATCATCATGTGCCTCGTTAAACAATGACTACAGCTCTTTAAATAGAAAACGGGTCATCGTTTAAGGGGGAGAAAATGTTTCATCATCTTTCACATCAACAAGATCTTCAAAAGTTTTCAAGGAAACTCACAAAACTTAATGGTTAATGGTTGGATTGCTTTGGCATATGTCTTGTTGTTGCTTATAAGTTTGTTGTGGATTGTGCTTGTGTTAAGTTAAGTTAATCACTAAGGCTTGAATAGTTAACATAAGATAGGGTCAAAATGGCTAGTATCAAAACTTGGAATGATTGAATGAAGCAAAAAGAAAAATTGAGGGGGCAAAGTTGACAACTTGTCTAACTTGTGGAAAAATTGACCTAGTCAAAACCTTCCCCCCCGTTACCACTTATCCTTCACTGTTTACATCTATACTTGCCGCCATTGATAACCTTCCACACAAACTCACGAAATCAAACAAACAAGTAACAAGAACATCTCAATATCAGATCAAGATCACAAAAAGGTATTAAATCGGATTTATTTCTCATGAACATCAAGTTAATTAAACTGTTTAAATGAAAAAACAATCGAACTCAATTACTGTTTAATTAGGGTTTAATTAATTGGGGTTTTTACTTGGGTTGTATTCGGAATATATCTATGTGCCCAGATTTGTCCATTAGAACACTTGATTCACACGATTGCATGCCCAATTAGAAAAACGTAACTGTTTGTAACTTTCCGAATAGAACAGTTTTTTCCGCATAGGGCAAAATGTTCCGCATAGGGCAAAAAGTTCCGCATAGGGCAAAAGTTCCGCATAGGGCAAAAGTTCCGCATAAGGCAAAAGTTCCGAATAGGAAATGTTCCGAATAGGAAATGTTCCGAATAGGAAATGTTCCGAATAGGAAATGTTCCGAATAGGAAATGTTCCGAATAGGAAATGTTCCGAATAGGAAATGTTCCGAATAGGAAATGTTCCGAATAGGAAATGTTCCGAATAGGAAATGTTCCGAATAGGACAAATGTTCCGAATAGGACAAATGTTCCGAATAGGGCAAATGTTCCGAATAGGGCAAATGTTCCGAATAGGGCAAATGTTCCGAATAGGGCAAATGTTCCGAATAGGGCAAATGTTCCGAATAGGGCAAATGTTCCGAATAGGGCAAATGTTCCGCATAGGGCAAATGTTCCGCATAGGCCAAAAAGTTCCGAATGGGGATTTTATTCCGCATAACCCAAATGTTCCGCATAGGGAATTTATTCCACATAGGTCAAAAGTTCCGAATGGGGAATCTATTCCACATAGGCAATGTTCCGAATAGAGTATTTTATTCCGAATAGGATCTATGTTCCGAATAGACTTATGTTCCGCATAGGCCTATTATTCCGAATTGAGTGATTATTCCGAATAGAAGATGTTTGAATGATTTCAAAGCTTAAGGGATTATGTCATATGTACAATGCTTAGGGTTAAAGTCATATTGATATTCATACTTGTTTGTATCAACCTTTGTGTTTTATCTTAAGCAGAGACGATGACTAACCCTACCGTACAACAACTACAAGACAACAGAGCCGCCGCCATTGCTGAAGCAAAGACTCTAAAGTTTGTTCCAAACAACTTCCGTCTGAAGGAGGTATCTCACTCCACCCATAATGGCTTTAAGGTAGGTACAGCCATGCTTGATAAATCTCACTTCAAGTATGCGCTAAGGAGAAGTGATTCGGTGCCCTATGAATATCTTTACGAGTTCTGGGCTACCAAAGAGAGGACGTCGAACAAGATCACTTTTTCCTTGGACAACAAGCAGCAGACGCTTACTGTGTCAGATTTCAGGAAGATCTTTGGCTTTCGTCCGATTCTCAAAGGTCTACCATCATACTCACCCAACCCAACCAAGGACCAGATCATGGAGATGTTCACCGCTATTGGATGTCTTGACATACGAACCCCGTCTGAGTTTACTACCGCCAAAGTCGGCCAACCATGGAAAGCTATTTTTGGGATTCTAAGCCGATGTTTAACACCCAAAACAACTGGATATGATGTTGTTCGTCCACCAATCATCAAGATGTTTTATGGTATGTTTAAAGGTATGGGTATTGATTATGCATCACTGCTGTGGGAGGAGTTCACTTTTCAACTCTTCACTAACACAAAGGGTAAAATTAAAACTTACCAGTACCCTAGGTTTATTAAGTTGATCATACATTACTTTATGGAAAACGATGCATCCATTAACAAGCTTGCAGGTAGTCGTCACCACATGATAGATGATGATGATTTAGTAGACTTAAGGCAGGAAACTCATTCGAATACGGTTATTCCTGGTCCCATTCCCAGTCATCTTCTGACCGATGAGATTATTGCATCCGATGATTACAAGAACTTGCTAACAGAAATTGAGAAACAACGAGCAAGCCTTCTAGCAGGTGAAGACTCATCTACCACGGTTAAAAGCAAAGGTAAAAGGAAGCAAGCAGATTTACCTGAGCCCAAAACCAAGAAGAAGAAGACAGAGGGTAAGAAAGGAAAGGGTAAGGCTGATGAGATGCGTCTGCGTGACGAAGAAAATATTGTTGATCCTACTCTTGAGAAAACTGAGAAACAAATGATGAAGACAACCATTCAAAGGAGCAGGAAAGATACTGGCGGTAGTGGTTCAGGTGTAAGAGTAGACGTTGAGGATGAGTACATGGAACCTGATGATGTTGATGAGTTTGGGTCACCTGAACATTATTCTACTTCGAAGGAGCCATCAATCCCTGTTTCAGCTGGTATTGAAAAGGCATCTACTCAACCTTTGACAACTCAACCTCCACCAACTCAACCCTTACCAACCAAACAGGTTTCTACACCACTTCCTCCACCACCACCAAAGCCCATCCTTAGCACCGTAGTCACAACCGAGCCTATTCCCTCAACCCAGAGCAGCTCTGCAACATCTGCAATGGCAGCAATAGTGATGGCCGAGTTGTTGGATAAACACGTGGACAAACAAAAGAGAGAAATGGATGAACTTCGCCGAGAGTTAAATAGAAAAGCTCAAAGTGAAGAAGAATCAAGGAAAGCTCAAGAAGAGTTGATTGCCAAGTTCGCTGCAGACATGGAAGCTACACGTAAAGCTCATGCAGAGGAACTTGCTCAGGTTAAAAAGGATGAAGCTAATAGGCATCAAGCACGAATTAAGAGACTTCAAGCTATTAAGGATGACCTTAAAGAGCAAAAAGACGCTCTTGAAGCTACTATTGAGCAGAAGGTGAAAGACTCCGTTGAATCCCTAATGCCTAAACTGCGTGATGATTTGAAGACGCTTGCTGCTGATAACTTGATGATCAAATCATCCAATCCTTCAGAAGCCGCCTACAAGATCGCTTATGACTTGACGGATTTTGAACTTAAGAAGATCCTCAAAGCTCGAATGAAGGAACTTGGATCGTTTGATAAATCGAGGAAACAACGGGCTCTCTTCAAATCCCTGAATGACGCTATCATGGAGGATGATAGGTTGTTCAAGACGTTTGGAAGTGTGGTACCCTACCACATTCTTCCTGAAGAAGAAAGGGAAGAGAGCGACGAAGAAGAGGGTACTGGTGGAGAGGAGGAAGAAGAAGAAGAAGAAGATAAGAATGAGGAGGATGATGAGGATGAGAATGATGAGGATGATGAGGATCAGAATGATGATGATGAGAATAATGATGATGAAGATGAAAATGATGATGAGGATGAGGATGAGAATGATGATGATGAGGATGCAAATGATGATGATAATGATGGTAATGATGGTGGTGATGGTCACCAGGAGAGTGTTAAGGGGAGCAATGCGGATAAAGGTGAACAGCGTGAGAAAGGGGATAAGGGCGCCAGCTCAAAGAAAGTGGTTAAGTCTGGCACCAAATCCAAGAAAGATGCAGCACCAAAGGAGAAATCTACATCCACGGAATCCAGACGATCGAAGTGGCGCCATGATGTGAATGCCACTACAGGATCATCTATTCCTGGTACATTTATCCATGCATCAATACCTGTTACCACTAACCCCGTTAGTTCTTGTGTTGTTACCCCTGTGATTGCAGAATCGGTTACCGAACCAGAAGCTGCACAACACTCACCCGTCCATGACACTGCTGAAATGCCTGAATCTGAACAAGCAGATGTTCACGTCTCTACTCCTCTGCAACAAAACCCACAATCTACTATTCCTGAACCAAGCACAAGGAACTGGGAGGACACGTTGGAAATCGACGAGACTGCTCCACCACAGGCTTGGATCACGGCAGCGGCGCAGTATGATCCGATCACCGACGCCGACAAAGAAGTCTTGTACCTTCGTATCCGAAGTCCGATTGACTTATGTGCATTTCTTGCTCATGAGTATAAGACTTCGGTTACTCCATCTTTGGTGAAGAAAGTACTGAAGGATAAAAGACTTCGCGCCAAAACCCGGTTGACCCAAATGGAGTTCGAATATTATGCCGAGGAGATCCTGAAGGCTCTGAATACCGTTCAACGGCCAGGTCTTCATGAATCAGAAAGAGCTCCACCTCCAATGGATCAAGATAATCAGATTGCTCTTGACTTCTTTGTCACCAATGACCTGGTATATCTACTGAAGGGGTCATCGAAGTACGCAACATCCCTGACCTTGCTAAAAGCTGCCAACTGGGGGACAATACCCTTTATCGAGGAAAAGGTAAACCGACTCTGGGTCCCTAAGATAAATCGTAATTATGATATGTATGCTGTCATAGGTGCATCTCATTGGGACGAACGAGTCAGAAGGGCGTACAGGGGTTGCTGCCTAGTCAATTCTGGAAGCTCAGTTAGATCCGATATCCGCATCTCCAGCATTTTAGGGATGAAAACAGAAGCCAAGAACGGCTATTATCATGTGACGGAGATTCGCTTGAAAAGGGAGGATGACAGGGAATACAGAATCCAGCAGGGAGATTTTTCCATCATTCGCCTTGAGGATATCGAAGATATGCTGCTTCTGATGACCAGAGATCAACTGACACATATTCCTCGTGAAGACCTGATTGCGTTGAATACAGCACTTCGTATGTTCACACGAAGCGTTGTCATCAAGTCACGAGTTGAAGATCTTCAGTTGGGAGTCGAAAGCTATCAGAGGAGGCTCAATTTAACCCGTCCTGTGAACCAAGTGTTACCTCAACATGTAGCAAGATGTCCCTATACCGGCATTTCTGTCCCGAATTACGGCATTTTCTACTTGAACAGTCGAGGTTTGATGAAGTTTATGAGGGTGGGGGAGCTCCACAAGTATAGTGATGGAACTCTTATACAAGTCAGAGGAAAGTTGGAGCATCTGAACTCGGGTAAGACTTTGCCAGAAATGACGGAGGATTGGCATCAAGGTTACCGGCAGATGGCGAAGTACGTGATCAAAAAGATCGATCAAAAGCTCCGTGAGCGTAGGTTGATGAGGAGCTTGGAAAGATTCGTGGGTGGTAGACCATATGGAGTGCACTACAGGACACTGCAACGATCCATCTGAAAGGTCGTACATTTCAGGTCACTCTATATTGGTATTATTTGTGAATATGTATATTTGTGAATAATGTGCTTTAATGGCTTGTTGTAGTGTTAAGGTATGATAATTTTTCAAGAATTTCTCACGAGATTCTAAATCCTTCAAAATATATCATACTAAAGCACTACAACTACCCCTTATTAACTTAAGGGGGAGCAATCATTTGTTCTATGGCCAAACATCAATGTCATTTTTACCCAAAGACCGGTTAATCCATTCAATATCCCAAATATTAATGGTTAACATTTTGGATAAGGGGAGAAAATGGGATTAAGGAGATTTAAATGATACTTGGCTAAAATGAAAAAGACTTCAAGATTATCCAACTTAATATGTGTAAAGCACGTGTTAAGGGGGAGCGTTTTTGATGAACAAAACACCTAAGGTACAAAACTTTTGATTTCAATATCACAAGTACTTTAGGTGATTTTCAATGATTTTTCATGGTGGCAATTCCTTCCCAAAACACACTTAATTCACGACGGATGTGGTGACAAAAGGGTGGTAGGAATAGGTTTAGTCCAATGATTCATCAGAACCGATGGAATCTTCCCAAGGACAATTCCCTAGTTAGAATTAGAAGTCCTAGGAAAGATGGAGAAAGAATGTGAACGTAGCTGAATGCCGACCAAGTACTTAAGCTAGCACTGGAACAATCACAACAAGGTGCTAGTGATGACGTATTGGTAAGCATTGAAGGGGTTGAAGAATGAAAAAGAAATGTAAAGATAAAGGGTGTAAAGAAAGAAGCCCTCCTTACAACTTTAGGCAGAAACCGGGTCAATACATATGCTATTGAGGTCATTTTTGCTAATGATTCTCGGTATTGAAGAAAGACATCATGGACCCAGTGATGCAATGCACAACCCTTCCCCAGCTAACTCAAATATCTCTCAAAAGGTATTTGTTTTAATCACACGGAGATCAACACGTTATCTATTGGTTTATTCACTCCGAATAGACTGGTATTGAAAAGGTGGCACTCCTCTCCAGCTATCGCTCACTAAATCAAAACGCACAATCGAGTCTAGAGCCAAGAGATCATCAAAAGTCTCATTAGGACACTTTCCATTTATTCCTTGCTTTCTCACACACTGTGAAAAGTAAGAGATTTTCATGAGTCCTACGCAATATTTCTGTAATATTGCCAGAACATCCGAGTAATACGCAAGTATTACAATGAAGATGGAAATCCTGCTTGAGCCAACATCAAACAAGCTCATGGTAGGTTACACGTGCGGTTCTTTTTGAACCAATCTTGTGAAAAACTGGAAGGTAACAGTGGTTTAATTCTTAATTGAACTTAAACTCGTTCCAGGCCTCTTCGCATTATCATATGATCTTGCCAGAACACTCAGAGTGACTCTTTATTGACCACAGTGACGAGTGGAAATCCTTCTAGTGTCAACATCAAACAGCACTTGGTAGGTAACGCGCAAGATTCTTTATGAATTGAGCTCGTGACAACTGGAAAGCAACGATGGTGAAAATCTTAATTGAAATTCACTTGTTCCAGGTTTCATGAATTGACGGCTTTTAATCACAAGGATAATTTATCCAAGTGATTCACTCTTTATGTTCGCAGTCAGCTTTGGACGGTCGAATAAAGAGAACGGGTTTACCCGCGAAATCCTGTCAGGAAGTTACTTAATTGAAACTATCCGTCATGGGTACGATATCTAATATCGTCCAACGGTCTTCACCGACCGGAGGTAAAATGCTACCGAATTAGAATAAAATGTTCAAAGCCATTTTATTCGTGTCGTTGCTGTGTACCTGTTAAAGACGGTGGCGTTGCTGTGTACCTGTTGAAGACGGTGGCGTTGCTGTGTACCAGTGAAGACGGTGGTGTTGCGGTGTACCTGTAAAAGTCGTTCCCACATGCTTATGTCTTTTGCAACAAAGTTCAACAAACATTCAAGAAAGTTCAAGATGAAGTCTTCCGCTGTACCAAACTCTGAAGCTTTCGAGAATTCAATAAAAAGACGTAAGTGTGTGGAACATGAAGTCACGAGGAGGCAAAGTTCACAAGAAAGGCAAAGATCGTACGTGAAAGGCCAAAGAACAATGCTCTCAAGTCAAAGCCAAAAAGATCGAATCAACATATTCACAACAAAAGAAAGAAAAGAAGAAAAGACTACGAGCTAAAGAACGAAGACTTAGTATAGTATGCTAGGTTTAGAACTTTGTAAACGTGGAGTGACCTCCCTTAGGGGGAGATTGTTAGAAATACGTTTTTACGTATATTAGAAGTATCGGTCACTCCACAATAATATTCATGTTGTAATAGCTCGTAGTTAGATAATAGTTGTTAGTTACTTATTAACTTAAGTAAGAACCGGTCCATGGGCTTGTCATGGACCGGCCCAAGCCCATGTTTAGCTTGGTACTATAAATACCCCTTTCCACTAAGGAAAGGGGTTGGTTGTTGTTCCATTTCACATTTCATATTAATAAAATCTTTCAAGCATTCTCTCACTTTCTCTCTCTAGTTTCTCTCACTAGAAAACATCAACCCACTTCATAGATTCATAGGTTATCAATATTCTACATTTCCCGAAAAGATTTTCAACCGAGAGTTAAAAAGTAAGACTTTGTCTCCAACATGGAACTCTCGGTTTTTAATCTTGGAGTCGTGAATGAGCTTAGTTCTTTCCTTATAGATCAAAGAATTTTCATAAGCCTCATTACGGAGTTCATTCAGCTCATTGAGTTGGATCTTGCGTAGGTCACCGACTTTGTTTATATCAAAATTAGCCCACTTCAAGGCCCAATAAGCCTTATGCTCCAACTCAATGGGGAGGTGGCACGCTTTCCCGTACACCAGACGATAAGGCGTACAGCCGATCGGGGTCTTGTAGGTAGTACGGAAAGCCCACAAAGCATCATCAAGTTTATCAGCCCATGCGGCACGATGCTCTCCCACGGTTCTTTCCAAAATTCGCTTTAGTCCTCGGTTGGATATTTCAGCCTGGCCATTAGTTTGTGGGTGGTAGGCTGTGGAAAGACGATGATTTACACCGTACTTAGCCATGACTCTAGCAAATTGGTCATTGCAGAAATGAGTCCCACGATCACTAATAATGGCACGAGGCACACCGAATCTAGCGAATAGAGCTTTCAAAAAGTTACAAACCACCCTTGCATCATTAGTAGGTAAAGCTTTGGCTTCAACCCACTTAGAAACGTAGTCAACAGCTACAAGGATGTATTTGTTTCCTTTAGAAGAAGGGAATGGCCCCATAAAGTCGATACCCCAAACATCAAAAATTTCACACTCTTGAATGAAATTCTGAGGCATCTCGTCTTTATGTGTGATTTTGCCTTGCTTTTGGCAAACATCACATCGTTTAACCATATTGTGAGCATCACGATATATGGAGGGCCAATAAAATCCTGAATCAAACACTTTTTTGGCGGTGTAGTTAGGACCAAAGTGACCACCGGTGGGTCCTTTGTGGCAAGCATCAAGGATTTCAGATGCTGCCGGTCCGTCAACACATCGGCGGATAATCAGGTCGGCACATTGTTTGAATAGGTAAGGTTCGTCCCAAAAGTAAGTCTTGATGTCGGTGAAGAACTTTTTCTTTTGTTGAGACGTCAACCCTTCCTTGAAAATTCCACCCGCTAAGTAGTTTGCAAAGTCCGCAAACCACGGGGTTTCATTCGGCTTCGAGTTTATAGACATTAAGGTCTCCAAGGGAAAAGAATCATTGATTTCTTTGTTCGGATGATCCCCTTGGTATGGATCCTCAAGTCTGCTGAGATGATTCGCGGCTAGGTTTTCTGCTCCTTTTTTATCGCGAATTTCGATTTTAAATTCCTGGAGCAGCAAAACCCAGCGAAGAAGTCTTGGTTTGGAATCTTGCTTTGTCAACAAGTACTTCAACGCGGAATGATCGGTATACACAATGGTGGTAGAAAGGACAAGATAGGGGCGAAATTTTTCAAAGGCATAGACAACAGCTAAAAGCTCTTTTTCGGTTATCGTATAATGCAATTGTGCCCCAGTCATTGTCTTGCTAGCGTAATGGATTGGTTGGAAGTGTTTATTCACTCTTTGTCCAAGAACCGATCCAATAGCAAAATCACTAGCATCGCACATCAACTCAAAGGGTAGCTCCCAATTAGGGGTAACCAAGACGGGTGCCTTAGTTAGCTTATCCTTAAGCGAGTTGAAGGCTTCAAGACACTCTTTGGAGAAGATAAAAGGAGTATCTTTTTCCAAGAGGTGGGTCATCGGGCGAGCGATTTGAGAAAAATCTTTGATGAATAGACGGTAGAAGCCCGCATGACCCAGAAAACTTCTCACACCTTTCACGGTTGAAGGTGGAGGCAACTTAGCGATAACATCGACTTTAGCACGGTCTACTTCAAGACCGGCTTTCGAAATCTTATGTCCAAGCACGACGCCTTCTTTTACCATAAAATGGCATTTTTCCCAATTTAGAACAAGGCGAGTGTCTTCGCACCGCTTGAGCATATGTTCCAAATTGGCAAGGCAAGAAGAAAAGGAATCCCCGAAGACCGAGAAATCATCCATGAAGACTTCCATGGTTTGTTCAACCATGTCATGGAAGATAGCTAACATACACCTTTGGAAAGTCCCGGGGGCATTGCATAAGCCAAAAGGTATTCTTTTGTAAGCGAAAGTGCCATAGGGACAAGTGAATGTAGTCTTCTCTTGATCTTGGGGATCGATGGGTATTTGAAAATAACCCAAGAAACCATCAAGAAAGCAGTAATATTCATTACCTGCTAAACGTTCAAGCATTTGGTCCATAAAAGGTAGAGGGAAATGATCCTTTCTCGTGGCATCATTGAGTTTGCGGTAGTCTATACAAACTCTCCACCCAGTAACGAGACGAGTGGGAATCAACTCGTTGTGTTCATTGGGAACAATGGTTATTCCGCCCTTCTTGGGCACACAATGGATTGGACTAACCCATGGTGAATCCGAAATAGGGTAAATCATACCCGCATCAAGAAGTTTGATAACCTCTGTTTTGATGACTTCATGGATTTTTGGATTCACCCTTCGTTGGCTTTGAATTGTGGGCTTAAAGTCGTCCTCCATGAGAATTTTGTGTGTGCAGAAGTGAGGATCAATTCCACGAATATCCGAAATCTTCCAAGCAATAGCCTTCTTATGAGCTTTCAGCACGGCAACGAGGCGAGTCTTCTCTTCATCTTTCAAATCCTTCGCAATAATGACGGGCGACTTCTTGTTGTCGTCAAGGAACACATACTCGAGATGGGGCGGCAACTCCTTTAATTCTAAATCCGGAGGATTTTCGACGGGAGGCGTTTTCAAAGTCGTGGCATCGATAGCAATAACCGTGGGAGATGGAGGCGAAGGATTGTCTTCGTTGAGAAGATTGTCAAAGAAATTCATGTCTTCATCCCCATTGATAGGAGAATCATTAGTAGCTAAATTCGCATCTCCCATGGTATCTTCAAGATTGTTCCAAAATAAATCACTATCTCCAAATAGAGATAATGATGAATCAATGGAGGACACGGTCTCAACATTGGGAAGAGAGGTAGGAATACTTTTGCAAGCATCATTAAAGTGTTCTTCACAAGCCTCATCGAGAACGTCGATACAATTAACACTCTCGTAAGAATAAGGCTGTTTAGAAAGCTTTCCCATGTTGAAGACTACTTTATCGTCACCCACTCTCATGATAAGCTCACCGGCCTCAACATCGATGAGAGTGCAACCGGTCCTCAAGAATGGACGACCAACAATCAGTGGCACACGAGGGTCCATCTCGTAGTCGACGACAACAAAATCAGCAGGAAAGGTGAATTTGTCGACTCCTACAATGACGTCTTCGGCTATCCCCACTGGATAAGCAACCGTACGGTTGGCCAATTCCAAAGTCATTTTGGTGGGGACTAGCTCTGGGAGAGATAATTGCTTCCAAACACTTAGAGGCATGAGATTAATACTGGCACCTAGATCGGCTAGGGCCATGCAATTCTCTACTCCCGGGAAATTGCAAGGGATAAGAAAACGACCCGGATCACCAAGCTTGGTTGGCAATTTCCTTAAGAGCACTGCAGAGCAGTTCTCATTAAGTTGGGTGTTGGCAATATCGAGGAGCTTTTCCTTGTCGCTCAGAAGGTATTTAAACATTTTGGCGTATTTGGGCATGTGAGTGAGAGCCTCAGCGAAGGAGATATTGAAATTCAGTTGTTTGAACATTTTAAGGAAATTCGAAACCTGAATATCGTCCTTGCTTTTGAGCTTCTCTTTCCTCAACCTTGAAGGATAAGGTATATTGGAAAAAGAGGAAGGCTTTGGGAGAATAGGATCACTCACAACCACGGGTGGAGGAGGGGTAGAAAGAAGAGGTGGAGAAATTGGGGAAGGAGAAGGATGAGGAATAGGAGCAGGCGACTCGTTCTCCTTAGTCACAACCACCGGTGGAGGTATAGGAAGCTCGGGTTCCTTGGTACCTTTACCACTTCGAGTAGTGATTGCTTTCATCTCCCCTCTTGGATTAGCAACGGTGTTACTCGGAAGAGTACCCGAAGAAGAGGGTTGACTACCTTGGAAAAAACTAGCCATCATGTTCCTTAGATCATTAGTTTGGCTATCTAACGTGTTTCTCATATCGGCTCTTAAATCATTTCCTTGCTTTACCAAGTCTGCCTTCAAATTGCGCACTTCCTCTTGGAGATTCCCCACTATCACATCATTGGTTCTCATGTAGGTTGCAACCTCTTGGTGTAATGCAGTGGTGGTTTGGTTGGGAGGAGCATTATATGTAAGTGGTTGGTAAGCAGGTTGTTGGTAGACTTGATTGTTACGTTGAGGCGGTTGTTGCTGCTTGTGAGGAGGGATGTATGGTTGTCGAGGTTGCTGTTGTTGTTGAGGAGGGCGATTAAGGTTTTGTTGTTGGTTTGGGTTGGTAGGAGGGAAACCAGGTGGGGAAAGATAGTTGTTGGATCGATAGCTTAGCAAGTTACGGTCACCTTGAGGTCTAGCTTGATAAGCGGGTTGAGGATAGGTGCCATAAGCTGCATTGACATTCTCAGCAGGGTAGTCTTGGGTGGCGGTACAAGTTGTGTAAGAGTGAGGACCACCGCATATCTCACAAGGTTGGCTGACAGCGTTCACTTGAGCGTTTTTGGCGTTGTTGCTGTTGTTGTTGCTGCGGTGTGGGTGACAAGCGATTCAAGAAGCGTGGTGATTTTGTCAAGTCGCTTGTCGCTGTCATTAGTGCTAGCACTAGCGACATTGGTCCGAACACTCTTGGTTTGCACACGAGACGTGTTCTCAATGATATCCCAAGCAACATTGGAAGTCTTAGCCAATAGATTACCCCCCGAGGCACTATTCAATGAATCTTGGTCACTCATGCTTAAACCATTGTAAAAAGTATTGATTTGATGTAGTTTGGTAAAACCATGTTGTGGGCATTTTCTTAAAAGATCTTTAAAACGATCCCAAGATTCACTGAATGACTCATCGTACTTTTGTTCAAAATTTATGATCTCATTCCGCAAAGCGGTAGTACGAGAGGGTGGAAAAAAGTAATTTATAAACTTTGTTTCCAAATCCGTCCACGAGAGAATACTCTGTGGTGGTTCCTTAGCAAGCCAATGCCGGGCTTGTCCCTCTAAAGAAAAGGGAAAAAGTTGTAACCTGATAACCTCTTGTGGAACACCATTGAATTTGACCGTGTTGGTAAGTTGTAGAAATCTCTTGATGTGGTCGTGTGGATCATCAATGGTTCGTCCCAAGTATGGTTGAGCGGAGACCATCTGGATAAAGCCTAATTTTAGCTCGAAATTGTTGGCGGCAATTGTAGGTATGACAATTGGGTCCGTGTTGCCATCTACATGAGCTTGCAGCAATTCAATCATCGGGCGATTATCCGGAAGGGGCTCATTGTTGTTATTGTTCATGTTGTTGAAAGGCGGGTTGTTGTTGTTATTATTGTTTGGAGGTGGTACACCGGCCATGTCTAAGTGATCGAGAGGCTCGGGCTCGTGATAAGACGTGGATCGAGTGCGCATACACCTGCAAAAGAACTAACAAGGCAAAAACAATACAAAAATATTTTTGGTTTTTTATGTTTTTTACTTTTTAGGATTTTTTGAAAATTTTATATTTTTTAGGATTTTTGAAAATTTTTATGAAAAAGTAACGTTCACGGGGAACGGATCCCAAAATCCAAGTTCTCACAAAAAACTTTTGATCTTAACGAGAAGAGCCGGCAGCGGCGCCATATGATACAAGGTTTTTGCTATGGGTTCAAAATAATTCTCGGTATCCTCTCGAATTGATCTCAATTTAAAGTGGAATGATTGTTCTTGGTGACAAAAAGGAGTTTGGTTTTCTATTCTATTAAAAAGGGAAATTAATAAAGTAAATAAAGACTTAAACTTAAAACAATTAAGAAGTAAGACTTGAATTAAAAATTTAAAACAAATCAGCAACTAAAAACTGACTTAACTGAAAATTATCCTATTTAGAAAATCTGGTTTATACGGAATAAAATCTCCTATTCGGAACAATTGGCCTATGCGGAATAAATTCAAGAAATGGCCTACTCGGAATGTAATGCTATTCGGAAAAGTGTGCCCTATTCGGAATATAAGTCCTATACGGAAAACATAGCCTATTCGGAATAAACTGCTCAATTCGGAAAAATAGTACTATGCGGAAAAACACACGTATGCGGAAAAATTGACCCTATTCGGAATGTAATACTCTATTCGGAAAAACAGCTCTATGCGGAAAAATATTCTATGCGGAAAAATAAGTTCTATGCGGAAAACCATGCCATGCGGAAAAATATTCCTTATGCGGAAAATATGTGCTATTCGGAAAAATATTCCGAGTAAGAGAAAAGTAAAACCCCCTATTCGGAATATCCAAAATTCCGAATAAGGGAAATGGGAATTCGCCTATTCGGAATATCGGTTCAGTTCGGAAAGATCTGGGAATCAAGAACAGTCACAGTAACAGCAAAACAGGAGACTCGAATTTTAATCCAAATCGACTTAAATACTCAAAAAGGTTTTACCAAATTAAACACAAATCATTTAAATACCATAAGTAACAAATCCCACCAATAAAAACACTAAATCAACAACTTTTTAAGATCAAACTTGAATCAAATAAAAAACTTAAGAACTTGCAAGATAAGATGATGAAGAACAAGATCAATGAAAAGATGGAATTCAAGGATTAATGTAAAGGTAACAAGAGTAATGATTAAAACACTTACAAGATTTAAAGAAAAATGAAAAATCACCAAACACCCTAATGGTGTTTGTGATGAACCGTTCCTAAGAAAACTGGGAAAAAGAAAATGAAAGCTAACTCCCTAAAATGTGAAGGAAAAGTCTATTTATAGTCCTAGTGGTTGGTTGGTGAGTGGGATTTCTCCCTTTCTTCTTGTCTTCTCGTCTTTTCAGAAAAGTTGACGTTTTCGATTCTGATTCGGGATTTGTCGTCGATTAATTCCAACTCGTCTTTTAATTTCTTCGTTAAATAGACTTGAGTTTCTTCGACTTATGTAAATCTTCCATCTTTGGTCCTTTTCTTCGATAAATCTTCGAATAGGCCCATCGAATTCAAATCTTTTGCAACTCTTGGACAATAGACTTCGTCTTGAGTCTTTTTCCTTGATAAAACCCGTGCAATCCCATGTTTTCTTTAATATTTATCCGGTTATCTCTGAAAACACAATAAACACAAAAACCACGCATAATTCCAAACAAATGATATTAAATACGTGTTTTGGTCTTGTTTTAGCCAGAATTAAGTGGTAAAAGGATGGGTGTTTACACACCTATCAAATCCCCTACACTTAACCATTGCCATGCCCTCATGTAATGCTTAGTGATAAAGCAATTTTACATTTTTCTCATAATCAATCAACCTTGGCCTTATTTAAATTCTACTAAACAACAATTAAAATACTAAGAGAACTTAAAACTTTAAAATAAACAAAAGGATGGAAATAACTTGTAAAGAAATCAAGGACTTACATCAGGGCTTTGATGTTGCAAAGATTTATCACCCTCAAGTTTCACGTTCCCCAAACTAAGCTTAAAAACGAGATCATTGTTATTATAAGTTAGTAAATCAAACACTTACACACATGGCTTAATTAAATGCTTAAACTCCCTTATTCCTAGTTGTATCTCTTATATTTTATTTTTGTCTTAGAATGATCATGAAGATGCATTTTTGGACTTATTTCGATAGTTTATTAAGGCTGAAAGCAAAGTAGGACGATTTGATCAATAGTTAGCTAAAGGACAAAATCTCTTAAAACTGCTTCTCGGGATATCAAAAAGTTCATATCTTGGCATAACTCGGTTCACGATTTGAGACCTTTCTCGGGCCGATATTTGGCATGTACTTCATACTTCATATCTTCGAGAGACGTTCTTGAGATAATGGGCTTCTCATCATAATAGAGTTTTCTTCACTTGGAGACTTTTGATGGGTACTCCAACTTTGTTGACCACGACTTCATGATTATTTCTTCAATCTCTAATTGGGATTTTGAGATACAACGATCCGCCTCCTTTTCGGACTTGGATCTATTTATCCTCATACCTTGTTAGGGTCTTTTCGGATAGACTTCTCCATGATCTTTATGGGAGTTGATTGCTTTTCGTCGTGAGTCTTGATCCTTCATATTGACTTTAGGAATAATGCTTTTCACATCACTTTGGATCTTCAGCAATAAAATTGAATCCTCATGCCTTGTTAGGGCCTTTTCGGACTCGCCAATTTTCGCGCCCTGCTTCATAAGTTATGCCTTGGCTATGAACTCTCGTCATTACCGAGCAACTTTTAAACGATCTTGGGCTAGAAGCTAAGTAACTTTTCAAATCGTACGACCTTACTTATTGCAGATAAGTTATTAGCAAGTGATGGGAGAATAGGCAAATAATTACACCAAGTGAGCTTGTGAAAGAATACCGACTTATAATTGACTCTATCATTTCTCGTCCTCCACAATTTAAAATCTCAAGTAATGAGACTCGTGGACACTTAGCCTAATAAACCAATTAAGGTCTACATGGTTAAGGATACTAGCTAGAATAGACTTGGATAAGTCTATTCGGGTTGAGTCAAAATAAACGCAACGGGCCTAATATGTCAAAGACTTCTAAACTAGCTACACCACTTTATTAATATTTTGACTTTATTGCGGGATATATACATATGAAAGCAACGATAAAAATTTAAAAATTACGACTAAATGGCCAAAGTTAATAAAAATAATTTGAAAAATGTTGAAAAATAGGATTTTCTGGTTAAATGAAGGCATTTTCATGGAAAATTCCACTTAAAACTTCGATAGAAGTCTCCCCTACACTTAAGATAAACATTGTCCTCAATGTTTAAGCATGTGGGAGAAGTCTCCCCTACACTTATGACATTGTGCACGTTGGTTAACTCGAGTTAAGGAAGAGACGACTAAAGTGATCAATTTCAAATGTGAGTATGGAGAAATTTGAGTCACGATAGTTGAGAGATAAAACCGGATTTCGGATACCACGGAAGCACGGTTCTTCAAAGATTTCCAAGATTGCAGTTATCCCTGTAATCACATCACCACACAAACACAAACGACCAAAATAGGTCCTCCCCTACACTTAGGGGGTTAAAGGGATAGATACTCGGGCTGCCTCCCGAGGAGCGCTTGTTTTTGATAACCGAGTCACGAGCCTGACTCGACCCAAAATTAGTTCATGGGGAACGTGGTGAGGGATGGAATCACCTCGTGAGAGGTGTCCTCACCAAAGTACAACTTCACTCGTTGGCCATTCACCTTAAAATTTGGTCCATCAGGTTGAGCGAGCTCGAGAGTACCATATGGAAAAATTTGGGCAATGGTGAATGGGCCGGACCAACGAGATTTGAGCTTTCCCGAAAAGATTTTCAACCGAGAGTTAAAAAGTAAGACTTTGTCTCCAACATGGAACTCTCGGTTTTTAATCTTGGAGTCGTGAATGAGCTTAGTTCTTTCCTTATAGATCAAAGAATTTTCATAAGCCTCATTACGGAGTTCATTCAGCTCATTGAGTTGGATCTTGCGTAGGTCACCGGCTTTGTTTATATCAAAATTAGCCCACTTCAAGGCCCAATAAGCCTTATGCTCCAACTCAATGGGGAGGTGGCACGCTTTCCCGTACACCAGACGATAAGGCGTACAGCCGATCGGGGTCTTGTAGGTAGTACGGAAAGCCCACAAAGCATCATCAAGTTTATCAGCCCATGCGGCACGATGCTCTCCCACGGTTCTTTCCAAAATTCGCTTTAGTCCTCGGTTGGATATTTCAGCCTGGCCATTAGTTTATGGGTGGTAGGCTGTGGAAAGACGATGATTTACACCGTACTTAGCCATGACTCTAGCAAATTGGTCATTGCAGAAATGAGTCCCACGATCACTAATAATGGCACGAGGCACACCGAATCTAGCGAATAGAGCTTTCAAAAAGTTACAAACCACCCTTGCATCATTAGTAGGTAAAGCTTTGGCTTCAACCCACTTAGAAACGTAGTCAACAGCTACAAGGATGTATTTGTTTCCTTTAGAAGAAGGGAATGGCCCCATAAAGTCGATACCCCAAACATCAAAAATTTCACACTCTTGAATGAAATTCTGAGGCATCTCGTCTTTATGTGTGATTTTGCCTTGCTTTTGGCAAACATCACATCGTTTAACCATATTTTGAGCATCACGATATATGGAGGGCCAATAAAATCCTGAATCAAACACTTTTTTGGCGGTGTAGTTAGGACCAAAGTGACCACCGGTGGGTCCTTTGTGGCAAGCATCAAGGATTTCAGACGCTGCCGGTCCGTCAACACATCGACGGATAATCAGGTCGGCACATTGTTTGAATAGGTAAGGGTCGTCCCAAAAGTAAGTCTTGATGTCGGTGAAGAACTTTTTCTTTTGTTGAGACGTCAACCCTTCCTTGAGAATTCCACCCGCTAAGTAGTTTGCAAAGTCCGCAAACCACGGGGTTTCATTCGGCTTCGAGTTTATAGACATTAAGGTCTCCAAGGGAAAAGAATCATTGATTTCTTTGTTCGGATGATCCCCTTGGTATGGATCCTCAAGTCTGCTGAGATGATTCGCGGCTAGGTTTTCTGCTCCTTTTTTATCGCGAATTTCGATTTTAAATTCCTGGAGCAGCAAAACCCAGCGAAGAAGTCTTGGTTTGGAATCTTGCTTTGTCAACAAGTACTTCAACGCGGAATGATCGGTATACACAATGGTGGTAGAAAGGACAAGATAGGGGCGAAATTTTTCAAAGGCATAGACAACAGCTAAAAGCTCTTTTTCGGTTATCGTATAATGCAATTGTGCCCCAGTCATTGTCTTGCTAGCGTAATGGATTGGTTGGAAGTTTTTATTCGCTCTTTGTCCAAGAACCGATCCAATAGCAAAATCACTAGCATCGCACATCAACTCAAAGGGTAGCTCCCAATTAGGGGTAACCAAGACGGGTGCCTTAGTTAGCTTATCCTTAAGCGAGTTGAAGGCTTCAAGACACTCTTTGGAGAAGATAAAAGGAGTATCTTTTTCCAAGAGGTGGGTCATCGGGCGAGCGATTTGAGAAAAATCTTTGATGAATCGACGGTAGAAGCCCGCATGACCCAGAAAACTTCTCACACCTTTCACGGTTGAAGGTGGAGGCAACTTAGCGATAACATCGACTTTAGCACGGTCTACTTCAAGACCGGCTTTCGAAATCTTATGTCCAAGCACGACGCCTTCTTTTACCATAAAATGGCGTGTTTACACACCTATCATAACTTTATTGTGAGGCGTGTTCAGGCAAATACTAATGCAAATGCCAACCTCCTGCTAAAGATTGTCAGGGCTTCAAGAAAAAGACAACGTGCTATGGCTGCCTCTGTGGAGCAGATTGCAAGACGTTTTCAAGCACGTTCATCCAAACATTTGCGAAGTAAGGATAAACGTGAGGGGGAGAAGAATACAACACTCAGCCTTGCATCTGCTGAACAAGGCTCATCATCAGCTAACCCCACCATCACACCTGTTCCTCTCCAAGTCATCACACCTACTATAATACCTGATGATGAGGATAATACTCAGGGGGAGCAACAAACTCAAGATGGAGCTGACTCATCAAAGTCTCTGGTTTTGGTTAACACCAGCAAGCTTGAGGATGATGATGAGCCAGCTGCCAAGAAATTAAAATTCACGGTTAGCTCTCTCCCCAAAGCTATTCAAACTCAAGCTCAGACAGCGTTTATCAAAAGAGCTGATGTTTTGAAAAACATAAGTGTGGAGTCCTCTGTCTCGAAGAAAGGAAAAGAGATGGTTTTGGTTGACACAGATACCAAACTTAAGAAGATAGCTGCGATGCTAGAGACAGGAGGATCCACCACAGACCTTTCCCAATTCTCAACCTTTACACCTTCCGATGAGATTCCTTTGACCCCTGAAGAAATAGAGCAACAGGATGAAGAATTCAAAAGATTAAATGAACTCAAGACAGCCAAAGAATTAAATGAAGCCACTCTGAGGAAGATGACACCACCTGAAAGGGAAAAACAAAAACAAAGGTTGAGGGAAATGGAAGTAAAACGCGCTGAGGCTTTAAAGAAAGTCAAAGCTGACTATGATGCCTGCGTGAACAACAGATATGCTTCTGGCAAGATAACCAAGTTCAAATACACCATTCATAAATCCACAAACACCCCACAGATGATCTTATGGAGGGAAAACCAACAGAGAAATATGGATGTGTTTGACAACTTCAGGTTAAAGACACTTGGGTTATCAGAATGGTTCGAACTTGAAGCCTTAGCTGCCAAGAAGTCTGGACAGGCTAATTTTCTTCTGCTTAAAACTCTGAAGGCCAAGTTTAACTGGATCAAGGAAACAGCAGCCAAACTTAAGATTGATCCCCCACCACAGCTTTTTGAACAAGAACCCCCAAAGACAGGCAACAAAAGGAGAAGGATTTCACAAATTGTTAACGAAACTTTTGTTACTGAAGATGTTCAAGTGGATGGTATGCACAGGGATTTGATCCTCCCAAATGGTATTGTTGGCCCTGTTGATGGTCAGACATACACAGAGCCTGAAAGAGGAATGGCATTCATGAACAAGGCTTGCCAGTATGCTTTTCAAAGGGAAGATGAACTGTGCTTAGCTTCAACTATTCAGCTACTCTGTCACAAGAAGTGTCTCAAGATCAACACAGAGTATTCCAAGAAGTTTGCAAAGACTTTGCAGGATGAAATTGATAACATATTAGATTTGGCTGAAGCTGAAGAAAGAATTAAAAATGATGACTATTGAAGATGTTCACAGCCCTTTTTACCTTCATCTTTTATTTTACCTATGTAATGCACTTGTAATTTTCTTTAAGTTTTAATAAAATCATGAGGTATGTTTGTTTAGATCTGTTATGTGTAAGAAGAAGCTGTTAAACTCACTTACCTTAACTTAGTTAGATCTAGAATTATTTATGTTTAAATAGGGGGAGATTGTTGGGAATCTAAACTTGTTAGATTCCCTGATCATTGATTTAAACATAATTAGGCTGTTAGATAGTCCCTTCCCTGTGCCTAGGAGGCAGGCAAGTTTCACAAGACTCACAGAGATCCAAGTCTCTGTGAGCAACCTCAGAGGAGTCCATGTCAGAGACATTGTCAGGGAAGTCGAAGATTACCTGAAGACATACTCATTGGCTGTGATGGATAACAGCCAAGATGTATCAGGGACTCTGAGGGGTTGAGAGTTAACAGGGGTGGCAATACCCTGATAACTCTCAGCACACTTTGGACATGCCATTTGTGTGTTCGATACTATGAAGAATAAGGAAACTGTTTTTGACAACTGTTCCTTAAAGCATAATGGAAGACTACCAAGAATAAAAGGACATCATATGACTGATGTGGGAACTTGTAAAAGCTTGTGTAGTCGCCATCAAGTACTGTTTAAGTCAAACTCGTAACACTATAAATAGGATGTGTATCCATGCATTAATGTTCAACACTTTGAGATATTAAGAACATTATTGCATATAACTTAGTGAATCAAACAGCTACGACTGTATTCATAAGTTAGGGTTTATTGTTGTTCAAAGTGTGCACAACACATTGTCATCAAACTGTGTTATCCATAACACTTGTAATTCTTTATTATACAATAATAAGATTACGTTTGAAAAGTAATACCTTGTGTTGATTAAGTTAAGATTAGGGTTTCTTGCATTGATTAGGGACTTTCAACTCCCTTCACGTTATCACTTCTCATCTAAAATCATAAAACAATCACATACACATACATAAACATATTCAAGAACACAACACATGATGAATGTACACGACTAGAGTTTTGCCGATCTAGATATTTTTCGTGGGTTTGAGCTAGGACGAATTTGGTTACGTATTTGGTTTATCTTTCGGCCTTAAGGACGAGTTAGAGTTTCGAGTTGCGGGTTCTTTTTAGGGTTTCTATAGTTTTGGTTTGTGGGTTCTTGTTTCCATCGTTTCACATAGCGTTGTAAGGATCTAAATCCTTGTTTTATTTTCGTTCATAACATGTTACTTGTACTTGCACATCAAAAAAATCATTCTTGCAACTACTAAACAAGTTTTTACATGAAATCACAACTTTCTTCAAAAACATAGTGTAAGACCCCCAGAATCAGACACGGGACAGGTAGGCAACTTGGGGGTCCCACTTCATGATATCCCAAAACATGCTATAATGAATGACATGAAAATGAAGTAAAAATGACATCATAAGACTATAATTACTTCAAAAGCTGCGGAATTTAGATAAAATTATTCTTTTTACATAGGGTCCCAGACACCGATATTACACATCATAAGTTTTATAAGATGTACCAAACATTTTTTTTTATTGTCTTAGTGCAACCAAATTTGAAGGGGGTAGATACCAAAATGGATAGCTTTTTACAATATTAACAAAATATTAGACCAACAAGACATGAAATCTTCAAGGTGTCGCTATCCTGCGGGCTCCCATCCTTAGCAAAATTAAGCATTAGCATTTCCTGAGAAATAACATGTAAAAATGTCAACATAAAGATGAGTGAAATTCATAGGTTTAATAAGTAGTAATGTGAAATACAAACATTAATTTTTATAAATTAGTAACAGGATATGATTTATACCGTCGTACAAAATCATTTATATTTATTTATTGCAATAGCTCACGACAGCGAAGCTTTAACATAAATGTTTTACCCCTAGTAAGTATCTAGTCAAAATACTTAGATAATTAAATGTACGTGCGTCAAGGTAATCGGGACGGGGATTGTTAATCCCGATGGATCCATCCACAACATTCGCGCTTGCAAAATGTGAATTAACGGTTCATGATGTAGGGGCTTTTTGACTAAGGTACTAATGCAATAAGTAAATGTATAATCTGGGGAAGCATACAGTTCTTGGATAGCATACTAAAAGTTTTAAATGATTGTATTCCACGCATGTTATTCTCACCCCGCAATTTGTAACAAAGTATATAAGAAAATGGGCTATGAACTCACCTTAAAAGGGAAAACGAGACGAGATAAGATCCGGCTGAAGAAAGGAAATAGTAATACTTTGAGAATTATCCGCGACCTACAAGTGTGATCACGACCTTAGATATTTGTTTTATAAAAGTATAAAACGTTTGAATCAAAATATTTCGTAAAATTGAGATATATAAGTAACTTGCACAAGTAACCGAGTCTAAGAGTAAACATGACCTATAAAGCTCACAATCTGTAAGAAATACTTAAAATGAAAGCTAAATGTCTTAGACTAAGATTCTCAAACAATTTGGAACCTAAAAACGCCAATTATACGTTAACCGCGACCTAATACGTAAAAAGTCAACAAAAGTCAAAGTACGACCCGAGTATGACTAAATAATGAAAATTTGTAATATTATATGTAAGTTACTGGAATACAACAAAATATGGTCATACAAACTTGTTTCATCAAGTTATATAGCTTAGAACTCGTGTTTATAAGTTTTGACTAAACGTATAGAAAATAGTCAACTTTTGGCCTTTTCCGACTTGGGGCGGATAACAAATCATTAAACCTCAATTTCACTTCATTTATGATTTTATACATCCTAAGTATCAGTATTGATCATTTCAAATCCATTCCATAAGGTTTAGGCTTGCTTAACGGCGTTCGGGTAATGAACTAGTCATCTACCCGCTTAGTAAAATAATGCAGAAAACTCCTTTTTGCGAAGCCTAAAAATCCTATCTAGACTCTTGGAAAAAAATCAAAAAAATTCAGAGAAGTCATATACATCATGAAGTTAATATCTTGTGAATTTCAAGAAAAGTTTTGAAGTCTAGATGCCTTTTTAAAAATAAAAACCAAAATGCATTCTGCACGAAAAAGTCAAACATCACAGTCTGTATTTTGCATTTTTGAGGGTCAAATGCCCACTTTAAAGCTTCCGTTCCCGAAATGGTGACTAAAAACATCATTACGGACAACTTTGTAGTTTTATCCGAAGGCTGAAAACACCTTTTCGACACACTTAAACCTAGGACAGCAGCTATATCAGCAACTTTATAAATTTTCTAGTTAGTCAACTATACCCACTTATGTGTCAAAAACTTAGATGTAACTAACGGACACTAAAACTTTGCATCAAAAGTCATCTTTATAAGTTTCTCAAATGATTCAAGTGAGAAATCATGGCTAAACACTCGATACCCATATCAAACGCGCTAAACCAAACGCTAGTTTAGGTCGGTTGCTACTTATTAGACTAGTTTTTAAAAATGCCCGCCATTTCTTCGTTATGAAGAGATAGACGATGAACCTTATACCGCCGGAAAGGTATTTTCGTACCCAACGTTCCTAGACATATGAATTTATCTCAGTTTTCTAAATGGGAAAAAAAATCCATCTTAGAGAAAGGTTAAAATTTTAGAAAATCGGTTATAAAATTGGCGATCACCGTTTTAGTCATAAAACTCAATTGGTGATGGCTATTAACGCAAGGTCAGCGGACAAACTTAAGTTATAAGTCCTACTAAGTCCGCATAACCTGCAATTTCAAGTTTAGGGGACCTAAGGTGCTGTAGTACACTAAACAAGTCTGCACTTTCAGATTTGAGCTAAAATCTTATTTCGGCCATAACTTCTTCATTCGGATGAGTTGGTTGACCATCCGACTCGCCACAATCAAGTAGGATGGATATAACACCTAAATAAGTTAATATAACAGTGACTAATGTGGCAAAAGCTACGGATTTTAACCTAATCAAACTGCTGTCCGGGATAGACATAAATTCGCCCACTATGACAACTAAAGGCTATTCTAACAACATCTCTTAGCACCCTAACAAGCATAACCTGAATTCACACCCTATTCACACTACTATAATTATGGTTTAATCCAAGGTGTACTAAAATTTAGGGCTAGTGAAATCACTTAATTCATATTTCCCCAAATCCGTAACTAATCAATACAATAACCTAATCACTTATAAACTCTAAATTGATCATTCTTTTTCTAAAAAAAAACCAATGCATGGGGAAAATTGAACTAGGATAGGTTATGATTCTTACCAAGGATCAATTTTACATACTTGGATAATTGAAAAATACAATAGATGATGAAGATTGTGTTGGTTTTGAGATCACAGTGGTTTGATTTTGGTTAGGAAGGAAAGAAAAACAAAATACGTGTTTTTTTGTTGTTGTTGTAGCTACAGGAAGAGAAAAAAAAGAAAAGAGGTCATGGGTTATATATTTTTTTCTTGGCCCAATAGTCTAATTTACTTAGGCCCGGTTCTAAATCCTAGCCCGATTCTACTTAAAACACGTAAAATAACTATGACTCGGTGCAAGTTAAATTCTAAAAACGAAATATTTATTGAAAATATTTTTTTTTTTGCCTTCTTCAAGTTGAAGTATAAAAGTTACCGGTTCTCATTCCGTCGGTTCGAGCAACTTTATAAAATGCACGAGAATGTATTTAAATCAAAAAGATTTCGATTTAACTTAAACTTGGAAAAGAAATAAAAATTTCTAAAATTCCCATAAATTATATTAAATCATTAGAGAAATAATTAATATAAAATAAATTAAAATTTCTCGAAATTTCTGGGATTTACGTAAGCAAGGTATGTAATACGTGAATAGCATGTAAAATAAGATACAAATAAAAATTACGAATAAATAAATGGTTTTTAATTACCATGAAAATACGGGTTCTCACAGTCGACCCCCCTAAAGGAACTCTGGTCCCTCAGAGTTCAACTGGAGATGGAAGATGACGGAAAAAGATGGGGATACTTGTCTTTGAACTGGTCTTCGCTCTCCCAAGTAAACTCAGCACCTCTACGAGAATTCCATAGAAGTTTGACGATTGGAATCCAACTACGCTTCAACTTCTTGACTTGTCGATCCACAATTTCGATAGGTTCTTCTACGAAATACAGTTTCTCTTCCACTTTGATCTCTTCCAATGGAATTTGAATATTCGATTCAGCTAAACATTTCTTAAGATTAGAAACGTGAAATACATCATGAATACAACTTAACTCTTGCGGCAGCTTCAAACGATAAGCTACTGGACCAATACGTTCAATGATTTCAAATGGTCCTACAAAACGAGGGGCTAACTTACCTCTCTTGCCAAATCTTACTAATCCCTTCCAGGGGGATACCCTTAGTAGTACATGGTCACCAACTTGAAATTCAAGTGGTTTACGCCTTTTGTCCGCGTAACTTTTCTGTCAACTTCTAGCGGTTTTTAATCTCTTTTTGATTTGCACAATCTTGTCCCTAGTTTCTTGGACTAATTCCGGTCCAGTTAACTGACTTTCACCCACTTCATTCCATATCACGGGTGATCTACATTTACGTCCGTATAATGCCTCGAATGGTGAGCACTTGACACTCTTGTGATAACTATTGTTGTATGAAAATTCAACTAGTGGTAGATGAGTGTCCCAGCTTCCTCCAAAATCCATAACACATGCTCGCAGCATGTCTTCTAAAGTCTGAATGGTGCGCTCACTCTGCTCGTCCGTTTCTGGATGATAAGCCGTACTCATTAATACCTGTGTTCCCAACTCCTTTTGAAGAGCTCGCCAGAAGTGAGATGCGAAACGACTATCTCTATCAGAGATAATCGACACCGGTACTCCATGTTTTGCAACAATTTCGTTTATGTAAATTCGTGCCAACCTTTCAGTCTTGTAGTCTTCACGGATGGGAATGAAATGAGCAGATTTGGTCAACCTATCTACGATAACCCAAATAGCATCGTAACCACCACTGCTTCTAGGTAATTTGGTAACTAGATCCATTGTAATCTTCTCCCATTTCCATTCAGGGACTTCCGGTTGCTGCAGGAGGCCAGAAGGTTTCTGATGTATTGCTTTAACTTTTAAACAAGTTAAGCATTGGTTGACATATTCGGCTATGTCAGTCTTCATCCCAGGCCACCAGTATACATCTCTCAAATCGTAGTACATTTTATCTGCACCAGGGTGGATTGAGTATCTTGATGCATGAGCTTCATCCAATATTACCTTCCTGATTCCACCAACAAATGGAATCCATATTCTACCAACAAAGTAAAGAGTTCCATCCTCTTTTTGTTCCAGTTGGGCTTCTAATCCTCGCAGTCGTTCGACTGGAGTCTTAAAATCTTTGGCAGCTTCTTTCTGTGCTTCTAAAACCCTAGCCTTGAGGCCAGATTGGATAGTCATGCTCATAGCACGTACTTTTCTAGGTTTAAGCCTTTCCTTTCTGCTTAAAGCATCTGCCACAACATTTGCTTTGCCTGGGTGATATTTAATCTCACATTCATAATCACTAAGTAGTTCTAACCATCGTCTTTGTCGAATATTTAGGTCTTTTTGATTAAAGAGGTATTGAAGACTCTTGTGGTCAGTGTATATTACACTTTTTGTCCCGTAGAGATAGTGTCTCCATATTTTTAGTGCAAATACCACCGCACCCAATTCCAAATCATGAGTGGTATAATTCTTTTCATGGGTTTTAAGTTGTCTCGAGGCATAAGCAATCACTTTACCTCTCTGCATGAGGACACATCCGAAACCTTGGTGAGATGCATCATAATACACTACGAAATCATTCGGTCCATCTGGAAGTGTTAATACTGGTGCATTACACAACTTTTCCTTCAGTAAGCGAAAGGCTTGCTCTTGATCATCACCCCAAATGTATTCCTTATTCTTTTGGGTTAGTAAAGTTAGAGGTTTGGCAATCTTAGAGAAATTTTCAATGAATCTACGGTAATATCCCGCTAACCCAAGAAATGAACGGACCTCTGTAGGTGATTCAGGAGTTTTCCAATTCTTTACTGCTTCCACTTTACAAGGATCCACATGTATACCATCTTGATTAACCACGTGACCTAGAATTGGACCTCTTTTAACCAAAATTCACACTTAGAGAATTTGGCATATAACTTTTCCTTCTCCAGGAGACTCAAAATTGTCCTCAGATGATGTTCATGGTCTTCTTCAGACTTTGAGTAAATGAGGATATCGTCAATAAAGACTATGACGAACTTATCAAGATAGGGCTTACAAACACGGTTCATTAAATCCATAAAGACGGCAGGAGCATTCGTAAGACCAAAAGGCATAACTGTAAATTCGAAGTGACCATAACGGGTTCTGAATGCGGTTTTAGGAATGTCACTTTCATGTACTCTTAACTGGTGGTAACCTGATCGAAGATCTATTTTTGAAAAACAGCAAGCACCTTGTAATTGATCAAATAAGTCATCTATTCGAGGGAGAGGATATCGATTTTTGATTGTCAGCTTATTTAATTCCCTATAATCAATGCACATTCTCATTGCACCATCTTTTTTCTTAACAAAGAGCACAGGAGCACCCCAAGGTGAGTGACTTGGTCTAATGAAACCTTTCTCCTGAAGCTCTTTAAGCTGATTTGACAATTCATTCATTTCAGACGGGGCTAAACGATAAGGGGACTTAGCAACAGGTAGGGCGCCCGAAATAAGTTCGATACGAAATTCAACTTCACGCACGGGAGGTAATCCAGACAAATCATCTGGGAACACTCCAGGAAATTCACAAACAATACGAATGTCATCAAGCTTTTTCTCCCCAGCCTTGATACTTAAAAGAGAATTCAGATTTTCGTCCGGCTTCTCACCACGGATTTCTAAGATTTTACCAGATGGGAGGGGAATACGCACGATTCGTTCAAAACAAACAATGACAGCACGATGGGATGCTAACCAGTCCATACCCACAATAACATCAAAACTGCCTAGACGCGTCGGTAAAAGGTCGATTTTAAACAAGTGACCAAGCAAGTCGAGAGTACAACCACGTAAGACGGTATTGGTACTAACAATATTACCATCAGCTAATTCTATTTCGAAACTAACCTCTAAAGCAGAAGGGGCAATATCAATAAAATGGGTAATGGTAGAAGACACGAAACTTTTCTCAGCACCCGAATCGAATAAAATGCTAACATAGTGATCGTTAAGAAGAAATGTACCCGTGACCACCCTTGGATTCTGCTGAGGATTTTCGAAAACTTGATACACCCTTCCTCGAGCTCCATCATTCTGCTGGTTTCTGGCCTTGGGACACCGATTCTTGAAATGACCCTTTTCACCACAGCCAAAACATACCACAGTACAATTTCCTTCTTCATGACCAATTCTTTTACATATAGCACACTTAGGAGGGCAGGGTCCAGCAGGATGATGCTAGTTGCATCGTTCACATTTTGGTAAGTTTCCAACATAACCTTGTCTGGCAGTAGGGGCTACAGGAGCAGCAGCAACATGAGCAGGAGCAACAGGAGCATGAATAGGAGCAGCAGGAGCAACTACATACACTGCTACCGCTTCTTGTCTCTTGTTGGACTGACGGTTATTGTTCTTATTATTGTTTCTATTATTGCCCTTGTTATTTTTACGGTTGTTACCTTGGTTGCCTCCTTGATTAAACCCCTGGGTTTCCTCCCATTTCCTTTTATGATCCTTATCAGACTTGGCAGCCTTACCTTCTACAGCTTGCTCAACAAGTTCACGTGCTATACTCACAGCATCATGTAGAGTGGAAGGCTTAGAGGAAGTGATGTTCCCTTTAATCCTTTCCGGAAAACCCTTAACATACTTCTTTATTTTCTTTCTCTCAGTGGGTACCAATTTAGGGCACATTAAAACCAATTCATGAAATCGGTTAGTGTATAAGTCAATATCGTAGTTCTTCATCTGCAGGGTCCACAACTCCTGTTCCATTTTCTCGATTTCGGTATCAGGACAATACTCAGTAGTCATCATTACCTTAAATTGATCCCAAGGGATTTTATGCATTTTCCAAACCCAAGGTTTTTATGTTCCCATTCCACCATGTTAGTGCGCGTCCTTCTAAGGTACTGGCAGCGAAAATGACTTTATCCTCTTCTGCACATTTGCAAGTACCAAACACTTGCTCCATTTTCTCGAACCAACGAGTTAAGCCTACCACACCTTCAGTTCCATTGAAAGCATGTGGCTTTCCAGACATAAATGTTTTATGTGAACACCCTTTATCATTAGAGGAGCTTTCAGCTTTATCCTCAGGATTTCGTTTCTTTTCATAATCAGCAATTGCCTTGTCAACCCTTCTTGCAATGATCCTTTCCATCTTAGCCTTTCGGGATCGCCTGATATCAGAGGTTCTACGGAGTGGAGGCATGTTTCTGTTAACAACACAATACTAAATTCAGTGAGAATCAGTAAAGATATGCTATTTCAAGATTCATGTAGAATGAAGGATAAAAGAGGAAAGATTGTAGTAATGCATAACTGAATGTCAACACGAAATGCAACACAGAATAATTTAAATTGCAATGGCGACGCTTAAGAATAAGAATCCAAGGAATATAGTAAAGATAAATGTAACCACAAAGATACTAAAATGTTAATTCATTAGCCAAGGTTTTCCATACATACTACATCGAGAGTTTGGTTACAAGGGTGCATATACAAAAGATACAAAATTACACCCAAGATGCAATGTAGCACTAACTGTCTTAGCAGCTTAGTAGAAATACATAAAAGATACAATATAAAAGGCACCAAGTGTACAAAAGATACATGATTAAGGGTGCATATACATAAACACTAATAAGGAAACTACTGGGAGCCACTAGATGACCCCAAAGGTGACGATGCTGCACGAGTTGGCGGACTCTCTTGGTCATCCGAATCATCCGAGCTGTCTGAGATGTCATCAATCTCTATACCCAATCGTTCCTTCATGAGAAGCTGCATACTTTTCATGGCTTTCTGCAGCCTCCTGATCTTTTTGCTTTTCCGCTGGCTATAGAATTGGAGATTTGCAAATTCCTCACGCATTCTTACCATAAATAGAGAGTCTCCATGGGAATCACTAGCATACTGCTTCTTATGTTCCTCCAATTTCCCATCTAACTTACTTATCTCAAATTTCATTTCCTTGTTACTGTTCATCAGATAATTCATCCCAAAGTTAATATCATTTATCTCACTAGCTATAGAAGGGTGAACATAATCAGAAGATGTATCTGAGGAAGCAGAGCGGACAGTAGAGGGTTCTCCTGTCTCTTGATTGTCATCCTGATTTGGCAGGTTAAGAGTATTCTCCTCTTCTGGCTCTTCCTCAGGATCTTCCTCAGGATCTTCCTCAGGATCTTCCTCAGGATCTTCCTCAGGATCTTCCTCAGGATCTTCCGCAGGATCTTCCTCAACATGCATAGGCTCTCCCTGAGAGTCGTCATCAATGAAGTCGTCGCATCGGAAAAGTGAAGGACGGAAGTAGGCGAACGAGGTGGTGATTCCATCTACATAAGAAAAACAATACATAGATATAATAAGTGCAAAGGAATTGGAAAAGTGATAACAAGTATCATAATGAAACCGATATAATATTTCAAAGTGAAATCAAAGAATGATATATTATAAATATAATCATGGTAAATAAAAAGGATCAGAGAGTTACCCGCGCAGATACAGAACAACCTTGGCAGATTTTATGTTTGACACTAAGACACATAAATATTTGAAAATTTGGGTCATAGACTAAGTTTGGAAACAACTCAGTTCCCTATAACCATATGCTCTGATACCAATCTGTAAGACCCCCAGAATCAGACACGGGACATGTAGGCAACTTGGGGGTCCCACTTCATGATATCCCAAAACATGCTTAATGAATGACATGAAAATGAAGTAAATATGACATCATAAGACTATAATTACTTCAAAAGCTGCGGAATTTAGATAAAATTATTCTTTTTACATAGGGTCCCAGACACAGATATTACACATCATAAGTTTTATAAGATGTACCAAACATTTTTTTTATTGTCTTAGTGCAACCAAATTTGAAGGGGGTAGATACCAAAATGGACAGCTTTTTACAATATTAACAAAATATTAGACCAACAAGACATGAAATCTTCAAGGTGTCGCTATCCTGTGGGCTCCCATCCTTAGCAAAATTAAGCATTAACATTACCTGAGAAATAACATGTAAAAATGTCAACATAAAGATGAGTGAAATTCATAGGTTTAATAAGTAGTAGTGTGAAATACAAACATTAATTTTTATAAATTAGTAACAGGATATGATTTAGTACCGTCGTACAAAATCATTTATATTTATTTATTGCAATAGCTCACGACAGCGAAGCTTTAACATACATGTTTTACCCCTAGTAAGTATCTAGTCAAAATACTTAGATAATTGAATGTACGTGCGTCAAGGTAATCGGGACGGGGATTGTTAATCCCGATGGATCCATCCACAACATTCGCGCTTGCAAAATGTGAATTAACGGTTCATGATGTAGGGGCTTTTTGACTAAGGTACTAATGCAATAAGTAAATGTATAATCTGGGGAAGCATACAGTTCTCGGATAGCATACTAAAAGTTTTAAATGATTGTATTCCACGCATGTTATTCTCACCCCGCAATTTGTAACAAAGTATATAAGAAAATGGGCTATGAACTCACCTTAAAAGGGAAAATGAGACGAGATAAGATCCGGCTGAAGAAAGGAAATAGTAATACTTTGAGAATTATCCGCGACCTACAAGTGTGATCACGACCTTAGATATTTGTTTTATAAAAGTATAAAACGTTTGAATCAAAATATTTCGTAAAATTGAGATATATAAGTAACTTGCACAAGTAACCGAGTCTAAGAGTAAACATGACCTATAAAGCTCACAATCTGTAAGAAATACTTAAAATGAAAGCTAAATGTCTTAGACTAAGATTCTCAAACAATTTGGAACCTAAAAACGCCAATTATACGTTAACCGCGACTTAATACGTAAAAAGTCAACAAAAGTCAAAGTACTACCCGAGTATGATTCAATAATGAAAAGTTGTAATATTATATGTAAGTTACTGGAATACAACAAAATATGGTCATACAAACTTGTTTCATCAAGTTATATAGCTTAGAACTCGTGTTTATAAGTTTTGACTAAACGTATAGAAAATAGTCAACTTTTGGCCTTTTCCGACTTGGGGCGGATAACAAATCATTAAACCTCAATTTCACTTCATTTATGATTTTATACATCCTAAGTATCAGTATTGATCATTTCAAATCCATTCCATAAGGTTAGGCCTGCTTAACGGCGTTCGGGTAATGAACTAGTCATCTACCCGCTTAGTAAAATAATGCAGAAAACTCCTTTTTGCGAAGCCTAAAAATCCTATCTAGACTCTTGGAATAAAATCAAAATAATTCAGAGAAGTCATATACATCATGAAGTTAATATCTTGTGAATTTCAAGAAAAGTTTTGAAGTCTAGATGCCTTTTTAAAAATAAAAACCAAAATGCATTCTGCACGAAAAAGTCAAACATCACAGTCTGTATTTTGCATTTTTGAGGGTCAAATGCCCACTTTAAAGCTTCCGTTCCCACAATGGTGACTAAAACATCAATACGGACAACTTTGTAGTTTTATCCGAAGGCTGAAAACACCTTTTCGACACACTTAAACCTAGGACAGCAGCTATATCAGCAACTTTATAAATTTTCTAGTTAGTCAACTATACCCACTTATATGTCAAAAACTTAGATGTAACTAACGGACACTAAACCTTTGCATCAAAATTCATCTTTATAAGTTTCTCAAATGATTCAAGTGAGAAATCATGGCTAAACACTCGATACCCATATCAAACGCGCTAAACCAAACGCTAGTTTAGGTCAGTTGCTACTTATTAGACTAGTTTTTAAAAATGCCCGCCATTTCTTCGTTATGAAGAGATAGACGATGAACCTTATACCGCCGGAAAGGTATTTCACCCAACGTTCCTAGACATATGAATTTATCTCAGTTTTCTAAATGGGAAAAAAAATCCATCTTAGAGAAAGGTTAAAATTTTAGAAAATCGGTTATAAAATTGGCGATCACCGTTTTAGTCATAAAACTCAATTGGTGATGGCTATTAACGCAAGGTCAGCGGCCAAACTTAAGTTATAAGTCCTACTAAGTCCTCATAACCTGCAATTTCAAGTTTAGGGGACCTAAGGTGCTGTAGTACACTAAACAAGTCTGCACTTTCAGATTTGAGCTAAAATCTTATTTCGGCCATAACTTCTTCATTCGGATGAGTTGGTTGACCATCCGACTCGCCACAATCAAGTAGGATGGATATAACACCTAAATAAGTTAATATAACAGTGACTAATGTGGCAAAAGCCACGGATTTTAACCTAATCAAACTGCTGTCCGGGATAGACGTAAAATTCGCCCACTATGACAACTAAAGGCTATTCTAACAACATCTCTTAGCACCCTAACAAGCATAACCTAAATTCACACCCTATTCACACTACTATAATTATGGTTTAATCCAAGGTGTACTAAAATTTAGGGCTAGTGAAATCACTTAATTCATATTTCCCTAAATCCATAACTAATCAATACAATAACCTAATCACTTATAAACTCTAAATTGATCATTCTTGTTCTAAAAAAAACCAATGCATGGGGAAAATTGAACTAGGATAGGTTATGATTCTTGCCAAGGATCAATTTTACATACTTGGATAATTGAAAAATATAATAGATGATGAAGATTGTGTTGGTTTTGAGATCAAATTGGTTTGATTTTGGTTAGGAAGGAAAGAAAAACAAAATACGTGTTTTTTTTTTGTTGTTGTAGCTACAGGAAGAGAAAAAAAAGAAAAGAGGTCATGGGTTATATATTTTTTTCTTGGCCCAATAGTCTAATTTACCTAGGCCCGGTTCTAAATCCTAGCCCGATTCTACTTAAAACACGTAAAATAACTATGACTCGGTGCAAGTTAAATTCTAAAAACGAAATATTTATTGAAAATAATTTTTTTTTTTGCCTTCTTCAAGTTGAAGTATAAAAATTACCGGTTCTCATTCCGTCGGTTCGAGCAACTTTATAAAATGCACGAGAATGTATTTAAATCAAAAAGATTTCGATTTAAGTTAAACTTGGAAAAGAAATAAAAATTTCTAAAATTCCCATAAATTATATTAAATCATTAGAGAAATAATTAATATAAAATAAATTAAAATTTCTCGAAATTTCTGGGATTTACGTAAGCAAGGTATGTAATACGTGAATAGCATGTAAAATAAGATACAAATAAAAATTACGAATAAATAAATGGTTTTTAATTACCAGGAAAATACGGGTTCTCACACATAGCTAAATGGGTACGTTGGAATAATAAGCAAAAATATATTTTCGAGTATGAATGCATCTTATATGAGTGACATAAGGTTTTGAGACGAAAAGTTTGAGATCATTTAAGCTAAATATATGTTTTTATGTTTTTGTGTAAATATGTTGTTCTAACGAGTATACCGAGTCAAAACCACGTCCAAACGTATAGTTTTTGTGGTGGGATTCATAGTCGATGTCGTAACGATTATAGTGCAACTTGAATTTTTGAAAACCATCAAGTAACGAATGCTCAGTTTGATACATAAGCCTCGGTTTGTAATTTAAATAAAAATGGCTTTTTTTTTGTCTTCCGTCGACTAGCAAAACAAAACAACCAAAATAATAGTAATATTTTTTTTTATCATAGTACTAGGTATATGACCTGAGTTGCACAGGGGGTGGGGACCACTAGAGGGTTACGTCAAGTTGGTGAGAATATGTTCACATTCCATTTTTTTTGTTAAGGTTGTAATAGTATGATACACGTTAAATAGAAAAGTAAACCCCGCTTAATTAGTAGACTTATTAAAATTGGACCCCTTAATTAATTTAACTTAAAATTTAAAACTTTATAAATATTAATTATATACTAGACGAGTACCCGCGCATAGCGGCGGGATTTTCCGATGGCCGAAGTTTCTAGAGCGAAATAATTGATGATGCGATATTCTGGTAAGTTTTCCGTGTACGAATGGGATATACATATATATGCAGAGATAGTCATATAGACGAACCCCGTGCATAGTAACGAAGATTCCGAGTGACAAATAATTATCTATAAATATCTTAATTAAAATTTTAGCTGCTTAAAACTGATTTTCACATAAACTTAATCTTGGTTTTGACAAAAAAACAGTGTCTATACAGAAAATATGTTACTAATATTAATTCAATTATATAAAAACAGTGGTTAGACGATAAAAAAGCTACATAATCATCAATAAATCTTTTTTTAACATCTTCTCGACATTAAGTTAGCAACTTCTTCTGTTACAGAGAAATTACCTACAATACATACGTTATGGATGAAGATTTCGAATATGAAGGTTTTCACGAAAAAGGTAGAAACAAAATTAAGTGATTAAATTATATTATTTGAAATAAATATATTTAAAATGAGCAATTTCATATATCATTTTACTTTTATAATTAATTTTATATATATTAAAAAGTTTTTAAAAATTATCATGCATTATGCATTTAATAGTTGCAATTTATATATATGTATGAGATTAATTTTGAAAATAAGGTAATGTATGAAATTAATTCGTTTAAAAATGTTGATTGATTAGTTGACACAAATATATCCAAAAATATCATATCAAAAAATTGTAGAAATACGGAGTATATAAATTCCAAGTATAGGCAAGCGGAGGCATCTAGTGTTTGACAATTTTGTAGTAGGTGTTTTTTTTGGAGAATTGTGTATGTATCGCTCGAGAAGTTTTTCTGAGGGACCAGGACTTAACGACATGATCGAATAGCTGCAACAATGTATATCATGGGACCGTGCGTATTGCGGAAAACAAATATGCACCGATATATAGCTTCGTCGGGAAGCTACGTTTTATAGTATTGTTTTTTGTTTTAGGACGGGAAACCCTTTCTCGGGCCACTTGATGTCGGGAATCACATTTTTCTTATGGTTGTATTTGCACACGATCAATTATATGATGGGATTTCAGGAAACTATTATGAAGACAATCATATAAATATGCATCTACGAGGAAATTTATGTGTATAAATTATGTATATTAGTATTTGCGAACCTATAAGACAGTAAATAAGCTTAAGATTACATTAAACTTTTAAAAATTACGTAGAACACCATGTTTGATTAAGTAATATTACCTAATTTTTTTTGCTAAATAAAATTAGACATTTTAGGTTAGAATGCTAACTTTGCTTTTATTTTCAAAGCAGTTGGAACGGTGTTGCCATTTGGTGGCGCCGATGTTTTTGGCGCAAAAAAAGTTGACGGCGCAAGACTCAGTGGGTTGGTTGCCGTGGTTGTCGCGTCGTGGCTACCAGCCCATGCGGTCGGTTTTTTGTTTTTTTTAAATCTTATAGATATATATTTTTTATGGCACCAAAAATACTTTTATGACACCACAAACCACCACTTCTTCTGAAAACTGATACCATAACAATTCTATACTACTTTTGATTATGACATCAAATCTACGACACCACCATCTCCTCTTAGGTTCATATAATTACATTATCAAACGTATGCTAACGTTGCTTTTTCTTTTGCTCTTATACAATCTTTTTGCAAGTGAGCAGTAGTCTCCAAAGTTTAAACGGACGTCATGTATTTTTGTGTCAGATAGTTTGATAGGACCATGTCATCTTTACTTCTCTTTTACTTTGACTAATTTAAAATTCAGATCTTCTATATTTTACGTAACATCGGATTCTCCAAAAATTCTACTGTAACTAATAGAAATAGTATTCTATCAAAATATAATTCCAACAACTTACCAAGTATTAGATAACTAAAAAGTTAAAAGTCATGAACCAACATTTATCACCACTGCAATAACAAAAGATAATCAAAAGTTCATAACAGTTAAGCCATGCAGATAATCGCAAAAGAAATTAAAACATATAATTTTCGTCAAAACAAATCAATACTTTCCATTTACTTTCTCTTTTACTTTGACTAATTTAAAATTCATGCTCTTGATATCTTTAAATAAAATTATATACTTTCCATTTACTTTCACTTGTATTATTGACAGACAATATACCTTCCTTGTATTTTTTTTCAGTTTCAAGCTTTAGTATTCAATTCTGCAAATGCATAATTTTACAGCTCAAATCATAATCCTTAAACCACAGGTCATTATTATATGGTTCAACCTTTTCCTAAATGCTAATTTTTTCAACATTACTATAAATATAAGTTTTTCAACTTTCAACTTTCAACAAATCCTATACACCCTTTATAGGGTATATAGATTAATATAATTTAACCCGGACTAAATTGGTGTCACGGTACTCGCGTGGAGCGTGGGAGTAGGCATTCTTCGTGTAAGTCGTATATGCCGAGCCCATTGACTCTAACCAAACTAAAAGACCCAATTAAAGTGGGTCCCGGACAATGGTCTTATAATTTATTTATAGACGACCCAAAAGGGACGATCACTTTATTTATTTATTTTTGACACTCATATTAATAATTAATTGACACTAAAAATAATAAAACAAAAATGACTGACATATATTTATTGGACAAAAATTAGGATTAGGACCGTATTATTATATGGACTGTACTGGACTGACACTTGGACTATTATTGGATATAGCCAGAGACCAATTAACAATTGACCCAAACTAAAAATATATTTAATTGTCGCGTCTAATTTTCTAAAGAGTCTGTCTTGTGTCGTTTTATATTAATTATTTTTGCGTGCGTTTTTACTTATAAAAATCTGACATTTTAATATATAGTTTAACTTTTGAAATAAAAAGTAAATATTTTTATTTATTAATTAATTGGTGCAAGTACAATGTAATGTAGGAATAATTATTTATTTGCTTTACTTTTAGCTTAGTTAGTTATTACTATTGCTAGGCTGCGGTTTGGGTTGACGTTGTTGCGAGCGTTTTTCCGTGCCTACTACTTGATTACTTTTGCTTGACTATCATTTGAGGTGAGTTTATAGCCCCACTTTTTAACTGCTTTTACTGCATTTTGGGGTGAGACATTGCTTGATTTAACATATGAACACAAGTGCATTAAGTCATTTATATACTAGTCTAAGTCCCACTTAAAACCCAGTTGCTTTGTGTCACAAACGTGAATTTGAATCTATTTAATTTACGTGAAACGCGATGGTTCGGGTTAGACTTATGTGTCTATTGATATTCCCGATTGATTTCATGTAATTTGGGTACAAGCATAAATTTTTTTATGAATGATCTTCATGGAAATTTGATATTTTTACTTCGAATAAGTTTTAGCTTACTTATGTTACGCAAAAAAATTTATTTAGGAATCATATGACATAAACCGACCCATAATTAATCAACGTAACCTATTTAGGTTTTACATGACGCAAATATTCACAATTGAAAACATTTACGTAATTCCTAGAACCACTTAAAACCCCATTCATTTGATAACCAAAGTACATTTAAACTTTACCTACACTAAATTATCAACTACAAAAAAATACTGTTGGAAATACGTTTTTACGTATTTAGAAAGGATCGGTCACTCCAATGATATTGGGCTCGTGATCCAATATAGCCCATATAGCCCACATGTAGGGTGGGCTATATAAACCCCCCTCCTAGCATGTTAGGAGGGGTTGTTGGTTCACTTCCACTTTTCATCAATCACATTTCCATCTTTCTCTTAACTCTCTCCTTTCTCTCTCTTATTTCTCTCTCTAAAGTTCTTCCATTTATCCATCCATTCAATAGATAATCCATACTTGCTAAATCCTTAGAAAACTAAGATCCTACAATTGGTATCAGAGCATGGTTGATTCTTCGGATTAACATGTTTTATCTATTGATTTGGTGGTAAAGTTTCTTTCTTTCACAATTTTTTTTTCTTTCTTTCGTCTATTTATTCTTTAAGGTTTCGGTTTGATAAAATTTTATCAAATCTTTCTACAAAAATCTTTCTATTAAATTTTTTTTACTCTCGTCTCTTATCAAATTTTGTTAAACTTTAGTCTATTTGATATTATTTATTTTTCTACTGTTTTTAATTATTTTACTTATCTACTGTTTTTTTTTAATTTGATAAAAAGTTTTCTGTTTTGTCTTTCTTTCTATCCACGTTTTCATCTTTTTCTATTTTGTTTTTTTTTATCAACGTCTTCATCTTTTTCTATTTTGTCTTTTTTATCATCGTCTTGTATCTGAAAAGGGGTATATCATTCCGATGCTTTAATTTTTTGTCCCATTCCAATAGAACGTCGCCTTATTCCGATCATAATATCACCAGGTTTGTACTTTTACATCTCGATCGCAATAACCGAAAGGTTCTACTTTGCGATCAAGGATTCCGATACCCTAATCCGACGTGTATTCCGATCGTACTTTGCGATCGTGAATGCGACAGGTTTAAGGTAAAGTGAGTCGAAACTCTGCCGAAATTTTCATAGACCCATTCCGATGGAAGTGTTTTGATATTGCGATGACTGTTTTCAAATATTGCGATGAAATTTTGCATACTGCGATGGTGAGTTTTAGATATTGCGATGCAAAGTATTTTCATATTATGATGGACTAGTAGACATTGCGATGGACTTACACTTTTAGACTACGATTGACTTCAAAAACAAACAAAACTCTCGACTCTTACACCAAACCAAACAAACAAGACTCACCCTTACCCTCGACTTCAAACTCTCATCGAACCCACTAACACCTAAACTCAGCCTCGAAACACTGACTCAAACACCACACCTACCCTCGTCTCACTCGACTCAGTCTTTCGTCTTGTCGACTGACCATTCTCGACCCTCGAACACATAATACACCCACAAAACACTCTACCTCTCAAACTTCATATAAACAGTTTACACCATTCAACATCACCTTCGACTCCCTCGACCTCATTCCCTCGACACCACTCAAACAGACTCGAAAAACTGACTTTCATTTTTCACCCTCGAAACCAAAACCCCTCAATCCACAAACAAACAACCTCGACTTCTCTCCCCCAGAAACTCACTCTTACCCACATCGGCCCAAACACACTCGACCTCGTCTCTCTCACAATACACACCAAACTCAGACTCATCAAAATCAAACTGACTCACCTAAACACTCAAAGACTCGACCAACTTCGACCACCAAAACCCACACCAAAACAAGACTCAACAGACCTGATTCGAAACAGACTCCAACAAACACTTCCATTTTCATAAATGATTGGACTCAAAACCAAATCTTTTGGTGCTCAACTAACTCGACTCTTCACTCACACAACAAATGATCTCAGATTTACTAAAACGGTTTTTTTTTTTAATCTTTCAAAAGATTTTTAGAACTCTGGTTAATTCATTTTAAATATCAAATCACCACATGCAATTAATCTATATAAACCTACCCGAGATCCTTTTAACAATAGATCTTGAAGACGACTCTGCGTGGTTAGCGTTTTGGATCGACTGACGAAAAGTTGATGAGATTAAATTAGAGGATAAGAGAGGCTTAATTTATAAAAGTAATGGGGATCGAAGATTGATTTTGAGGTGGCTGCGATTTGTTTGAACAAAAAATTAGGGAGAAAAGGGACGGAGGTAACAAGGAATGTGATTAGAGGTTGTCACCTCCTAACTTTTAGGGTCAAGTTTGGTTTTATATATCAACAAGTGACTCGTCTGACTCTATCTCTATATTCTTGCCACGTTTGGCAATTTGCAAATAACTTGAGGCCAAATTTGAGACACGTTTTATTTCAAGAAAATGTTTATGTCTCTTATATCAGATTTTTTAATTTTTCATTTGAATTTTTGTTAAGTTTATTATTTAAAAAAAAAAATAAAAAATAAATAAATAAATAATAATAATAATAATAATAATAAAATAAAAACGTTAAGTTAATTTATTTTTTTAAATTTTATATATTTTCAAGTTATTTTTTTAGTTAAGTTATTTTTTTTTGTATATTTTGTCACTTGATATCTTTGGATTTGGTAAATCATGTTGAGGCGGGTATTTTGAAAGTGAGCGTGGAAAAATATTTGCCGGGATAAACGTTATTGTGGTCGGATTTAAAGACAAAAGTGACGGACTTCATTTTTAGTGACTACGATTTTTTGATCGGGTTTAATTTTTCATCGTTTGAGCCGACAACAACTTTTGAGCCGTGTAAAGAGATATATATTATTAAACGAGGATTTTTAAGATTTTTACCCGATTTTTCATTGGTTTTGTCATATTCCGTGAATTTCTGTCTGTGCACTTCTTCAAGAACTACAATCACGATTATTTTTCATCATAATTCAATGGAGTCTTTGAATTCGAAATTTCAAGAGGGAGACTTGCATCACATGCAAAACACAGCTAGAGAAAGTGGTATAATTTCATGTCAACTACTTCAGTCACATCTTAGGACTATTGCATGGGTTCAAGGAGGAAGCGAATTTGTGACACTCTTTGGTCAACATCATTATACATTCATCGATTCACTATGTCTCAACTTGAACCACCTAGCTGTTTTGATGTCATAAATTGAGTGTTTTGATATTGCGATGACTGTTTTCAAATATTGAGATGAAATTTTGCATACTGCGATGGTGAGTTTTAGATATTGCGATGCAAAGTATTTTCATATTATGATGGACTAGTAGACATTGCGATGGACTTACACTTTTAGACTACGATTGACTTCAAAACCAAACAAAACTCTCGACTCTTACACCAAACCAAACAAACAAGACTCACCCTTACCCTCGACTTCAAACTCTCATCGAACCCACTAACACCTAAACTCAGCCTCGAAACACTGACTCAAACACCACACCTACCCTCGTCTCACTCGACTCAGTCTTTCGTCTTGTCGACTGACCATTCTCGACCCTCGAACACATAATACACCCACAAAACACTCTACCTCTCAAACTTCATATAAACAGTTTACACCATTCAACATCACCTTCGACTCCCTCGACCTCATTCCCTCGACACCACTCAAACAGACTCGAAAAACTGACTTTCATTTTTCACCCTCGAAACCAAAACCCCTCAATCCACAAACAAACAACCTCGACTTCTCTCCCCCAGAAACTCACTCTTACCCACATCGGCCCAAACACACTCGACCTCGTCTCTCTCACAATACACACCAAACTCAGACTCATCAAAATCAAACTGACTCACCTAAACACTCAAAGACTCGACCAACTTCGACCACCAAAACCCACACCAAAACAAGACTCAACAGACCTGATTCGAAACAGACTCCAACAAACACTTCCATTTTCATAAATGATTGGACTCAAAACCAAATCTTTTGGTGCTCAACTAACTCGACTCTTCACTCACACAACAAATGATCTCAGATTTACTAAAACGGTTTTTTTTTTTAATCTTTCAAAAGATTTTTAGAACTCTGGTTAATTCATTTTAAATATCAAATCACCACATGCAATTAATCTATATAAACCTACCCGAGATCCTTTTAACAATAGATCTTGAAGACGACTCTGCGTGGTTAGCGTTTTGGATCGACTGACGAAAAGTTGATGAGATTAAATTAGAGGATAAGAGAGGCTTAATTTATAAAAGTAATGGGGATCGAAGATTGATTTTGAGGTGGCTGCGATTTGTTTGAACAAAAAATTAGGGAGAAAATGGACGGAGGTAACAAGGAATGTGATTAGAGGTTGTCACCTCCTAACTTTTAGGGTCAAGTTTGGTTTTATATATCAACAAGTGACTCGTCTGACTCTATCTCTATATTCTTGCCACGTTTGGCAATTTGCAAATAACTTGAGGCCAAATTTGAGACACGTTTTATTTCAAGAAAATGTTTATGTCTCTTATATCAGATTTTTTAATTTTTCATTTGAATTTTTGTTAAGTTTATTATTTAAAATAAAAAAATAAAAAAATAAATAAATAAATAATAATAATAATAATAATAATAAAATAAAAACGTTAAGTTAATTTATTTTTTTAAATTTTATATATTTTCAAGTTATTTTTTTAGTTAAGTTATTTTTTTTTTTGTATATTTTGTCACTTGATATCTTTGGATTTGGTAAATCATGTTGAGGCGGGTATTTTGAAAGTGAGCATGGAAAAATATTTGCCGGGATAAACGTTATTGTGGTCGGATTTAAAGACAAAAGTGACGGACTTCATTTTTAGTGACTACGATTTTTTGATCGGGTTTAATTTTTCATCGTTTGAGCCGACAACAACTTTTGAGCCGTGTAAAGAGATATATATTATTAAACGAGGATTTTTAAGATTTTTACCCGATTTTTCATTGGTTTTGTCATATTCCGTGAATTTCTGTCTGTGCACTTCTTCAAGAACTACAATCACGATTATTTTTCATCATAATTCAATGGAGTCTTTGAATTCGAAATTTCAAGAGGGAGACTTGCATCACATGCAAAACACAGCTAGAGAAAGTGGTATAATTTCATGTCAACTACTTCAGTCACATCTTAGGACTATTGCATGGGTTCAAGGAGGAAGCGAATTTGTGACACTCTTTGGTCAACATCATTATACATTCATCGATTCACTATGTCTCAACTTGAACCACCTAGCTGAGCAACTTCACAAAGAAGACTTTAATCACTCTGCATCAGAAACTGCATATCAGGCTCTTGTGACACAACTCACGCCTTTCCTCCAATTCAATATCATCAAGTCTGACAATTCAGGGATATGTCGGTCATTTCTTCAATACACACAGAACGATGTTAAAGATTTCCGTGATAAACTGTTGAAATTTATGACATCGGTTTCGTCTTCGATTTATGAAAGATCCAGACTTCACCAAGTGTATGATAATGGAGTGCAAGAATCTATGATGCAGATACAAGAGGAGAATGGTCATACGGTTGACAACTTGGAGCATAACGACGGCAAGAGCACGGAATCAGGAGGACAACATGATACCAGTGGCACGTCAGGCAATGTTCACGAGATCTCTTTTGATGACACCTTACCCGTTAGTGACGAAGAGCCTGCGAACATGGTACAATGTAATGTTGATGATGTATATGCTGATGAAATACCGCATATTGAGCATTCTGAACCTAACTATGACAAACATGGGATGGAAAAGAGTGATAGAAATACCACTTCTGATTCATCCGATGTGAGTCATAATGGGGGAGAAAGTGTTCAAAATGTTAAACATCATGATAAGTGCTTTATGACTGCTATGTTAACCAATTCTGCTTCTAGGATTAAAGAGCTTGAAATGATTTTAGCTCAGCAATCAAAAGAACTTGAGGATGCCAAAATTGAATTTTCGAAGAAAACGGAGAAATTTGAAACATATTTTGAAAAACTTGAAAAGTCAAACGTTGTTCTTGAACGAAAATTGGATCAAACAGTTCTAGATTCTAAAGCTGAAAAGGATAATCTTTTGAAACAAATTAAGTTACTTGAATCTAAGTTGGCATCCCAAGATGAATTGTTCAAAGAAAATGAGACCTTAAAGGCTCAAGTACAGGAAAAGGTCTTTGCTATAGCTGCGTTGAAAAATGATTTGCGAAAAACTAAAGGACCTAGTGTGGACACTAAGCTTGAAAAACCATCAATCTTGGGGAAACCGCCTACAAATCAGTTCGTCAGAAAACCGACTGTCAGACAACCTACTGCATTTAGATCCGAGCGATCACAATCCTCGAGACCGCGGTTTGCCTCCCAAGTTGATATGGTTCATCTTTCTAGAACAGTCACTCCACCATCTAGGCCCAATGTGACTAAAACAGATTTTGCAAGACCTAATCACATGATTGCCTCTAATTTCCCTAGACATAGTCCAAAGAATACGTCTGGAACTAGTTCAAATGACGTTCGCCATACTTTTGGTCTAAGGGAAGCTAAGCAAAAGACACAAGTAAGAGATAGGAATTTCAAACCTAGTCAGATGCCTTCTAGTTTACCCAACATTGCTAACCGTAGCATGTCACATCCTAGGAGCATCAATCAATCATCTAGGAATTCTAGATCTTACTCGGACATTAAATATGCTACTTGTAAAACATGTAGAAAATGTGTCTTTACGGCAAATCATGATTCTTGTATCAAGAAACTACTTAATGAGGTGAACTCCCGTGCTAGACTTAAATCCCAGTGGGTTGCCAAAATCAAACCCATTGGTAAAATATGGCGCCCCACTGGTAGAACTTTCACCCTTGTAGAAAACGAGTGCCCTTTAACTAGGATAGCCTCCGATTCTATTAAGCCTACTAGGGAGGAAATTGAAAAGGAGGATGCATCACCTAAGCCTGAACTTAAGGTTTTCTATAAAAGGAAACGTTTACCAGCTAAGACAAGTGAATCATCTCCTCAGAACACCTCTGGCACAAGAAAAGAAAACTGTGAACCCCCACTTGCTTCTAAGATAGATATCGCTAACCCATATCAAAGCATGCAAATTCCAAATGAAAATGCAGGTACCAAAGAGGATGTTCCAAAAGAACGAAGCGGTCCAATCATTGTATACCATTCAATTAAGGACACTCTCAGAGTTTGGTTGCTAAAGAAGCTGATATCTAAGAAACAAGTGTCTCAGGGGATTTCCAGTTAAGCTTACAGTGCACAAGGACTTACAGTCACATAACAGACTGTAACTCGCTCTCAAAAGACAGGAAAGTTCATCCCGATGATGACTTATCCTCAAAACGAGAAATTAAATTTTCTCGGTCACGAGCTTACATTTTAAACTATTCAAGGGTTTTAAGCTCGTGTAAAGGACTTACAGTCACATAACAGACTGTAACTCGCTCTCAAAAGACAGGAAAGTTCATCCCGATGATGACTTATCCTCAAAACGAGAAATTAAATTTTCTCGGTCACGAGCTTACATTTTAAACTATTCAAGGGTTTTAAGCTCGTGTAAAGGACTTATAGTCACATCACAGACTATAACTCGATCTTCAAAGAAAGGAAAGTTTATCACCGATGATAAACTTATCCTAACAACGAGAAATTAAGTTTTCTCGGGCATGAGCTTATGTTAAAAACATTCGAAGTTTTTAAGCTCATGCACATTGGCTCCTCGTTAAATGACAGACGACGACCCGGACTTCAGAGACAGGGAAGTTTATCTACGCAACGATAACTTACCCTCTTAACAAGAAATTAAGTTTTCTTGGACACGAGCTTATCCTAAAACCATTCAAAGGTTTTAAGCTCGTGTATAAGGCTTATAGATAAATGACAGTCTGTAATCCGTTCTTCAAATAAAGGAAAGTTTATCGCCGATGATAAACTTATCCTTACAACGAGAAATTAATTTTTCTCGGGCATGAGCTAATAATAAAAACATTCGAAGTTTTTAAGCTCATGCACAATGACTTACAGTTAATATCAGACTGTAACTCGGACGTCAACTTTAGGAAAGCTTATCTTTAAAGATAGCTTATCCTCGTAACGGGAAATTAAATTTTCTCGGTCATGAGCTTGTATTAAAACATTCCAGGTTTTAAGCTCAGAAAGGAAAGTGAATCTTTTAAATAAGAGAACTTTTCCTCATAACGAGAAATTCACCTTTCTCGGTCATGAGCTTTTCGTTAAAACATTCAAAGTTTTTCAAGCTCATGAAAACGACTTCTAAGTAAATGTCAACTTAGGACTCGTTCTTCAGTTAAAAGGAAAGTTTATCGCCGATGATAAACTTATCCTTAACAACGGGAAGTTTACAACTTCTCGGACTTGAGCTCGTTTTGCAAGATATTCAACATCTTAAGCTCAAGTAATTGGTTTTCAAAACGTTGAACACAATTTTTCGAGAATTTCTCAAAAAGGTTTTCTAAATCTTTCAAAATTGTGTGTTCAAAAAATGTTTTGATAAAAAGAGCATGTCTTCTGGAATCGATAATATTTACGATACTAGAAATGTCATTCAATAATGACACGGGGTTGTAAATAAAGTTCGAGCAGAAGTTCAAATGTTTTTTAAAACATGCTCAAAATGGTTTGCTATTATTTCAGATAGTAACCCGCTTTTCATAATCAAGTCAAGCATTTCACCGGAAAGCTTTGACTCAACAACGGGAATTCATTTTCTCGGGCATGGTTTACTTTACAACCATGTAAGGGATTGTGTTTACTTTATAACACAATCTAACACGGATATATGTACGTGTCAGTGCATTTATTTGTTAAAACAAGAGAAATCTTGTTTTTATGAAGTTATCATCTCCACCAACCGTAGCAATTTACAATTGATATCTACATACTCGACGAGGCGACTACTCAAACGGTGACTACAGCTCTTTCAATAGAACACGGGTCAACAATTGAGGGGGAGCAACTGTCCAGCATTCAGAATCTTTGACGCCGAAAGTGCCAAGTTCACATGTTGGTGTCAAGACAACGATATCAATCAAATGGAGCCAAGAGATAACTTCAGACTTGATGAGGCGACCAACATTCGTGAACAAGAACCATGTGCTTCTTTCATATGATGTTCTTCATCATTCAGGTCCAACCTCATAAATTACTAATCTTGTGAATTCATTATCATATATGATCTTTGCACGTGATAAATACCTTACACTTGTGTTTAAAAGGTATTTAATTTACGTTTCAAGTACACCCTCATTAATTTGAGGGGGAGCTTGTGTAATTCATGAAGATAATTGGCTTTGCATTTTTCTTCCCAAAATTTTCTTAAAATGCTATTAAATCAATTGATATTAAAAACATCGATTGGGTTAATATTTTTAATATGGGGGAGAAAATATGATTTAATATGGGAAATGATTAATCACAAATGGTTTAACTTAACGTGATAGCTCATCCCGACATGTGCGAAATGTTTTCGGATATCGTGGCATATGTTAAGGGGGAGCAAAATGGATTTGCACTATCAAAATGGATTTCATGGTGACATACTCTTACCCAAAACATCTCTATTCACGACGGTGAAGATTGTGGTGACATAAGGATGGTAGGATAGGTTAAAGTCCAATGATTCCTCTAGAACCGGAGGAATCTTCCCAAGGACATTCCATAGGTAGAAATAGTAGTCCTTAGGAAAGATGGAGAAAGATTGTGAACGTAGCTGAATGCCGACCAAGTACTTAAGTTAGCACTGGAACAATCACAACAAGGTGCTAGTGATGACGTATTGGTAAGCATTGAAGGGGTTGAAGAATGAAAAAGAATTGTAAAGATAAAGGGTGTAAAGAAAGAAGCCCTCTTTACAACTTAGGCAGAAACCGGGTCAATACATATGCTATTAAGATCATTGTTTAATGATTCTTGATATTGAAGACAGACATCATGGACCCAGTGATGCAAAGCACAACCCATCCCAGCTAACTCAGATATCTCTTAAAAGATATTTGTTTTAATCACACGGAGACAACACGTTATCTATTGATTTATTCACTCCGAATAAATTGGTATTGAAAAGGTGGCACTCCTCTCCAGCCTCCGATCACTAAAATCCAAAGTGCACGATCGAGTCTAGAGCCATTTGAGATCATTAAATATCTCATTAGGACACACTTTCATAATTCCTTGCTTCTTCATACATTGTGAAAAGTAAGAAAGATCTTAAGAGTCCTACGCAAAATCTTCATGATCTTGCCTGAACATCCGAGTAATACGAAAGTATTTACAATGAAGATGGAAATCCTTCTTGAGCGAATATCAAAAAGCTCATGGTAGGTGACTTGTGCGATTCCTTATGAATCAAACTTGTGATAACTGGAAAGCAACGGCTGTTTAATTCTTAACTGAATTTAAACACGTTCCAGGCCTCTACGCAATATCTCAGTGATCTTGCCAGAACACTCAGAGTGATACCTTTGTGTTCACGGTGATGAGTGGAAATCCTTCTAGTGTTAACCTCAAACAGCACTTGGTAGGTAACTTGCAAGATTCTATACGAATCAAGCTCGTGACAACTGGAAAGCAACGATGGTGCGGTTCTTAATTGAATTTCACTTGTTCCAGGAACATGAATTGACGGCTTCAAATCATGCGGATGTTATTATCCAAATGATTCACTCTTTATGTTCGCAGTCAGCTTTGGACGGTCGAATAAAGAGAACGGGTTTACCCGCGAAATCCTGTCAGGAAGTTACTTAATTGAAACTATCCGTCACGGGTACGATATCTAATATCGTCCAACGGTCTTCACCGACCGGAGGTAAAATGCTACCGATTTAGAATGAAATGTTCAAAGCCATTTCCTTCGTGTCTACTTATGTTGCGGCATTTGAAGACGGTGGCGTTGCGGAATCCAAGAAGAAGTCGTCCCCACATGCTTATACTGCATATACTCAGTACTTCAACGAATTCAAGAAAGTCTGAAGGTCAAGTCTTCCGCTGTATCAAACTCTGAAGCTTTCAAGAATTATAAAGGTATAAGAGTGTGGAACATGAAGTCACGAAGAGGCGAATATCACAAGTGATGAATGCACAAGGTCAAGGCAAAAGAACATGCTCAAGACTAAAGTCAAAGATCTCATCAGCATATTCACAAGAACAAGATCGAAGACTTAAGCATAGTATGCTAGGTTTAAGATTTTGTAAAATGGTGTGACCTCCCTTTGGGGGAGATTGTTGGAAATACGTTTTTCCAAGGAAAGTCTCGGTCACATCATTATTAGCATAGATCACGAGCTTTAGACTATTTAGGACATTGTAACTTGGAGTGACCTCCCTTTGGGGGAGATTGTTGGAAATACGTTTTTACGTATTTAGAAAGGATCGGTCACTCCAATGATATTGGGCTCGTGATCCAATATAGCCCATATAGCCCACATGTAGGGTGGGCTATATAAACCCCCCTCCTAGCATGTTAGGAGGGGTTGTTGGTTCACTTCCACTTTTCATCAATCACATTTCCATCTTTCTCTTAACTCTCTCCTTTCTCTCTCTTCTTTCTCTCTCTCTAAAGTTCTTCCATTTATCCATCCATTCAATAGATAATCCATACTTGCTAAATCCTTAGAAAACTAAGATCCTACAAATACTCCTACAAAATCTAATTACAAAATAAACAAACAAAACTTCCTTGTTACTAAGTACAAAACCGGCCCCCCTTTCTACCTAAACAAAACCCACGTCCCATTTTCTTTAAACCCATACTCAACTCATTTAAGTTTATCTAGTACCTCCACTCCCTCATAAAGACTAAGTACTTATTGTCTCATTTCCCTCTCCTTTGTCCAACGTGTACTCCCATTTCCCATGATTTTCTTTGAACTTAACCTTGTACAAACATCCTATATTAATTAGTCAATATAGAAGACCACACTTTCCTTCTTCTCCCTGCCATATACCGAACCCCTAAATGCTTTAACAATTCCCCAACAATTTGGCACTTCCTCATGGTACTTCTTAGAAGGTACATTTAGTTCCAAATGAACCAAACAACATGAAGTCCTAACTAGATTTAGAGATCTCCTAACTCCCTTAATTCCCTATAAATACCGGGTTCTTTGCAAAGTAAAACACACACAAACTCACTTGTATAAAAACAAACTCCCTTATATTGGGACTATTGTAGCCGCCGCCTAGAAAAGAAGAAGAAGGGTTACGGTTAATTATAGTTGTTTGGTTCGGGTTATAGATTTGGTGTTAAGGTTTTGGAGGTTAGGGTTTGAGTAAAGTGTCGCATAGTTGGGTTCTCGCGGGTTAGCTTTTCTTCGCCATTTTCAAACTAGAACAAATGTAAGCTCACAACCTACTTACTTTTACATCATGTTGCATAGCATACTTGTTACGTCCATTACGCTAGTATGTGCTTGGTTAAAAAGAAAAAAAAATTATTCTCAACTAGTGTAACCCTCTGATAATGAACCATATATTTTAAAGCATGGATAAATGGTAACATAATGAAATATGATTACACTACCCTTAATTAACCGTGGTATACATGGGGAACCCATGCATAAAATCATCTCCTAACACATTGATTTACTAGTTTAAAATTAGGATACAAAATCATGATTTTATGTGGAAAATAAAAGGCCTGATGTAATATACATAGGACTAGAAGTTGATCACTGAACATGGGTTTTGACGGGTCATGGGCTTGTCGTGTAATCAACATAATGATGGTCACCTAAACTAGGACTTCTGGTAACATCAAACATGTAGTAACACGTAAGTAATTCATGCTTGAATATATATTAGTAACATAACAAGTTGTTATGTTAAACTTAAACTTAAGATATAAAGGCAAAAACAAAACTATATTTTCTTATGCCCCTCCTGTTCGAATGCTACTGTAAAACAAAAATGGTTATGATAAGTGTGAAAACACTCATCAATAATGATCCATAAATCACTCAAAACACAGTCAAATACATTATTTTAACTGTTAAATATCAGAATTATGCGTGTATTTGCGTTTCATGTGTTTTCAGGTAAAAAGATACATTTTTGAGCAAAGACGCGTTTTCAAGGGATTTATATCACAAAAGATGAAGAAAAAGACGAAAGATGCTTTCAAGGATTTTATTTGCCAAGATTACAAGGACGGAGGGCTTAAGTTGCAATTTTCTACAAGATAAAAGGATGAAAAGAAATTACTTGAAAACCTTTATACACATTTGGAAAGAAGTAAAAAATAAAGGACCAAAAGGCAATCAAGAGAAAAGATTTATTTATCTTGGTCAAGTTGACCAAAACTGGTCAAAACACAAACATACACGTCTGTCTTCTTCACCGCGTTTCAAGAGAGAGAAAGAAACAGTCGAGTTTATTCTTTTCTCCATCACACCTGCAAATCGGGATAACAAGAGATACATGAAGAATCAAGTGAAGACATAAACTACAAAAATACTCCTCTCGTTATCCTCTTCATGATGATGCCAATGAATTTGATCAAGAAGGAAGAACGAAGAAAGCCCCAATTTTGGATTGAAGATGAAGAACGAGTTATCCTCGTATTTTCCACGTGTCCACTTTTCATTGGATGAAACACGTCACATCAATCCACTCGCTGGCTATAAAAAGAAGATGAAGCTCTCATTTGCATTCGGTTAGCTTAGGTGTTTTTACACATAGTTAGTTAGATTAGAGTAGTTAGTTAGATAAACTTGTTAGTTTTTCTTTCAATTCTGTTTCTTTTCAGTTTAGACAGTTGTAACCGAATGTTTCAGTTTTCACCATTAATGAATTTTCTTTTTCTTCAAAGCTTTCTTAATCTTCTTTTCTTCATGAATTTGCTTATCGTTGTCCTTACTGTTCTTGGAATTGTTCATGAATCTGAGTTCTTGTTCTGTTTTCTTTAAACTGTTACTGTTCACGCAGACTTTTCTGTTCATATAGGAGTGCATCTATTATGTCGGTTACGGTTAACATTCACGCAAGAACAAAGTTTGATAAGTAGTTAGAATCGTTCACGAGATGTTTGGATTCTATGATTTTGGATTAGTTTACGAGATGATTTCTTTTATAAGTTTTGTATTAGTGTAGAGATGAAGTTTCAGAATTATTCTTTGAGTATAAGCTGGATATCAGTTTATTGATGATAAGTACTTGATATTGAGTTGTAGCTTATGGATCTTATAGACTAAGGCTGATTAGTTGTCTTGATTAAAAGATTCAGTTAGAATCAGTTTTTTTTCTGAAATAATAATCTGATATAGCTTATCACGGATAAGCTGTTATTCATGATTTCTTTCAGCATTATTATTGTTTAACCTGCTAGCCTAGTCTCTTCTTTACGTCTTTTGCAGGTTCTTGTTTTCGAGGAGTAAAATTTTCATATTCAGCAGGTCAGTAGACCAGTAGCAGTAGCTCGTTAAATCTTGCAGTAGACAGCAATCGTCTTCGTTATCTTCCTTCAAATTCAGTAGATCAGCAGGGGTGTGTTTGGCGTTGTAGAGATCAGCTTTTAAGCCGGCTCAGCGCCGAGCTTCGACTCAGCGGACTGGCTTGGATGTTTGGTAGTGTCCTGTTAATTTTTCAATTCTTTCATAATTCGATAGTTGTTATATTGTAGGTTTATAGTAGTGTTAAGATTTCTGATTCTCTAATATGCATTTGTTGCTTATCTGTTTTCAGTTAGCTTAATGAGATTTTGATATTTTGCATTCTTCCTGTATTAAGATTGTTTGGCTTTAGTAGTCTTTACTGATATTGCATTATAAGTTAGATTACAGTACTTTGTTAGAGGATTGATACAGTAGGAGAAACGGATTAGTGTTCATTTGTTTCATGTTAAATAGCTTAAGCTGTAATTGGTTTGTGTAAAGAAAAGTCTACTAGATAAGTTTGGATTAGATTTCTATGTACCATCATTTCACTAGCTAAATATAGAGAGAGTAATAATTGGAAATTCAATTTGTTAAATATAGGATTTGTTAAGTTGGATAGGAGTAGCTCATCAATTAGTTTAGTACGTTGATACGTTTTAATTTTAGGCCCATTTGGTGATAGTGGATTTGTATGTATAATGGGCTTTTTGATTTCTTGTTGGTACTGTAGTGTATAGTTTAAATTTGGATTAGCTAGCTGAAATTTACTTTTGTAAATTTTGAAATTAGTTTTTAGAAGTATCTTAGTTTTTATTTTGCTATATTTGTTCTTTGTGATTTAATTGCGGTATTTGCAATATGTTTTAGTGTAGTACGTATATGTAGTAGTATAGAATATATTACATTTTTACATGCTTTTTGTGCCAAGTAGTTAAAAATTCCAAACAAGATCTTTTAACCAAAAACAATTAAGTCTTTGCTAGAAAACGTTAGATCAATTCGAATCGAGCTGAGAAGACAACTACACTAAAAAACGAAATATTAAATGGCGCCGCTGCCGGTTCTTTTCGTGAAGATTAACGATTTCGAGTGAGACGATTGGATTTTGGGATCCGTTCACTTTGTGAACGTTATTTTTACGTATTATAATCAAAAAGATAAAAAAAAAATCAAAAAGATAAAAATACAAAAAAATAAAAAATCACAAAAATCAATTCTTTTCCTAAAGAATTGAACCAAAAAAATAAAAAATCCAAAAAGTAATCTTTTTCCTAAAAGATTACACCCAAAAAATATATATTATATCGATTTCATCGCTTTTTACGTAGATATAGTATTTTTCTTAAAAAAAACAAATAAATACAAAAATATTTTTTATATATTATTATATGTAAATACGTATACATATACGAACAACCAATAAACATATCTTCCATAAGTATTGCCGAGGCAATACACCGTGTTGAGGGGCGTTCCGGTCCTTGACACGCGTATCGATCAAACAAAATAAAGCAAGAATAGATAAATACTTCCAATTGGCAATAATTCGAAGAATACAAACTACTAAAGTGAATAGATAGGCGACGTGCTATAAAATGTCGTCTAAGGGTTAATAGGTACTTAAGTGCTTCGCGCCACCTAACCCCCCGTTCACTAGTGCGTATTCTAAGAAGGAAGGCTTAATTGGAGGTCTTGCACCCAAGTAGTAATTATATATATACTTTCTTGTGGATATTTCATATCGAAACTCGAAGAGGATAATCTTATTCTTTTCAAAGTCGACCGAGGGTTACTCCCTCATTCCTCGTGTTTACTTACACGTGTACTCGCACACGTGTAAACATACCACCTTTGGTGTATCACTTCCTTCCCCGAGGAAGCTTTTAAACGTCATTATACTTGTATATACATTCGGCCACCTTGTTACACATGGATACTCGTTCCATGTTGGAGATTTTGCAACAACAATCCGCCACCGCTAATTATCCGTCTTGTTCAACTTGTGGTGGTCCACATGAAACGTATTTATGTGATCAAAATAATGGTTATTATGGGGAGGGATATGCTTACAATGGAACCGAGAACCCTAATTTTCGACCTAACACTCAAATGGACTATACTTGTAATGACTATATGGGATATTCCGGTTTTTCATCACAACCTCCACCATCATTTCATGATCAACCCTTTGATGAGCCATACCAAAACCAAGATTTTTCAAACAATGAAGGTTCTCTAAATAATGATAATTTTCAAAGCTTTAATCAAGAAACTTTTCAAAACCAAGGATGTTCCAATTATGAGGGTTTTCAAAATGATGATAATTTTCAAGGCTATAATCAAGAAACCTTTCATAATCAAGGATTTTCAAACCATGAAGGCTTTCAAAATAATGATGAAAATTTTCCATGCTATAATCAAGAAACCTTTCATAATCAAGGATTTTCAAATAATGAAGGCTTTCAAACTAATGATAATTTTCAAGGTTACAATCATGAGAACTTTCATAATCATGACTCTTTTCAAAACTATAATCCACCTAATTATGGAAATCCACCTCCACCCTATTCTTCGACTTATTCATGTGAGTTTTGTGGAAAAGAACCCCATTATGGTTATGATTGTCGACCAAGGGATCCGCCTTCTTATGCTCTTAGTGATCTCGATGAGTTTTCTTTTCTACTCGAGCAGAAAGGAAGAGCCGATGGATATATATTAAAGGCTTTTACACGTATGAGAGAGATGAGTATCGAGGAAATGAGAGAAGAATCTCGGTGGTTAAGGGAAGAAATTAAGTCTCTTGAGGATGATGTAAGGAACAAACGGTTTAATATCAAGAGATTTGGTGACATTTATCGAAAATCGGTGAACAAATCCTCTCAGTTCCTCAAGGGAAATTTAGATGATTTACTCTTTAAGATTGATAAAAAAGAAGAAGAAGAACGATATTTTGCTAATCGTGCTCGTTTGCTTAAACAATGCTTATATGACGATGATTACTATCCTTCGAGTTGTATGACACTTAATGATGACACACCTTCATCACCTTTACCTCACGTGGAACCCACCGACTCTTTAACCATGGGGGACGAGCCTCTTAGCACTAATACCAACACCGATTTGGATGGATTAACCGCTTCTAGTGTTGAGAACCTTATCCCAATCCAAAGAGAGTTTGAGGGTATTTCCATTGAACCATGTGATGAGCTTTCTATTGATACTTCTCCTCATGATCACATTGAGATTTCATCACATGTTGACTTTCATGCTACTACTAGTGATTTTGGTGATTTTGATCTTGATGAATTGTTCAAAGAAAGGGATAATGAGATTGAGGAAGAGTTTATGCAAGATATAGAGGATGATGATTGTGATTCTAGTGAGGCATCTTATGATATATTATCCGAGGACTTTTCATGTCAAGATGACATTCCTAATTTGGATGATGATGTTGATCATATAGAAGAAGTGGAAGATGTTCATATTCGAGAGGTTTTATCAAACGTCTATAATCTTATCTCTTCGATTGAAGCATTGAATGAAAACCATAATGATGATTCCATAGAAGAAGAACCTTTCATTGATATTTCTTCACCGGTTTTTGAGGTTGCACCTATTGACTTTCATGATGATATCATCCCTTTGAGTGATTCTCTCAATACACCTTCTTTTGAGCCTTCTATTCCCACCCTTCCACCCTTGAAGTTGGTTATTGATGAAGATCCTATACTCTTAGAGATTGATCCTTTTTCACCTATGGCACCTTTAGAACCCAAGACCTTTGATATGGATTCTCATATGGATATTGATGACACCATAGAGGCTTATCTTGCTGATATTGATATTGAGGTTGATGATAGTGATTCTAATTGGGAAGAGGAGATTCGTCTTAGTGAGAACTTGCTTTTTAGTAACATAGAGATTACACCTCATCCACAAGACACTATTAATTTTGATCCTCCTTTCGCTATGCCTTCTATGGAAGATTACCCACCTTTTGATGATGATGATGAGCCTAATATGGATATACTAGTTATGAATGTTTTGATACCTACACCTTCATTGTCTCATGATGCTTTGATCACTAAGGGGGAATCTTATATGGTTGATATGAGCTCATCTACTTATTTTCCCATGAAGGGAAAGGTTTTTGATCCTGGGATACATAAATTTGGGAAAAATTGGTTTTCATCTACTCCACTTAAGAGTGTGCCTTCGATTGATATGCGCTTTTTGTATGAGCTTACTTTGGTGATGCTACCTATTTTGGAATTGTTCGAATGTCGAGATGGAAATTATGTTTTTGATCCTGGAGTGCTTCATATTTGAGAGATTTTATATGTTGGACAAACTTGAGACACGTTGGACCGTTCCATTTATCGAGGCGGATATTGTAAATCTTATAGTAAATGGCAACGTGCTAAGTTTGAGTGTATCATGTGAGATGTGCTTCAAAGTGATATCCTTTACTCTCCATGATGGTTTCCCCAAGGACAACTTAATTCGGGGCCGAGTCGAGCTAGCGACTTAGGGTTAAAAAAACTCAAGCATTGAATAACTAGGTTAGAAAACGTAGAGTAGATTTTCAATAGGTTAGGTTTAATTAAAAGGATGTTATAGTAGAGTTGAAGTGGAGGGGTGCCTTTCTTCGTCTTTTGGTGTTTGTTTCAAGGGTTGCTCTCTCTCATTTCATGCTTGGAGCTTATGGAGGAGGCCCGTGTATCTGGTTCACTTCGATTAGTTTTTGCTATTGTGATATTCACAATTGTGCTTAAAATGTATACCCTTTAGTTGTCTCTTCCTTAACTTTGGTTAAGCAAAGTTATCAATGTAATAAGTGTAGGGGAGTTCACTCCAATACTCTTAAACATTGAGGACAATGTTTATCTTAAGTGTAGGGGAGACTTCTATCGAAGTGACCTTACCTAGACCATTGCCTTAACTTCATGATAATTGGGAAAATTAATTTTTTTTTCAAACATTTTTCAAATTTTTGATCCACTTTGGCCACCAAAAATATGCATTCATAATTTTTGCATTAATCATTTTTCATTTGCATAACACATTTGCATTGTATATATTTCTTCTTCTATTTTTCATCAAAAATATATAAAAAGGAAAAATATAATAAAACATGGTTTTAACAAGTTTAGATTTCTTTGACATATTAGGCCCGCCATGGATATTTTGACTCAACCCGAGTTTGCTTATTTTAGCACTCTCTAGCTAGTATCCTTAACCATGTAGTCCTTCATTGGTCTATTAGGCTAAGCTTCCACCAATTTCATTCTTTGAAATTTTAAATTTGTGGAGAATGGGAAATGATAGAGTTGAAGCAAGTATAAAAGGGCTAGATAGACTTCATGGCAATTACTTGTGGCTAAACCCTTCTCTTCTTTGCCTCTATTTTCTTCGCATGTATATAATTGTTAATAAATAATCAAGTACGGTTTTAATTGGTTCGTAATCTCTTATGCATTTTTGGCTAATCATTTATGGTTGATATGAGTACGTCTTAAGATTCTAAGTTAGCACGTTTTATGTGTACTAGACTTATGTCATGCTCCATATTTAGCGGGTGTTTTTCCTTTTCTTCTTTGCAAATTTCTTGGTGAGGAATAAAGAAAAATAAGAGTGGCTTATGAAAAAAAATGAGTGGCTAGAAAAAAGAAAAAAAAAGAAAAAAAAAATAATGCAAGACTCCCAAGAGGGGCAGTGTGGTGTTAATTATAGTGACTATTGAGTTCCAATATTACCTTGACGGGTTGCGGGGATTCAATAGATTGCTCCAATCCAATATTACCTTGACGGGTTGCGGGGTTGAAGATCCAAAATCTCAAAAAGATGCGGATGTAAATTATTGCGTGAGTTTTATTTTTTCTTTCCTTAGCGAGTGTGTAGCTACTTATGAAAGCATGACATGAGTATTTTACACATAAGGCGAATGACTTATTACTCTTAATACGGACTTGTATTAATTGTGAGCGGTTTTTCAAGTAATGGATGAGAAGATTACTTAGGATTAAAACCGTGCTTCCTTTTTTTTGGATTTTACATTTCTTATATTTCACGCTTTAAATAATGACAAATTTGCCTTCAAGCAATTTGCTCAAATAATAACCGGTTCCACATTTAATTGTCATGAATAAGTTGATGCACTTTTTACTTGTGAATACAATGATCCCATTTTTAAGCTTGGTATGGGGAAAGTGAAACTTGAGGGTGATAAATGTCCATGGTACCAAGCCCTAATCTAAGTCATTGAATTCTTTATGAGTTATTTCCATCAAAACCATTTAAGAAAAATCAAAAATATAAAAATAGAATTGTTTTCTTTGCATTGCATTGTAAATATTCAAAATCATGCATCATATAGCATAGCATAGTGTAGAAACTTTCCATAATGGCCAAGGTGGGTTAATTATGAGAAAAGTGTAACTTGGTGCTTTAAAATGTTGCATTGCATGAGGACATGGCAATGGTCAAGTGGAGGGGAGTTGATAAGTGTGAAAACACTCATCAATAATGATCCAAATACCACTAAAAACTCAGTCAAATACATTATTTTAACTTTAAAATATCAGAATTACGCGTGTATTTGCGTTTCATGTGTTTTCAGGTAACAAGATACAATTTTGGAACAAAGACGCGTTTTCAAGGATTTATATCACAAAAGACGAAGAAAAGGACGATAAAGCTTTTCAAGGACCTTATTTGCCAAGCTTTCAAAGATCGAGGACTTAAGTTGCAAGTTTTAACAAGATAAAGGATAAAAGAAGATTGGCTTAAAAGCTTTTAACCTAAATTGAAAAGGAAATACAAGATAAGGGACTAAAGGAGAAATTTAATGAAGAAAGTTTACTTAACTTTGGTCATTGACCAAACCGGTCAACATAAAATAAACATTTACGTGTCTTCTTCAACCTTGAAGAGAGAGAGAAAGGAGATAGACAGTTTCATCTCAACCTCCACCACAAACCTGCAAATCCATATCACGGACGATCCATGAAGAATCAAGTGAAGACATAAACTACAAAAATACTCCTCTCGTTATCCTCTTCATGATGATGCCAATGAATTTGATCAAGAAGGAAGAACGAAGAAAGCCCCAATTTTGGATTGAAGATGAAGAACGAGTTATCCTCGTATTTTCCACGTGTCCACTTTTCATTGGATGAAACACGTCACATCAATCCACTCGCTGGCTATAAAAAGAAGATGAAGCTCTCATTTGCATTCGGTTAGCTTAGGTGTAGGTTTCACATAGTTAGTTAGATTAGAGTAGTTAGTTAAAGCTTTTGTAACGAATTCAGTTTCTTTTCAGTTTAAACTTTTGTAACCGTTTCCAGTTTTCTTCCATTAATGAATCTTTAAAAGCTTCTTATACTTTCTTCTTTCTCATCTTTTCCTGTTTACATGATTTCTGTTTACTATTCATGTGTCACTATTTTGTCGTTCAGATTCTGTTGAAATAGTAGATATATGAATTTTGTTTTCTTCCATTGATGAGGAATTAAGCTTTCATGCTTTTCTTTGATGATTTTGTTTTACGATCATTTTTGTTTTCATAAGCTGGTTCGATAATAAGCTTTGATGAGCTTATTAATTGCTGTAAATCGTCTAAATAGATGTTCTTCTGAATTTTCTTACCAAATCAGTTGTAGGTTATTAATGATCTGTTAAACTCTGTTATGTTTAAAGTGGGATTCTGCCATGAATGATTTCTGTTAGAGTTAGTGTTAGTTCAGATAGAATTAGATTTTCAAGTCGGTAGCCTAAGTGTAAGGAATTTTGTAATTGCTGATATATAGGTAGTGACTGATAGATATTTCTGTAGTTAAATAGGATAAATCTGTTATCTTGTGTTTGCTTGACTTTGGATCAGTAGGAATTTAGGCTTGCGAGTATTCAGTTCTGCAAGATTTTCGTAGCAACAACATATGTGTGCAGAATACTCTATATAGATCAGTTGATAATGTTTCGAATTCAGAGGTCTCGTTTGGTTTTTTTCTCTGCTTGTTCTCGTTAGTTTTGCAGGACTGATTAGGCAGGTTATCAGATAGACAGTTAGAGATTAGGCGTGGTTGGATTTAAGCCGGCTCAGCGCCGCGCTTCTCGACATCAAAGGGCAGGCTTCGGATGCAGGGAAGTCTTTTACTACCTTTTAAGTTCTTAGCAATCTCCTTGTCGTTGAAGTTGTAGAGTAGTAATAGTGAACTGCTTAATCTGTTTATCTGAGTTAGTTGTTATTAGTTTGATCTTGTATGCTTTGTACGGAGTTTTATTTTGTTAATTCGTTTTCAAATTCAGCAATTTGTGTTTGGAATTAAGTTTTAGAAGTTTGCAATGAACTAGTTCTTGATTTGGTTGTAATAGATTGTACAGCTTTTAGATAGTTCAAGTCAGATTAGATGAGTTTAGTTAAGATACTATTTTGATTGTTAATAAGAATTAGAGTGGTTTTATTTGTTAATCATTAGGATAAAACTAGCATACTGTTTGACTTCTGATTTGAAATCTGTACGAGTTTTGTTCATATACAATTTAGTCCCTGATTTTGTATGTCTTAGTCTCAGTACAAGTCCTGGACCGTTAGTATTAATTGATAGTTAGATTTTGCAATTAAAGCCTTATGGCGTTTTTAGTCCATCTTAGTTAAATAAGATGATCTAGTTGTTGGATCACATAGCCTAATGGGTTTTAATAGCCTAGAATTGGGCCTGAGTGGAATTTAGAATTTGGACTATAGAACTAATCTGTTTTTTTTAATTCGTAAGGCTAGAGTTAATTCAAATACATTTTTTTTTCTTTGTTATAAATTTAGATTTAATAAAAATTGTTATTAGATTTCATTTTACAAAATTTGATTTTTCTTTCCAAATAGGTTTAATACACTTTGATTTTTTTAGGTTTATAGAAAATAGATTTAGTTTTATAATTTGAATTTTGTAATTTGAATTCGAAGTATATTTGTATTTTTTACGATTTACTATTTGTGCATTTAATTGACGTAATTGCAATGTGTTTTAGCGTAGTATGGTTACGTAGTAGCTAATATTTTTACCTTTTTATGTGCTTTGTGCTAATTAGACATAGAATACCAATCAAGTCTTTACAACCAAAAACAATTAAGTCTTTGCTAGAAAACGTTATATCAATTCGAATCGAGCTGAGAAGACAACTACACTAAAAAACGAAATATTAGGTTAATCAGACTACTAGTTTGTGAAGATGTAAAAACTATGTGTGAAATGGTTATTTTGATATTCGAACCCAAACTGCTATTTTCGGACCTATATATAATACAACACGGAGAGTTATGAGTCGAGACTTATAGCTCGTAACATAACCACTAGTTTTGAGTTTGAAATGCAAAAAGAATTACTCTAAAATGTTAAGTATTGAGCTCGGGGTGAGCCTATGAAAACAGTTGCGAACAGCTATTTTTCGACCCATTTTTACTATCAAAACGACCTTGGCCCGAGTTGGTTAAACAACGAAATTTGTAGACTGCCATGACGTCTACATGGGCATACTTTTGGTTTGACCCAAAAGTTGTTATCGAGAACCATAGACGAGGTCGAAACCGACCCGCTAGACATCATATTGTTTAAAAATACTTTCACAACCCTTATTTCGAACATGATTTTAACCCATCAAACTACCTCGGTTTATAAAGCTTAAAACACCGACTTTTAGACCGCCTGGCTAGCTACCCGACAGTACTATCGGTTTACTCCGTGAGCTACTAACGAGCCCGCTATTTACTCCGGAAAATTGATGATATCACTTTGTTTCAAAATGTTTCTCGTTACCAGTACGTCACTTTTTCAAAATGCATATTCCTAATTAATGTTTCATGTCTCACGACATGAAACATTCTTTAAATTAAGTTAAAATTAAAATATTAAAATTTTTATTTATTTTATTTATTTAATATGTTTTTAATAATAAAAATATAAAATACATTTAAGATATTGACCCATTGCATGACTTAACTAAATAAACTGTTCCGACTACGAAGTGTACAATATTGCTAAATATATCCCGATTAAATGACTACACTTTTATTAAAATGTTAAACTTTCGCAACTATAAAAACTATCATTTATTTAAATAAACTCAAGCACATACTAGGGGACTAAATTCTATGTTTTATTATAGTTTTGCATGAGTAGTAATACGGACCTTATTTAATTTAGGTTACGGATTGTTTTGAGCTATTATATCTCTCCATCAACGTTGTGCTATTTAACCGTTGCTATTGCTTCGAGGTGAGTTTCATAGCCCCACTTTTAATTGTTTTAACTATTTTGGGGTGAGAACATTGCTTGTTTTTAACGGATGAACATAAGTGCCTTCAACTGATACGTTTGCCTACATGATGTCTAAGTAGCGATATCCCTAGATGCTTTAGCCCACTATCGTGAACCGTTAATTACTTTGTGTAAGAGCGAATGTTATGGATAGATCTATTGGGATTGACCTCCCTATCTAATGTTGGTTGTGTGACCAAATTAGATACACTTACATTTGAGTCGTTACGAATGCTTTGGGATAGGCATTTGCTCGGGCTCTCATTATATCTTGTTGGTTGGTTAACGCTTCGGTGTCATGAGCTTAGACGTAGGTTGTTGAAACGTATACTTTTGATTATAATCTTGTATTTGTTATAAGATTATATGCCGGTTGCCTTGAAAATCTTATGGTTCATCAATCTATTTAAACTTAAACCTATGAACTCACCAACCTTTGTGTTGACGCTTTAGCAATGTTTTTCTCAGGTATCAAGACGGAGGAGTGACGTGGTTATGCATGGGAGGTTTTTAAATGAAAATGGTCGTGACTAGTGTATGGATATTTGGATCAATGTTAAAGTCTTTTGAAACAATGTTTTATTATGATCTTGTGTAATTCGCTTCCGAACAAGTTTATGCTTTTAATTAAAAGAAAACGGCTTTTAAATAGTCGTTCTTTGTATCTATGTCTTGTGATAGTCATGACCTCGCACCCCATTGTGTTGTATTACTCTGATAAATTGGGGGTGTGACACTTTGGCCCGTCAATCGTGAACCGTTAATTACTTTGTGTAAGCGCGAATGTTATGGACGCCCCTGTCCGTTTTGGTCCAACAGGGGACAAGCGGGCACAGTTTAATTTGAGTCTGAGATAGGATGTCGTGGGCTTAGGCATCCAGTTGGGCTACATTTATATGATTATACTGCCGGTGTTGTTAACGCTTCGGTGTCACGAGCTTAGACTGTAATAAATGCTTTTATGATGACTTTGTATTTGTTATATTGTCATCATGTTTGGGAAAATCTTGTGGTTCATTAAACACTTCAAATTAACTAAACATATGAACTCACCAGCTTTATGTTGACACTTTAGCAATGTTTTTCTCAGGTATTAAGAATGAAGATGCTATGTGAGGTCTCATGCACTGCCGTCATTTATATTGAAAATAAAGATCATTTGTACCATTTGAAAACTATGCTTTTGTATCTGTGACCAGTTTTTTTTATGCTTCCACACTATGTTTAAACTCCTTATTTTATCAAATGCAAGTGATCAATTTTTCCGAACGTCTCATTTAGAGGTCGTTCTTTGTAACTGTGTGTATGATAATCATGATGTCACCACTCCCTTGTTGCCATTATACTCTGATATTTTGGGTGTGTGACACAATACATATCAATAGGTTCTTTTATTAAAGGCATCACTCCAAGATCTCCAATAAACTTCCTAATCCAAACAGCTTCCACTGCAGCTTCTGAAGCAGCCATGTACTCAGATTGAGTAACATGCATTGCAATAGTTGTCTACTTCTTGCTCTTCCAGTCAACTGCTCCTCCATTGATAACAAACATGTAACCCGTCTAAGACTTCGTATCGTATTTATCACATTGCCAGGACGCATCACGGAAACCTGTTACATTCAGTTCAGTATCTGGTTTCTCTCCAAATACCAAAAACATTATTCGTACTCCTCAAATACTTTAGAATATATTTAACAGCAGTCCAGTGGAGCTTCCCTGAATTCTGTTGGTAACGACTGACCAAGTTCTAAGCAAACGCCACATCAGGCCTTGTGCATCTTACAACATACATAATAGATCCTACAGCCTAAGCATAAGACACCTTCCGCATGTAAGACTCCTCTTCAAGAGTAGATGCATCCATCTCATGAGTTAGATTATGCTTAACTTCCATAGGTTGAAAACTTATAAGTGTAAAAACACTCATCAGTTATGACCTAAAAACCACTTAAAACACAACCAAATACATTATATTTAACTTTAAAATATCAGAATTACGCGTGTATTTGTGTTTATGTGTTTTCAGGTAAAAAGATACATAATGGAGCAAACATGCGTTTTCAAGGGATTTATCTGAGAAAAGACGAAGAAAATGACGAAAGATGCTTCAAGCACCTTATTTACCAAACGTTCAAAGATCAAGGGCTTAAGTTATAATTTTTACAAAGACAAAGGATGTAAATGAGATTTGCTTAAAAACTTTTAACTCTTTAATCTCATTTGATAAGAGATTAAAGTGGAGGGACTAAGAAGAAAAAGAAGAAAAATACTTTGACTTAACTTATCGGGTAAAAACTATAAAATACCATCATACTTATTGAGATGTGTCGACTTTAAACACTTACTAATTAATCTCGTGACTTTACCATTGTACTTTCAACTTTGTTTCGACTATACCAATATAAGCCTAAAATGACTATATTACCCTTGTCTTTTTCAAGGTAATTACTTTTATTGCCATAAATTTTAGTTTCTTTCTCTTTAAAAATCATATTTTTATTAAAATTAGAGATAAAATAGCTGCTGGATTCTATTTTATAACTATGATAAGATGAGTGAACATTGGAGTTTTTGAATTAACTATGATAAAAGAAAAAATTGATGACTATCACATATTTCGTATCTCACCATTAAATCTGTTCATTCCTTTTATAGAAATTAGTTAAATTAAATTGACCATCATTAATTAGTTGGTAGATATTTATGGCTGAAAAAAAAGAGATCGCCGTGTTTGTGTGTGGTGTTTTGGATGATAACAACAAACAAAAGAAAAATAGCATTAATGAGAATGAATCAATCTATTGTTTCAATTAATGACTTACGCCAATAGCTAGGAAAAAGAGAATGATGATTAGTGTAATTATCAACCAAGATCATATTTCACCACACATCTAATCAACCAGGCAACTACCACCATACACACCCACACACCGTCCAATCACCGCCGTTGGTCGTCGTCATTGCTGCTATTTGTGCTTGAATACTTGAAGAAGAAGATAAAGACAATGTTTTTATGTATATAAATTACCAATTTACGAGAATAAACTAAAAAAAAGGATCTTGATGGAAGATTTGTGATTGTAGATAGTTTTAATTTTTAAGATTAGAATATGAAGGGATAAAGATGTGGATAAATTGTGGCAGGGAGAAGGGAGAGACAAAGATGAAAATAATAAATTAAAGGATATATTAGTCATTTAAGAGGGTAATATAGTCATTTCAGACTCATATTGGTATAGTCGAAACAGATAGATTTGAAAATATAATGGTAAAGTCACGAGATTAATTAGTAAGTATTTAAAGTCAGCACATCTCAATAAATACATGGTATTTTATAGCTTTTAGCCTAAGTCTCTGTATCATTCTCCTTATCAGTCAAACAAAGAAAAAGAAAAAGAACAGACGACTTGTTCATCTTTATCATTACTTTCAGAAGCTCAGATCAAGGAAAGAATCAAATGAAGATTAAAGAATGAAAGTTGCTCAAATCTTCATTTCCTACAATATGGTACCAGCCAATTAGAGTGAAAGTGAAGAACGAAGAAACCCCAAATCTAGGAATCAAGCAAGAACCCTAAGGGGCCACGTGGCGGTTGATGATTAGACAAAACACGTCACTCCACCTCCTCTCAACGTCTATAAATACAAAGATTTCACCTCATTTGTAATCGGTTAGAAGGTGTAGTTTTTCATACACATTAGTTTAGCTCTTAGGAGTAGATTAGCTAAACATTTGTAACTCCTTTTCTACTATTCAGTTTTAATAGTGATCAATTCAGTTGCACATTCTGTTAGTTCGGTTGTAACAATTTTCTTTTCTTCCATTAATGAAAGATAAAAGTTCAGTTTTCTCAATCCTTTAATTTCTCTTATCTCTTCTTATCAATCTTTCTGATTAAGCTTTTGAGCAATAATCTGTTTCTAGCTTATGAGAATTGATTTTAAGCTTAGTATGATTCAAGTTACTGTTCACGTTATCGTTAAGATTAGTTTGTTCACAGCTCAAATTTGTCTATTAGTTTGGTAGTCAAGAAGTTTCCTTCACTTCAAGTAATTAGTTGAGAAGTTACTGTTTTAGATCAGCTTTCACAATAAGATTGATATTAGCTTATTGATTATTCAGTTTAGACTGGAGTTTTAGTATTGATTCGAGTCAGTTTAGTTCAGATAGCCTCTTAGTATTCACCTATAACGAATTTCTTCTCAATATTTGACTACTCGTGTTAGACTTGTAGCTTATCTTGTTATCACGTTATTTTGTTTCCACAACTTTCATTGTTGCAGGTTTCTGTTTAGATTCAATTTCTCGGTGCAACAGCCTTTTCTGTTTGTTTCATTCAGACAGTACCAAATTCAGTTCTAGATTTCTGGTTTTTGGCGAGTTGATTAAGGCAGCTCAGCGCTGACCTACGACATCAATGGTCTAGTCTTCGAAAGAGCTGGTTAAGCACATATTTCAATTTTCTGCAAGTTTTTCTAGTAAAAATATGATAAATGTTTTAGCTATAGGAATTACTTGCAACGTGTCTCATTCAATCTGTTATAAATATGTGATAGTGATGTGATCTGCTTAACTAGTTCATGTGTTTCGTGTATGTTAATTGTTTTCATTGATTGATCGATTGTGATTTACAAGTTTATGCTCATTTCTGTTAATCTGCGTTTGCTTTTGTAACTCAACAACTTTAATCATTGACATCTTCAACGTCTTTTAGGATTTCAGTTTATAATCTGATGTGTGTTGATTCGAGTAGCAGTTAGAGGTATAAGTAGTGTTTATAACTGAGACGACACGGTTACTTCAATTACAGAATTGAAGAGTAAGATCAGTCATGGAAGATGTTTGTAAGAGGTTTTGATTCATATGTTGGTACAATTAAACTGTTCTTAGGCTTGTAACTCTATAGTTCATTAAATCAGTGTGTAGGATTAGCCCATTAAGCTTGTTAGTAGAAGTTGATGTAGAAGTGGAACTCACAAGAACTAAGTATAAGCTGTGCAAAATAGGATATTAGCAATAATCGAATTTGGGTACTGTTTCATTTTAACTTCGAAAAAATACTTGTAAACATCCAAGTTTTTTCTATTTTCGAAAGACTCAGCTTGTAGCTTATGGGATTCCTAAAAACTAGCTCTTGAAAATAATTTGTGAAGATAGTGTAATAAAGTATGTAGTGATGGTCTGTTTGTATTTAGTGCTTTTACTTCCTTTGAAATAGTTACAGAAATGTACAGGTTCAACCCTTCGTTTTCAATGCTTACATTATAGCTACAGTCCATTGTTAGCTAGTATTAGAATTCGTTAGGTTATAACTGCACTATTAGTTCTTCCAGTTAGAGATACCTTGAATTTTAGGCCCATTGTTAGCTAGTATTAGAATTCGTTAGGTTATAACTGCACTATTAGTTCTTCCAGTTAGAGATACCTTGAATTTTAGGCCCGTTAGTCAGTTAAGTAAAGTTGTTGGGCCTGCCATTATTTTGGGCTTTTTTAAGGATTACAAACGAAATGGATTTTAGATGTATTACAATTTTAAATCTTGTAAGTTTTCATCTTAATAAATTTGAATTGAATTTCTAATATTATAAAAATTACTTTTAGTTTTATATTTTTGTATTTGGTATTTTGAATTTGTAGGATAAATGTGAATTTTGTTACTTTACAATTTTGTGCATTTAATTGTGGACTTTAGAGGTGGCAAAATGGGCGGGCGGGCGGGCACGGGCGGCGGGCTAAACGGGCAACGGGCGACGGGCTAAACGAGCGCGAGCTAAACGGGCGGGCTAAACGGGCGCAAGCTAAAAAAGGAATAAAACATATAAAAACCTACTAATAAAAAATAAAAATACTTGTTCGAAAGCCGGGATAAAAAATTTAATAAAAAATATTCGTCGAGTATACTAATTTGTATTTTACAAGTGCGCCCGTTAAGCCCATTTAGTTTCTTACATATGCGCCCGTTATGTATCAAAATGGGCAAGATTTGCCACCTCTAATTGTGGTACTTGCTTCATGTTTTTAGAATAGTACGTATACGTAGGTAAGATAGTATATTTTTACATTTTTACATGTTTTGTGTGCAAGTAGCTTAAAAACCAAAATTACAAATCTTAACCAAAAACAATTAAGTCTTTGCTTGAAAACGTTAAATCAATTCGATTTGAGTCGAGAAAAAAAAGAACTAAAAAGACAAATATTAAAAACTTTCTTGGAATTATGCATATTATACTTCTTCAATATTTTGTCAATATAGGCATCTTGACTAAGACCAATTAACCATCTACTCCTATCTCGATAGATTTTAATTCCCAAAATGTATGCAGCTTCTCCTAAATCCTTCATGGAAAAACATTTACCAAGATAATCCTTAACTTCTTTAAGTCTTGGAATGTTACTTCGCATGATTAATATGTCATCAACATATAAAATTAGGAATACTACATCACTCCCACTAGCTTTGCGATATACACATGGCTCATGACGGTTTTGAATAAATCCAAACTTCTTGATTTCTTCATCAAATCGTTTATTTCATTGACATAATGCTTGCTTCAAATCATAAATAGATCTTTGAAGTTTACACACGCGTTTTGGATATTTAGGATCAACATACCCTCCCGGTTGTTGCATATAGATATCTTCATCTAAGCACCGTTCAAGAAGGCAATTTTAACATCTTTTTGCCATATCTCATAATCATAGTATGCTGCTATAGCTATGAGAATCCTAATAGCTCTTAAGTCTGCTACAGGAAAAAATGTCTCCTCGTAGTCTACGCCAAAAGTTTATTTAAAACCTTTAGCTACTAACCGAGCTTTATAAGATTGTACTTTACCATCCATGTCAGTTTTCTTCTTGTATATCCACTTGTGTTTCACTAATTTAGCATTTGGTGGTGGATCTACAAGAATCCAAACATCATTAATTCTCATGGATTTCATTTCCTCATCCATTGCAACCATCCACTTATCCTTTTCAATATCAAGTATGGTGGATTTATAATTAGCAGGTTCCCCAAGATCACCTACTTCATAATCATCATCCTCTATGTTAAGACATAGTTTGCTTGGTGCACGTTTAGTCCTTTCAGACCAACGTAGAGGAATTATTTCCGGTGGAACTCCCAGACTTTCTGGTTCTACAGGAATTATTTCGCTATATCTATATGACTCTCTTCAAGATCATAGTTTCTCCCACTGAATTCTTGATTTAAAAGATCACTTTCAAGGAAGTCTCCATACCTAGCAACAATAATGTTAGCCTTAAAATATTGAGTCAAACAAGAATGTTCCGTCATAGGTTTATTATGTATTAATTCTTAGAACGTTGTAATAAGTAGTAGGATAGTCGGGATTCACGGGCTCGAACTTAAGCTATTTAAAGCCCAATGACAAGCCCGACCCATTATCACATAGCCCATAAGCCACATGTAGGCTTGGCTATATATACTATCCTCCTAGCATGTTAGGAGGGTGTTGGTCATTGTAATCTCTTTCTCTCTTTCAATCTAATATTCACCAAGTTCCAACCACTCTCTCTCTACATTCTCTCTCTACATTCTCTCTCTAGATTTCATCCAATTTCTTACTTTTTCTCACTTTTATTCGTGTATAATCATCACAAATCATGGGACAGCAATTGGTATCAATCGCGACGGGGTAGATTAGTGGTTGGTTTTAGTTTTTCTTTTTGTGTTCGTGTGTTCTTAGCATTATAAACCTCACGTTTCAATTTTTTTGTGTTTTTCGTGCTCTAAGGGGGTGTTTGGATGTGCGGTTAGAAGGAGATTATCTCCAAATCTCAGTTTCAAAATGGAGATTAGTTTAAAAAAAAGTGTTTGGGTAATAAATGGAGATAAGTGATTATTTGCGTTTAGAAGCTCCAAAATGGAGTTTTGAAAAAGTTAGTGGGGAGCTACTTATTTCATTTTCAAAATGGAGTTTTGGAAAAGTAAGCTTTCAAAATGGAGTTTTGATAACTTGGATTTTACTCAGTTAAATTGTTGTTCTCGATATCTTAACGAATTGATTTCCGGCTTAAAGTACAACTCAGTTGAATTTGGTAAAACAAATATTTTTGGTTGATTTTAAATTAAATGTGCAAAGATGACGTTAACTAAAATGGCTTTAAAGTAAATCTAAGTCTAATTAAAAGTAAAGGGTGCAATATTAAAAACTTTGAAAAGTAAATTAATTAAATGACTTAAAATGAAGTGACTTAAAATAAAAGCGTGACGAGAATTAAAATTTGACAAAGTATAAAAATGAGAACTTAAAAATTAAACAAAACGAAATAAGTGAAAAACAAGCCCCAATCGGAATATATTCCGATCACACCTACCATCGGAATAACCAAATCAACCTGATCGGAATGTGGCCTTACCCTTTGATCGGAATATTGATCTCGTCGGAATAAGAAAGGGACCCTGGTCGGAATGTTTATCGGAACCCCTAATCGGAATAATGTCACCTCTCCTGATCGGAATAACCAAATGAACACCTCGATCGGAATGTTGATCTTACCTCTTGATCGGAATGTGTAGACGAGTCCTGATCGGAATGCCACTAGATTCCCCCAATCGGAATACCAATAGGAATATCAAAACCCTTATCCGATCACTCCAATCGGAATGTATAACCCTTTTCCGATCGGCAAGATCGGAATACGGAGAAAAGAAGGCAAAATAAGCTAAACAATTAAGCTATAAACCTAATAAGCACAAGTCTAAAATCCTAAATCAAACAGTATAAGAAAGAGCTAATAAGCTGAAATTTAAGGACTTTTAAAACACGAAATGGAAAAGATTTACGAAAAACAAACTTTTGTATAAAAATAACTTTTATCAAAACTTTATAAACTTAAAGATAAACACAATAAGCTATAAAAATCAATGATCTAAAAGAATCAAAAGCATAAAAACATAATCTTTAATCAAATAAGCAAGATAATAATCACATAAACATAAAGATCAAGCAAGAAAGAAAGGTAGAATGAGAGATTTAAAACAAGATAATTAAAGAACACTTACTTGGAAATTAAAGATATTAAAAGTGCAAGACAAGTATTTAAATGGACAAGTAATTAAAGTGCAAGAAAAATAAAGGTGGAAGACTAATTGTCACCTTAGCCAACAAAATGAAAATGATTAAGAACTAATCTATATATAGGGAGGATTAAGGAATGCTTAGGAAGCTTCCTCCCCTCTTTCCTTTCTCCTTAATTGCATGCTTAGGTCCTTCCTTCTTAATCTCGTTGTTAATTGCACCATTAGTCCTTAAGCCTTTAAATCTTCTTTAATTTTTGACTTTAATGACTTTTGGCTCGGGATTTCTTTGAACTCGTCTTTTAATTCTTCAATAAAGTAGACTTGAGTTCTTCGGCTTTGAGTAAACTTCCGTCTTTCGACTTTTTCTTCGATAAATCTTCAGAATTGGTCTTGGACTTCCGTTCTTTTTGCACTCTTGACTTCTCGACTTCATCTTTCATCTTTTTCTTCAATAAAAGCCCGTGAATGCCGTGTTTTCTCCACTTTTCACAATTTCGTCCTAAATCACAACAAAAACACAAACCACGCATAATTCCGACATAAAAGACATAAAATACACGTTTTGGCTCGGTTATTATTGTAATTAAGTGGTAAAAAGGATGGGTGTTTACACACCTATCAAATCTCCTACACTTGACCATTGAAATGTCCTCATGCAATGCATTAGTTACAAAGCACGTTTACACTTTTCATCATAATCAATCCATAGTGGCCTTTATTAAAGAGATAGAAAACTATAAACATTCAAAGTAGGGAAATCAAAAGCATACCTTGGGTTTTGAAAATGTCATGAATAATCATCATCCTCAAGTTTTCACTTTCTCCAAACCAAGCTTAAAAACGAGATCATTGTTATTATAAGTTAGCAAACTAACACGAACTCATGTGGGCCAATTATTTACTTAGACTCCCTTATTCTTAGGTGTATCTTTTATATTCTATTTTTGTCTTGAATGATCACGAGGATGCATTGTTGACTTATTTCGATAGTTATTTAGTCCGAAAATAAAGTGAACGATTTAATCAATAGTTAGCTAAAGGACAAAATCTTTTAAAACTGCTTCTCGGGACCTCATAAAGTTCATATCTTGGCATAACTCGCTTTGCGATTTGAGACCTTTCTCGGACCGATATTTGGCAGCGACTTCATACTTCAAACCTTGAGAGACGTTCATGAAATTATGGTCTTCTCTTCATATAGGAATTTCTTCACTTGAAGTTTTGAGAGATTCATACTTGGACCACGACTTCTTCATTTTTCTCCAATCTTTATTTTGGACTTTGATATACAATGATCCGCCTCCTTTTATGACTTGGATCTATTTATCCTCATACCTTGCTAGGGTCTTTTCGGATACACTTCTCCATGACTTTTTGGGAGTTTTGCTTTTCGTCGTGTGTCTCGATCCTTCATATTGATTTTTGATAAATGATTCTTCACATCACTTTTGGATCTTTAGCAACAAAATATAGCCCTCATGCCTTGTTAGGGCCTTTTTGGACTCGCCAATCTTCGCATCCCGCTTCAATAAGTTATGCCTTGGCTATGAACTCTAATCCATACCGAGCAACTTTTAAACGATCTTGGGCTAAAATCTAAGTAACTTTTTAAATCGTACAACCTTATTTATTGCAGATAAATTTATTAGCAAGCGATGGGAGAATATGCTCATAATTAACTCACATAAATTCACGAAATAATACCGAACTTATAATTGGCTCTATCATCTCTCGTTCTCCACAGTTTAAAATCTCAAGGAATGAGACTCGTGGATGCTTAGCCTATTAAATCAAAGTTTTGGGTTTTCGAGTCGCCTATAGGATCTTGAAAATTCTTAAACTTTTTCAAGTTTAGAAATCGCGTTTTAAAGTTCCCTTGATAAACGACTCTCTAGGATCAATTATAGGAACTTGCGAAAAGTTCTTGTTCTTAACCCGTGAGAGTTAAGACTTTCGCGTTTTATAGCTCCCTATACAAAAGCATAGCAAAACTTGACTTAAACACGTTAAGGATACTATCTAGAGTAAACTAAGATAAGTAAACTCGGGTTGAGTCAAAAGATTCACAACGTTTGAAAATTAAAACCACTTTATTAAAGATTTATTCTAGCAAGAAAAGAAAATAACTATACAAAAGGAAAAACTAATGGGCCAAAATAGATCAAAAATTTTGAAAAATGTCGAAAAATTGATTTTCTGGTTAAAATGAGGACAAATACAAGGAAAAGGCCACTTAACTTCGATAGAAGTCCCCCTACACTTAACATAAACATTGTCCTCAATGTTTAAGCATGTGGAAGTAAACTCCCCTACACTTAGGACATTGTGCACTTTGTTTACATCTCGCTAAGGAATAGACAACTAAAGAGATTCCTATTTTAATATTGAGAAAATATAAAATAGTGAATCGAAAAGAGTTTAGGATAGAACCGGGAAAAAGTGAACACGGAATCACGGGTCGTCAAAGATCATCAAGAGTGGATCATTGAAGCTCTAATCCCTGATTAAGAAAGGAGAGGAAATAGCAAACCAAAGGGTCTCCCCTACACTTATGATAAAGAAAGCTAAAAGATAGATGCATGGGTTGCCTCCCAAGAAGCGCTTGATTTTTGATTACCGAGTCGTGAGCCTGACTCGACCTTGATCATCATAGGAAGAAGCATGAAACATATCCACCAGGATCAAAGACATAGTTTTCGTCCATCAAATAACACAAACTTAAGGCGAACAAGGAAAGCCAAAGAAGAGTAGGAAAGGTTCCCTTAAGCAGCGATGGAGCACGGTGGAAGCAAGGGTGAAGTGGTGAAAGAAGATTTCCATAAGTTCCAAAGATATTTTCTTTTATTTCATCAGGTGGATACTGAGATGGCTGTAGAATATCAATACCGGGGTCGAACACATTTTCCTTTAAGGGAAAATAGCACTCAGGCTCAGCAGAGTGTGAAGAAGATCCGCGAAGAAGCACAACCTCGTCCTCAGAAGGGGGACAAAGAGGTGTTAAATCATACGTGCTGCGGATATTGGTGTCGATCGGTTTCTTCTCCTTAGAAAGAATGTTCTTCAAATCCAAAGTAGGATCAAGACGATAATCTTCAAAGTCCAAAGGAGGTGCATCACTCTCATGAGGGAAGTAAGTGTTGAGAAACGTAGAGAAGTCTTCCTCAAATGAGTAATCGTCCAAAGTGGGATCGAGTGATGGCGGAGGATCTTCATCATGGGAAGAATCACTCGAAAGAGTATCGGCCTCATCGAAATCATCGAAAGTGGGCATCTCGGGATACTCGGAAGTACAATCATCAAAATCATCCGAATCTGAGCTAGACTCATCATCATAAGCATCGAAGATCGGTGGAGAATCATAAATGGGAGAAGCGTCCAAATTGGATAGAGAATCATCCACATCGTCTTGAAAAAGTGGATTATCATTGCAAGAGTCGAATAGAGGATTGTTGTAGACGACAAAATCATCAAGCACATTAATCATATTCACTGATTCTCGTCTGTAGGATTTGTTTGTAAGCTTCCCCATTTTGAAAACTTGTGAATCATTCCCGACTCGTAAGATTAACTCACCTTCGGCAACATCAACTAGAGCTCGTCCGGTTCTCAAGAATGGCCGACCAAGTATTAAAGGAATACGTGGGTCCATTTCATAATCAACTACGACAAAATCGACCGGGAAAGTAAATGTGCCAACTTTGATGAACACATCTTCGGCTATACCAACGGGGTAAGCGAGAGTGCGATTTGCAAGTTCAAGAGTCATCTTTGTTGGAGTGAGGTCGGTTAATGATAGTGTTTTCCAAACACTCAAAGGCATAAGATTAATACTTTCCCCGAGATCAGCAAGGGCAGTAAATTCTTCAGTTTTGTTGAACATGCAAGGCAACACAAAACGACCGGGATCTCCAAGCTTTTCCGGAAGTTTTTTAAGAATAACTGTAGAGCAGTTTTCATTTAAGCGTGTGTTGGCGAGCTCAATTAACTTCTCCTTCTTGTTAAGTAATTCCTTAAATGCTTTCACAAATTTGGGCATGTGGACAAGTGCTTCAAGAAAGCTAATGTTGAAGTTCATCTGAGAGATCATCTTCACATAGCGTGACACTTCAGAGTCATCCTTGGTTAGCATTTTGGTCTTGCCTAAACGAGAGGGATAAGGGATATTGGGTTTGGGTGGTGAAGATGACGGCGTAGCAGGTAAAGGTTGAGATGTTGAAGGGTCCTTCCTAGGAACATCGTCATGACGAGGCGGAGACGGTAATGGTACACTAATACTAGGTGTAGGAGGAGTAGGGATAAATGGTGGTGGAGGAGGTGTAGATGATGGGGGCGGGATTGGTGGATCGACAATGGTAATTCCACTACGAGTAGTAATAGAACTCACGTTTGCTCGCGGATTGGTGACGGTGTTTGAAGGTAGAGAACTCGAAGACGAAGGTTGAGCGGCGGGCAAGAAACTAGCAAGCATATTCTTCAAATCATTTGTTTGGTTGCTGAAGGAGGATTGAATATTATCTCGAAGCTCGGATCTTATCTCATTTCCTTGCTTGGTAATATCTCCTTTAAGATTGATAATTTCTCTGCAGATTCTTGATTTGCTCACCTTGGGTTCTCATAATGGCTTCAACATCGGGATTAATGGGTGGGGCTTGTTGGGCGGGTGGGTGATAAGGATTAGAAGCTATAGGTGGGATTTGGTTGCTTCTATTGTAGTTGTTGGCGGGGTTTTGGTTTTGAGGAGAAAAACCGGGTGAAAGGTAATTGTTGGACCGGTAACTCAGCAAATTTCTATCCCCTTGAGGTCGAGCTTGGTAATTTTCCGGTGAATAATTACCATAAGATGCATACACATTTTCCGGATTTCCTTGAGTAGAAGGACAATCAATGTATGGGTGTGGACCGCCACATGTTTCACAAGGATTAGCAACCGCTTTAACTTGTTGTTGTTGTTGTTGTTGGTTTGAAGCGAGAAGCGTGATACTTTTGCTCATTTCAGTCATCATGCGGGTGAGTTCGGTCATATCAGGGTTTGCTGAGGTAGAAGAAACATTGACTCTCGGGTTGTTCCTTGAAGAAGTAGAGGAATCCCAGTTTTTATGATGAGTAGTCATGTTTTCAATTAACTCTCTACACTCCTCGGGTCTCCTTTTCATGAATGTGCCACCGACGGCTGCATTAATCGTATCACGATCTCGAAAAGTCAATCCGTTGTAGAAAGTATCAATTAAGGTGACGGGAAGCATGTTGTGGTTTGGACAACGATCAATCAAGACATTATATCTTTCCCAAGCGTCAAAAAGAGATTCATCGGGTTCTTGCATGAAACCGCTGATTTGATTGCGAAGGCTCGTGACCATGGATGGTGGAAAGTAGCGCGACAAAAAGCGTTGAGTCATGTCATCCCAAGTGTGAATAGAATTCTTCGAGAGACGATCAAACCATTTCTCGGCATGATGTGATAAAGTATGTGGGAAGAGTTGTAGGCGAAGAACATCCATTGTGGCACCAGGCAACTTCATGCTTTGGGTGATTGTAATGAACTTGTCGAGGTGTTTGTTGGCATCATCATCAGGCAATCCACGGAAAGGATTTGTTTGCACTTGCTGAATCATGTGGTGCTTCAACGAAAACTCAGGAGCGTTGATTTGCATCGGCGCAATCGGTCCTCCTCGTCCAAACATGGTAGGTTGACAAAGCTCCTCCATTGTCCGAAGATCGGGCTGTGGAAGAACATTGTTGTTATTGTTGAGGTGCGGTGGATTATTGTTGTTGTTAACACCTGACATACTTAAATCTTCTCGAGTCTCGGGCTCTTGATAATTAGAAGATCTAGTACGCATACACCTACAAAGACAAAAGAAAACAATACCAAACGCAAAGACAATATATATACACAATAAAAATAAAATCTTTTTGGATTTTTGAAATTTTTAATTTTTATGGATTTTTATCAATTTTTAATTTTTATGGTTTTTTGGATTTTTTAAGCAAGAAAAATAACGCTCACAAGTGAACGGATCCCAAAAAGAAAACAACGCGTCTCTCACAGAAAACCGTTAATTTTTACGAAAAGAGCCGGCAGCGGCGCCATTTGATAACTTGGATTTTACTCAGTTAAATTGTTGTTCTCGATATCTTAACGAATTGATTTCCGGCTTAAAGTACAACTCAGTTGAATTTGGTAAAACAAATATTTTTGGTTGATTTTAAATTAAATGTGCAAAGATGACGTTAAATAAAATGGCTTTAAAGTAAATCTAAGTCTAATTAAAAGTAAAGGGTGCAATATTAAAAACTTTGAAAAGTAAATTAATTAAATGACTTAAAATGAAGTGACTTAAAATAAAAGCGTGACGAGAATTAAAATTTGACAAAGTATAAAAATGAGAACTTAAAAATTAAACAAAACGAAATAAGTGAAAAACAAGCCCCAATCGGAATATATTCCGATCAGACCTACCATCGGAATAACCAAATCAACCTGATCGGAATGTGGCCTTACCCTTTGATCAGAATATTGATCTTGTCGGAATAAGAAAGGGACCCTGGTCGGAATGTTTATCGGAACCCCTAATCGGAATAATGTCACCTCTCCTGATCGGAATAACCAAATGAACACCTCGATCGGAATGTTGATCTTACCTCTTGATCGGAATGTGTAGACGAGTCCTGATCGGAATGCCACTAGATTCCCCCAATCGGAATACCAATAGGAATATCAAAACCCTTATCCGATCACTCTAATCGGAATGTATAACCCTTTTCCGATCGGCAAGATCGGAATACGGAGAAAAGAAGGCAAAATAAGCTAAACAATTAAGCTATAAACCTAATAAGCACAAGTCTAAAATCCTAAATCAAACAGCATAAGAAAGAGCTAATAAGCTGAAATTTAAGGACTTTTAAAACACGAAATGGAAAAGATTTACGAAAAACAAACTTTTGTATAAAAATAACTTTTATCAAAACTTTATAAACTTAAAGATAAACACAATAAGCTATAAAAATCAATGATCTAAAAGAATCAAAAGCATAAAAACACAATCTTTAATCAAATAAGCAAGATAATAACCACATAAACATAAAGATCAAGCAAGAAAGAAAGGTAGAATGAGAGATTTAAAACAAGATAATTAAAGAACACTTACATGGAAATTAAAGATATTAAAAGTGCAAGACAAGTATTTAAATGGACAAGTAATTAAAGTGCAAGAAAAATAAAGGTGGAAGACTAATTGTCACCTTAGCCAACAAAATGAAAATGATTAAGAACTAATCTATATATACGGGAGGATTAAGGAATGCTTAGGAAGCTTCCTCCCCTCTTTCCTTTCTCCTTAATTGCATGCTTAGGTCCTTCCTTCTTAATCTCTTTGTTAATTGCACCATTAGTCCTTAAGCCTTTAAATCTTCTTTAATTTTGGACTTTAATGACTTTTGGCTCGGGATTTCTTTGAACTCGTCTTTTAATTCTTCAATAAAGTAGACTTGAGTTCTTAGGCTTTGAGTAAACTTCCGTCTTTCGACTTTTTCTTCGATAAATCTTCAGAATTGGTCTTGGACTTCCGTTCTTTTTGCACTCTTGACTTCTCGACTTCATCTTTCATCTTTTTCTTCAATAAAAGCCCGTGAATGCCGTGTTTTCTCCACTTTTCACAAAATTTCGTCCTAAATCACAACAAAAACACAAACCACGCATAATTCCGACATAAAAGACATAAAATACACGTTTTGGCTCAGTTATTATTGTAATTAAGTGGTAAAAAGGATGGGTGTTTACACACCTATCAAGTTTATTATCAAATAATCAAATTTGCCAAACACTCAGAATAGTGATTATATGATTATTGCGATTTCAAACTAAAATATCAAATCCAAACACTATTTTTTAAAATGGAGTTTTCAAAATGATGATTTTTCAAAATGGAGTTTTCAAAATGAATAATTTGTTTTCAATAAGCACATCCAAACACCCACTAAGTCTTCATAGAAATCTCCTACATAGTTGTGGTAGGGATTTGGGTTAGTTGTTTTTGTTAAAAACATGAAAATTTGGGGCGTTTGGCTCGATTTAGGCAAAAAACTAAGTTTTATTTGCCGTATTGCGGAATCTTTCACCATTATTGCAGAATCTTTCCTCTATAGTTTCACAATAATTAGGGTTAAGGAATCTCATTATTGCGGAATCTTCAAGGATATTGCGAGATCCTTTTGCTCAAAGTTATTGCGAGATCTTCGGTCTAAGTTTATTGCGAGATCTTCGATATAAGCATTATTGCGAGATCTTCAACATGGGGTTATTTCGAGATCTTTGGATAACGAGTATTGCGAGATCTTCGTATAAGGGTTATTGCGAGATCCTTTTGCTTTAGTATTATTGCGATATCTTTGACTTTGAATATTGCGAGATCTTGTTTGGTTTGAGATTATTGCGAGATCTTTCACTTAGGATTATTCCTGGACCTTGTTTAAGTGAAATATTCTGAGATCTTGTTAATTGAATTATTTCGAGATCTTTTCCGAGATTTTACAAATTTCCTGAAATTTTCTAAAAACGTGAATTTGAAAATATCGTGAGTTTTTTGGTCTTGGAATTTTTTGGTTTCTTAAGAACACATTGTTAGAGTATTTCAACTACTTTTCTCTTCAACAACAATCACTACCATACCTACTTAAGATCCTATTCACTTCAACATTTCTGAGATTATCGAGATGGATTCTACTGCTGAGTATCGTGTTACAAACAACAACATCATGGTGGCGGGTAACAAAGAAAGACCACCAATGCTTGTGACTGGTCGATATGATCAATGGCAATCCCGTTTTCTACGTTATCATGACACAAAATCTAACGGTGATGCTTTAAGGCAATGCATTTTTGATGGACCTTATGTGTTTTCCAAGGTCAAAGTTCCCGCAGTACCAGCTACAGACGCAAATGACGAAGTACCCGCATATGAACGTGATTAAAAGAGATCCGACCTCACACCAGAAAATCGTGCTCGGTTTGATGTAGAGAAGGAAGCAATTTACTTAATTCTCAGTGGAATTGGAGATGATATTTACTCCACAGTTGATGCATGCCCTACTGCTAAAGAAATGTGGACGGCTATTGAAAGATTGTAACAAGGTGAATCACTCAACAAACAAGATGTGAAAACAAACCTGTTTTGGAACTTTGGCAAGTTTACTTCAAAGGATGGGGAATCAGTTGATTCATATTACTCTCGATTCTACAAAATGATGAATGACATGACACGAAACAACTTACAAGTCTCCACCATGCAAGTCAATGTCCAATTTCTACAGCAACTGCAACCAGAGTGGACACGGTTTGTCACTTTGGTGAAACAACAGCAAAAGTTAGACGAAGTTTCATATCACACGCTCATTGACATTTTGAACAATTTCAAAATGAGGCAAACGAACTTCGAGCTGAACGGGTAGCAAATGTTGCAAATCCACTTGGTTTGATGTCTACCACTCAACATTACCCAGATTATCGTTCTCGTGCTCCAAAGACCTACTCTACTCAATCATCACCACGATCTTCCATTGTCTCTAAGTCACATGCTCCCACAAGATCATGAGGCAAAGAAGTTGCAAGAGCACCATCACCACCACTTGAGCAATCATCTGAAGAAGACAGTGATGAAGAACAAGCTCAAAAGGATAGGGAAGTTAAGCAACAATTAGCTTTCATTATGAAGCAATACAAGAAAATCTACAAACCCACCAACAAAAACATTAGAAAATCATCAAACACGAGGAACAACTATGCTTAGAGTCCTCCAAGGTATGACACACGAAGGCGTGCTGAGAGTCCTCCAAAGTATGATTAACAAACCGCTAAGTATGATAATCAGAGGGTTGCTACTGTTGTTAGAAATAAGGAAACTGTTGGTACTCAAGTTTTGCAGCAAAGTGGGATTCAGTGTTTTAACTGCAGAGGTTTTGGGCATATGGATAAGGAATGCAGGTAGCCAAAAAGAGTTAAGGATTATACTTATCATAAGGAAAAGATGCTGCTATGCAAGAAGATGGAAGCTGGGATCAAGTTATCAGTTGAGGAAGGAGAAATGTTTGACGACACAGATGATGAACTCTCCGACCAAGAACTCGAAGCACATTATTCCTACATGGCAAAGATTCATGAGGTCCTTAACGTCACTGAATATGAAAATGGTCCTATCTTTGATACCGAGCTAATTGATAAGGTGATCGAAATAATTCTCTTCATACTGGACTCTGGGTGCACCAAGCACATGACGGGGAATCTGAAGCTTCTAATTAACTTTGTAGAGATGTTCCTGGGTATGGTCCGATTCGGAAATGATCAATTTGCACATATCCTATGATATGGAGATTTGGTTCAAGGGAATATCACGATAAAACGGGTATACTACGTCGAAGGGCTCAATCATAATCTTTTCTCGGTTGGTCAATTTTGTGATGCGGATTTGGAGGTTGCATTTAGAAAGAAGACATGTTTTGTTCGTGATTATGATGGGAATGATTTACTCACTGGTTCACGGGGTACAGATCTTTACACAATTTCACTTCAAGACACAACTTCCTCAACTCCAATTTTTTTCATGGCTAAAGCTTCAACGACTCAAGCATGGTTATGGCATCAACGTCTATCTCATCTAAACTTTGATACCATCAACTTGCTTTCCAAGAAAGATATTTTGAGAGGCCTTCCAAGCTTAAAATTCATAAAAGATCATCTTTGTTCTTCTTGTGAGCTTTGTAAAGCTAAACAAAGTTGTTTCAAGACAAAGACTACACCAAGCTCTAAAGGACGGTTAGATCTTCTTCATATGGATTTGTGTGGTCCTATGCGTGTTCAAACTATCAATGAGAAGAAATACATTCTGGTTATTATCGATGACTACTTAAGTTACACGTGGACTTCCTCCTTGAGATCCAAGGATAAAACACCAGAAGTTCTCATCAACTTCCTTAAACTAATACAACGTGGTCTTCAAGCTCAAGTAAAAGTGGTACGTACTGACAAAGGCACGGAATTATTAAATTCAACTCTGAAGAATTATTTTGAAGCCGAAGGGATTGAACATGAAACATCAATTGCTAGAACACCTAAACAAAACAGCGTTGTTGAAAGACGAAATCGTACTTTGGTTGAGGCTGCTCGAACACTATTATTCGCTTCAAAACTACCACTATTCTTCTGGGCCGAAGCCATGACAACCGCATGCAACATACAAAACCGTTCCTTAATCATTCCAAGACATAAAAAGACACCATACCACATAATTCATGATTGCAAACCTTCACTCAAACACCTTCACGTTTTTGGATGTATGTGTTACATAAAATCCGAGATGGTGAAAATCTTGATAAGATGAAAGAGAAAGGTGATGCATGTATTCTAGTGGGATATGCAACTCAGTCTAAGGGATATAGAGTTTACAACAAGAGAACAAAATTGATAGTCGAAACTAGTTAGATTCGATGAATTGTAAGAAATGGCACTTGAACAAAACAATTTAAGTCCCAATCCACAACGACAAAAGACTTTTGTGCACAATCGCACGGGACTCGGAACTCAAGACCACAACAATGAACGGTCAAGTTCAAAGCTGTTCAAGGAAATTTTCCAAGAGCAGATATCATAGTGGACACGACAATTGAAGAGTTGGAAATGTTATATGGACCAATGTTTGATGAATATTTCACGGAGGAGAAACATGTTGTATCAAAGTCTTCCGCTGTCACTCATGATAAGAATGATGATACCGATCATCGTCAAAAAAAGGATACAACTTCATCTACTTCAACACGGGTTGTTGCAGATTTACCTCCTCGGAAAATCTCATCCACAATCGATTCTACAACATCCACAACTATTGTCATTGCTCCAGAGAACACACCTCAAGCAGACAATGCATTATCTAACGATGACGATTTTCACAATCCATTCAGTACATCGGTACACAAAGCTGGAGAGTCTTCTGCTCGCCATGTTCATCAGTCAAATATGCATACGTTCTACCAACGACATCCTTCAACACATCATTGGAACCGAGATCACCCTTTGGTTCAAGTAATTAAACCCTTCACAGCTCGTTCGCACGAGACGGCAACTAGCAACCGATGACGATGTTTGTATGTTCGCACTCGTTGTGAGTACAGCTGAACCGGATTAAACATCAACAAAGCCATGGCTGATCATGCTTGGATTGAATCGATGAAGATGAACTTCTTCAATTTAAAAGACTTAGAGTCTGGGAACTTGTTGATAGACCATACGATGTTATTCCTTTAAATCTTCGTTGGATCTGGAAAAACAAGATGGATGAAGAAAACACAATCATCAAGAACAAAGCTAGGCTAGTGGCTAAGGGGTATGGCCAGGAAGAGGAAATTGATTTTGAAGAATCATTTGCACCAGTAGCTCGTATAGAAGCGGTCAGGATTATGCTTGCTTATGCTGCACATAAGGGATTCACTGTTTATCAAATGAACGTGAAGACAACATTTCTTAACGGTCCTTTGAAGGAAGAAGTCTATGTCACACAGCCGGAAGGATTTGTCAATCCACATTATCCGGACAAGGTGTATCGTCTCCACAAAGCACTATATGGACTAAAGCAAGCTCCAAGGGCGTGGTACGATGAGTTCTCGAAATTTTCGGTATCCAAAGGTTTCTCAAAAGGTTCCATTGATCTTACCTTGTTCATATATAAATTTGGGGATGACATTTTGCTTGTGCAGATTTATCTTGATGACCTTATTTTCGGGTCTACAAACCCAAAACTTTCAAAATTGTTTGAAAAACTAATGCACAACAAATTTGAAATGTCAATCATGGGCGAACTAAAATTCTTTCTATGAATTCAAGTTCACCAATCCCAAAGTGGTATCTTTATTAACCAAGCTAAGTATTGTCAAGAGATAATCAAAAAGCATGGTATGACCTCATGTGACCCCGTTGGGACACCATTATCAACCAATTCCCTGGATGCTGACTTGGAGGGAAATGCCATAGATCAAACGAGATATCGTTCCATGATCGGCTCCCTCATGTACTTGACAGCAAGCAGACCAGATATTTCACATGGTACATGCTATTGAGCACGATATCAAGCCAGACCTACTTGTAGAAACTAGAAGGGGGGGTTGAATAGTTTCTCTTCGATTGGTGACCAAATTAAATATAATTTCAATTTGGTTTGTATCAAAACTATCTTTTACTTGAGGCTAAGTTGCATAATGATTAGGTTCAATTCAAATGCACTAGCAAAGATAATAGGTAAGTGTAATGATAATGAAATAAGTAAAGAGTAAGGAAGGAGACAACCTAGTGGGAAGACACCAAGATTTATAGTGGTTCGACAACGAGGCTCTATCCTCGTTTCTACTCCACTCCTCGAGTACACCTACTCGAGATTTCCACTATATCCACAAGCTCCCTTCTCGGCGGAGAAAACCTTACATCGTTGCTTACATTATTTTCCGACACTAAGCTAAATGTCGAGACCTAATCTTTAGCTAGGACCAATCTATACAACGTTGCCTACTTCACAATTTAACGACACAAGGCTAGATGTCGGGTTCTAATCTTAAGGTAGAACCAATCTTCACGACGTTGCCTACTTCACCATTTTACGAAACAAGGCTAGATGTCGAGTTCTAATCGAAAGCTAGAACCAATCTTCACGACTCTTCACTTTGAAGCTAAGTGAGAACTTCACACAACACAACTACTAGTCACTTTATAGTTTAGTGAGAACTCACAAGACACAACCACATCACTTTATAGTTTAGTGAGAACTCCTAATCAAATCTATTACAACTCAACTAGACTTATCCAAGTACACACATGTATCTTGGATTTACACAACACAAATCCAAGCAAACACATATGCAATAGATGTACACAACAAATCCAAGTATCCACAAATAACTTGGATGAACACAACTAGTCCAAGTATTCATAAATACATTGGATTGACCTAAAACAAAAAGGGTATCATGATGAATATGACTAGCTCATAGATTCATCTTTATCACAACACTAGTGAGTGAGTGATCTTCTCATTGGACAAGGTAAAGGAGGGGATCAAGAGGATAATGATATGTAAACATCCTTAACAATTTAAGTGATCATTTACTAATGATTATGCTATAGAAAATAGAAAGAGGGCTGAGAAAACGTCTAAGAGGCTTACTGGAAAATGAGATTTGACCCACTATTTAAAGGAGACAAAGTATAACGGATCTATAACGGCTAGCTGTGCGCGATACCTTATCTCACCCCGCGGTTCCATATCGCTAAGGAACCGCGTAGGTACTTAAGGTACCGCCACTAGACTACGCTCCGTTTTTTGTCTTTTAGTGGGGTGGGAATATCTGAGGTATTTGAAACCTTCAAAGGATATTCTAATAGCATTTGGAATATGCTATTTTCAAATTTTCATTTTCCATTTTAATAAAACATTTTCTAAAAAAGAAAGTTTATTAAAAAGTCTTTTGTCATATTAACAAAATTGAGTTTTAAGGATAATCATTTTGATGATCACTAATTATGATTAAGAAAGATTAGTGATATGATTATTACCTTGATGATAGTGTTAGTTTAATAATTCGTCTTTATGTTTTATACTAGATGTGTTGTATAGTTTGTTGTGATCAAAACTAAGAAAGATTAGTTAACACTAATAATGTTTTTAGGCATCACTTGCATTAACAATCTCCCCCTTTTTGATTACGACAAACTATAAACTCATTTGCATAGAAACACAAAATATGGAATTATTAACTAGTTTATCACTATCATTTCTCCCCATTTGTCGTAGCAAAAAGGTTAACACAAGTCTTTGAAGAACATCGAACTTTGCTAGTAGCTCCCCCTTGGTGGTTGCTCCCCCTTGCTTGGGGCACCAAGTTTGTGAGCTAAGGTGACATGTGATAGGTGTGAAAACACCTATCTTTTCTACCACTTAATCACATTAAAACAGGACCTAAACGTATATTTTATGTCATAAATGGCGGAATTATGTGTGGTTTGTGTTTTTATTGTGTTTTAGGGCCAGAATGTGAAAAGGAAGGAAAACACGGTCTTTCACGGGCTTTTATCGAAGAAAAAGACGAAAGATGAAGTCGAAAGATCAAGAGTGGAAAAAGAACGGAAGTCCAAGACCAATTCTGAAGATTTATCGAAGAAAAAGTCAAAAGACGGAAGTTTACTAAAAAGCCGAAGAACTCAAGTCTAAATTATGAAGAAATTACAAGACAAGTTCAAAGAAACCCCGAGACGAAGCCTTAAAATTCGAAGAATTTAAGAAGACTGAAAGACCGAGGACCAAGAAAGAAAGAAAGAGGAAGCCACCAACCACTTCCCTTTCCTATAAATACCACCCTCACAACATGTGAGAGGGTTGGTTAGTTTTAGTTTAGTTTTAGGATTAGATTAGGAGTAGGTAGTTTCTCTCTCTAAACATATGCTTTTTCTCTCTAGATTAATTTGTGTTTAAGCTTTTGTTATTGAATCTTTACTTTTTAATTAAGCTTTTAATCCTTCATCTTCTTCCTTTCTTGCTTAATTTGTTCTTAATCTTTGTGTTCATGTTCTTGAGTTTTCTTATTTTCAATCAAGTGGGTTTTGATTGATTTGACCTTGTTTGTTAGTTTTGATGATTTGTGTCGATTAATTATTGTTAGTTGATGTTTATTTGTTGTTTTGGTTTACTCTTTTGGTTTGATTTGGTTAGATTTAATCAAGCTCGGGTTCTATTTCAGGCTACTGTCCCTCCGTTCAAGTTTCTGTCTTCTATTCTTCATCCCAGAAATATTCCGAATAGCCTATCATTATCCTTCTATGCGGAATACTTAAAATATTCCGAATAAGCTGTTGCCAAAGTCTTCTATTCGGAATATCTTATTATTCCGAATAGGACCCCTTATTCGGAATATCTGATTATTCCGAATAGGACTCCTTATTCGGAATATTTGATTATTCCGAATAGGAGTCCCTATTCGGAAAGTTTGATTATTCCGAATAGGAGTCCCTATTCGGAATGTTTGATTATTCCGAATAGGAGTCCCTATTCGGAATGTTAGATTTATTCCGAATAGTGTTCTTATTCCGAATAAGCATTTTATTCCGATTAGTGTTTTTCAGTTTTTAGTTTTCAGCTTTATTTTTCCCGCCTTTTTCTTTACTTGCACTTTTACTTGCTTTCCTTTTATTTTAAGTTTTAATTCGCGTCATTTACTTTATTTACTTTTTAATTTTCTTGCACTTTACTTTTCGCCAAGTTTTTATCTTTCATTGTTTCTTTTTATTGTCTTTACTTTATTTTTATTTGTTTCAAATCTTTATTTTTATTTAGTTTTAAACAACGACAACTCTTTATTTGATTCACCAAGAACAACTGAGTCGCACAATTAACCAGAAATCAATTCGAGAGGATACCGAGAAAACGAACTTTCAAACGAGTAAAAATCTCCACATTAAAATGGCGCCGCTGCCGGCTCTTTTCGTGAGGATTAAAGGTTTTTTGTGAGTGATGCGTTGGATTTTGGGATCCGTTCACTTGTGAACGTTATTTTTCGTGTTCAAAACTTTTCAAAAATCCAAAAACATTTGAAAAATCATAAAAAGCATTTCTTTTTCAAAGTTTTGCACCAAAAATATTCTTCTTGCTTATCTATCTTTCTTTATGGATTTTTATGTCCATTGCGTCCGGTGTGGGAAACAATTATCTGGGAACAACTCTTGTCAATGGTGTACATGTGAGCGGTGCGGAAACGATATCGACTACACACAATTCGGATTTTGTCCCTTGTGCAACTCGACTAATTCACTCTTTTTGAACCCACCTCCTGTTCCCCCGTGCATCTATTGTGGAAGCGATTCTCATTGGCATGTTTCGTGCCCGGTTCAATACCCGTCTAGACACGGGCACGAACCGGGGTACAATTATGACAATGATAATAGCTATCCACAAGATGCACTTGATTTTTCTCCATATCCGGTTTGCAACAACTGTGGGGGTCCTCACGATACCTATTTTTGTCAACCAATGAATTATTATGAGCAAAATCCGTGTTCTCAGTTTTCTTCACCTATGGATTATTATGAACTAAACCCGGTTTCTAATTCTTCTCAACCGATGAACAACTATGAGCCACAACCTTGCTATAATTCAGGTTTTCAACACTTTGAGCCCCCACATCACAACCTCACTCATCAATCCTCTCAGAGAATTCAACAACTCACTACTTTGAATGACGAAACACACTCCATTGTTTTGCAACTTCAAGAAGCCGTTGCTCTGCTTAAAGAAGTTAGGGACGAGGAGAAGCGACAGCAATAAGAGCAAGTTTCTAATCTTAGTGATTCTACCCCTCCTTTTGTGCGTCAATACCATTATGATGATGATGACGATGAGAATACTATTTCTTGGTATGATCTAGTTGCTCAATGTCCTAGTGCAATTGTACTTCCCTCTCTTAATTTCCCCAGCGCCTCTAAGGATTGTGATACTTCGAGTGAGATTAGTGATTTCGGTCTTGATACATTCTTTGATGAGGTGTGTGATGTGTTAACTTTTGAGGAGCTTACGGATGAGGTCGCTCTTAATGATGATGTTCCTTCCACCAACACTTTGGGAGATGATTCTTTGGCTTTCTCTAATCCTCTTTTCGATCAAGATGATGATTTTACTTCTAGTGATGACGAGTCACTATCCGATGAAGACGTTCTGCATGAAACTTTCAAGATTTATTCGAACCCTTTATTTGATTTTGATGACGCCTACATATCTAGTGAGGTGAATCCGCTCTTTGACAAAGGGATTGAGGACATTGATAGCGTTGCTTCTCTTGCTATTAATGAGCATACTTTGTTAGCCATACCTCCTTCTATCCCAGAGGTGAAAAGACCTGAATCTATTGAAAAAGAGACGCAAGTGGAAGGTAATTGTTCTGATACTTCTCAAATTATATTTCCACCTCATCCTACCACGTGCACACCCAAGCGGGTGATGTATCACTTTTACTCTCCTCGTTTCATACCGGGAAATGAGGATGAGTGCTTTGACCTGGGAGGTGACAATGACTATTCTATAATTGATACCCTCACGGCTTTGCCGAGTGCTCAACATCCATTGTCTTTGGGGGATGACAATGTGCTTACTTTACCCACCCCACCTCTCGTGGATCTTGAATTCACATACTTCTCGTATGTTGAAAGGACCTTTCTCCCTGTCAAGACTTATCCCCCCGCCTCTCCTTTGTTGATGTCAACCGGGAACGAGGACAAGGTCTTTGATCCCGGTATCACATTCGAGGCTTCCCCATGGACCATTTAATTCGGGGACGAGTCAGGCTCGTGACTCGGTCAACAAAAACAAGCGCTTTTTGGGAGGCAACCCAATTATTTATCTTATTTCACCATAAGTGTCGGGGGGATCCCCGTTGGTGTTTCTTGTTCTCTTTCTTATCATATGCAGGGATTAGAGCTTCAAAGACACACTCTTGATGACTTTTGACGAACCGTGATTCCGTGTTCCTTTCTTCCCGGTTCTATCCTAAACTCTTTTCGATTCACTATTGTATATTTCTCAATATTAAAATAGGAATCTCTTTAGTTGACTTTCCCTTAACGAGATTTAAACAAAGTGCACAATGTCCTAAGTGTAGGGGAGTTTACTCCCACATGCTTAAACATTGAGGACAATGTTTATATTAAGTGTAGGGGGGACTTCTATCGAAGTTAAGTGGTTTTTTCCTTGTATTTGCCCTCATTTTAACCGGAAAATCGATTTTTCGACATTTTTCAAAATTTTTAATCTATTTTGGCCTAGTTGTAGTTCCCATTATTTTTGCTATTTTTCTCTTATTTTAACAAAATGGTTTTAGCAAGTTCAGATATCTTAGATATATTAGGCCCGTTGTGAATATTTTGACTCAACCCGAGTTTACTTATCCAAGTTCACTCTAGCTAGTATCCTTAACCATGTAGACCTTAATTGGTTTATTAGGCTAAGCATCCACGAGTCTCATTACTTGAGATTTTAAATTGTGGAGGACAAGAAATGATAGAGTTGGTTACAAGTTTGGTATTCTCTCATTAACTTATGTGAGTTAATTATGATCTTTTTCTCCCATCACTTGCTAATAAATTATCTGCAATAAGTAAGGTCGTACGATTTGAAAAGTTACTTAGCTTCTAGCCCAAGATCGTTTAAAAGTTGCTCGGTAATGATAAGAGTTCATAGCCAAGGCATAACTTATGAAGCGGGGCGCGAAGATTGGCGAGTCCGAAAAGGCCCTGACAAGGCATGAGGATTCAATTTTATTGCTGAAGATCCAAAAAGTGATGTGAAAAGCATTATTCCCAAAATCAATATGAAGGATCAAGACTCACGACGAAAAGCAATCAACTCCCATAAAGATCACGGAGAAGCCTATCCGAAAAGACCCTAACAAGGTATGAGGATAAATAGATCCAAGTCCGAAAAGGAGGCGGATCGTTGTATCTCAAAATCCCAAATAGAGATTGAAGAAATAATCATGAAGTCGTGGTCAACAAAGTTGGAGTACCTCTCAAAAGTCTCCAAGTGAAGAAACTCTATTATGATGAGAAGACCATTATCTCAAGAACGTCTCTCGAAGATATGAAGTATGAAGTACATGCCAGATATCGGCCCGAGAAAGGTCTCAAATCGTGAACCGAGTTATGCCAAGATATGAACTTTTTGATATCCCGAGAAGCAGTTTTAAGAGATTTTGTCCTTTAGCTAACTATTGATCAAATCGTCTTACTTTGCTTTCAGCTTAAATAAACTATCGAAATAAGTCAACAATGCATCCTCGTGATCATTCAAGACATCAATAAAATATAAGAGAACCCGTAGGAATAAGGGAGTTTAAGTGATTAATTCAACCACATGAGTAAATGTTTGTTATGCTAACTTGTACTAACAATGATCTTGTTTTTAAGTTTGGCATGGGGAACGTGAAACTTGAGGGTGATAAACATTCACGACATCAAAGCCCTAATGTAAGTCTTAGATTTCTTTACAAGTTTCTTCCTTGTTGCATTTTGTTATGTCCTATCTTTTAAATTTTCCTTAGTTGTTTAATAAAGGCCAAGGTAGGTTGATTATGATGGAAAGTGTAAACCTTGCTTTACTGCTAAGCATTGCATGAGGACATTGCAATGGTTAAGTGTAGGGGATTTGATAGGTGTGAAAACACCCATCTTTTCTACCACTTAATCACATTAAAACAGGACCTAAACGTATATTTTATGTCATAAATGGCGGAATTATGTGTGGTTTGTGTTTTTATTGTGTTTTAGGGTCAAAATGTGAAAAGGAAGGAAAACACGGTCTTTCACGGGCTTTTATCGAAGAAAAAGACGAAAGATGAAGTCGAAAGATCAAGAGTGGAAAAAGAACGGAAGTCCAAGACCAATTCTGAAGATTTATCGAAGAAAAAGTCAAAAGACGGAAGTTTACTAAAAAGCCGAAGAACTCAAGTCTAAATTATGAAGAAATTACAAGACGAGTTCAAAGAAACCCCGAGACGAAGCCTTAAAAGTCGAAGAATTTAAGAAGACTGAAAGACTGAGGACCAATAAAGAAAGAAAGAGGAAGCCACCAACCACTTCCCTCTCCTATAAATACCACCCTCACAACATGTGAGAGGGTTGGTTAGTTTTAGTTTAGTTTTAGGATTAGATTAGGAGTAGGTAGTTTCTCTCTCTAAACATATGCTTTTTCTCTCTAGATTAATTTGTGTTTAAGCTTTTGTTATTGAATCTTTACTTTTTAATTAAGCTTTTAATCCTTCATCTTCTTCCTTTCTTGCTTAATTTGTTCTTAATCTTTGTGTTCATGTTCTTGAGTTTTCTTATTTTCAATCAAGTGGGTTTTGATTGATTTGACCTTGTTTGTTAGTTTTGATGATTTGTGTCGATTAATTATTGTTAGTTGATGTTTATTTGTTGTTTTGGTTTACTCTTTTGGTTTGATTTGGTTAGATTTAATCAAGCTCGGGTTCTATTTCAGGCTACTGTCCCTCCGTTCAAGTTTCTGTCTTCTATTCTTCATCCCAGAAATATTCCGAATAGCCTATCATTATCCTTCTATGCGGAATACTTAAAATATTCCGAATAAGCTGTTGCCAAAGTATTCTATTCGGAATATCTTATTATTCCGAATAGGACCCCTTATTCGGAATATCTGATTATTCCGAATAGGACTCCTTATTCGGAATATTTGATTATTCCGAATAGGAGTCCCTATTCGGAAAGTTTGATTATTTCGAATAGGAGTCCCTATTCGGAATGTTTGATTATTCCGAATAGGAGTCCCTATTCGGAATGTTAGATTTATTCCGAATAGTGTTCTTATTCCGAATAAGCATTTTATTCCGATTAGTGTTTTTCAGTTTTTAGTTTTCAGCTTTATTTTTCCCGCCTTTTTCTTTACTTGCACTTTTACTTGCTTTCCTTTTATTTTAAGTTTTAATTCGCGTCATTTACTTTATTTACTTTTTAATTTTCTTGCACTTTACTTTTCGCCAAGTTTTTATCTTTCATTGTTTCTTTTTATTGTCTTTACTTTATTTTTATTTGTTTCAAATCTTTATTTTTATTTAGTTTTAAACAACGACAACTCTTTATTTGATTCACCAAGAACAACTGAGTCGCACAATTAACCAGAAATCAATTCGAGAGGATACCGAGAAAACGAACTTTCAAACGATTAAAAATCTCTACATTAACATGCTACACAAAGGTTAGTAGAAAGGAAAGAAACACCAATGTATATATGATCACTACCTACTAAGTAACTTGAGAGGGAGAGAGAGAAGAAATCTCAAATTAGAAGCAAGTATTTTGCTAAGTATGTCCAAAGAGGTAATTGACAAAATCAAGCTTCAATCCGATGAAGATAATAAGCTTGTCAATGGGTTAAAGTTTAGAATTGATGGAATCACCCATAAGCAATTGTAAAAATTAACCATGATCAACTCAAAATAGAACTAATGAAATAACACACAAACACCACAAAGGTTACATAAAAGAAAAAGACACAACAAAGAAGATAGCCATACACACAATATGAGTATCTAAAAGCAATAAATATGGAAAATAAACCACTAAGCATAAGCTAGTCTAATAGTGATATTTTCCATGATTGCAAAAAAAAAATAAAAGACTAAAAAGATGACGATGCATCATTCGAAGTTTTGTCCACCGGAACGAAAACTTGAATAGGAGGTTGAGTGAGGAGGAATTCAAGAAAATTTAACTTCTCATACACATGAGCAAGTTCAATTTGTTGAAATCGACAACAAGCACACGAGGATCCATGATGCAACACAAAATCGTTTGATGGGGGTATGTCATCAAACTTAGGGTTTGGTGGTGGTGGGGTAATGGGTTTGGGAATGTTTTCACAATGCCTTGTGAGGTTTGGGAAGGTTGAAAGGTCATTGAGTTGAGGGGTATTGAAGGATTGTGGTGGTGGGGGAACATTTTCTTTTGCTCCGGTGATGGGGTTTATGGTATAAGTCTCATTCCAATACTTGATTGGAGAGAAGGTAGGGTTTATGGGTGGTTTGGACGAAGATGGTTCATTCTTCTTAACCCAAATAGGTCGAACCGAGATTTTCGGTTTCTTTGAAAGCTTGGATGAGGAAGCTTTGGGTGAGTGGGGTTGTGACAAAGAAATGTCAAGGTTAGGAATGTAGGAGTTAGGCATTGTGAGAGTGTGAGAATGAAATCTCAAGGTTATGTGAGAATGAATTCTCAAGGCTGGGAAGGTGTGAGAATGAAATCTCAAGGTTGTGTGAGAGTGAATTCTCAAGGTTGGGAAGGTGTGAGAATGAAATCTCAAGGTTGGGGTATAAGTAAAATGTAATCAAGGTAAGAATTTGAATACAAAATATGAAGTGTCAAGGAATGTTTAGTCAATTTGAGTAAACAAGGAATCTTGACAGGGTATAGGGTTTTAAACGTTTTGACCAAAAATTCATCAAAAACTTATTTATGCCCGCGGTACCTTAAAGGGACCGGCGGTTCCATATCGCTAGGGAACCGCGTGGCTTTAAGGATCCGCGTCCAGTGGACTTGAAACCAAGTTTTTACAGGTTTTTGAGAAAAACTAAGACTTTTTCAAAAAGTTGCAAATCTTAGAATTTTACCTCTATTAGCACCAAATTATGCTAGGGTTGCATAAAGCAACACATTCACAAAGAATGTCTTGACAAAGGGTGACAAAATAATTTAGATATCATTTTGAACCAATTTTAGTCAAGTTTTTAGAGGTTGTGATAGATTTAGGTTCAATTTTAATTTCAAATTAAAGTTGATTAATGTTGATACATGGACTTTTGGCCAGGTAAAAAGATTCGTTTAAGTATGTCTCTTCGAATTGAAAACTGTGTTAACTATGCGACTCAGTCGTTCTTTTATGAAACAAAAGTTGTGTCGTTGTAGTATTAAAAAGTGCAAGACTTAAAACTAAATGACGTGTAAAATAAATCTAAAACTATTTTAAAATAAATGGCGAGAAATTAAAACTTTGAAAAGTAAATAACGAGAAAATAAATGACGAGAATTTAAAAGTGTGACGAGAATTAAAATTAGACAAAGTATAAAAACATAAAAAAAATTAAACAAGACCAAATAGTAAAATAAATCCAATCGGAATGTATTCCGATCAATACAATCGGAATGAACTCAATCCCCCTGATCGGAATATATACACCAACCTGATCGGAATGCTAGAGTGACTTCCAATCGGAATGCTGTCACTACACCTGATCGGAATATCCAACTTACCTTTGATCAGAATAGGGAATAACACCTGGTCGGAATGCTGATCGGAACCCCTATGATCAGAATATAGTCACTACACCCTGATCGGAATACCAAAAACACCCCCAATCGGAATGTTTAAACCCTTTTCCGACCAAGCCAAGAAGTGCTGGTCGGAATATGAAACCCTTTTCCGATTTGTCAGATCAGAATACGGAGGAAAGAGCACAAATTAAGCTAGAAAAATAAGCTATAAATCTAATAAGCACAAGACGAAAATCCTAAGGCAAACCGTATAAAAATAAGCTACTAAACTGAAATTTAAAGACTTTTAAAACACGAAATGAATAAGCTTTACGAAAAACAACTTTTATATAAAAATAACTTTTATAAAAACTTTAAAAACTTACAGATTAAAACAAATAAGCTATAAAAATCAATGATCTAAAACAATCAAAAGCATAAAAATACAATCTTTAATCAAATAAGCAACACAATAACATGTAAACATAAAGATTAAGCAAGAAAGAAAGGTAGAATGAGAAATTTAACAAGAAAAGTAAAGGTGCAATAAAGATAAAATTAACTTACTTGAAAATTAAAGTGCAAGACAAGGTAAATAAATGTGCAATAAAGTAAATGTGCAAGTAATTAAAAGGTGGAAGACTAATTGTCACCTTAGCAAACAAGTGTAAAAGTAAAATGCTAATGACTATATATAGGTGAGGATTAGGAAGCTTCCTCCCCTCCTTCATTTTCTCTTAATTGCATCATTAGGTCCTTCCTTCTTAATCTCTTTGTTAATTGCACCATTAGTCCTTAAGCCTTTGAATCTTCTTTAATCTTGGACTTTAATGACTTATGGATCGGGATTTCTTTAAACTCGTCTTTTAATTCTTCAATAAATAAGACTCGAGTTCTTCGGCTTTTGGTAAACTTCCGTCTTTCGACTTTTTCTTCGATAAATCTTCAGAATTGGTCTTGGACTTCCGTTCTTTTTGCACTCTTGACTTCTTGGCTTCGTCTTTCATCTTTTTCTTCAATAAAAGCCCGTAAATACCGTGTTTTCTCCATTTTTCACAATTTCGTCCTAAATCACAACAAAAACACAAACCACGCATAATTCCGACATAAAAGACATAAAATACACGTTTTGGCTTGGTTATTATTGTAATTAAGTGGTAAAAAGGATGGGTGTTTACACACCTATCAAATCCCCTACACTTGACCATTGCAATGTCCTCATGCAATGCATTAGTTACAAAGCACGTTTTCATTTTTCATCATAATCAATCCACGTTGGCCTTTATTAAAGAGATAGAAAATTATAAACATTAAAAGTAAAGAAATAAAAAACATACCTTGGGTTTTGGAAATGTCATGAATAATCATCATCCTCAAGTTTTCACTTTCTCCAAACCAAGCTTAAAAACGAGATCATTGTTATTATAAGTTAGTAAACTAACACGAACTCATGTGGGCCAATTATTCACTTAGACTCCCTTATTCCTAGGTGTATCTCTTATATTTTATTGTTGTCTTGAATGATCACGAGGATGCATTGTTGACTTATTTCTATAGTTATTTAGTTCGAAAATAAAGTGGACGATTTAATCAATAGTTAGCTAAAGGACAAAATCTTTTAAAACTGCTTCTCGGGACCTCATAAAGTTCATATCTTGGCATAACTCGCTTCGCGATTTGATACCTTTCTCGGACCGATATTTGGCAGCGACTTCATACTTCAAACCTTGAGAGACGTTCATGAAATTATGGTCTTCTCTTCATATAGGAATTTCTTCACTTGAAGTTTTGAGAGATTCATACTTGGACCACGACTTCTTCATTTTTCTCCAATCTTTATTTTGGACTTTGATATACAACGATCCGCCTCCTTTTATGACTTGGATCTATTTATCCTCATACCTTGTTAGGGTCTTTTCGGATGCACTTCTCCATGACTTTTGGGGAGTATTTGCTTTTCGTCGTGTGTCTCGATCCTTCATATTGATTTTTGATAAATGATTCTTCACATCACTTTTGGATCTTTAGCAACAAAATGTAGCCCTCATGCCTTGTTAGGGCCTTTTCGGACTCGCCAATCTTCGCATCCCGCTTCAATAAGTTATGCCTTGGCTATGAACTCTAATCCATACCGAGCAACTTTTAAACGATCTTGGGCTAGAAGCTAAGTAACTTTTCAAATCGTACAACCTTATTTATTGCAGATAAATTTATTAGCAAGCGATGGGAGAATAGGCTCATAATTAACTCACATAAATTCACGAAAGAATACCGAACTTATAATTGGCTCTATCATCTCTCGTTCTCCACAGTTTAAAATCTCAAGTAATGAGACTCGTGGATGCTTAGCCTATTAAATCAAAGTTTTGGGTTTTCGAGTCGCCTATAGGATCTTGCAACTCTTAGACTTTTTCAAGTTTAGAAATCGCATTTTAAAGTTACCTTGATAAACGACTCTCTAGGATCAATTATAGGAACTTGCGAAAAGTTCTTGTTCTTAACCCGTGAGAGTTAAGACTTTCGCGTTTTATAGCTCCCTATATAAAAGCCTAGCAAAACCTGACCTAAACACGTTAAGGATACTAGCTAGAGTAAACTAAGATAAGTAAACTCGGGTTGAGTCAAAAGATTCACAACGTTTTGAAAATTAAAACCACTTTATTAAGCATTTATTCTAATAAGGAAAGAAAATAACTATACAAAGGGAAAACTAATGGGCCAAAATAGATCAAAAATTTTGAAAAATGTCGAAAAATTGATTTTCCGGTTAAAATGAGGGCAAATACAAGGAAAAGAGCCACTTAACTTCGATAGAAGTCCCCCTACACTTAAGATAAACATCGTCCTCAATGTTTAAGCATGTGGGACTAAACTCCCTACACTTATGATAAAGAAAACGAAAAGATAGAAACATGGGTTGCCTCCCAAGAAGCGCTTGATTTTTGTTAACCGAGTCGTGAGCCTGACTCGACCTTGATCATCAGAGGAAGAAGCATGAAATATATCCACCGGGATCAAAGACATAGTTTTCGTCCATCAAATAGTAGAGGCTTAAGGTGAACAAGGCAAGCCAAAGAAGAGTAGGCAAGGTTCCCTTAAGCAGCGATGAAGCACGGTGGAAGCAAGGGTGAAGTGGTGCAAGCATGTCTTCAATAGTTCCAAAGATTTTTCCTTTTATTTCATTAGGTGGATACTGAGATGGCTGCAGAACATCGATACCGGGGTCGAACACCTTTTCCTTTAGGGGAAAATAGCACTTAGGTTCGGCAGAGTGTGAAGAAGATCCGCGAAGAAGCACAACCTCGTCCTCAGAAGGGGGACAAAGAGGTGTTAAATCATATGTGCTGCGGATATTGGTGTCGATCGGTTTCTTCTCCTTTGAAAGAATGTTCTTCAAATCCAAAGTAGGATCAAGACGATAATCTTCAAAGTCATAAGGAGGAGCATCACTCTCATGAGGGAAGTAAGTGTTGAGAAATTCAGAGAAGTCTTCCTCAAATGAGTAATCGTCCAAAGTAGGAGCGAGTGATGGCGGAGGATCTTCATCATTTGAAGAATCGCTCGAAAGAGTATCAGCCTCATCAAAATCATCATACGTGGGCAGGTCGAGATACTCAGAATTAAGGTCATCATAATCACCCGAATCTGAGCTAGAATTATCATCATATGCATCAAAGACCGGTGGAGAATCATAAATGGGAGAAGGTTCCAAATTGGAGCGAGAATCATCCACATCATCATGAAAAAGTGGATTATCAATGGAAGAATTGAATAGAGGATTGTTGTAGATGGTAAAATCATCGAGCACATTAATCATATTCACTGATTCTCTTCCTCCAAAGGTTGTACTTGTAAGCTTTCCCATTTTAAACACTTGTGCATCATCCCTGACTCTTAAGATTAACTCACCTTCGGCCACATCCACTAAAGCTCGTCCGGTTCTTAAGAATGGCCGACCAAGTATTAAAGGAATACGAGGGTCCATTTCATAATCAACAACCACAAAGTCGACCGGGAAAGTAAATGTGCCAACTTTAATAAACACGTCTTCGGCTATACCAACGGGGTAAGCGATAGTGCGATTAGCAAGTTCAAGAGTCATCTTTGTTGGAGTGAGGTCGGGTAATGATAGTGTTTTCCAAACACTCAAAGGCATAAGATTAATACTGGCCCCGAGATCAGCAAGGGCAGTAAATTCTTCAGTTTTGTTGAAAACACAAGGGAACACAAAACGACCGGGATCTCCAAGCTTTTCCGGAAGTTCTTTGAGAATAACTGCAGAGCAGTTTTCATTTAAGCGTGTGTTGGCGAGTTCAATCAGCTTCTCCTTCTTGTTAAGCAATTCCTTAAATGCTTTGACAAATTTCGGCATGTGGACAAGTGCTTCAAGAAAGCTAATGCTGAAGTTCACTTGAGAAATCATCTTCACATAGCGTGCCACTTCAGAGTCATCCTTGGTTAGCATTTTGGTCTTGCCTAAACGAGAGGGATAAGGGATATTGGGTTTGGGTGGTGAAGGTGTAGGTGTAGCAGGTAAAGGTTGAGATGTTGAAGGTTCCTTCCTAGGTACATCGTCATGACGAGGCGGAGACGGTAATGGTGCACTAATACTAGGTGTAGGAGGAGTAGGGATAAATGGTGGTGGAGGAGGTGTAGATGATGGGGTGGGATAGGTGGATCGACAATGGTAATTCCACTACGAGTAGTAATAGCACTCACATTTGCTCGCGGATTGGTGACGGTGTTTGAAGGTAGAGAACTGGAAGAAGAAGGTTGAGCGGCGGGCAAGAAACTAGCAAGCATATTCTTTAAATCATTCGTTTGATTGCTGAAGGAGGATTGAATATTATCTCGAAGCTCGGATCTTATCTCATTTCCTTGCTTTGTAATATCTCCTTTAAGATTGATAATTTGGCTCTGCAGATTCTTGATTTGCTCACCGTGGGTTCTCGGTATGGCTTCAACATCGGGGTTAATGGGTGGGGTTTGTTAGGCGGGTGGGTGATAAGGATTAGAAGCTCTTGGTGGGATTTGGTTGCTTCTATTGTAGTTGTTGGCGGGGTTTTTGTTTTGAGGAGAAAAACCGGGTGAAAGGTAGTTGTTTGATCGGTAACTCAGCAAATTTCTATCCCCTTGTGGTCGAGCTTGGTAATTTTCCGGTGAATAATTACCGTAAGCTGCATACATATTTTCCGGATTTCCTTGAGTAGAAGGACAATCGGTGTAAGAGTGAGGACCGCCGCATGTTTCACAAGGATTAGCAACCGCTTTAACTTGTTGTTGTTGTTGGTTTGAAGCGAGAAGCGTGATACTTTTGCTCATTTCAGTCAACATGCGGGTGAGTTCGGTCATATCAGGGTTTGCTGAGGTGGAAGAAACATTGACTCTCGGGTTGTTCCTTGAAGAAGCAGAGGAATCCTAGTTTTTGTGGTGAGTAGTCATGTTCTCAATTAGCTCTCTACACTCCTCGGGTATCCTTTTCATGAATGTGCCACCGGCGGCTGCATTAATCGTATCACGATCCCGAAAAGTCAATCCGTTGTAGAAAGTATCAATCAATGTGACAGGGAGCATGTTGTGGTTTGGACAACGATCAATCAAGACATTATATCTTTCCCAAGCATCAAAAAGAGATTCATCAGATTCTTGCATGAAACCGCTGATTTGATTGCGAAGGCTCGTGACCATGGATGGTGGAAAGTAGCGCGACAAAAAGCGTTGAGTCATGTCATCCCAAGTGTGAATAGAATTCTTCGGGAGACGATCAAACCATTTCTCGACGTGGTGTGATAAAGTATGTGGAAAGAGTTGTAGGCGTAGAACATCCATTGTGGCACCAGGCAACTTCATGCTTTGGGTGATTGTAATGAACTTGTCGAGGTGGTTGTTGGCATCATCATCAGGCATTCCGGCGAATGGATTAGTTTGCACTTGCTGAATCATGTGGTGCTTCAACGAAAAGTCCGGAGCCGTGATTTGCATCGGTGCAATCGGTCCTCCTCGTCCAAACATGGTAGGTTGACAAAGTTCCTCCATTGTCCGAAGATCTGGTTGTGGAAGAACATTGTTGTTATTGTTGAGGTGCGGTGGATTATTGTTGTTGACACCTGACATACTTAAATCTTCTTGAGTCTCGGGCTCTTGATAATTAGAAGATCTAGTACGCATACACCTGAAAATGCAAAAGAAAAAGAAACCAAACACAAAGACAATATATATACACAATAACAATAAAATCTTTTTGGATTTTTGAAAGATTTTTAATTTTTATGTGTTTTTTAACAATTTTTAATTTTTATGATTTTTGAATTTTTTTTATGCAAGAAAAATAACGCTCACAAGTGAACGGATCCCAAAAAGCAACGCGTCTTTCACAGAAAACCGTTAATCTTTACGAAAAGAGCCGGCAACGGCGCCATTTGATACATGCACTTTTGGCCAGGTAAAAAGATTCGTTTAAGTATGTCTCTTCGAATTGAAAACTGTGTTAACTATGCGACTCAGTCGTTCTTTGGTGAAACAAAAGTTGTGTCGTTGTAGTATTAAAAAGTGCAAGACTTAAAACCAAATGACGTGTAAAATAAATCTAAAACTATTTTAAAATAAATGGCGAGAAATTAAAACTTTGAAAAGTAAATAACGAGAAAATAAATGACGAGAATTTAAAAGCGTGACGAGAATTAAAATTAGACAAAGTATAAAAACATAAACTAAAAAATTAAACAAGACCAAATAGTAAAATAAATCCAATCGGAATGTATTCCGATCAATACAATCGGAATGAACTCAATCCCCCTGATCGGAATATATACACCTACCTGATCGGAATGCTAGAGTGACTCCCAATCGGAATGCTGTCACTACACCTGATCGGAATATCCAACTTACCTTTGATCGGAATAGTGGGAATAACACCTGGTCGGAATGCTGATCGGAACCCCTATTATCGGAATATAGTCACTACACCCTGATCGGAATAACAAAAACACCCCCAATCGGAATGTTTAAACCCTTTTCCGACCAAGCCAAGAAGTGCTGGTCGGAATATGAAACCCTTTTCCGATTTGTCAGATCGGAATACGGAGGAAAGAGCACAAATTAAGCTAGAAAAATAAGCTATAAATCTAATAAGCACAAGACGAAAATCCTAAGGCAAACCGTAAAAAAATAAGCTACTAAACTGAAATTTAAAGACTTTTAAAACACAAAATGAATAAGCTTTACGAAAAACAACTTTTATATAAAAATAACTTTTATAAAAACTTTAAAAACTTAAAGATTAAAACAAATAAGCTATAAAAATCAATGATCTAAAACAATCAAAAGCGTAAAAATACAATCTTTAATCAAATAAGCAACACAATAAGCATGTAAACATAAAGATCAAGCAAGAAAGAAGGTAGAATGAGAGATTTAACAAGAAAAGTAAAGGTGCAATAAAGATAAAATTAACTTACTTGAAAATTAAAGTGCAAGACAAGGTAAATAAATGTGCAATAAAGTAAATGTGCAATAAAGTAAATGTGCAAGTAATTAAAAGGTGGAAGACTAATTGTCACCTTAGCCAACAAGTGTAAAAATGAAATGCTAATGACTATATATAGGGGAGGATTAGGAAGCTTCCTCCCCTCCTTCATTTTCTCTTAATTGCATCATTAGGCCCTTCCTTCTTAATCTCTTTGTTAATTGCACCATTAGTCCTTAAGCCTTTGAATCTTCTTTAATCTTGGACTTTAATGACTTATGGCTCGGGATTTTTTTAAACTCGTCTTTTAATTCTTCAACAAATAAGACTCGAGTCCTTCGGCTTTTGGTAAACTTCTGTCTTTCGACTTTTTCTTCGATAAATCTTCAGAATTCGTCTTGGACTTCCGTTCTTTTTGCACTCTTGACTTCTTGGCTTCGTCTTTCATCTTTTTCTTCAATAAAAGACCGTAAATGCCGTGTTTTCTCCATTTTTCACAATTTTGTCCTAAATCACAACAAAAACACAAACCACGCATAATTCCGACATAAAAGACATAAAATACACGTTTTGGCTTGGTTATTATTGTAATTAAGTGGTAAAAAGGATGGGTGTTTACACACCTATCAAATGTGCACATAAGGATGGAAACACATAAAGCTAAATCCATAGATCAACAACATGAAACATACATGGAGGAAATGACAACTAAAAAAATTAAGTCAACTAACTATAACAAAGCTAGCTTAACATTAGATCTAGATTAGTAGTCTTCTTTGGCTTGGTTTTGTTGAAAACCATTTATTTAGAAAACTTCATCATTCATCTCCTAGGAGGAGGCATGGAGAACAAGGTAAGCGAGAACTCTTGCAACCTCCTATGTAGTCCAAACATTTCCATCCTAAGGTTATGGATGATGTAGTGGTTGTAAAGACAACATGGACAATTAGGACCATGTGTTTGTTGAAACCCATAGTATGGATCACCCAAAAGGAGGGAAAGTGGAACACCCAAAATTGGAATGTTTGAGTTGGGTGGAGGTGGAGGAGGCAAGTTCTCCAAGGGTGATGTGGGTGAGAGTGGAGGCATGTTCCCTAAAGGGGAAATAGGTGAGTGTGGAGGTAAATTCTCCAAGGTTGGTGAAATGGGTGAGTTATGAGGGGTAAATGGTGAAGTCACCAAAGTGTCATCAAAGTCATTCACAAAAGGAATGCTTTGGATTGGTTGGGGTTGTGTGGTCACATCCAAGGGTGCACTTGGAGTGAAGGGTGAAGAGAGCTCATTCATTCTTGAGTTGAATGAAGAGGAGGTAGAACCAATGGAGTGGTTAGTACCATGGGTGGATGAGGTCTTGCATGGTGCAAGAGGTGGGGAAGGTGATGAAGAAATGAGGATATGAACCATATTATTCTTAGGTGTGTGGACAGGTGAGGAGTTAGGCTTGGCTACCTTAATCCTTATTTTGAGTGTTTTCCTTGGGGTGGAGGTATTGGAAGTGTTTGAGGTTTTGGTACACACCATGGTTGTTTAGGGTTAAGGGAGGTATGTTTGATGTGTGAAGAACATGGCAAACAAGGTGGGTTTAAATGGGTGAGGGGATGATCCAAACTAGTAATGGGTTAAAATCATTTTAGGTGAATAATGAATTTAGGTAAGCTATTTTAGGAAATGTGCAGTTTATTACTGAAAATCATGCAAGGTTTACACAGATTTAAGAAAATAGTGTAAAGCAAAAGATGCTGTCGTGCACAGTGGCCGGCGGTTCCTTATCTAGGACCCGTGGTTCCTTATTGATAAGGAACCGCTGGTCGATATTGAACCGCGACCAGAGGTTTCAAAAAATCTTTCATCCTAGTTTTTGTAAAACCCAGATTTTTCCCAAAAGATTCACAAGCCAAAGTTGACTACAGATCTAATCTAAGTAAGATAACTATCACAAAGATGCACAAGGCTATGTAAATCACAAACATGATGGCATAAGCAACATTTAGGATCAAAATAAATAATAATCCAAACATGTAACATAAGTCAATACACAACCAAATGAAGAAAAGAAAACAAGAATCCGTCCTTGATGAGAGTGGCATATAATCATGAGCATAACTTCTAATTTCTTGATTCACTTCTGAGACGTTCTCGAAGAAGATGATTGAGATAAAATTGATAATCGGAATCAATTTCATGGGAGGAAGAAATTGAGATAGAAGAAGTCATGAAGTTGATGAAATTGGAAGGAGGGTTGCTAAAAGACTCTTCTTGAGAAGTATTTTCGACTTGACTCGAGTTTACATTGATCTCGGGTGAAATGTTCTTTTGAATGGGAGACATGACACGATCAACGGAGCAATAAGGTGAAGATAGAAGAGACGGAAAGTCAATAAGGACTCTTCTAAGAAGACGAGAAAGAAGCATTCCATAGGGAACACTTGACTTAGACTCAAGAAGAACAAATCTAATTCTTCTAGCCATGAAAAATGCGAGATTGTAAGGAGTTGTGGTGGCAACACAATACAACATATGTGCAAGGAAAGCGGGTACTAAATCCCGATTCCCATCAAGACACATTTCATTTTCCCTAATGATTTCGGCCCAAGGAGTCATGAAATCATTAATATCAATAGATAGTAATTCCCAAGGAGAGAGAGTTCGAACAACTCCGTGAAATTTACCATGAATAGGATGCTCACGAGGTTTAGAAATGGCATGAATGATGTTCGAAGGAGTTGGAAGCACGATCACATAATGAGCATCAATAGGGGCCGATTCTAAAGAGTCTAAACTCCAAGCATCAGTGAATCGACATTGACCATTAGATGGCACTCCAAGAATATCACCGAATTCTTCAAGAGTGTAAGTAATGATTTTCCCCATGATGGAAAATCGTATAGATATTCCATTATTGATGCCTATCAAAGTGAATGAGCTAAAGAACTCCATAAGGAACGAAGGAAATATTGGCTCGTCAATATCAAGAAGACAATTAAAGCCAATAGACACAAACATGAAGCGAATAAACTCATTTACACAATTAGAAGGAACGATGCGTCCTTCATGGAAACAACGATGTTTAAGAGACTTAGACGAGTTTTTATGAGAATGAATCAAATGAGGGTAAGGAGAAGAGGACATGTATGCTCGTGTTCGTTCATGATCTTTTTGATATCTTGAGGACATGATAAGTACCTAAATAAGAAAATATCTTTTCAATCACTTATAAATAAATTGAAAAATAAAAATGTGTTATATCAATTTCTTGATAAACATAGGATTGAATCCATATCATTTTCATGTTCACAATGTGTCTATTCCATCATTAATCAAGAACACATGATCTATGTTAGATCAACAATGGATTAGAACATTGGTTTTTCAAAACAAGGTTTTTAGGTAAGCATTAACAATGTCAGTACCTACTTGTTCATGGGTTCATCTCAAATCCATCTTTTAATCAAAAATAATTAATCAAAATTCGGATTTGTTCTACAAGTGGGTTTTAGTGAAATCTTAATGAATATCAACCTAAGGAATCATAGTAAAATAACCATGTCAACCCACATTCCTATTAAGGTTTTAATTCAATTTCAATTTTAAAAATCCCCAATTATGAAAGGATGAACCCTAGAACAAAATAGATGAAATTGAAAGAAAATACTTACAATTAATTGATGTTAGATGAAGGATGAGTGAAACCCACAACTTGGAATCAATTAATTTGAATGATTGAAGGTTTTGGAAGCTTCAACAATGGTGGAAAACAAGAAACCCGTCGGCTGTGTGTTTTTGGGAGAGAGAGGGTTTGGTTTGAAAAAGAATAAAATACTCAAACTGGCGCTCTGACAAAAGTTTATGCCCGCGGTTCCTTATCGATAAGGTACCGCGGGTTTGAGCCGCCTAGATAAGGAACCGCCTACAGAGGCAGGTTTTTATCTATGAAGACCAAGTTTTTCTAAAGTACTTAAAATTAAATCATGAGCCTTTTAGAATATCATTGGATCATCATAACACTAAGCAATATGCCTTAACGAAGGATTACGAGTTAAATCAAGATCGAAAAGAACCGAAACGGACAAACGACTACTCGTAGCAAAATGGTAAAGTGGAGAGAAGTCAAGGGAAGTGAATCAAGACTAGGACCAATGCTCAAGGGATTAATGACAATCTTCAAATAGTGGTAACGAAGAGCTTGTGTCATATATAGTGGTTTAAGACGTGCCTTTCCGGCGAGACGTTAAACGGCTTTGGTAATGAATAAGCACAAAGCAATTATTCAAGTATAGACTAAGATCACTTTCAATAATAGTCTTAGTCTAAACCAAAATATGAGCAAGGTATTAATTCACTTTCTCTCCCACAAAGGGCCTACTAACCGTATGGGTGCAAACCATGGAAATCATGCTTGATACTTTAAGCTTCTACTAACTCACTCTACATCACCATATTGAGTCAAGTATCCAAGCAATGAAGGTTTGAGAGGATAAAGGAAAAGAAACACAAACCACAAATAAATGTCAAGGCAAGGATGCTGAGAACAAGCACATAGTCAAGTAATGATCAAAAGAATGATCAAAGGGCGTGTGGAAGAACGAAAGCGTACCTTGGACACAAAGAGCAATCCATGAAGGAATAAGTGCTATGCCCAATCAATGACTATGATGAGTACTAAGTCTTCAAGGACTAGTATCATTCCCAATCATCTTGGTATCATCATTCAAAGATGTTAAAGATCAATGAAGATGAGTCTTCTACAAGTTCAAATAACTCAATCCACAACCAATTAAGTGATTGATCTTCATGAGTACCTACACAAAGCAAGATGCAAACTAGTAGATACATTTCAAGAGTATATCTAAAATGCATAAAGGCTACTAATCTTAAGTGGGATGCAATATTATCAATTAAAAGACCCATTTTCAAAGAAAACATAGTTTTGACCAAAGAGAAACTTTAGTATAACTTGACCTTCTAATTTGAGGAGACAATGGATCGATCCAAGTTTCAAAGTACAATATACTTTAAAGATCTTGAGTGACCATCGCTCTGATACCAATTGTAGAAACTAGAAGGGGGGGGGGGGGTTGAATAGTTTCTCTTCGATTTGTGACCAAATTAAAATTACTTTCAATTTGGTTTGTATCAAAACTATCTTTTACTTGAGGCTAAGTTGCATAATGATTAGGTTCAATTCAAATGAACTAGAAAAAATAATAGGTAAGAGTAATGATAATGAAATAAGTAAAGAGTAAGGAAGGAGACAACCTAGTGGGAAGACACCAAGATTTATAGTGGTTCGACAACGAGGCTCTATCCTCGTTTCTACTCCACTCCTCGAGTACACGTACTCGAGATTTCCACTATATCCACAAGCTCCCTTCTCGGCGGAGAAAACCTTACATCGTTGCTTACATTATTTTCCGACACTAAGCTAAATGTCGAGACCTAATCTTTAGCTAGGACCAATCTACACAACGTTGCCTACTTCACAATTTAACGACACAAGGCTAGATGTCTGGTTCTAATCTTAAGGTAGAACCAATCTTCACGACGTTGCCTACTTCACCATTTTACGACACAAGGCTAGATGTCGAGTTCTAATCGAAAGCTAGAACCAATCTTCACTACTCTTCACTTTGAAGCTAAGTGAGAACTTCACACAACACAACTACTAGTCACTTTATAGTTTAGTGAGAACTCACAAGACACAACCACATCACTTTATAGTTTAGTGAGAACTCCTAATCAAATCTATTACAACTCAACTAGACTTATCCAAGTACACACATGTATCTTGGATTTACACAACACAAATCCAAGCAAACACATATGCAATGGATGTACACAACAAATCCAAGTATCCACAAATAACTTGGATGAACACAACTAGTCCAAGTATTCATAAATACATTGGATTGACCTAAAACAAAAAGGGTATCATGATGAATATGACTAGCTCATAGATTCATCTTTATCACAACACTAGTGAGTGAGTGATCTTCTTATTGGACAAGGTAAAGGAGGGGATCAAGAGGATAATCATATGTAAACATCCTTAACAATTTAAGTGATCATTTACTAATGATTATGCTATAGAAAATAGAAAGAGGGCTGAGAAAAACGTCCAAGAGGCTTACTGGAAAATGAGATTTAACCCACTATTTAAAGGAGACAAAGTATAACGGATCTATAACGGCTAGCTGTGCGCGGTACCTTATCTCACCCCACGGTTCCATATCGCTAAGGAACCGCGTAGGTACTTAAGGTACCGCCACTAGACTACGCTCCGTTTTTTGTCTTTTAGTGGGGTGGGAATATCTGAGGTATTTGAAACCTTCAAAGGATATTCTAACAACATTTGGAATATGCTATTTTCAAATTTTCATTTTCCATTTTAATAAAACATTTTCTAAAAAAGAAAGTTTATTAAAAAGTCTTTTGTCATATTAACAAAAGTGAGTTTTAAGGATAATCATTTTGATGATCACTAATTATGATTAAGAAAGATTAGTGATATGATTATTACCTTGATGATAGTGTTAGTTTAATAATTCGTTTTTATGTTTTATACTAGATGTGTTGTATAGTTTGTTGTGATCAAAACTAAGAAAGATTAGTTAACACTAATAATGTTTTTAGGCATCACTTGCGTTAACACTACTGAAAAGCACCTCAAGGAGCTTAAACGGATCTTTCGGTACCTCAAGAATACCATTCATTTGGGACTCTGGTATCCGAAGGAAACCGATTTCTTTCTTACGGCCTATTCAGATTCTGATCACGCATGTTGTCTTGATACTCGAAAATGTACTTCTGGTGTTGCACAATTTCTAGGACAAGATAAGCTCGTGGGATGGTCTTCAAAGAGGCAGGATTGCACGTCACTTTCATCAGCCGAAACGAAGTATGTGTCTCTATCTGCTTGTTGTGCTCAAGCTATTTAGATGAGAACATAACTAACGGATTATGGCTTCCACTTTGATAAAGTACCTATGTACTGTGACTCAAAGTCGGCCATAGCCATCTCCTGCAATCCGGTACAACATTCCTACACGAAGCACATTGATGTCAGATATTACTTCATAAAGGAACAAGTTGAACGTGGTATTGTTGAACTATACTTTGTTGGAACGGATTACCAATTAGCCGACTTGTTTACGAAAGCTCTGTTGAAAGATAGGTTTGAGTACCTCGTTAGGAAAAATGGTATGAGATGTTTGACTCCAGCAGAACTAGAGATTCTAGCAAAGGTGCTTGCTTGATTCATTTATCAAACATCTACTTGTAAATATCATTGAAAAAGCAAAATACAAAAATATAAAACATATAAAAACAAAACACAAAATTAAAAATATTTGAAAATCCAAAAATATTCTTCTCGACATGTCTTTCAATATCGATAACATGAACGTACCTAGACATGTCGCTCAATAACGACACAGTTGTGTACATAAAGCTCGAATGAAAGTTGTAAATATTTTTCAAAACATGTCATTTCTATTAAATAAAGAAAAATGTCTATTTTGGACAATATTTCCAAACAACGGGTAGAGAAATCTATCTCGGGTTGAGCTTGTCACAAAACATTCAAAGTTTTGAGCTCAACACAATGACTTGTAATCACTTTCAGATTGCAAGCCGTATCTATATTCACGGGGGAGTGTACGATTTAGTACCCTTACCCTCAGCAAAAGAAGAGAAATCTTCTTACAATTGAGTAGATTCGTCAAGACATTCAAAGTCTATGAACTCAAGTTTATGCTTTAGAAAAACCATATCACCAAAAAGAAATGGAATTTTTCAAAAAGCGTTGAACACAATTTTTTCAAGAATTTTTCAATGATTATTCAAAATCTTTCAAAGATTGTGTGTTCAACTACTCCTATCCTCAAAAAGCGAAATATGGATCACATCCTCTTAATGGCAATTCAATTGGATAAATTTTTGAGGGGGAGCGTTCCAAATAATTCTTACTTGTCAGACACATTTTTCTCCCGGAAGATTTTCAAGACTATTTTTCACAATATATTTTAATCAAATTTGGTATCTCTAATATCAAACGATTTTATATATTAGAGATAGGGAGAGAAAATGTGATTAAAATGTGATCTAAAAACTCACACACTTTAACTCTTACCCACACGTGCAAAACACTTTCGATTATCGATGCACATGTGAATGGCGAGCTTTTCTGAAACGACAAAACTATCAAGGTGTTAAATGTTTTTCAAACACTTTGATATACTTTCAAGTGGTTTGATGGTTACGATCTCATACCCACAACATCCTTAATTCACAACATTATTGGTGTCAAAAGGGTGGTAAGGCATAAGTCCTATGATCCAACCAGAACCGAAGGGATCTTCCCAGGGATAATCCAATAGGTTATTAGAAGTCCTTAGGAAGGATGTAGTAGAACGTGAACGTAGCTGAATGCAGACTAAGTACTGAAGCTAGCACTGGAATAATCACAATAAGGTGCTAGTAATGATGTCTTGGTAAGCATTGAAGGGGTTGAAGAATGAAAAAGAAATGTAAGAATAAAGGGTGTAAAGAAATTAGCCCTCCATACAACTTAGGCAGAAACCAGGTCAACACATCAGGAAGACAACACATCATTGACCCAGTGATGTAATGCACAATCCTTCCCCAGCTGACCCAGGCTTCTCTCAAAAGAAGCTTTTTTTATTTTCACGGAGATCAACACGGCTTCTATTGACTTTCTCACTCTGAGATAGTTGATATTGAATAGGTGGCATCTGCTCCAGCCTCCGACCACTAAAAGTGCACAAATTGAGTCTAGAGCCTAGAGATCAATCAAATCTCGTTAAGACACACGGAATGACGAAGAAGAGAGTCCTACGCTATATCCTTGCGATATTGCTAGAACACTCAGAGTGATACTACTTAGTATTCACAATGATGAGTGGCAATCCTTCCAGTGTTACCATCAAACAGCAATGCGGTAGGTCATGTGCAAGATTCTTTGTGAATTGAACTTGCATAAACTGAAAAGCAATAGTGGTTTGATTCTTAATTGATTTAAACTCGTTTCAGGTTTCTACGCAATATCTTTAAGGTCTTGCCAGAACATTCAGAGTGATATTCATTAATATTGGAAATCCTTCTAGCGTTAACCTCAAACAACGTTATGGTAGGTGACTTGCGAGATTCTTATGATTCAAGCTTGTGTCAACTGGAAAGCAACAATGGTAAGATTCTTTAAGAATCAAACTTCTTCTAGGAACTTGAATTGACGACTTTAATCAAACGGATATTTATCCAATCGATTCACTCTTTATGTTCGCAGTCTTGCTTTGAGACGGTCGAGTAAAGAGAATGGCCAGTATACCCGCGAAACCCTGTCAAAGAGGTTCTTAATTGAATCTACCTAATCACAGATACGGTATTTAATATCTTATAACGGTCTTCACCGACCGGAGGTAAAACGCTACCGATTTAGGACGAATGTCAAAGCCATTCAGTCCGTGTCTATGTTTTGTCTCGAGAAGGTGGCGTTATGGTGTACTCAACAAAGACAAAGATTAAAGACACAAGATCGCAAGATGGCAAAGATAAGTCTAGGATGGTGACCAGCAATAATGAAGCAGTCATTTTAAAGATCGTAATATTAAAGATTAATTATCTCCATAAATACTCGCATGTCGTAGAGGAATGACCTCTCAGTGAGTGAGATGTTAGTCTTAATATATTGTGTCATCAAGAATGATTCGGTCACAAATTTGAAGATCTCAAGATTAAAGACAAATTCAAAAGACAACGACAAAGGCTCAAAGATCACAACATGAAGGAACAAGACTACTATTACACGTTCCCTGCTCAATTATGGCGAGATTAGTAATCTCTATAAGTCTCCAAATGTCGTAGAGGAATGACCTCTCATTGGGGGAGATTGTTAGCCTCAAAATATTGAGTCAAACAAGAATGTTCGGTTATAGGTTTATTATGTATTAATTCTTAGAACGTTGTAATAAGTAGTTGGATAGTCGGGATTCATAGGCTTGAACCTATGCTATTTATGGCCCAAAGACAAGCCCGACCCATTATCACATAGCCCATAAGCCACATGTAGGCTTGGCTATATATACTAACCTCCTAGCATGTTAGGAGGGTGTTGGTCATTGTAATATCTTTCTCTCTCAATCTAATATTCACCAAGTTTCAACCACTTTCTCTCTCTTGATTTCATCTATTTTCTTAGTTTTTCTCACTTTTATTCGTGTATAATTATGACAAATCATGGTACAACAAATAACTTTGTTCTCAGGTAGATAATAAAAGTAATAACCCATAGTTTCCTTAGGGTTTCCTACAAAGATACATTTCACAGATCGTTGTTGGAGTTTATCACCCGAGTCACGTTTCACATACGCCTCGCAACCCCAGACCTTTAAATAAGACAAGTATGGCTTTTTTACATGCCATAATTCATATGGTATCTTATTTACCTTCTTCGTGGGAACCATATGTTAATGCAAGTAATGCCTAAAAACATTATTAGTGTTAACTAATCTTTCTTAGTTTTGATCACAACAAACTATACAACACATTTAGTGTAAACACAAAAAGAATTATTTAACTAACACTATCATCAAGGTAATAATCATATCACTAACCTTTCTTAATCATACTTAGTGATCATCAAAATGGTTATCCTTAAAACTCACTTTTGTTAATATGACAAAAGACTTTTTAATAAACTTTCTTTTTTAGAAAATGTTTTATTAAAATGGAAAATGAAAATTTGAAAATAGCATATTCCATATGCTATTAGAATATCCTTTGAAGGCTTCAAATACCTCAGATATTCCCAGCCCACTAAAAGACAAAAAACGGAGCGTACTCTAGTGGCGGTACCTTAAGTAGCTACGCGGTTCCTTAGCGATATGGAACCGCCGGGCTAGATAAGGTACCGCGCCCAGATAGCCATTATATATCCGTTATACTTTGTCTCCTTTAAATAGTGGGTCAAATCCCATTTTCCAATAAGCCTCTTGGACATTTTTCTGAGCCCCCTTTCTAATTTCTATAGCATAATCATTAGTAAATGATCACTTAAAGTGTTAAGGATGTTTACATATGATTATCCTCTTGATCCCCTCCTTTACCTTGTCCAATGAGAAGATCACTCACTCACTAGTGTTGTGATAAAGATGAATCTATGAGCTAGTCATATTGATAGTCGTAAATTCACACTCGTTTAGGAAACCGAGGTAAAAGCGGTAAGTATTAAGCGTACGTTTAGGAAAACGTAAACACTTATGACCCAAAGTGGGGATCGTTCTCGAGGAGGCACGTGCGTTGTGTTAAGAATTGATTAACGTTTGTGATTATATTGAGAAAAGAAGAAAAATAGAAATGAGATTTAGAAAGACGGTTACGAAGACGGATTAAACTAAGACGAAAAAGGCGATCACGTAAAACCGTAAATAGTGCAAAAATTAAAATTTTAACCTAAAAATTCCTAAAAATTACTTAAAATCCTCAATAATATTCTAATGGTTTATAAAAAATCCAAACTTGCTAAAACCTTTTAATTAATTAGATAATGACTTTTTAATGCTAATTAAAGCCCTAAAAATCACAATTAATTATTAAAAAGCCCTAAACAAGATTTTAGAGTTTGTAAACCTCAAAAATAACCTAAATAAGCTAAAAGTATTTTTTAAAATTTTAAAACCTAATAAAACTATTTTTAAACACTTAAAAACTATTAAAATCAATTAAAACTTAAATTAATCCTAGAAAATAATTGAAAAGCCCTAAAAATATTTGGAAAGTTACAAAATTCCTAATTAAGTGTCTACAATCTAGGAAAAATGAAAAAAGTAGAAAAAATTAACTTTTAATTTTTAATAATAAAATAATAATAAAATATTCAAAAAAATTCAAAGTTTATTAAAAAATTCTAAAAAATTACCAAAAATCTAAAATAATGTAACTAAGACAGAAATGCAATTAAAAGTTTCTAAAACCTATTTAATAATTTTATATTAAATTTTAAAGTTGGATAAAAACCCTAAAATCCTATAAAATCAAAAATAAGACTTTTTGAAAACTTAAATGGTTGTAAACCTCAAGTTACTTAAATAAAACCTAAAAACATTTTTTATAAAATTTTAAAACTACTTTTGCTATTTTTAAACTAATTAACTAATTACGGGTAAAGAAAAATTAATAAAAAATAAATAAAGAAAGAGAAAAATCAAAACTTAGGCTAGAAAAATCCCTAACTAAGTTACAAACCTAAGAAAAATGAAATCTGGCCAAAAACATTAGCCAATAAGCTTGTGAGAGCTTATTTGGCTACGGCTTATATTTAAAAAGCCCAAACAAAAACTTGTTAAAAGGATATTGGTTTGAGAACTTAGCAGTAAAAGACCCAAGGGCACGCTGGTAAGACGTATGTGTTGTGAGAGGAGTGGCGCAGGTTCGAGTCCTGGCCACGTCCTTTTTGCCTTTTATATATATTTTTTTTAAACTTTGAAAACACAAACACAGTAACTTAAACTTACTTAACAACACACCCTTAATCAAAAACAACCTAGAATCAAACCTAATAGATCAAATCAAGTGCCCAGATTGCATTGTGTTTCTGATGAACTCCCAAGTAAAACAGACGTATCTTCACAAGTGAAGATAAGAACAAGAGGCATTGTTCAATGAGATTTGATGATGTTTTTGATGGACAAATGGGCACCCCCACACCAATTGGGTTGTGGGAAGTCAGTAACAACACAAAAAACAAACAAGTCTTCACTCAAATTGCACACAAATCACCAAAAGAAGTTACTGATAAACTAGATGTTTCTGATGAATAGTAAGCCAAATTTACTTGCACAAATTTGAATTTTAGAAGCTCATAACTTGCACATAAGCTCACCAAATAGCATATAACTGATTCACAATCCTTAAATGACCTATTTTCTATCAACTTGCAAGATTATATGAACAAATTCACACAAAAATAGTCCCTAAGAGGACTTTCTAATTTATGTGCTATCTTCCACTTTTTAGCATGCAAATTTGATTAAAACTCCAACAAACTGAAAACCTATGACCAATATCACCTAAATACAACCTAGTGAGAGTGTCTAACTAGTTTTAAGCCAAGATTCTATCACCTAACAACTTTTAATCCACTAAACCAAACACTCCTTTAAATTCAGAATTTGAACTTTTTCAAACCAAATCTTAACAAAACTCAAGCAAACTGATTTAAACCTAATCTATCATGCATATAAACATCTAACATGCATAAGCAAACAATAAACTAAACACTTAAACAATTTTCAATCAAATTCATGCAATTTCATAAAATCTCATAAATCATAAAATTTGAAAACTGAAAACAAGGATTAAGTAAGCTACCTTGTGGGACCCACATCCAGGTCCCACAGTGACTGAAAAGTCACCTCCCACAAGCTCGGGCTTGTGCTGAATCTCTTTGGGCTTTTGGCTGCAAAAAGATGATGATAATAGTATCCTTTGTTCTTGTTTGATCCTTCACAAACACAACAAACAAGAAAAACACTTCAAGTTTAAAAGATGAACCAAAAGCTTTGTCAAAAGCTTTTGGACAGCTTCTAAACAGTAAGTATTAGTAAAATAGGGAAATAAGATTTTTTTGGTAAACCTTTGAAAAATCTGAAAAATGTAACCAACAAAGATACTTGACAAAAAGTTCCTCAAAAGCAAAACCAATATTATTAATCCACTTTCACTTCATTATAGTATTGATTTTACTCTTTTTGAAAACCTTTTTCAATAATCCTTAAAAATGATAATTTTCTGAAAATGATCTTAAAATACTTTTGACAACTCAAAAGACCTTAACAAATTTTGGAACACAGCTTAGCTTTCAAACACACACACAACTTTTAATAACTATAAAAAGGGATTAATTTGAACACAAATACCAAACTTTTATATTACTAAAAAGGAATTACAAATGAAGAAAGCTAAAACTGGAACAAGGAAAAATGAAAAATGCTAGTGCCTTTTATAGGCGTACATAGATGATTCTAGATACTTGAATAAAATATACAAATGCTTAAACCCTAATCTTCAAATTTCCAGTCTTGCCCTTAGACGAATCTTGGTCAAAATTGGCCTTCATGTGATCTCTGTCCATGGAGAGTGATGTGCAAGCTGTAAGGGTAATCTTGTGCGTTCATTCAACCTTTGGGACCAAGTAAAAGGATCAGGGATGTTCATCTTGTCGGTTTTAGGTTTTGAGGAGGAAAGTGACGTGCAGGGGAGGTCCCTACAGTCACATGGGTATGTTGTGAAAAGAATCTGGGTTGGGGGATTGGTTTAGTGTAGGGTTAATCATCATTCTGGAAACTATTAACAATTTCCCCTTTGTTTTAAGGTTTTTAGGATTAGGGTTTATGTGGGTGAATTAGGGGTGATTAGCAGGGTTTGATTTGTTTTGGGGTTTAAAAAGATGTTTCCCACGTTTAATCCTTCCTAAAACTGATTTTAAAAAATCAGTTATTACTTAACTTGAGTGGGAAATGACGTGTGGGTTTGGGGGATGGTGATTGGCTGCTTGACCAGTCAATGTGACGTGTCAGTTTCTGGTTGGGTGTATAGGTTTGTTTGTCTGGCAGAAAAGGCCCCCAAAGGTTTTTGTTTCCTTCACTTTGTAAAAACAGCAACCAAACTTCTTTTCCTTTGTTATAAGTTTGGGAAGTTTACACTTTTGGCACAACATGTTTTGCAATCTTTGTATAAGGACCATAAATGAAATAAATGCAATCTTCAAGGGCCAAACTTGTACAAACTTGATATTTTAGGGACCCATAAGTAATTTTGAGGATTTATAGGGGTATAAATGACAAGCCTTCAATAGTTGAGTGACCATTGTTGACAATCTTCAATTCTTCAAGGACCATTTTGGAAATTCCAGATTCGGGCCCGGTTCATTGTGCGGCTTCGTTTCCCGTGTTCGTATTTGATTCATTCTTGTGATCTTTTGGTCATTTCCTCAATATCCGTACCTAAAATACACAAGCAACAAACACGAGCATATATTTGGCAGTTTTAATGATATTTAATGCATTTTAAGCCCGATTTGGACGATGAGACTATGTATAAAAGCAGTCTCATCACTCCCCCATACTAAACCATTGCCGTGCCCTCACGCAATGCTAGAATAAAGTATCATAGCACCTCCAAAATTCATTTTTATTCACTTTATTGAAAGATAAACTAGCTACACTACTTCTATTACTACTACTTGTGTTATAGACATAATGTATGATTTTCATCGCAAAATGGGACGTTTAGGTTCATAGAATAAGAACACGTGAATGCTTCGTTAGAAATAATTTCATCGTCCTCGATTTTCACCCTAATTCCATGCTAAGCGTGTAACGAGATCATTGTCATTATAAGTTAGTAATGCTAACACTACTCATATGCCCTAATCACGTACTTATCCTCCCATTATTCCTAAGTTGTATCTCTTATATTTTATTTTGTCTTGAATGTTTCACGAGGATACATTGTTTGACTTATGCGATAATAGAGATTTAGGTCTAAAAATAGAGTCCTAACGGTGTAACTAAGACCATCAAATCAATAACCCCTCCTAATAGACAACGATGTTAAAAAATTAAGTTGACAAGAAGAATCGATAAACACGGTTTTATAACGGTTTTAAACATGAGACTTATTACCAAGACTTTTATACGCCCCCTAACGGAAGGGCCTTATTATCTTTGGTTTACCTCCATCTTTTATTCAACTTCGCCATGAAGCTTATATTATGACTTCGGTCTTGCCTTGCCTTTTATTATCCGCCTCATCGGTGGTTTTATTAGCCAAAGACGTATATCCTCACGCTAAAGCGAATTTTAGATCTTTAAAGCTTCGAAGATTAAGGCTTGATTCACTTTCAATTTTGCATAGATTTTTCGGCCTTGTGAGCTTCAAATTTTTGCTTAATTTAGGCGAGCACTTGAAATCTTATTATTGGGTGAAGCTTTTGATTATTCGGGTGCCAATACTTCAAAACCGTGACGCTGGCGATACCTTAATGTCTTCCCAATTTAATTACACGGAAGCTACTAGAAAAGACTCGAAACCCAACAATCCTAACTAAACCGCTAAGTCAATATTTATTAAGCAAAAAATATTTACATGCGAAGGGAGAATAAGCAAACAACGAGAACACATGAGTTTTTGAAAGAATACGAGTACTCTACGTTTAGCATAGTAACTTATAATTAACTCTATCATTTCTCGTCCTCATTTAAGAGACTTAGCCTAATGTGAAGTTAAGGAATCAAAGCTAAGTGCTCAACACGCACGGTCGAGTCAAAAATTACTCTTATTCTCGCCATCGGAAAACCTACATTCGTGTCTTCAAACACTTATAAAACATGAGAAAAGTTTTAAAATTTGGCCATTTTTAGCCTTATTTTGCAACAAAACGATAAACAAAACATAAACTTTGGAAAGCGTGAAGGTTTGGAAAGGCAAGTATCTATTCACCCCCCATACTAAAATTAAACATTGTCCTCAATGTTTCGAGTCTAGGGGTGCAAACACCCCCATACTAGAGACATAGTCGAATGCCTAATCTAGCATGGAAAGGGTGTAACCAATAAATTAATAGCCGTTTATGAAGTGTGCTAAAAACCTAAGGTTAGAACATAAAAGGATATATCATTTGGATATTGAGAAAGTCTTCAATGCAAACGATCGAGTGCTCCCATACAACGAACACGAGAGGCTCCAATCGTGAAGATCATGATCTAAAAACCACAATGCACAAACAAACACGGAACAAAGGTTGGAAGGGCACAAATCCCCTCACATTAAACTAATTAGAAAGCAATAATATGTACATGGATAAGCATGGGTCTCCCCCACGAGGCACCTTGTTTTGGATAACCGAGTCAAAAGTTTGACTCGAATCCCCATAAATGTGATCATTTAGGGATAGTCATGGTATGGTCAATTTTTGGTGGGGCTTACATGATAAACAAGGCCCAAAAAACAACCGGTATTAAGGACTAAGTCCTTTGATGGTGAAAAATACCGGGATCGAAATGGCGTTCTCGTTTTCATTGGAAAAACAAATCAACGCCACTTCATCATGTGCCAACAAAAACCCAAAGGGTTTTAAGAAAATAGATGAGAAGAAATAGAAGGGTGGGACAATGGGTAAGTCATGAAAACATTGAGCTACTCGAGGTAGACTTGCACCAATCAAATGAAAAGATTTTCCATTTATTGCATCGGTGGAAGACCGAGATTTCCCTTTATAAGCAATTCCAGGATCAAATATCTCGTCCTCGGTGGAGAAAGGGGAGGGAACATAAGGGATTTCCCCCATACTAAGTCCACACAAAGCATCGTCAAAAGGAGAAGACGAGATTGTAGTACTCAATACACGTGGTGATGACGGAGTTAGAGTTGTAGAAAAATCTTTTAAATTTAATTCAAAATCTTTTCCTTTTTCATCTTTTAAACTCTCCTTGTGAAAACCCGATTTAGTTATGTCAAAAATATTTGGTGTTTCTAAAGCAATGTTAGTCACACTAAAAATTCTCACATTTGAAAACCGTTTTGGTATAGGTGGTGGCAAGTTTTCAAAACGTTTGTCGACAAAGAAAACTTCCCCATCGGGATCAACATATTCATCATCCGAGGAATCATTCACAATTGGAATCGTAGGCTTAACACTCTTAACCTCCACCGGCGGAGGGGACGGAACTTCATTTTTCTCAACAACTCCTAAAACTCTTTTTGAAATCTTTTTGCAAATGTTTTTGATGGGATTGACATTGTACAAAGACGTGATAGAATACACATGAGAAAGTGTGGAGTTTTGGGTTGCATTAATGACGAGTTCTTCCTCATTGAAACGAAGAGTGATTTTCCTAGCGTGCACATCGATAAGTGCTCTCGAGGTATCAAAAAATGATCGACCTAAACTTAGCGGAACTTTAGGATCGATGGGAATGTCAACAATAATAAAGTCTACGGGACAGTAGAACTTTCCAACTTTCACAAAGACGTCCTCGGCAACTCCACAAGCTAGAATCGTAGAATGATCGGCCATTTCGATTGACATTCTTGAAGGAGTGAGATTGGGAAGATTGAGCGATTTAAAAATCTCAAGAGGCATCAAATTAATACTAGCACCAAGATCGGCCAAGGCGTAGCATTCTTCCATGTCTTGTATAGCACATGGGATTAAAAACTTGCCGGGATCACCGACTTTTTGAGGTATGCGGCTAAGAAAAAACCGATGAACAACTAGACGATTTTTGCAATTTCTCTTTGTTATTCAACATACTATTGAAGTTCGCGGCAAATCGAGGCATCATGACTAAGGCGTCGGCAAAACTTATATTGAAATGCAAGTCACGAAACATTTTCATAAAAGTTCAAATTGATAATTATTTCGTTCTTGTACCTTTTCCTTGTCTCGTCTTGAAGGGTAGGGTAAAGGTGGTGTGGGTTGGGGCATAGGCATAGGCATAGGCATCAGCCTTGGAATCTCGGGTTCCATGATTGGTATTGGTTGAACCGTAGGTGTGGTTTGAGCGGTACTTCGTGGGCTTAGAATTTGCTCCTTTTCAACCACCACCTCGGGTTCTTTCTCTTTTTCCTTCTCCATAGAAGTACTTGGACGAGAAATGGGTTCTTTGAAAGTTTTACCACTACGAGTAGTAATAACCTTCAATTCTCCTTTCGGGTTTACGATGGTATCACTAGGAAGACCACCCGAAGAAGAGGGCTTACACATGATAGCTTCAAACATTTTTCCCATTCGGTCTTCAAACTTAGATTGCCTAGCATCCGCTTTTAACAATTCTTGCTTAATCTCATGTTGCCCTTGCTCCATTTTTTGTTGGTTTTGTTGGAGACGTTGGACATTTCCTTCCATTTTATTAGAATGATTTCTCAATTCATTAGCAAGTTCGTTTTTAAGCTCGGTTTTTAACTCGGATCTTAAGCTAATCATCTCACGTTGCATGTTATCAAACTTAGCATCATTAGCTTTAGCATAATCTAAGAACTCTCCACTAAGATTTTTGGTGTGAGCATTTTGAAAACTTTGGTTAGTGTTTTGAAGATCACGGTTTTGATTTTGGTTAGAAACTTGCCCATTTCCACTTTGATAATTACCCTTATTATAGTTACGTTGATTTCCTTGGTAACCACCACTTTGATTGTTTCGATAGTTATTAGCATTTTGATTTTGTGGAGCTTGATTTTGGCGGGAACTTTGACCGTTTTGGTTATAAGTTCCCGTGGCTACATAAGCATTCGAAGTGTTACCATCCGCGGTAATGCACTCGGAAAAATCATGAGCTCCACCACACGAAATACAACTCTTAGCAACCGCTTTAATCGAAGCGGAATTCGAAGCTTCTTGAGGTTTCCAATGGGACATAAGAGTCGAAAACCTATCGAAAAACCGATTCTCCTCATTTGCTTCATCTTGCAAGGCATTAATGGAACGAGACGATGACGAGCCCAAATTGGCAACACTCGGTGTGTTACGAGGGTTATAAACCTTAGACCTATTTTCAATGATTTTCAAAGCCTCTTCGGTTGTTTTGCACAAAAAATTACCACCCGCGGCGGCATTTAAGTAATCTCGTTCATGATCATTAAGCCCATTATAAAAAGTGTCAATTTGATGCAATTCGGAAAAATCATGGTGTGGACATTCATGTAACATTTCTTTAAACCTTTCCCAAGCCATTGAAAAACTTTCATCAGATCTTTGTGTAAATCGTGAAATCTCGTTTTTCAAATGTGTTGTTTTAGATGGTGGAAAAAATTGATTCACAAATTTAGACACGAGATCGGCCCATGTCAAAATCGAATTTGGCGGTTCTTTCTCAAGCCATATCTTGGCGGGTCCATCTAACGAGTAGGGAAACAACATCATCTTAATGGCATCGTGTGGTACATCCTTAAACTTGCTTGTCGCGGTGAGACGATTAAATTGCCTAATGTGATAATGTGGGTTGTCTTTTTCGTGTCTGCGAAACTTGTTTGCTTGAAGCATAGACATTAAACCCGTCTTGATCTCGAAGTTCTCCGCAAGGATGGCGGGAATCACAATGGCCTCTCCAAAACCCTCGGTGGGTGCTTAAAGCAACTCCATCATAGTACGATTAGCCATGATAGCTTCTTGTTCTACAATAGGTTCCTCACTTGGAGTCTCTTCACTAGAAAAATTAGGAGTAGGTGTTGACTCCTTTCGGTTTCTACGTTTACGTGCACGTTTTGCTTGATTGCGAGTAAGCATAAACGTCACGTACAACGAGGGGATGAGCAAAGAAGATTCTTTTTGGTGTTTTGTATTTTTCAATTTTTTTGTGGTTTTTGATTGTATTAACCTTTTTTGGAAATTGGTGAAATGTATTAAGTAGACAAAAATCTACAGATCTCCTCCTTAATCAAATCTCTCGATTAAAGAAACCTCAAGGAATGAAAACGATCACGTGAAGTGAACGCCTTCAATGACTTTAGAACGATGGTGGAACACCAAATCGTTCAAGAGGGTTTAATCAATAGAAACCAAGAAAATATATATGATACTTAAGTAATACTTTGGGCGGCAAAACCCTCGATTAGCTCTCAATCTCAAAATACGCACAAGCAAGCGGAGGAAACGAGGCGGCGCGAAGCACTTAAGAGCCTTTTTCCTTTAGGTCGTGAAATACAACCGCCTTATACCCACCTTATAGTTTGTATTTTTCAAAATCGAGCTTCACGAAAGTATTTATCTATTTTTGCCTTTTTTCTTTGGGTTGAGATTCGAATACAATGATTGGGTAATGACCTCCCAAGTCAAGGTTGTGATTTCTCACGTATTTGGAGTACTTGTAAATTTATTGTTCTACGTATACAATATATTAATAGTATTCACACAAAAACCGAAAAACGATAATACGTATTAGTAGAGTGCTACTAATACAAATACTAATTATGGCTATATACAAAACAACAATTGTTCAATCAAAACACAACACGCCTCCCCGGCAGCGGCGCCAAAATGATAGTCGTAAATTCACACTCGTTTAGGAAAACGAGGTAAAAGCGGTAAGTATTAAGCGTACGTTTAGTAAAACGTAAACACTTATGAGCCAAAGTGGGGATCGTTCTCGAGGAGGCACGTGCATTGTGTTAAGAATTGATTAGCGTTTGTGATTATATTGAGAAAAGAAGAATAAAAGAAATGAGATTTAGAAAGACGGTTACGAAGACGGATTAAACTAAGACGAAAAAGGCGATCACGTAAAACCGTAAATAGTGCAAAAATTAAAATTTTAACCTAAAAATTCCTAAAAATTACTAAAAATCCTCAATAATATTCTGAGGGTTTACAAAAAATCCAAACTTGCTAAAACCTTTTAGTTAATTAGATAATGACTTTTTAATGCTAATTAAAGCCCTAAAAATCACAATTAATTATTAAAAAGCCCTAAACAAGATTTTAGAGTTTGTAAACCTCAAAAATAACCTAATTAAGCTAAAAAGTATTTTTAAAAATTTTAAAACCTAATAAAACTATTTTTAAACACTTAAAAACTACTAAAATCAATTAAAACTTAAATTAATCCTAGAAAATAATTGAAAAGCCCTAAAAATATTTGGAAAGTTATAAAATTCCTAATTAAGTGTCTACAATCTAAAAAAAATAAAAAAAAAGAAAAAATTAACTTTCAATTTTTAATAATAAAATAATAATAAAATATTCAAAAAAATTCAAAGTTTATTAAAAATTCTAAAAAATTACCAAAAATCTAAAATAATGTAATTAAGACAGAAATGCAATTAAAAGTTTCTAAAACCTATTTAATAATTTTATATTAAATTTTAAAGTTAGATAAAAACCCTAAAATCCTATAAAATCAAAAATAAGACTTTTTGAAAACTTAAATGACTGTAAACCTCAAGTTACTTAAATAAAACCTAAAAGCATTTTTAATAAAATTTTAAAACTACTTTTGCTATTTTTAAACTAATTAACTAATTACGGGTAAAGAAAAATTAATAAAAAATAAATAAAGAAAGAGAAAAATTAAAACTTAGGCTAGAAAAATCCCTAACTAAGTTACAAACCTAAGAAAAATGAAAACTGGCCAAAAACCTTAGCCAATAAGCTTGTGAGAGCTTATTTGGCTACGGCTTATATTTGAAAAGCCCAAACAAAAACTTGTTAAAAGGATATTGGTTTGAGAACTTAGCAGTAAAAGACCCAAGGGCACGCTGGTAAGACGTATGTGTTGTGAGAGGAGTGGCGCAGGTTCGAGTCCTGGCCACGTCATTTTTGCCTTTTATATTTTTTTTTAAACTTTGAAAACACAAACACAGTAACTTAAACTTACTTAACAACACACCCTTAATCAAAAACAACCTAGAATCAAACCTAATGGATCAAATCAAGTGCCCAGATTGCTTTGTGTTTCTGATGAACTCCCAAGTAAAACAGACGTATCTTCACAAGTGAAGATAAGAACAAGAGGCCTTGTTCAATGTGATTTGATGATGTTTTTGATGGACAAATGGGCACCCCCACACCAATTGGGTTGTGGGGAGTCAGTAACAACACAAATAACAAACAAGTCTTGACTCAAATTGCACACAAATCACCAAAAGAAGTTACTGATAAACTAGATGTTTCTGATGAATAGTAAGCCAAATTTACTTGCACAAATTTGAATTTTAGAAGCTCATAACTTGCACATAAGCTCACCAAATAGCATATAACTGATTCACAATCCTTAAATGACCTATTATCTATCAACTTGCAAGATTATATGAACAAATTCACACAAAAACAGTCCCTAAGAGGACTTTCTGATTTATGTGCTATCTTCCACTTTTTAGCATGCAAATTTGATTAAAACTCCAACAAACTGAAACCCTATGACCAATATCACCTAAATACAACCTAGTGAGAGTGTCTAACTAGTTTTAAGCCAAGATTCTATCACCTAACAGCTTTTAATCCACTAAACCAAACACTCCTTTAAATTCAGAATTTGAACTTTTTTAAACCAAATCTTAACAAAACTCAAGCAAACTGATTTAAACCTAATCTATCATGCATATAAACATCTAACATGCATAAGCAAACAATAAACGGAACACTTAAACAATTTTCAATCAAATTCATGCAATTTCATAAAATCTCATAAATCATAAAATTTGAAAACTGAAAACAAGGATTAAGTAAGCTACCTTGTGGGACCCACATCCAGGTCCCACAGTGACTGAAAAGTCACCTCCCACAAGCTCGGGCTTGTGCTGAATCGCTTGGGGCTTTTGGCTGCAAAAAGATGATGATAATGGTATCCTTTGTTCTTGTTTGATCCTGCACAAACACAACAAACAAGAAAAACACTTCAAGTTTAAAAGATGAACCAAAAGCTTTGTCAAAAGCTTTTGGACAGCTTTTAAACAGTAAGTATTAGTAAATAGGGAAATAAAGATTTTTTTGGTAAACCTTTGAAAATCTGAAAAATGTAACCAACAAAGATACTTGACAAAAAGTTCCTCAAAAGCAAAGCCAATATTATTAATCCACTTTCACTTCATTATAGTATTGATTTTACTCTTTTTGAAAAACTTTTTCAATAATCCTTAAAAATGATAATTTTCTGAAAATGATCTTAAAATACTTTTGACAACTCAAAAGACCTTAACAAATTTTGGAACACAGCTTAGCTTTCAAACACACACACAACTTTTAATAACTATAAAAAGGGATTACTTTGAACACAAATACCAAACTTTTATATTACTAAAAAGGAATTACAAATGAAGAAAGCTAAAACTGGAACAAGGAAAAATGAAAAATCCTAGTGCCTTTTATAGGCGTACATAGATGATTCTAGATACTTGAATAAAATATACAAATGCTTAAACCCTAATCTTCAAATTTCCAGTCTTGCCATTAGACGAATCTTGGTCAAAATTGGCCTTCATGTGATCTCTGTCCATGGAGAGTGATGTGCAAGCTGTAAGGGTAATCTTGTGTGTTCATTCAACCTTTAGGACCAAGTAAAAGGATCAGGGACGTTCATCTTGTCGGTTTTAGGTTTTGAGGAGGAAAGTGACGTGCAGGGGAGGTCCCTACAGTCACATGGGTATGTTGTGAAAAGAATCTGGGTTGGGGGATTCGTTTAGTGTAGGGTTAATCATCATTCTGGAAACTATTAACAATTTCCCCTTTGTTTTAAGGTTTTTAGGATTAGGGTTTATGTGGGTGAATTAGGGGTGATTAGCACGTTTAATCCTTCCTTAAACTGATTTTAAAAAATCAGTTATTACTTAACTTGAGTGGGAAATGACGTGTGGGTTTGGGGGATGGTGATTGGCTGCTTGACCAGTCAATGTGACGTGTCAGTTTCTGGTTGGGTGTATAGGTTTGTTTGTCTGGCAGAAAAGGCCCCCAAAAGTTTTTGTTTCCTTCACTTTGTAAAAACAGCAACCAAACTTCTTTTCCTTTGTTATAAGTTTGGGAAGTTTACACTTTTGGCACAACATGTTTTGCAATCTTTGTATAAGGACCATAAATGAAATAAATGCAATCTTCAAGGGCCAAACTTGTACAAACTTGATATTTTAGGGACCCATAAGTAATTTTGAGGATTTACAGGGGTATAAAATGACAAGCCTTCAATAGTTGAGGGACCATTTTTGACAATCTTCAATTCTTCAAGGACCATTTTGGAAATTCCAGATTCGGGCCCGGTTCATTGTGCAGCTTCGTTTCCTGTGTTCTTATTTGATTGATTCTTGTGATCTTTTTGTCATTTCCTCAATATCCGTACCTAAAATACACAAGCAACAAACACGAGCATATATTTGGCAGTTTTAATGATATTTAATGCATTTTAAGCCCGATTTGGACGATGAGACTATGTATAAAAGCAGTCTCATCACATATTCATCATGATACCCTTTTTGTTTTAGGTCAATCCATTGTATTTATGAATACTTGGATTAGTTGTGTTCATCCAAGTTATTTGTGGATACTTGGATTTGTTGTGTACATCCATTGCATATGTGTTTGCTTGGATTTGTGTTGTGTAAATCTAAGCTACATGTGTGTACTTGGATAAGTCTAGTTGAGTTGTAATAGATTTGATTAGTAGTTCTCACTAAACTATAAAGTGATTTGGTTGTGTCTTGTGAGTTCTCACTAAACTTGAAAGTGATTAGTAGTTGTGTTGTGTGAAGTTCTCACTTAGCTTCAAAGTGAAGAGTCGTGAAGATTGGTTCTAGCTTTGGATTAGAACTCGACATCTAGCCTTGTGTCGTAAAATGGTGAAGTAGGCAACGTCGTGAAGATTGGTTCTACCTTAAGATTAGAACTCGACATCTAGCCTTGTGTCGTTAAATTGTGAAGTAGGCAACGTTGTGTAGATTGGTCCTAGCTAAAGATTAGGTCTCGACATTTAGCGTAGTGTCGGAAAATAATGTAAGCGACGATGTAAGGTTTTCTCCGCCAAGAAGGGAGCTTGTGGATATAGTGGAAATCTCGAGTAGGTGTAATCGAGGAGTGGAGTAGAAACGAGGATAGAGCCTCGTTGTCTAACCACTATAAATCTTGGTGTCTTCCCACTAGGTTGTCTCCTTCCTTACTCTTTACTTATTTCATTATCATTACACCTACCTATTATCTTTGCTAGTGCATTTGAATTGAACCTAATCATTATGCAACTTAGCTTCAAGCAAAAGATAGTTTTGATACAAACCAAATTGAAAGTAATTTTAATTTGGTCACCAATAAAGAGAAACTATTCAACCCCCCTTCTAGTTTTTACAATTGGTATCAGAGCGATGGTCACTCAATATCTTTGAAGTATATTGTACTTTGAAACTTGGATCGATCCATTGTCTCCTCAAATTAGAAGGTTAAGTTGTATAAAGTTTCTCTTTGGTCAAAACTATTTTTTTTTTGAAAAATAGGTCTTTTAATTGATAATATTGCATCCCACTTAAGATTAGTAGTCTTTATGGATTTTAGATCTACTCTTGAAATGTATCTACTAGTTTGCATCTTGCTTTGTGTAGGTACTCATGAAGATCAATCACTTAATTGGTTGTGGATTGAGTTACTTGCACTTGTAGAAGACTCATCTTCATTGATCTTTAACATCTTTGAATGAAGATACCAAGATGATTGGGAATGATACTAGTCCTTGAAGACTTAGTACTCATCATAGTCATTGTTGGGCATAGCATTGATTCCTTGATGGATTTCTCTTTGTGGCCAAGGTACGCTTTCGTTCTTCCACACGCCCTTTGATCATTCTTTTGATCATTACTTGACTATGTGCTTGTTCTTGGCATCCTTGCCTTGACATTTGTTTGTGGTTTGTGATTCTTTCCTTTTATCCTCTCAAACCTTCATTGCTTGGATACTTGACTCACTGTGGTGATGTAAAGTGAGTTAGTAGTAGCTTAAAGTATCAAGCATGATATCATGGTTTGCACCCATACGGTTAGTAGGCCCTTTGTGGGAGAGAAAGTGAATTAATACCTTGCTCATATTTTGGTTTAGACTAAGACTATTATTGAAAGTGATCTTAGTCTATACTTGAATAATTGCTTTGTGTTTATTCATTACCAAAGCCGTTAACGTTTCGCCGGAAAGGCACGTCTTAAACCACTATATATGACACAAGCTCTTCGTTACCACTATTTGAAGATTGTCATTAATCCCTTGAGCATTGTTCCTAGTCTTGATTCACTTCCCTTGACTTCTATCCACTTTGCCGTTTTGCTACGAGTAGTCGTTTGTCCGTTTCGGTTCTTTTCGATCTTGATTCAACTCGTAATCCTTCATTAAAACATAGTGCCTAGTGTCTTGATGATCCAATGTTATTCTAAAAGGTTCATGATATATTTTTAAGTATCTTAGAAAAACTTGCTTTTTAATATTTGGCGTTTTTCATTGATAAAAACCTGCCTCTGTAGGCGGTTCTTTATCTCAGCGGCTCAAACCCGCGGTTCCTTATCGATAAGGTACCGCGGGCAGTAAAGTTTGTCAGAGCGCCAGTTTGATTATTTTATTCTTTTTCAAACCACTATCTCTCTCTCCCAAAAACACACAGCCGATGGTTTACCCTCTTTCCACCATTGTTGAAGCTTCCAAAACCTTCAATCACTCAAATTAATTGATTCCAACTTGTGGGTTTCACTCATCCTTCATCTAACATCAATTAATTGTAAGTATTTTCTTTCAATTTCATCTATTTTGTTCTAGGGTTCATCATTTCATAATTGGGGATTTTTAAAATTGAAATTGAATTAAAACCTTAATAGGAATGTGGGTTGACATAGTTATTTTACTATGATTCCTTAGGTTCATATTCATTAAGATTTCACTAAAACCAACTTGTAGAACAAATCCGAATTTTGGCTAAATGATTTTGGTTAAAAGATGGATTTGAGATGAACTCATGAACAAATAGGTAATGACATTGTTAATGCTTACCTAAGAACCTTGTTTTGAAAAACCCATGTTCTAGTCCATTATTGATCCAACATAGTTCATATGTTCTTGGTAAATAATGGAATAGCTACATTGTGAACATGAGAATGATATGGATTCAATCTTTTGTTTGTCAAGAAATTGATATAACACATTCTCATATTTTTGATTTTTTTTATTTTACTTTTCATACGAGTGATTGGAAAAAAAATTCTTGTGTTTATTTAGGTACTAATCATGCCTTCACAATACCAAAAGGATCATCAACTCACCAAACAGTATATGCCAAACCTATCCGACTTTTGTCACTCAACTCACCTTGCCCATACTTTTTCCTCTCTTCAATCTCGTTGCTTTCATGAGGGTAGAATTTTCCAAAAGGATATCAAGGATTATGTCTACATCAAGTCCATGTTTGAAAACATTGGATTTGATTGTTTGTTGAACATTAAGGAAGACATCTATCCTCGATTCCTATTGGAGTTATTTAGCACATACTCCGTCATTGAAACCAACGATGGATTATTTGTTAGGTTCATCTTGAAAGATCAACTCATTCAATACTCTCTCGAAGTGTTTGGTAAAATTCTTGATGTCCCATTTGTAGGAACTTGTCGCTTCACGGATAAATGGAAGCTTAGTGCTCTCCTTGAATCCTACAATTGTCCTCCAAATGATCATGAGGAAATTGATCTTGACTTCATTGTCGACATTGTCTCCAAAAAGCGTAATCGACCCGTTAAGAGAAGCCTTCGTACTAAGGTACGTTCGGTGAAACGTCATGAGGTTCTCTTAAGCGACCTTAATGATAATATGGTTTAATGGACCAATATCCTTAGGGAAAATGTGTTTTGTCTTGGTGGAAACCGGGATCATGTTCCGGCGTGTTTAGTGCATATGTTATATTGCATCTTTACCAACACCAATTACAATTTGGCATATTTTATCGCTCAACGGATCAATTATGTTATTTACAAGCCTAAAATAAACCTCCCTTACGCAATGCTTCTCACTCGCCTTTTTAAAAGGGTTGGCCGTGATTTTCCAAATCTTGATCTTTCTCAGTTTCAACCGGTCAAACGGGTCATGCTACCTATTCAAGAGGTATATAAGAGAAAGACAAGATCTGATCGTAAATCCGATCAACAAGAGTTCAATGATGAGGACATGGACATACCAACAAGTGATGGTGATGGCATTGGCACAAGTGCTCCCATTGACTCTTCGAGTTCTTCTCACCACTCCACAAACTCATTCGTGGATGGTTTAGATGACATTGCTTCCCCTCCTCACCATTCCTCTAGTGAAGTTCCTAATAATCTCAATTTAGAGGAACTTTACTGTCAAAATCTTCGAACCCAAGGTGATTTGCATGAACACCGGATTGAGTCAAGAAAGGGAATCAAGTACTTGGGAAAAATTATCAAGGGATTAGGGAAGAAACGGAGGTGAAGACTTTGAATTATGTCAAAGTTTACTTGTCTTGTGATGCTTTAAACATTTGCTTATTATTACTTTGGTTTGGTTGTCTATTAACTTATGCTACATGTTTGGATTATTATTTATTTTGATCCTAAATGTTGCTTATGCAATGATGTTTGTGATTTACATAGCTTTGTGAATCTTTGTGATAGTTAGCTTATTAGATTATGATCTGTAGTTAACTTTGGCTTGTGAATCTTTTGGTAAAAATCTGGGTTTATCAAAAACTGGGATGTGAAACTTTTGAAAGACCTCTGGTCACGGTTCCATATCGACTAGCGGATCCTTATCGATAAGGAACCGCCGGTCCTAGATAAGGAACCGCCGGCCACACTGCCCGACAACATCTTTTGCTTTACACTGTTTTCTCAATTATGTGTAAATACTGCATGATTTTCTGTAATAAACTGCACATTTCCTAAACTAGCTTACCTAAATTCATTATTCACCTAAAATGATTTTAACCCATTACTAGTTTGGATCATCCCCTCACCCATTTAAACCCACCTTGTTAGTCATGTTCTTCACACATCAAAACATCCTTCCCTAACCCTTAAACCATCTTGGTCAACCATGGTTTCTACAAAAAGCTCAAACACCCCAAGGAAAACACTTAAGATTAGGATTAAGGTACCCAAGCCTAACTCATCACCCTTTCACACACCCAAAAATGAGATGGTTCCAATCCTCATTTCTTCATCACCTTCACCACCCCTTGCACCATACAAGACAACATCCACCCATGGTACTAACCACTCCATTGGTTCTACCTCCTCTTCATTCAACTCAAGAATGAATGAGCTCTCTTCACCCTTCACTCCAAGTGCACCCTTGGATGTGACCACACAACCTCAACCAATCCAAAGCATTCCTTTTGTGAATGACTTTGATGACACCTTGGTGACTTCACCATTTACCCCTCCTAACTCACCCATTTCACCAACCTTGGAGAACGTACCTCCACAATCACCCATTTCCCCTTTAGGGAACATGCCTCCACTCTCACCCACATCACCCTTGGAGAACATGCCTCCTCCACCTCCACCCAGCTCAAACATTCCAATTTTGGGTGTCCCACTCTCCCTCCTTTTGGGTGATCCATACTATGGGTTTCAAGAAACACATGGTCCTAGTTGTCCATGTTGTCTTTACAACCACTACATCATCCATAACCTTAGGATGGAAATGTTTGGACTACATAGGAGGTTGCAAGAGTTATTGCTTGCCTTGTTCTCCATGCCTCCTCCTAGGAGATGAATGATGAATTTTTCTAAATAAATGGTTTTCAACAAAACCAAGCCAAAGAAGACTACTAATCTAGATCTAATGTTAAGCTAGCTTTGTAATAGTTAGTTGTCTTTCTTTTTTATTTGTCATTGTAGTTGCTTCCTTCATGAGTGTTTCATGATGTTGATCTATGGATTTAGCTTTGTGTGTTTCTATCCTTATGTGCACATTAATCAACTTTAATTTGAAATTAAAATTGAACCTAAATCTATCACAACCTCTAAAAACTTGACTAAAATTGGTTCAAAATGATATTTAAATATTTTGTCACCCTTTGTCAAGACATTCTTTGTGAATGTATTGCTTTATCCTCTTGATCCCCTCCTTTACCTTGTCCAATGAGAAGATCACTCACTCACTAGTGTTGTGATAAAGATGAATCTATGAGCTAGTCATATTCATCATGATACCCTTTTTGTTTTAGGTGAATCCATTGTATTTATGAATACTTGGATTAGTTGTGTTCATCCAAGTTATTTGTGGATACTTGGATTTGTTGTGTACATCCATTGCATATGTGTTTGCTTGGATTTGTGTTGTGTAAATCCAAGCTACATGTGTGTATTTAGATAAGTCTAGTTGAGTTGTAATAGATTTGATTTGTAGTTCTCACTAAACTATAAAGTGATGTGGTTGTGTCTTGTGAGTTCTCACTAAACTTGAAAGTGATTAGTAGTTGTGTTGTGTGAAGTTCTTGATAGGTGTGAAAACACCCATCTTTTCTACCACTTAATTACATTAAAACTGGACCTAAACGTATATTTTATGTCGTAAATGGTGGAATTATGCATGGTTTGTGTTTTTATTGTGTTTCAGGGTCAAAATGTGAAAAGGAAAGAAAACACGGTCTTTCACGGGCGTTTATTGAAGAAAAAGACGAAAGACGAAGTCAAAAGATCAAGAATGCAAAAAGAACGGAAGTCCAAGGCTTATTCTGAAGATTTATCGAAGAAAATGTCCAAAGACGAAAGTTTAATAAAGCCGAAGAACTCGAGTCTAATTTATGAAGAAATTACAAGACGAGTTCAAAGAAACCCCGAGACGAAGTCTTAAAAGTCGAAGAATTTAAGAAGACTGAAAGACTGAGGACCAAGAAAGAAAGAAAGAGGAAGCCACCAACCACTCCCCTCTCCTATAAATACCACCCTCACTTGTTGTGAGATGGTTGGTTAGTTTTAGATTAGATTAGGAGTAGTGTAGTTTCTCTCTCTAGATTTATGCTTTCTCTCTCTAGATTAATTTGTGTTTAAGCTTTTGTTATTGAATCCTTACTTTTTGATTAAGCTTTTAATTTTTCATCTTCTTCCTTTCTTGCTTAATTTCTGCTTTTGATTTGATGTTGTGTTCTTGAGTTTTCTTAATTTCAATCAAGTGGGTTTTGATTGATTTGGTTATGTTTGTTAGTTTTGATGATTTGTGTGGATTGATTATTGTTAGTTTATGCTTATTGGTTGTTTTGGTTTAATCTTTTGTTTGATTTTGATTAATTTGAGGATAGAATCGTGTTTACTGTATCTCCCTGTTCTTCGGGGGAGTTGTTTCTGTATCTTATCATTCCCAGGAAACTTCTTGATCAAGAGGGTTCATTCGGAACTTTAAAAGTTCCGAGTCAAGCTTCATCCGGAAGTGTTCCGGATCAACAAAGTTCCGAGTGAAGCAAGCTTCATCCGGAAGTCAAAAAGTTCCGAGTGAAGCAAGCTTCATCCGGAAGTCACAAAGTTCCGAGTGAAGCAAGCTTCATCCGGAAGTCACAAAGTTCCGAGTGAAGCAAGCTTCATCCGGAAGTTTTAAAGTTCCGGATGAAACTTCCGAACGAAGTTCCGGATGAACTTCCGAATGAAGTTCCGAATCATGGAGTTCCGACTTAGGATTGTTTCATTCGGAACATTAGAAGTTCCGGATCAAGCCAGTTCATTCGGAAGTTTTAAACTTCTGAATCAAGGTTTCTGTCAGTTTTTTTGTTTGTTTTTCTTTTTAAGTTTTTGTCTTTTATCTTCAAGTTTTATTTTTCCCGCCTTTTTCTTTATTTGAATTTTTATTTGCTTTCCTTTTAGTTTAAGTTTTGATTTGCATCATTTACTTTATTTACCTTTTAATTTTCTCGCAATTTACTTTTCGCCAAGATTTTATCTTTCATTGTTTCTTTTTACTGTCTTTATTTTATTTTTTATTTGTTTCAAGTTTTCATTTTAAATTAGTTTTAGACAACGACAACTCTTTTATTTGATTCACCTAGAACAACTGAGTCGCACAATTAGCCAGAGATCAATTTGAAGAGATACCGAGAAAACGAACTTTCAACTAGCAAAATCTCAACATTAAAATGGCGCCGCTGCCGGCTCTTTTCGTGAAGATTAACGGTTTTTTGTGAGAGACGCGTTGGCTTTTGGGACCCGTTCACTTGTGAACGTTATTTTTCGTATCAAAAATTTTCAAAAATCCAAAAACATTTGAAAAATCCAAAAACATTTGAAAAATCATAAAAAACATTTCTTTTTCAAAGTTTTGCACCAAAAATATTCTTCTTGCTTATCTATCTTTCTTTATGGATTTTTATGTCCATTGCGTCCGGTGTGGGAAACAATTATCTGGGAACAACTCTTGTCAATGGTGTGCATGTGAGCGGTGTGGAAACGATCTCGACAATACACAATTCCTATTCGGATTTTGTCCTTTGTGCAACTCGACTAATTCATCCTTTTTGAATCCACCTCCTCCTGTTCCCCCGTGCATCTATTGTGGAAGCGATTCTCATTGGCATGTTTCGTGCCCGGTTCGATACCCGTATGGTCAGGGGCAAGAACCGGGGTACAATTATGACAATGGTAATAGCTATCCACAAGAAGCACCCAGTTTTTCTCCACACCCGGTTTGCAACAACTGTGGGGGTCCTCACGATACCTATTATTGTCAACCAATGAATTATTATGAGCAAACTCCGGTTCCTCAGTTTTCTTCACCTATGGATTATTATGAATCAAACCCGGTTTCTAATTATTCTCAACCGATGAACAACTATGAGCCACAACCTTGCTATAATTCAGGTTTTCAACACTTTGAGCCCCCACATCACACCCTCAATCATCAATCCTCTCAGCAAATTAATCTTGACCCACAACTCACTACCTTGAATGAATAAACACACTCCATTGTTTTGCAACTTCAAGAAGCCGTTGTTTTGCTTAAAGAACTTAGGGACGAGGAAATGCGACTGCAACAAGAGCAAGTATCTAATCTTAGTGATTATACCCCTCCGCTTGTGTGTCAATACTATTATGATGATGACGACGATGCTGTATGCACTTTCAACACATCGTCTGAAGTTGCTGCTCCTACTCTCGATGTTCTTACTGCGTCTAACGATCTTGATTCGTTGAATGAGCTTAATGATGTTGGTCTCGACAAATTATTGGATGTTGAGGTTTGTGACTTACCTGCTATGGAGCCTGAGGACGACGTTGCTCTTACGGACGAGGTCGATCCTAGTGATGACGATTCTTCTCTCTGCTATGAGAATTTCACTTTTAAAATTTCTCAATCTCCACCGGGAGATGCAGACGATGACGATTTATTCTCTCCGGTTTACGAGAAGTTCACCGATGAACATGATCTTGTGGATAAGGTGGAAGACGTGCTTCTTCGCGATAGATTACGGAAAGTTCATCTTCTTATTGCTCATATCGAAGAGTTGACTTCTCCTTCTCTTTCCAAGTTTTATCCCCATCTATCCCTCCCGTTGAAGATAATGACCCATTGCTGGAAGAAATCGATATCCACTCCATCCCTCCAGGTATTGATGATTCTGACACGGAGGGGGACATTATTTTTGATAATTTGCTGTAGGAAGATATTGTCCCAAGTCCCCCTCCCGAGCACCTTCCATCCTCCCTTTTAGCCACTATCACGGAGGATGAGTGCTTTGATCCGGGAGGTGACATTGATTATGCTATGATTGATACCATTACGGCTTTGCCGTTTTCTCAACATCCATTGTCTTTGGGGGAGGACAATGTGCTTACTATACCCAACCCACCTCCCGTGGATCTTGAATTCACATACTATACGTATGTTGAAAGGACCTTTCTCCTTTTCAAGACTTATCCCCCCGCCTCTCCTTTGTTGATGTCCTCCGGGAACGAGGACAAGGTCTTTGATCCCGGTATCACATTCGAGTTTTCCCCATGGACCATTTAATTCGGGGACGAGTCAGGCTCGTGACTCGGTCAACAAAAACAAGCGCTTTTTGGGAGGCAACCCAATTATCTATCTATTTTCATCATAAGTGTATGGGGAGCCCCGTTGGTGTTTCTTGTTCTCTTTCTTATCATGTGCAGGGATTAGAGCTTCAAAGACACACTCTTGATGACTTTTTACGAACCGTGATTCCGTGTTCCCTTCTTCCCGGTTCTATCCTAAACTCTTTTCGATTCACTATTTTATATTTCTCAATATTCAAATAGGAATCTCTTTAGTTGTCTCTTCCTTAGCGAGATTTAAACAACGTGCACAATGTCCTAAGTGTAGGGGAGTTTACTCCCACATGCTTACACATTGAGGACAATGTTTATGTTAAGTGTAGGGGGGACTTCTATCAAAGTTAAGTGGTCTTTTCCTTGCATTTGCCCTCATTTTAACCGGAAAATCAATTTTTCGACATTTTTCAAATTTTTTAATCTATTTTGGCCTAGTTGTAGTCTCCTTTATTTTTGTTACTTTCTAGCATTTTAATAAAATGGTTTTAGCAAGTTTAGATATCTTAGATATATTAGGCCCGTTGTGTTTTTTTTTTACTCAACCCGAGTTTACTTATCCAAGTTCACTCTAGCTAGTATCCTTAACCATGTAGACCTTAATTGGTTTATTAGGCTAAGCATCCACGAGTCTCATTCCTTGAGATTTTAAATTGTGGAGAACGAGAAATGATAGAGTTGGTTACAAGTTTGGTAGTCTCTCATTAACTTATGTGAGTTAATTATGATCTTTTTCTCCCATCACTTGCTAATAAATTATCTGCAATAAGTAAGGTCGTACGATTTGAAAAGTTACTTAGCTTCTAGCCCAAGATCGTTTAAAAGTTGCTCGGTAATGATAAGAGTTCATAGCCAAGGCATAACTTATGAAGCGGGGCGCGAAGATTGGCGAGTCCGAAAAGGCCCTAACAAGGCATGAGGATTCCATTTTATTGCTGAAGATCCAAAGTGATGTGAAAAGCATTAATCCCAAAATCAGTATGAAGGATCAAGACGCACGACGAAAAGCAATCAACTCCCATAAAGATCATGGAGAAGTCTATCCGAAAAGACCCTAACAAGGTATGAGGATAAATAGATACAATTCCGAAAAGGAGGCGGATCGTTGTTTCTCAAAATCCTAATTAGAGATTGAAGAAATAATCATGAAGTCGTGGTCAACAAAGCTGGAGTACCCCTCAAAAGTCTCCAAGTGAAGAAACTCTATAACGAAGAGAAGACCTTTATCTCAAAAACGTCTCTCGAAGATATGAAGTATGAAGTACATGCCAAATATCGGCCCGAGAAAGGTCTCAAATCGTGAACCAAGTTATGCCAAGATATGAACTTTTTGATATCCCGAGAAGCAGTTTTAAGAGATTTTGTCCTTTAGCTAACTACTGATCAAATCGTCCTACTTTGCTTTCAACCTAAATAAATTATCGAAATAAGTCAACAATGCATCCTCGTGATCATTCAAGACATCAATAAAATATAAGAGATACCCATAGCAATAAGGGAGTTTAAGTGATTAATTGAACCGCATGAGTAAATGTTTGTTATGCTAACTTGTACTAACAATGATCTTGTTTTTAAGCTTGGCATGGGGAACGCGAAACTTGAGGGTGATAAACATTCATGACATACAAGCCCTAATGTAAGTCTTAGATTTCTTTACAAGTTTCTTCCTTGTTTCATCTTGTTACTTTCTATCTTTTTGATTTTCCTTAGTTGTTTAATAAAGGCCAAGGTTGGTTGATTATGATGGAAAGTGTAAACCTTGCTTTATTGCTAAGCATTGCATGAGGGCATTGCAATGGTTAAGTGTAGGGGATTTGATAGGTGTGAAAACACCCATATTTTCTACCACTTAATTACATTAAAACTGGACCTAAACGTATATTTTATGTCGTAAATGGTGGAATTATGCGTGGTTTGTGTTTTTATTGTGTTTCAGGGTCAAAATGTGAAAAGGAAAGAAAACACGGTCTTTCACGGGCGTTTATTGAAGAAAAAGACGAAAGACGAAGTCAAAAGATCAAGAATGCAAAAAGAACGGAAGTCCAAGGCTTATTCTGAAGATTTATCGAAGAAAATGTCCAAAGACGAAAGTTTAATAAAGCCGAAGAACTCGAGTCTAATTTATGAAGAAATTACAAGACGAGTTCAAAGAAACCCCGAGACGAAGTCTTGAAAGTCGAAGAATTTAAGAAGACTGAAAGACTGAGGACCAAGAAAGAAAGAAAGAGGAAGCCACCAACCACTCCCCTCTCCTATAAATACCACCCTCACTTGTTGTGAGATGGTTGGTTAGTTTTAGATTAGATTAGGAGTAGTGTAGTTTCTCTCTCTAGATTTATGCTTTCTCTCTCTAGATTAATTTGTGTTTAAGCTTTTGTTATTGAATCCTTACTTTTTGATTAAGCTTTTAATTTTTCATCTTCTTCCTTTCTTGCTTAATTTCTGCTTTTGATTTGATGTTGTGTTCTTGAGTTTTCTTAATTTCAATCAAGTGGGTTTTGATTGATTTGGTTATGTTTGTTAGTTTTGATGATTTGTGTTGATTGATTATTGTTAGTTTATGCTTATTGGTTGTTTTGGTTTAATCTTTTGTTTAATTTTGATTAATTTGAGGATAGAATCGTGTTTACTGTATCTCCCTGTTCTTTGGGGGAGTTGTTTCTGTATCTTATCATTCCCAGGAAACTTCCGGATCAAGAGGGTTCATTCGGAACTTTAAAAGTTCCGAGTCAAGCTTCATCCGGAAGTGTTCCGGATCAACAAAGTTCCGAGTGAAGCAAGCTTCATCCGGAAGTCAAAAAGTTCCGAGTGAAGCAAGCTTCATCCGGAAGTCACAAAGTTCCGAGTGAAGCAAGCTTCATCCGGAAGTCACAAAGTTCCGAGTGAAGCAAGCTTCATCCGGAAGTTTTAAAGTTCCGGATGAAACTTCCGAACGAAGTTCCGGATGAAACTTCCGAACGAAGTTTCGGATGAACTTCCGAATGAAGTTCCGAATCATGGAGTTCCGACTTAGGATTGTTTCATTCGGAACATTAGAAGTTCCGGATCAAGCCAGTTCATTCGGAAGTTTTAAACTTCCGAATCAAGGTTTCTGTCAGTTTTTTTGTTTGTTTTTCTTTTTAAGTTTTTGTCTTTTATCTTCAAGTTTTATTTTTCCCGCCTTTTTCTTTATTTGAATTTTTATTTGCTTTCCTTTTAGTTTAAGTTTTGATTTGCATTATTTACTTTATTTACCTTTTAATTTTCTCGCAATTTACTTTTCGCCAAGATTTTATCTTTCATTGTTTCTTTTTACTGTCTTTATTTTATTTTTTATTTGTTTCAAGTTTTCATTTTAAATTAGTTTTAGACAACGACAACTCTTTTATTTGATTCACCTAGAACAACTGAGTCGCACAATTAGCCAGAGATCAATTTGAAGAGATACCGAGAAAACGAACTTTCAACTAGCAAAATCTCAACATTAGTTCTCACTTAGCTTCAAAGTGAAGAGTCGTGAAGATTGGTTCTAGCTTTAGATTAGAACTCGACATCTAGCCTTGTGTCGTAAAATGGTGAAGTAGGGAACGTCGTGAAGATTGGTTCTACCTTAATATTAGAACTCGACATCTAGCCTTGTGTCGTTAAATTGTGAAGTAGGCAACGTTGTGTAGATTGGTCCTAGCTAAAGATTAGGTCTCGACATTTAGATTAGTGTCGGAAAATAATGTAAGCGACGATGTAAGGTTTTCTCCACCAAGAAGGGAGCTTGTGGATATAGTGGAAATCTCGAGTAGGTGTACTCGAGGAGTGGAGTAGAAACGAGGATAGAGCCTCGTTGTCGAACCACTATAAATCTTGGTGTCTTCCCACTAGGTTGTCTCCTTCCTTACTCTTTACTTATTTCATTATCATTACACTTACCTATTATCTTTGCTAGTGAATTTGAATTGAACCTAATCATTATGCAACTTAGCTTCAAGCAAAAGATAGTTTTGATACAAACCAAATTGAAAGTAATTTTAATTTGGTCACCAATAAAGAGAAACTATTCAACCCCCCCCCCTTCTAGTTTCTACAATTGGTATCAGAGCGATGGACACTCAAGATCTTTGAAGTATATTGTACTTTGAAACTTGGATCAATCCATTGTCTCCTCAAATTAGAAGGTCAAGTTGTATAAAGTTTCTCTTTGGTCAAAACTATTTTGTTTTTGAAAAATAGGTCTTTTAATTGATAATATTACATCCCACTTAAGATTAGTAGTCTTTATGCATTTAGATCTACTCTTGAAATGTATCTACTAGTTTGCATCTTGCTTTGTGTAGGTACTCATGAAGAACAATCACTTAATTGGTTGTGGATTGAGTTACTTGCACTTGTAGAAGACTCATCTTCATTGATCTTTAACATCTTTGAATGATGATACCAAGATGATTGGGAATGATACTAGTCCTTGAAGACTTAGTACTCATCATAGTCATTGTTGGGCATAACATTGATTCCTTGATGGATTGCTCTTTGTGGCCAAGGTACGCTTTCGTTCGTCCACACGCCCTTTGATCATTCTTTTGATCATTACTTGACTATGTGCTTGTTCTTGGCATCCTTGCCTTGACATTTGTTTGTAGTTTGTGATTCTTTCCTTTTATCCTCTCAAACCTTCATTTCTTGGATACTTGACTCACTATGGTGATGTAGAGTGAGTTAGTAGTAGCTTAAAGTATCAAGCATGATATCATGGTTTGCACCCATACGGTTAGTAGGCCCTTTGTGGGAGAGAAAGTGAATTAATACCTTGCTCATATTTTGGTTTAGACTAAGACTATTATTGAAAGTGATCTTAGACTATACTTGAATAATTGCTTTGTGTTTATTCATTACCAAAGCCGTTAACGTTTCGCCGGAAAGGCACGTCTTAAACCACTATATATGACACAAGCTCTTCGTTACCACTATTTGAAGATTGTCATTAATCCCTTGAGCATTGATCCTAGTCTTGATTCACTTCCTTTGACTTCTCTCCACTTTGTCGTTTTGCTACGAGTAGTCGTTTGTCCGTTTCGGTTCTTTTCGATCTTGATTCAACTCGTAATCCTTCATTAAAACATATTGCCTAGTGTCTTGATGATCCAATGTTATTCTAAAAGGTTCATGATATATTTTTAAGTATCTTAGAAAAACTTGCTTTTTAATATTTGGCGTTTTTCATTGATAAAAACCTGCCTCTGTTGGGGTTCTTTATCTCGGCGGCTCAAACCCGCGGTTCCTTATCGATAAGGTACCGCGGGCAGTAAAGTTTGTCAGAGCGCCAGTTTGATTATTTTATTCTTTTTCAAACCACTATCTCTCTCCCAAAAACACACAGCCGACGATTTACCCTCTTTCCACCATTGTTGAAGCTTCCAAAACCTTCAATCACTCAAATTAATTGATTCAACTTGTGGGTTTCACTCATCCTTCATCTAACATCAATTTATTGTAAGTATTTTCTTTCAATTTCATCTATTTTGTTCTAGGGTTCATCCTTTCATAATTGGGGATTTTTAAAATTGAAATTGAATTAAAACCTTAATAGGAATGTGGGTTGACATGGTTATTTTACTATGATTCCTTAGGTTCATATTCATTAAGATTTCACTAAAACCCACTTGTAGAACAAATCCGAATTTTGGCTAAATGATTTTGGTTAAAAGATGGATTTGAGATGAACCCATGAACAAATAGGTAATGACATTGTTAATGCTTACCTAAGAACCTTGTTTTGAAAAACCAATATTCTAGTCCATTGTTGATCCAACATAGTTCATATGTTCTTGGTAAATAATGGAATAGCTACATTGTGAACATGAGAATGATATGGATTCAATCCTTTGTTTGTCAAGAAATTGATATAACACATTCTCATATTTTTGATTTTTTTTATTTTACTTTTCATATGAGTGATTGGAAAAATATTTTCTTGTGTTTATTTAGGTACTAATCATGCCTTCACAATACCAAAAGGATCATCAACTCACCAAACAGTATATGCCAAACCTATACGACTTTTGTCACTCAACTCACCTTGCCCATACTTTTTCCTCTCTTCAATCTCGTTGCTTTCATGAGGGTAGAGTTGTCCAAAATGATATCAAGGATTATGTCTACATCAAGTCCATGTTTGAAAACATTGGATTTGATTTTTTGTTGAACATTAAGGAAGACATCTATCCTCGATTCCTATTGGAGTTCTTTCGCACATACTCCGTCATTGAAAACAACGATGGAATATTTGTTAGGTTCATCTTGAAAGATCAACTCATTCAATACTCTCTCGAAGTGTTTGGTCAAATTCTTGATGTCCCATTTGTAGGCACTTGTCGCTTCACGGATTAATGGAAGCTTAGTGCTCTCCTTGAATCCTACAATTTTCCTCCAAATGATCATGAGGAAATTGATCTTGACTTCATTGTCGACATTGTCTCCAAAAAGCGTAATCGACCCGTTAGAGAAGCCTTCATACTAAGGTACGTTCGATGAAATGTCATGAGGTTCTCTTAAGCGTCCTTAATGATAATATGGTTCAATGGACCAATATCCTTAGGGAAAATGTGTTTTGTCTTGGTGGAAACTGGGATCATGTTCCTTATTAAAAGGTTTCTTGGTCATCTTCCTAGAGATACGAGACTCATATTTTTCAAATGATTCATCATTGATGTTTCCCAAAAGACCTTCACGTTAAAGCTTTTATATGCGAGTCTTCCCAATATGGGCAAGTCTACAATGTCAAAGATAAGAAGAGTTCTTGTCTAACTTTCTCTTCTTATTCGTTCTAAAGACAAAATTATTATAATACTTGGAATCATTATCATGCATGTCAATTTCAAAAAAACCATTCACAACATTTGCATTAAAATAGAAAATTTCATCTTTGAAAACAAAATTCCATTATTATCAATAGTGTGAAAAAATCCATGATCTAACAAACAAGAAAAGGAAATGACACCTCTGACAATAGAAGGTGCATATTGACAATTTTTTAAAATCAGTACTAAACCTGAAGGTAAAACTAAATTAAACGTTCCTATAGCTTCAATAGCTGCTTGAGCACCATTTCCCACCTGCAGATATTGTTCCCCATAGGATAGCTTCCTTTCCAGCTTAAACCCCTGAAGTGTATTATAAATGTTAATACCGCATCCCGTATCATATACCCAAGAATTTAACTTGTATGTTAGATTAAATAATCCAATCATAAATAAGTTACCTGAAGCTACAACACTTTGCTCAGACTTCTTTCGCTTAATTTCTCGCAACTCATCAAGGTAAAGAAGGCAGTTCGTCTTCCAGTGACCATTGACGCCGCAATGGTGACAAGTCATATCTTTTTGAGATTGACTCTTGTTGGCAAAGTTCTGCTTAGGCTTTTGATAATTCGCAACTTGCTTGCCTTCATCACATTTTCTTTTGCATTTCATCTTCTTGTTCACTTGCGGTTTTGGCTTACTCACTCTACCCTTTTGTATGTTTCGTATAGGAGGAGTAGAGGTTTATGCCTTGTCCTTTAACCCTTTTTCATATTCAATGAGCATTACATGCAAATCATTAACTATCTTCCCCGTGCAATTCATATTATAGTTCCTAACAAAATCATTAAAGTCCTTGTTATGGGACCTATTGATCAAGTTAATTGCCACATCATGGTCATAGGGTTTCCCAAGTGCAATGAGCAATTCCATGTAACCTCTCATTTCCATATAGTGTGCACTAACGGATTTCCTAGGGGATTGCTTACAGCTATGCAAAGCATCTACTAAATCGTAGATCTCCACAGCTTGGGGCTTCTCAAATATAGCCTTGATTTCTTCAAGCATGCACATGGGAGGATAAAGCCCAAACTTCTTTTGTAAAGAAGGTGACATTTTCCCAAGCATTAAACAAGCCACATCAGAGTGCTTTTCTAATTCATTACGGTGTGCAAGCCTTTCGGCTTCAGAAGCTCCTTCAGCAAGGTCGGCCGGGACGACCGTGGATAAGATATCAATAGTACCCGCTACTCTCAAGACAATTCTTAGGGAGCGATACCAATCATTGAAGTTTTGGCCAGTAAGTTCTGGACGATCAAAAAACGTTTAGAACGCGGAAATTAAAGCGTTATCGTCGAGTTGAGCCATTTCTACAGAAATAAGTTCAAATATTAGTATTTTCGATAAATACTTTCAGGAAAATAAAATTACCCTGGTAAATAAATTAACCATAGTATTTTCCTTGAAACTAGAACCTATATTGACCTAAATCCATTACATCAATTGATCTGCTAGTAATGAACGTATTCAACATAGTAACTTATCGAACAATTTATTGGCAAACAATTTCTAATTTCTAGATATTTTAGGGACTTACATTGCCAAAAGAACGTTTTGCATTATAAACATGTTTCACCCCCTATGAATACCTTAAGTTTCCAGATCTCACAAAGTATCTTAATTAAGTCGTCTAATCTAAAGAACGTAAAAATTATTATGCGAATTCTCATTCTATGAAAAGTTTCCTCTCCATCACAACATCGTCCAAAATCTCATATGACGACATTGTAACTTCAAGTGTCCGTTAATTAGATGGGATTCAAATTAAATTTTAAGGGTATATTTAACATCCCCAAAAATATTGTGCAGCGGAAATACACATTTGGGTGCTAAACTCAAACATCATTACACAAAACACCTTGAACGACCTCAAAATGAGACGTTTGAAATATAAAAGGAAATAATTTAACCATTGTCTAAAACTGTTGATCCCAACTAAAACAAAAGTTTAACAGTCAGAGCAGTGTTTTGGTCTCCCAAAGATCTCAAGCAATCAATAAACATTTTTACCAAAATACATGACCATACATAATTAATTTTATGACAAAAGGGAAAAAAATCCGTTTTAGACCCAACACCTACAAAAGCAACCCGCAACCTTGTCAAGCAAGCTCCGCCCTCAATCAGCTTCAATTTCCTGAAACACATGCTTAAAATCATCAACACAACGGTTGAGCGAATCTATAGGTTTATCAAATCATCATTTGAACACGAGTGAAAAATCAATCATAATCATTTAATAGAATTCAATTGTTGTACATACAATCTATTATTCAAGTCTTCCGTCTTATAGCAAAAGCTATATAATTGTGTTTAAGCTCATGACACCGACCCGTTATAACCAATCATCCGCGACACATTTTCTGGTATGATAAAAAGTGAAACCACTTCCCCTCTTAAGGTAATCGTTGTAGATTTTACCTTTTCTCTTATTCAAATTATTCGTTCGAGCAACGTACTCAACATCCTCTCTCGTCTCGGATAGGGCTGTCAACCCCGATAGTACTATCAATTGTTTAAGCGGCCATTTCCTACTCACAACAATGAGCTAGTAATAGTTAACGATTCATGAATTTAGGGTCTTCTACAACTAGGTACTTAACACAATTTAGGCAACATTCGGGTCCAAAAGCAACATTCGAGTCCAAATAATTACTCATGACTTGTGTTCCATTTATTTTCAAATAGCATGTATCCCCCACGCGGGTTTAAAATCATTTAAAACAAGTATAAAGCGAAGCTATAGACTCACCTTGAGTAATAGAAGTAGCAAGACGATCTTCGACGATAAATGATGCCGGATGAATACGAAAACCGTAACTAACCAAATAAGGTGCGCACTTTAATAACAATATACTCAAGTATGATTCATACTTAGTAAAATCAAATCAATAATTTAAAACCAGAATAAACTCACACAAATTTCCCATGCAAGTGATACTACGTTAGACTTCTACATCTTCACTTTACTAAACAACACTCTTGATTATATTATGCCGGTACATACCAAATGTATAAGCTGATTTATCTTACTTAGACACATACAATTTTTATGAAACTTGCTAGATAACTCACTCACATCATATAGAAAGCCCTAAAAAATTTTCATCAAAAGATTTGACCTCTAAGACCTTCTGCTCAACACATCTTTGAATTACAAATCTGGACTGTTTTACGTCTTTGACTTACGAAACCATTTTGACCTTCTTAACCACTTTCGTTTGGAAAATCGACTGTTGACTTTAAAAATAGACTCAAAACCCTATGTTTAGAGCCTTAGAATATCCCTTGACCATTTTAAAACCTCATTTTATAGTCCTCGAGATTCGATCCAAATATCGACAACAATTTCGTATTGTGTCAACACTCGTCTCCCGGTACACGAATAATCAAACTAGCATAACTTCCTCCACGTTTTGAGTTAGAAGCTCTACCTTATATCGAATCGAAGCATAGAAAAATCTCTACAACATAATCCTATCATTACAATTCCAACTCAGACCTAAGACTTCCAAAATTACCTTCAAACCTGTTGTCCTAAAATTATCTTCTTAAATATCACATCAGATCCACTTTTTATTCCATTCCAATGATTCCTATACCCCTAATATCAACCTAAAACTATTCTAATCCAATTCTAACATTCCTAGATCACTTGTATATCAAATCCTTCCAAATCAAACATCAAAATCACACATGCAATAACCAAAAAATCATGATCAAGATCATAAACAACACTGCAATTCATTATGATAGATCAAACAACCAAAATTTTATGAAAAAATAAAAGTCAATGCATGTAAGTAAAAATTATACCACATTTACCACCTTTAAATTTTAAGAATGGGTCTTTGTTTAGTTTTTCTTGAATCAAACTAGAAATCAAAATCAATGGGTGTTTTTGGTTGGTTTAGGTCACGACAAAAGAAAAAGAAAGAGGAGAGAAGAAAGATTTTTGGTGGAAAGATCATGTGTATGTTTTTGTTGGTAAGATTTTTCCTTTTATATGGTGGATGAAGGTAGAAATTGAAATTAGTTAATTCTTTTGGACTAAAGTGTAAAACACTAGTTAAAAAGCGGGAAATGACTGGCAGTCAATTTTAAAAATATTTACGGGACTCGGGTTTCGTAAAAATACTTTTCAAAAGTTAAAACGCACACAAAATATGATAATAATATAGTCCCGACACGACTTAATACACAATTAAAAATGAAAATTTCAAAAATATCAACATCGAAACAACAAATATTAAAACGTAAAATTTCGGACATCCGTCGATATCACAATTACTAGTAGTCCTCGTAACTAGTTAAAATGTAAAAATAAGGCTTTCAACATCGGTTTTAAATTAAACCACCAAACGTCATAGCATTCAAGTTCATCAAAAATTTCAAAAATATTCATTTAATAGGATTAAATAATGACCTCGGATTCGGGTTATCATAGTATAAATTTGATGTCAAAATCAATGTATGGAGAAGCATACATACATCTCCATATCATAAGTTTAATAAAACATTTAGTAAATTTTCACGAGACTAAATTACTACATATATAATGTTGAGGTTTTGGTTGAACTAATCAAAGATTTTACCCACAACTATTCACAGCGTACTTTTACTAGAACTCGGCTACGCACAAAGCAATAACCTTATTCATTTTGTTTCGGATGTGAATTTGCAGTAAATCAACCTTAAGGTGTAATACAAATAATAATCGTAGGTAATTCCAGTTTTGACGCACATGCTAGCCGGGAATTTAGTCAGCGACAATGACATAACCTACTTCCTTAGCCGGGTACATGACCAGCAATACGTTATACCCACTTTATAGTTTGTCAAAATTGAGTACGCCATTAAATTATTATTGTAAATCACCAATCAACGTAATTCTATGTAATTTAGGTCTCAAAACAAATCTTAATGTTAATATGATTTAGTCCATATTATTTTCTCTAAAAAATTTACCCTTTTTTACAACATACAATTAAAACGCATGAAAACAATATGGTACAAAAAAAAACTAAATTGTAAACACATAGTAACAATTGAAATAAATAAATCAAACAGCCTTATGCATAGAATTTTATTCAATAAGTTTAAAATCGAGGGTTTTTATATTTATAAAAGTCTTCCCTAATTCTAGATTTATTGAAACAAAAAAAAACACGTAGCACATTCGATTTTACGATCCATGAAAAAACATGCATGTTCATCATGGATCCACCCCACATATCTTAACAACTAAGTCTCTACGGATTGTAACCAATTAATCTACATGACATAACAATTAATCATGCACTTTAATCTAAAATCATACAACATGTAATTTAGAGTTTCAAAAAAAAAATTTTAATAAAAAAATCGGCCAAACCGATTTTAAAAACAAAACCCTAAAATTTTTAAGAAAACCTAAAAAACATGTAGTTTTAACTCAAAACAATTATTAGTTAAAATTTTTAGATTTTTCGATAATTATAACATGTTAAAAACGGCTCTCGATGCCACTAAAGGATTATAAAGTTCATAACAATTATTAAAATCCTAAACAAGATCAAAACACATATAGCGAAAGCGATTTAACAAGATCATAATTAACGCAATTATAATTAATCGAATTAGGTTTACATACCTTTTGCAAAGCAATTCCCGCGAACAAGTACAAATTCACCGAATTAGGGTTTATATCTAATCACCAAGATATAGTGTAAAGTAAGACTATATTACGTTCTTGTACACACGTATTACGACGAGTTAACCGTAATGCTAGTACGTATAAATCGAGCGACAACGTCTAGTGGAAAATAAAACCAACAACCCTAGAGAGGGGCTAGGACTTGATTATAGCTTAACAAAAAAAACCAAACTAAAACCCTTAGGGGTGTTTGTTTTCCGATTGCACAAAGAGAAAGAGAAGGGAAAGATTGTGTGTGTGTGTGTAGAATTATGAGAATTAAGGGGTGTTTTATAGGCCTAAAACACCTTGTAGACCAAGTAAACAAATTTAAGGAAAGTTTTCCTTCCCCCCCCCCCCCCCCCCCCCCCCCCCCCCCCCCCCCCCCCTCTTGTTCTAACTGACGGTCGAAACACCCCCTTTGGGTGTTCCGGACTTTTCTTTTCCTCTTCTATTTATTCCACAACGCTAGTTAAACCTTAACTCTTAAATATTTAATGACCATTAAAGTTATAGCTCGATGTAATTTAATAAACATATAAATATATTTATTAAATAAATTAACTCTATACGTATTGTGTGCAATCCTGTAATCCCGAGTTCGATCCTAACACACGACTATTAAATATAAGTCTATAAAATTTCAGATTCTAGTTTTGCGACTTGGGTTGCCTTCCTGTAGGTTATCTGAGATAAGGTAATGCTTTGCTGCATGTTAACTCACCTGTGTTTGGGGTAGTCACATGTCTCACAGGAAGGCGCCAACCTCTAAGGTTCTTTCCAGCTATCTAAGACTTTCCGTATACTGCTCCCTCATTTTGACTTGGTCGAAATCTTTATCCCGAAAAAACATGAAGTCAATAATTTTCCATTGAATCATCATCAACCTACCAAACATAAACTAAAATAGTGTTAATACATTAAATAAACGTCAAATTCATTTTATTAACAAAAACGCAAATACATAATGCTATACTTTTCATCCAGACTACACTATTACAGCTCATTCAGATGTGTTAGGTCCCACAACATATATTTGAAACTATACTAAAAAACATCAGAGCACTTAACTACTCGATCACTTTACATCATACTCCCGTTACTTTCACTTCAACTCCACGTGCTGCGACTTATAAATAAAATAACTCCGATAATTAGAATCATTTATCCAAATTTGTAGCCAAAGGCTCAACAACATGATCAGCTCAATATATGCTTAAACGTGTCGTCTGGTGAATTGCTTCCACTTCTAGTCAGGTATCTCATCATGTCTTCATTCTTCACCTTTCATTAGCTTATAAGATTTCATTACAGGAGCACTTCACATCCACTAAGCACCGTATTGAATAAAAACATCGAAAAGACGAGCCATTTTAATTGCCAATTGATCTGCAGAGTATATGCTTAAATACAATTTTTATAAACCATCACAAACTTAATTTAGATTAATTTGATTGAAATTTGTTTTGGTTCTGATGACCCGTTACTGCTTGGAATTTACGGCGCGAAAAAGGTGCTTTTAACTACAAGCCTAAAAATAGCTAACAAAATGAAAAAGTGTGTAAACTTCGATATCAATTGAAAATAATTGTGAAAATAATTGTGAAAAGAATGTATCAGTTTGAAGTTGAAAGCTGAGTACATACAGACTTGGCAAGAAAAACATACACATGATCTCGGATGTCTCATTTCTTCATTGTCTAAGTTCATATGTTTCGTTTTGCCCTGAAACCATGATATTCATTTTCTTTTTGTTTTTTTTGTAACTATAGCTTTTGCTCTTTGGGCTGAATAATCCACGGGGGTTCAATTCACCACCACATACTTAAACCATGTAAAATCCTCCCTATTCAGAAGTTTGGTGTGGCCACTTGAGAGTTGAAATGATCATGATATTCATTTTCGTCCCTGGCATAACTAAAATGACCCTCTATGCGGTTGAACCGGCAACTCGACAGGGTCAACTAAAAAACCAGGTTTTAAAACATTGGTTTCAAGTTCCTTTACGTTTCAGCCGAAATTAAATTACTAAAATACCGTCGTCTTCAGCCTCTTTGATTTTTCTTTAAATTTAGAGGGTGTTTGGTTAAGCTTATAAGTTGGGTTTAGGCTTATGTTATATAAGTCATTTATGGCTTATATATTATAAGCTTATAAGCCCATGTTTAGTATTTGGTTAAACTTATTAAAATTAATCAAGTAAATGACAAAAAAACATATGAATATTAAATGATTTAATTATTAAAAGGGGGTATAAAAGTCTTTTTATATATAAATGTTATATAAGCCTACTCTTTTTTATAAAAGCCACAAATGTTTGGCTTACCAAAACCTTCTTATATAAGCTTATAAGCCTACTTATATAAGGCTAACCAAACACCTAATTTCAGTTTATAAGCTTATATAAGCTAATAAACTTAAGCCCATTATATAAGCTAAAACAAACACCCCAATTTAGACCCACTAATGTCTAGGCCCTAAACTGATGGTATCCAAAACCACCAAACCAATAAAAAACCCTCATCTTTTCAAAATAAAACATCCACTAAATCTTAAGTCACTAACAATATTTTTTAATTAAACATTGATTTCGTCTAATACTTCTCAAACATCCTTTATCAAATTTTCAAAACAAAATTCAACCAAACTAGCTAACGAATAATATGATTGACACGTGTCCTAAAAAATATCCACTCAATAAAACCCGCGATCAGACGAGTTAATTTTGAAAATAAATACTTCGGGTCACTGTTAGACAAACTAAGGTTACTCACAACAGCAACCACCAATGATCTACATTTTTCCTACCACATCAAATTTCTCTCTCTGGCGACCTATATACGATCTATTTCCACAACAAGGCTATCAGGTTAAAAAAAATTCAAATAATTACTCAAATAAAACAAAAACATTGCAATAACATTATAAGTAAAATATTGTTAAAATATGATTAACGAATGCTTAATTAGAGATAAAGAGGGTAAAATTTTATTAACTAAAACTAACTCTAAAAGTAAGTAAATTAATATATGTTGTGAAAAATTAAATAAAGCTCAATATATTAAAAATTAAAAATTTATTAAAAATTTTATCTAATTAAAACATAATTAAAACTAATCTAATCCAAGACAGAGAAAGAATGAGAAGATCGATTGCCCAAATGAGTCGCAGGTAAGATCGACTTCGAGGGCTCGATCGACTTGACTCGGTCGTCGTAACAGAATCGACCGAGTTTGAAGTTAGACGACCCTCAGACCGATACCGTTGCATAAAGCCTAAACGACAGTGGGTCATGTATTTACTTTTCAATTTTTACTAATAAATGGTGTTGATGTTGATATTATTATGATGTAGCGTTGATGGACACTTCAATGTTTTAGTGTTACGATTCATAAAAATTTAAGTAATTGCATGATCACCTGTTCATTGGATTGTTCACTATTGGAATTTGTTAAAGCCTTTTAACTGTATTAACATATTAATAATCATGAGTACACAGCGGAATAATAAAGATCACATATAGACAAGTAATTAACATAAACGGAAAAGAAAAGCGTACCTTTTAGCAATGGTTTAATTCACCTTTATCGAACAATCAAATAACCGAAAACCCAATAAAGATCAAACAATAATCTCTCTAAGTATACACACACAATACGTTTAAACAACAATAAGTATGCTAGTACGTTTGTGTTAAACCACCAATAAAGCAAACCACTTTTAAATCAACTAAAGAAAAAGAGGAGGAAAGATTTAGGGATAAAAATTATGTATAATGAGGTATCCAAGACCTTCTTATATAGTCTAACCTCAAAATATTTAAGGTATTAATCCCACCTCATAAACAATAGATGTGTTAGTGTTCTTAGTGGAGATGGATTGTTCCGTGTCAAATATCTTCATTCCTCCATCGACGATCTTTTTCTTCCTTCCTTAATAATGTTACCACGTGTGTGAAATGTATTCCGGGTAAGGTTAATGTGGTTGTATGGCGGGCCCCGGCTTGATCATCTTCCAACTAGAGATAATTTGGCCAAAAAAGGAGTTCATACTGATTTTAATATTTGTCCGATATGTGGTTCTTATCCTGAAGACGCTCAACATCTGTTCTTCGGGTGTGATTTAGCCAAAAATATTTTTCAGACAATTTACTGTTGGTGGAACCCCAATTAGGTTCAGGTTTCGTCGTTCGTCGAGTGGGACTCTTAGTTCACCTCAATTAAGCTGTCAAGTAAGCTCAAATCACTGTTGGAAGGGGTTTTTAATACATCTTGGTGGATTATTTGGTCATTTCGGAATCAGCTTATTTTTGGAGATCGTCCCCCGAGGCGTTCGGTGATATTTGACGACATTGTTAGTTTTTCGTTTAATTGGTGTATTAAGAGATGTTCTTTTTCTTTTTCATGGGATATTTGGTTAAAGAATCCCTATTTGATTTCTTTGTAATTTTTTCTAGCACCTTGCTAGATTTAATGAAAGTTGTCGTTAAAAAAATCCCACCTCCTTAAAAAGGTGGACTTTGGGCCTTGTTTTCTTTTTCCCCATATTTCCATTTATTTGTTTATTAGTTTAACAATAATTAATATAACATTATATTAATTATATTTATTGCTTAAAGAATTACGTGTGCATCTCACTAGGCTCTAGACGACTTTCAGACATATATTATTTTATGTATATATTCCTTCGGCTCCCACTTGGACATGCACAATAATATAATATAATAACGTTGGTTAGTGTCTAGCAACACGCTGATGCTCCCGAAAACTTTCGAGTGTTGTTTTCCATAAAGCACATTTAAATGACTTAAAACATTTATAATCTCTTTATTTCTCAAATGCCATGTTAATAGTTGATATGGATCGAAGTCATTCAATTTTAACTATTCTGTTTCTCATATTACATAATTTAATCAAGATTACATATCTAATCGAGACAAATCTAGATTACCATTGGGTACGGCCGTACACACATCTGATTAATTAAACGAGGCACCCGGTAGCATTATTCTTCAAGCCTTGTTGAATGAACAAATTCTATCTTGACTATATGTGCCTCTTACATTGTAAAACCCGCTTAGAATACATGAATGCATTAATTACATAAAATCACTAAATAATTAAAACTTTACATTTAATTAATACACGACACGTACCAAGAATAATTAACGTTTAAATACAAGTATTACGTATATTATTATTTATTATATACAAGTATTTACGTATAATAAATAATACATGATAAGAATAAACATGAAAGTAAAACACGAACACACGTCATGAATATTAATACACGGGATTTAATAAAATGAAAAACGAAAACATATATATATATTAAGGGGTGTTAAGACGACAAAAGAGAAGGGAAGAAAGGGCCCATGGCCCGGCCTGTTAAGTAGTTTTCATGTAAACAAATCCCAGGGAGAAACTCATTTACAATTTTTACAAAAAAAATAAAAACCCTACCCTTTTGGTTCTCTCTTGCCGCCGGCTACAACAAAGAAAACAAGGAGGAAAAACCAAGTTTTGATCTCTAATTTGTTCGGGTATTTGTTTGTGTTCATCAATCCTAAATCATTACACGATTCGGTATCCCTAAACCTTAATCTTTTATTTTATTTTATTTTAATCATGATCATTCAATTATATCTATGAACACATATATAAACATGATTAAAAACATGATTTTAACAAGTCTAACGGGGTTTCTGGTTGAGTGGCACACGAACCGAGACCACAAGGGGGTCTCGGTGTGGGATTTCTTAAGCCAGCCGCACCCTATCAAGGGGCAATGGCTGTTTCTGTTGGTCGGCCACAACACCAAACCACCCAACAGGGGGTGTTTGGTTCGGACGGTGGCAAACCGAGAGCCTTGGAGATCTTGGTGGGATCATGTGGCCAGCAGCGGCAACCGGCAACAGACGGTGGCTGCTGTGTGCAAGCGGCGACAATCACAGCCGCAGCGGCTGTCGTGGTGTCGTGTGGTTCGGGGCATGCTAAGAAATGGTATCTCGGTGTGGCTTGGTTCGGGGCTCGGGTACATGATTGTGGTAAAAATAAGCTTTTAGGAAAAAGACGTATATGCGGTAAGTATTAAATGCACGTTTAGTGAAACGTAACACTTATGACCCTTTACGAGATCGTTCACCAAGGGGGATAATTGTGTGTGTTAAAATTTTTCGTTTTAGATTAATATTGATAGAAAGGAGAAAAGAAGATGACGGATTACGATAAAATTAAACTAAGACGAAAAACGCGTTTTCACGCAAAACGAGGCAAAAATTAAACTTACTCTAAAAATTCCCAAAAAATTACAATAAATTCCAAAAAATAAATCTAAGGTCTACAAATCAAGAAAACTTCTTGTAACCTTTTAAAATAATTAATATTTAGTTTTTAAATGATAATTAGAGCCCTAAAATCAAATAAATTATCAAAAAGCCCAAACTAAGACTTAAGACCTGGTAAACCTCAAAAATACTTTAATTAAGCTAAAAAATATTTTTCCAAAATTTATTAAATCTATTAAAATCTTAAAAACAATTTTAATTAATAAAATATTAATTAAAAATCCAAAATTTATAAAAACTTCTAAAAACTTGCAAACTAGTGTATTTTTATCTAATTAAACAAGAAATGAAAGTGAAATGACCTAATTACCCTTATTGGGCCCCCAAATGGGCTTAAAATCAAAACAGTAATCTAAACAGGCTTAATGGGCCCAAAAACCAAAAAGTTTTCAAAACAAGCTAGAAAAACAGTCTAACTCAAAATTCAATTTTAAGCACAAAAGTCTAAAGGCACAAAAGTTGATTTTGAGCTTATGAGAGCTTAAATGGAAATAAGCTAATCCTTAATGGGCCAATAAGCCCATTAAGCTATAACTCAATGTCATAAGCTGAGCTTTAACACACAATCTTCTTATGAGATTATAAGACTAACTGGAAAAAGAAATTTTGAAAAAACTTAAGGAATAAGCCAGAAACAAGAAAAGTTATTTTTCACTATATGACAAAATAGTCGTGTTTGAGTTCTAGACCACCTTAGACGCTGATTGCAAAAGCTCTTAAATGATTTAACTAAGAATAATCAACAAGAAAAATTCCAAAAAGCTAAGTAGAATAAGCTGTAGAAGGCAATAAGCACTTATGAAAAATGAAAATAAGTTGATTTCCTAACAAAAGCTTAACCAATTGAGTTGTAAAGTTCCAGAAGTGATAATAAGCTAAGAAAAATGACACCTATCACAAAAGAAAATTTGTTGCTTGTTACAATAAGCTATTATGATTCAATGACCACTTTGGTCACTTTTTGACCAAAGTCAACAAAAGTCAAACCTCAAGATTATGGTTCAGGCTTCTTTGTTAAGCTGTTTTAGGCACAAATAAGGGTTTATGGTGAAAGTTTATGGACTTATATTTAATAGTCGTGTGATAGGATCGAACTCAATATTACGGGATTGCACTAAATACGTAAAGAGTTTATTTATTTAATAAATATATTTATTATATTTATTAAATTAAATCGAGCTATATAACTATATAACTTTAATGATCGTTAATTAATTAAGAGTTAAGTACTAACGAGTGTTAAATAATATATAGAAAGAGTATTAAAAAGAAAGAAGGACAAAAGGTTCTGAAACACCCATGAAGGGGTGTTCGATGGTCGGTTAGGGAAAACAAGGGGAAGGCAAATGTTGATCCCAAACTTAGATCGATTTAGCTTGTGTAAACGAGATTAAATCAAGTTAAACACTTAGAGAAACTTTGTTGTGTATAAAACAATTTAAGTATTATACGGAATTAATACTCAAACAAGAACACACAAACAGTATAAACCAAACTTTCACTTTGATTGACAAAACAAACTTGCGTACAATGAAAGTGTTAAACGTATATGAAACATAAACCTAAAGGTCTCCTTTTATAGAATAAGAAGCCTTGTACAAGAGTCTACGTATCAACTATTTTAGGTAAAGATAAACATAGAAAATAGATTGTTGATCATATCTTTACTAGAAACAAACTAGAAACATAATACGTGTAGACTAAGTCTTCTATCAGTGATTGACTTCATCTTATCAACGCTTGACTTCTTCCTGTCAACGCTTGTCCTGTCAACGCTTGATTTCTTCTTAACGACGCTTCGATTGCTCTTGTCAGCGTCCAAGTGTACTGGCTACATTTTATTCCCAACAATCCTCCCCTAAACTTGATATCTACTCTAGCAATCAAGTTTCTGAATAAAAACTAAGAACTAGGAGGATTCTTACAAATCTTATCAAATTGGTAATAAACATGTCTAATCAAATCTTTGGCCACGTCACTTGAGTAGTCAATCTCCAGCTGTGTTGTCTTCATCTTTTCAAAAACTTCTTTGGACATGGGATACTCAGCATCCACAAGAAGATACTCAGAAAATTTTGTAGAACTCAAATGATACACACCAGCAGCTGAATACAAACGCCATTGAAGTCCACTGATATCATCCTCAAGATCCTTCCAAACAGGATCTTCTTCTTCTGGCGCACACATTCTCTTGAATGTTGACCAAAGTTTTATTCCATTGACTGAAGTAGGTGCTTCAATCTCATACTTGGCTAGCAGTAACCTCCAAAGGTCTACCAAGTCTTCCCTATCCATACTTGCAAACAAGGACATAAGAGTAGTAAAAGTGTGTACCTCTTTCCCATATATGCCAATCATCCAAAACCCACTTGCATCTTCTTCATAGCTAATGATAGGGTTTCTGGCATCATGAGGTAATACTTTTACCATATCTGAAGCTTCCATGGGTGAGAGCTTAATGCTCTTTCTAATAACAGCTTCCATGGGATTCACTTTATTCAAATCTTTAGGAAATTCAAGTGGAACTCCCTTCTTCAACGGCCTTGGAACAATCATAGCCTTTTGAATCTCCATCTCTTCTGCAAGTTCTTCTTTCCTTTCATCTGAAAGAAGTGTGATAGTGTTCATTTCTTGCACTCTTGCCCAAATAGGATAAGCTTTATACTCCAATTCTTCAAAGGACAAACCCTGCAACTTCTGAAAAGTCCATCCTCCTTGATGACATCTGAGCAACATATAATAAAGCTCCCTTCTATCTATCTTTAACTGTGAGAACACTTTGCTAGCCTTATACTTCAGAATTACCTTGCAATCTTTTTGAACTCTTAGAAGAATCTCCAAACCCCAAATTTGATCTGAAATTGTCATGTCTGGATTCTCCATAACCTTGTTCTCCCAAGCATGATACATCTGGGCAACTTCTGGCATATCATAATCTACTTTCAACTTCAACTCTCTAAGTTTATCCCTTGCCAACTCATCACCATATTCAAGTCTTTCTGGTTCTTCAATGATCATAACACTTGAATCTGAGCTTTCATCATTACTTCCTTCTTGCTCCTCAGAAGTAACTACAAATGGTGACTCACCAACCTTCTTCTTTTCTTGTTCCAAAAGTTGTGCAGCTAACATTGAATCAAATTGTACTTGTGCTGCATCCTTTGGAACCTCTGTTTCTATCATGATTCCTTTACCCTTATCTAATGGATCAATGATGGGTAAAGATGATGATGGTACCTGTGAAGACACTTCCTTGATGATAGCTGATGACTGGAATACATCAACCATATCTGCAGGTCTGTCAACGTTCAAATCTTGTGTGTCAACGCCCAACTTACTCTTATAAGCGCTTGGTGTGTCAGCATCCAAAATCTGCTTGTCAACGCTCACCTTATTCTTGTCAGCGCGTCTTGTGAACTGCTCCATCATTGCTGTAAAGGATAAGTTCAAATTTGTAGGAGTAACCAAAGATACATCAAAACCTGGTTGCTTCTTCAATTCAGTAAGAGCTTCAGCCACACCCAAAGATTCTCCATCATGTGAGCCTTTGTCACTCACATGTACCTGCTCATCCTCCCCTTTGGAAGAATCCTCCATACTACACCTATTGTTAGCATCTTCTAAAAGAACAATCCTCTCCCTCAATTGCTTGAGTTCAAGGCCTTGTGTACTGACTGTTTGTACCAGTTCTGCATTTTGCTTTTGCAAGCTAATGCAGACAGCCGTCAATTCCAACATTATATATGGTTCCAATCTACCCTCCTCTAGAGTGGGGATTTGACCTCCCAAAATAGAGTCATGGGGGCATGGATGAGGTCTTAATGATGTTAGGACTGGCTTGGCCTGCATCTAAGCGAGCACCAATAGTCCCAGCCTCATCCATGTCACCAACCACACTTGTGGAGGTGGTTCTCTCTGCAACATGGCTAGGACCACTAGAGGAGAACACTCCAGTAGTCCTTGGGCGTTTTACCAACCTAAATTCAGGAGGTGTAGAAGATGATGTGGATTGGGTGGTAGTTTGAAGGTTAAGGGGTGTTTGGATCTATTGTAGAAAGGTGTCATGTCTGGATTTGAAGTATCAACACCAACATTTAACGTGTTAGCGTTGAAGGGATCTTGGTCAAGTTCCATGTGTTGAGGTGAAGGTGTTGGTTCAGGAAATGGGTCAAGTTGTGGTTGTAGGTCAGGTTAAGGTTGCGCTCCTCTAATAATAGCAAGCATAGCTTGGGTAAGGGGTAATTCTCTGTGAGGGGGTGAATTCATCTTACTAAAAATAGCTTTCTTTTGCACAGGGATCGCATAAAAATCATCATGATCCCTTGTGCAGTACCTTTGCTCATCAAAAATTATTTGTAAAATCTTAGGTAAGCCAAAGTCATCTTATTACCCTTATTTTTACACATGCTATCAAAAATCAGTTTAGAAAAATTATACTTTTGCCCATTTGTAATGCACACAATTGCACTAGCAATAGATCTGTTATTTTCATTATGTGTAGTACATTTGGGACTTGAACATTGAAGGATGACATGTATTAAGTACTTCCAAGCGGGGGGAAATTCCTGTTTATTATATTTGTTTAGAGTTCCCTCTTCAGGGAAAGGATAACCCAAAGCTTGGAGTCCCTGTTCTATCTCACCAATGGGTAGAGTGGTTATACCATCTGCATCATTAAGATGCAAAGCCTGGCGAACCAAGGCTTCAGTAACCACCCATGGATGCCCATGGACAATAGCTGTTAATGTAGTCACATTATTAAGCGTTGAGGAACTGACAGTGTTCCAAAACTGTTTAATATGAGTGACAGGGATGAGAGGAGCATGAGAAAGTGCATACCTAAGTGGAGATGCATTCAAATACGCCACCATCTGGGTGTATTGAGGAAACAGAGCATCATCAGCCTCCAAATAAGAAACCATATTATGCTGAATTCTGAATCCTAATACCAAGTCACTTGGTTTAAACTTAGGCGCCATTGATGTAGAAAACTGTTTGTGAAAGGTTATAAAAGATGAATTATAGGAGAAAAGTTGTTAGACAAGAATATGAGAGTACCCTGTTTAAAAAGAAGGAGCCAAATTTATAGGAGGGATAGGCACATGTGATTGGTCAAAAATGAGGCAAGTATTTTCAAAATATAATGATGAAAATAGTGAAAAGAAAATAAGTTATCTTGTGTATTAATTAAAAGCCATCAACTCCCAAAATTATGGCCCCAATTTTCGTCAAAAATAACAACTGGGTAGGACCCAATGAGTGTCAATGGTAAAAAAATAACCCATCAACGCCCAATGGCTATATTCTTGTCAACGTTGGAAAAAGCCATGTCAACGTCTAAATTGGTCACAACAACGTTTGGAAATATATCTGTCAACGTCCAAAAATAAAAGTAGTAAAAATGAAAAAGGACCTTAACAAAGTGATTTATCCTAGTGAAGATAACCTATAAACTGAAAATTACTATAGGGTGGCAAGCACTGTCCAATCATACACACTTGCTTATGTAAGATAGACATAACAGTCCTTTAGTGTCCCTTGCTAACCAAAATTCTTAACAGTTAAGTTATCTCATAAAATCCTTTGTAACTTCCCAGGTAAGCCCAATATAAGTCATACCCAAGTCTCCCAACAGACAACTCCCAATTCTTGGCCAAAAAGTCTTGGCAGCATGCATAGTATATCAACTTTGCATGCTACAGTGCCTCATGAACAAGTAAACTAATTCATACTTACCAATGGGCACAATCTAGAATTGTGATAATAGTATTATAAGAATACCCAAAAAGTCCTAAAAGGTTCCTAAACCTCCCCTTAAACTATGATACAAAAGTTACCAAATAATATGCATGTAAATAAAAATTTATGTCAAGATAGAAATATAAATATTCCAACCATCATCCATAAATTGAAACATGCTCCAATAATGCTCCAAGGATCCATAAGGAACTCTGTATCCAATGGTACAATGCTAACAACGCCTGCACAATTAGATCAAAAACCACAAAACTAACATGTTGCTGACAATGTCACGATAACACTTATCAGCGTTTAGATAACCTTTGTCAGCGTTAGACAAATAAAGTGGAAAATCTAATTTCACATAAAGACCAATAACAATGCATATCCTGTACATATTTTTACTATACGATCCCAAAACACATATTAAGTGAGATTGATCATTCCAATACTTGTTGCCAAGTATTGAAATCTTCCAGTATCAAAAGGTTTAGTTAATAAATCAGACACATTTTCTCCTGTGTCAACCCTATCTGGTTGTATTAAACCTTTTCAAAACAATCTCTTATAAAATGATGTCTAATTTCTATGTGTTTTGTTTTAGAGTGATGTACATGATTTTTAATAATGTATAAAGTACTGTTATTGTCTACAAAAATCTTGGTATGCATGAAATTATACCCATAATCCAACAGCTGGTTCTGAATCCATAAGACTTGTCCACAACAAGCAGCTGCTGCAACATACTCTACTTCAGTTGTAGAATTTGCCACCACTGTTTGTTTCTTGCATTTCCAAGAGATCAATCTACTCCCAAGAAACCGGCATCCACCAGTTGTAGATTTCCTATCAAATTTGTCACCACCATAATCACTGTCTGAATATGCAATAAGCTCCAATGGTGAATCTTTTAGATACCATAATCCCAGGTCTGGATAACATCTAAGGTATCTAAAGATTCTCTTGACAGCATGAAGATGACACTCTTTGGGAGTCACTTGATGGCGTGCAGATACACACACAACAAACATAATGTCAGGTCTTGAAGCTGTGCGATACATCAATGAACCAATCATTGACCTATAATGCCTGACATCCACCTCTTTTCCATCTCCAACTTTTCCCCAAGGGTGTTCCCTATCCATAGGTGTGCTAGCCCTTTTCTCATGTGGAGAAAAGCCAAACTTCTTCAAGATTTCTGCTACATATTTATCTTGAGAGATGAAGATACCATCTTCTTTCTGCTGTACTTGTAACCCTAGAAAGAAGTTCATCTCTCCCATTGCACTCATCTTGAACTTGTCTGTCATAAGCTTGGAAAAGTCTTCACTCATCTTCGGACTTGAAGAGCCAAAGATGATATCATCCACATAAACCTGAACAAGTAAGAAATCCTTACCAGTCTTCTTTGTAAATAAGGTCTGGTCTATGGTGCCCCTTTTGAATCCATTTTCCACCAGATAGGTGGACAATGTGCCATACCATGCTCTTGGGGCTTGATGAAGACCATACATAGCTTTCTTTACTCTATACACCTTGTCTGGATGTTCTGAATCTTCAAAACCAGGAGGCTGCATAACATAAACCTCCTCTGCAATTGTGCCATAAAGAAAAGCACTCTTCACATCCATTTGATAGACTGTAAAGCCCATGCAGGAAGCATAGGCTAGAAAAATCCTTATAGCCTCAATCCTTGCAACAGGTGCAAAGACCTCCTCATAGTCTATCCCTTCTTCTTGTGTATATCCTTGAGCCACTAAACGTGCCTTGTTTCTGACCACAATGCCTCTTTCAAACTTTTTGTTCATAAGAACCCATCTTGTCCCAATAGGTCTGACATGCCTGGGACAATCAACCAACTCCCAAACATCCTGGATAGCAAATTGGTGAAGCTCATCTTGCATTGCTTCCACCCAACTTGGTTCTTTAAGAGCATCAAAAATCTTCTTGGGTTCCTGTTGTGACAGAAAACAGGCAAACAAACATGCTTGAACAAGAGGGGTATCAACCTTCTTGTGAATATTGGCAATAAATCCACCAAAATTCTGATGAGATCTTCTAGTTTGCACAGGAGTCATCACATCACCAATAATTAGATAAGGAGGGCGATTTTTGATTGTAGAAGTAAGAACTCCTCCCTCAATAAGTATGTTGTCCTCAATCTCATCTTCCATGTTACCAATATCCTCTTCAGACTCTCTTCCATCATCATCTGAATGAACCTCTCCATTTCTGTTTGAAGGTTCACCTTGTTCAAAATTATTGGAAGAGAAAATATGGTCAAAAGATCTGTCAACGCCTGGACCAAAGCTGTCAACGTTTGAGCCATCAACGCCTGAATTTGTCTTGTCAGCGCCAGAATTTCCTTTGTCAGCGCCTGAAAGATCATGCATGTTGTCAACTGATGATACTTGGGGACCACCTTTTTCCTTTCTAGCAGCAGCAGCAAATGCATCTGTCCATATGGGAATGGTAACATACTCAAGTATGGGTGCTAATTTGTCTGCTTGTGATCCAACCTCTTCATCAACCTGTTTACCTGAAACATCAACAATTGATTCTTCCACAACATTTAAAGTTACCTTCACAATGTTTGGATTAGTAACAGGCATATAATTCAAAGTCCTAGATAGAGGTTCCAAGTCAAATAACCAATTTGGACCACTTTCAGGATCACTAGGTTTACTTTCTAAAAACCTAACATGTACTTTTTCAAGTATACTTTTCTTTCTTAAGGTAAACTCTATATTCTCTAGTCTGCACATAATAACTCATGAAGTAACCTTCATCACCTTTAGCACTAAACTTACCTAAAGCATCACTAGTATCCAGCACAACTACATGACATCCAAAAGGTTTAAGAAAACCAATATTAGGTTTCCTCCCCCAAAGTAACTCATAAGGTGTTTTGTTGTGAATCTTTTTGACTAATGACCTATTCTGAACATAACAGGCTGTATTCACATCCTCAGCCCAAAAAGTAATGGGAAAGTGAGCATCAGCCAACATAGTCCTGACTGCTTCTATGAGGGTTCTATTCTTTCTCTCAGCTACCCCATTTTGTTGTGGGGTTCTAGCTATAATAAACTGTCTAGTAATCCCTTTCTTGGCACAAAAGTCATCTAATAACTTATTTTTAAACTCACCACCATTATCACTTCTAAGCATCTTAACCTCATTACCAGACTTCTTTTCTATTAGGGTAATGAAGTTAATCAAAGTATCAGCAGTGTCACTTTTCAAAGCTAAGAAGAAAGTCCGAGTAAATCTAGAAAAATCATCAGTGATGACAAAACAGTAAGATTTACCATTTAAGCTTTCTATATTAGTTGACCAAACAAGTCCATATGCAACAAGTGAAGTGGTTTAGAACTAGAGTGCACCTGTTTAGAATTAAATGAGAACTTGTGTTGTTTGCCTTTAAGGCATGCAACACAAGAATGGTCATTGTGGAAAGCCTTTTCAGGAAAACCATCAACCAAACCATGTCTCACAAGTCTATTTATATTTTTAAAATTAATGTGCCCTAATCTTCTGTGCCAAAGATTACTCTCATCAACTGAAGCCTTAGCATATAGACATGACATATTATTATTCATCCTAATTCCATTAAGATTCACATTATAAATGTCCTTATGCCTAGGTGTTCTATAATCAATGAATTTCTCATCTGGTAGTTTAAAATCTTTGCTCAACACCAAGCATCCAGTATCAGTGAAAAGAACATTATTTTTGTTATCACAAACCTGTGATACACTAAACAGATTATAGTCAAGTTCTTTTACCAGAAAACATTTTCAAAACGCAAATTGTTGGTGAGAAGAGTTCCTTTGCCAGTGATAGTTCCATATCCGCCTCTAAAGTAAACTTTGTCACCATCCTTAATGGGAGTGAAGTTTGTAAGATAATCTTCCTTCCCAGTCATGTGCCTAGAGCATCCACTATCCCAATATCCATAATCATTAACCTGCTTTTGAATGCCCTGCACATAAAGAAAACAAATTAGTTTTCTTTGGGAACCCAAGCCTGAGCAGACTTGGATTCATTTGGTTGTTCAACAAGAACAGACTTAGTCCTTATTACAACCCCTTGTTCATCCCTTTTTGGATTAAACACCCAATTAACCCCAACTAGTTTTGTTATGACATTTGAAATATAATGAAATCTGTTACATGTCATAGAAATTCCATCTGAATTAGGGTTTTGGTCTTGCTTAGGTATCCATGTCAAGCTAGAAGAAGCTTTAGACCCCTTTCCCTTTGGTTGCAGATATTTACCATTATTTGGTCTGGCAACGTTTAATTTGGTCTTATCAACGCTGAAATTACCCTTATCAGCGTTGAACCTAGGGTTTGCTACAGGAACCCATTGTCTATTAGACCATGTATTGGTCTTCTAAAAAGGTCTTTGTCCATAAGTATTAGACCCTTTAGTAAAGAATAGGTCTGGTCTAACAACTTGTGGACTTTGTTGGACAAAAGATTTGGGTTTAACAGTGTTTGATTTTTTGTCAGCGTTGACCTTTGAAGCATTGACACACTTATAGGCTAAATGTGAAAAACTTACACAAGTATAACAGGCTTTTCTAGACATAGCTCTAGGTCTAGAAGAAAAGAAACCTGTCCCATTATCACTAATTTGGCTTTTTAGTGACCTAGGTTTTCTATACATTTCTGCATATTTAATACTAGGTTTTCTATCAACGTTTAAGCCAAAGTCAACAGTCTTGCCAGTGGTTGGATTTGTCACTTTTATGGGTGTAGACTCATTTGGACTGTCACTAAGCATGCCGCCCTTAACAAACAAGGCAGGGTTGGCTTTCTTCCATTGGTCCAAATCAGTCAACTTCTGCCTGTATTCCTCTACTGGAGTAAGAACTCTTGGTGGAGGAATAAATTCCTCTTCTTGGAGTTCTGGTAAACCAGTCCAAGACAAGTCCTTTATAAGGACACCATAGAAGTTCCCAGCAGGTGGTGGAACACCAGCATACTCTTTCATCCCTATCCCAGTCATATCCCTAGAATCCCTTTGTTCACTAACACATTTTTCTAGGGTTTGTGAAGCTTTATCAAATCTCTGAATTTTAAGATCTATATTATCTTTATTTTTTATAGCTTCATCTAATTTAGCCTGTAGAGCAGCATTAGCTCTCTCCATGATGTTTCTAACCTCATTACTAGCATTTAAATCATGAGTTAAAATATTGATTTTATCTTTTAGATCAAACTCCACTTTCTTATACTCAGCTACAGTCTTTTCAGTTTGAGTAACAGCAAGTTGATAGTTAGACAACTTGCATTTTTCATTAACCACATATGTTGTCAATTTTAAACCTTCTTTGTTAAGTTTTTCAGTGTTTAGACGACAACCCTTACTACAAAATGCATCATCATATACCTCATTGTCTGATGAAGATGAGGAGTGTGCCATGAGACCATAGTGAACATGCTCTTCTTCTTCCTTTTCTGCAACCAAAGCTTTGTTGTCTTCCTCATCCTTGGCCAAATAGCTCCAATCCCAGCCAACACCATCAATGTCTTGCATGGCAACCATAGCTTTGGAATCCTGAGCCTTGATGATTTGGCTTGAGGGTTTTCCAGCATCAGATCTTCTTGGAGATCTGAATTCTCTTATAGTCCCATTCGATGACAATTATAACACTCTACCTTGGATTTATCAAATCCAGCAGTGCCCTTAGCATTAAAAGTCATCTTCTTCTTGAATCTTCGATTCCATCTGTTTGCTCTTATACTTGCAAGAGCCATATTCCACTTTATGTCCATCTCCTCTAAATGCTCATCACTAATTTGCTCAAGGTCCTCATATGTAATCACTGAACCATTGGGCAATGAAGCAATGTATGCACACACAGTATCTAGATCAATACCAGCAGGCTTAACTCTTGGTGAGTCAACTTTGTATGTGTCAGTGTCTGAATGTGAGGCGTTGACAAGACTTGATCCAGCGTTGACACAAGTTGATCCAGTAACGGGGTGCATGTATGACTCCTTTTGATCAAATTGACCTTCACTATGTGAGAAGAAGGCCATATTTCCATTGGTAGACTTGCTTCCTTGATCCAAAAGAGTTTCATTCTCTACTAGCCTCCGTTTATTGTAAACATCATCAAAAGTAGAACTTTTGTGAGTATTATTAGCAATTATGGACCTTGCTTCAATCATCCATGCATCACCAAGACTTTTAAGAAAAGTGGTGATGATATCAACATCACCAAGCACTGTTCCCATAAAGGACAGCTTGCTTGTAATTTCAAGAAGTCTGCTTCTCACTCTACTTAGCTTTTCATTGGGTTGAGCTTTAAAAACTGCATACTCATGCAAGAGTTGCTTCTTTTTCTCTTGCACAGTATCAGCATTACCACCATAGGCAAATTCAAGGGCTGACCAAAGATCTTTTGTAGACTCATAGCTTCTATATTTATGCTGATTGGCTTGTCCCAAAGAGAGTTTGAGAATGCTTAGGGGTTTCATGTCATTCCTTCTCTTTCCTATGTCCTCAGTTGAGACAGCTCTACCATCTTCAGGTTTTTCTTTTCGATCCTCTTCAGTAGAGCCTTGAACATTTATTCTTGTCAAGATAGCAGCTGCAATCTTTTTAGCTTTATTGAATGTGTTTCCAAATTCAATAATTTCCCATAAGGTGTAGTCATGGATTTGAAGATACTGTTCAAAGTTAAACTTCCACAGCTCAAAATTGTCTGGATCTAGCATGGGAATCTTGATGTTGGGGGTTGAGGAGGAGGAGGAATTTAACTCTGGAGAAGACATGTTGTTTTTAGGGTTTCTTGAAAGTTAGGGTTTTTGGCGATTTAGGGTTTTTGTGTTCTTTAGATCAAAGTTTCTCAACAAGCTCTGATACCACTTGTTAATCCCAAACTTAGATCGATTTAGCTTGTGTAAACGATATTAAATCAAGTTAAACACTTAGAGAAACTTTGTTGTGTATAAAACAATTTAGGTATTATGCGGAATTAATACTCAAACAAGAACACACAAATAGTATAAACCAAACTTTCACTTTGATTGATAAAACAAACTTGCATACAATGAAAGTGTTAAACGTATATGAAACATAAACCTAAAGGTCTCCTTTTATAGAATAAGAAGCCTTGTACAAGAGTCTACGTATCAGCTATTCTAGGTAAAGATAAACATAGAAAATACATTGCTGATCATATCTTTACTAGAAACAAACTAGAAACATAATACGTGTAGACTAAGTCTTCTATCAGTGCTTGACTTCTTCTTATCAACGCTTGACTTCTTCCTGTCAACGCTTATCCTGTCAACGCTTGATTTCTTCTTAACAACGCTTCGATTGCTCTTGTCAGCGTCCAAGTGTACTGGCTACATTTTATTCCCAACAACAAAAACTTGCCTTTTATTTGTTTGGGCTACAAGACTTCTAGGCCTATAAATACATCACCTCACCCCTCATAATTCCATACACTTCAATATCTCCTCTCTTTTCTTTCTCTTGGCCGATCGCAACACCAACACACAAAGGGGTTTGGTGTAGTTTTTCTTGGTGCTCGGTTTTAGTTTAAATCTAGTCCTAGCCCCTCTCTAGGGCTGTTGGGTAGATTTTATACTATTGTTATATCTCGGTTTACACGTGCTAGAATCATGGTTAGCTCGTTATATTACGTGTGTACAAGATCGTAATATAGTCTTACTTTAGACTATATCTTGGTGATATACGGTATAAACCCGAATTGGTGATTCGTTCTTCGTCTTGTGGATTTGCTTTAGCGTAAAGGTATGTAACCCTAATTCTATTAATTATAATGGTGTTATTATTATGATCTTGTTAAATCGCTTCCGCTATGTGTGCTTTGATCTCTTTTACGGTTTTGTATAACTGTTATGAACTATATAAACCTTCAGTGGCATCGAGAGTCGTCTTAACATGTTATAATTATAAAAAATCTAACGTTTTTTTAACTAATAATTGTTTTGAGTTAAAACTACATGTTTTTTAGGTTTTCTTAAAATTAGGGTTTTGTTTTAAAAAAATTAGGGTTTTGGACGGATTTTTAATAATTAAAAAAAAGAATTGTTTTGAAACCCTGAATTACATGTGGGGTAATTTTAGATTAAATTGCATGATTAATTTTTATGTCATGTATGGTTACGATCCATAGAGATTTAATTGTTAAGATTAGTGAGAGAATCCATGATAAACGTACATGTTTTCATGGATCGTAAGATTATATGTTTATAAGATTTTATGTGCTACGTGATTATTTGATTTAATAAATCTTGTATTTGGGAAGACTTATATATGAATATAAAAACCTAGATTTGATGATTATTGAATAAATCGTATGCATGTGGCTATTTGATTTATTTATTACACATATAAATTGTTATTATGTGTTATGATTTAGTTTTTTTACTTGTTTATATTAAAAATTGTTGAACTGTTGTAAACAAGGGTTTTTTTGAAAAGAAATAATATGGACTAAATCATATTAAAAATAATAATTTGTTAGAGATTTAAATTACATAAGATTACGTTGATTGGTGAATTGCAATAATAATCTAACGGCCTACTCCTTTTGACAAACTATAAAGTGGGTTTAACGTACCGCTGGTCATGTACCTAGTTAAGGAAGCAGGTGTTATGCCATTAGTCGCTGACCAAATTCTCGGCTCGCCTGTGCATCAAATTGAAATTACCTACGATTATTAATTGAATTGTACCTTACGGGTGATTTACCACAAATTCACATCCGAAACACAATGAATAAGGGTATTGCTTTGTGCGTAGCCGAGTTCTAGCAAAAGTACGTTGTGAATAGTTGTGGGTAAATTATTTAATTGGTTTAACCAATACCTCAACATAATTTATCTAGAAATTTAGTCTCGTGAAAAAGTTTACTAAATGTTTTATTAAACTTATGATATGGAGTTGTATGCATGCTTCTCCATACATTGATTTTGACATCAAAATTTATACCCTTAAAAAATTTAAGTCGAATGCTCCTAATTGACGAACACTTGAAATTACTACATCATCAAATGAGATTTTTGGGTGATGTTGTGATGGAGAGAAAACTTTAATATAATGAGAATCGGTATGATGGTTTTAAGTTACTCAGATTAGATGACTTAATTAAGTTACTCAGTGAGATCTGAAACTTAAGGCATTCAGAAGGGATGAAACATGTTTACAATGCAAAACGTTTTTTGGCAATGTAAATCCATTAAATATCTAGAAATTGAAAAAATTTTGTTAATTGAATTGTTCGACAAGTCGCTACATTGAGTACATTCATTACTAGCAAATCAACTGATGTAATAGATCTATGTCAATATAGTTCTAGAATATGGTTTTTATACTAGGGTAATTTTATTTTCTTGAAAGTATTTTGTTATTGAAAATACTAATATTAGAACTTATTTATGTAGAAATGTCTGAACCCACCAATAACATTATAAGTTCTGCGTTCAAAGCTTTCTTTGAACGTCCTGAACTTACTGGCCCAAACTTCAATGATAGGTACCTCTCACTAAGAATTGTATTGAGAGCAGCGGGTACTATTGATATCTTGACTACTCCCTATCCGGAGGATCTTGCTGAAGGAGCATCTGATGCGCAAAGGCTTGAACACGCTGCTAATGTTAAGAAGCACTCTAAGGTGGCTTGCTTAATGTTAGGTAAGATGGCTCCTCAACTTCAACAGAACTATGAGCTATTTTCACCAAAGCGAATGCTTGATGAGCTCAAGGCTATGTTCGAGAAGCCGCAAGTTGTGGAGATCTACGACTTAGTAGATGCTTTGCATAGCTGCAAGCAAGCTCCAGGAAAGTCTGTAAGTGCCTGTTACTTGGAGATGATGGGTTATATGGAACAGCTCATTGCACTAGGACAACCCTATGATCATAATTTGGCTATCAACTTGACCAATAGGTCCCTTAACAAGGAATTCAATGATTTTTTTCAAAAACTATAATATGCATTACACGAGGAAGATAGTTAATGATTTGCATGCAATGCTCATTGACTATGAAAAGGGGTTGAAAGACAAGGCATCTACTTCTACGCCTCCTGTACTAACCATCCAAAAGGGTAGAGTGAGTAAGCCAAAACCGCAAGCGAACAAGAAGAAAGGCAAAGGCAAGGGTGGTAAGGGCAAGCAAGTTGTGACTTATTCAAAACCTAAGCAGAACTTTGTCAAGACGAATAGATCTCAGAAGGAGAAGGGGTTGAAAGACAAGGCATCTACTTCTACGCCTCCTGTACTAACCATCCAAAAGGGTAGAGTGAGTAAGCCAAAACCGCAAGCGAACAAGAAGAAAGGCAAAGGCAAGGGTGGTAAGGGCAAGCAAGTTGCGACTTATTCAAAACCTAAGCAGAACTTTGTCAAGAAGAATAGATCTCAGAAGGATAAGACTTGTCACCGTTGCAAGGAAAGTGGTCACTGGAAGAGGAATTGCCATATTTACCTCGAAGAGTTGCGAGAAATAAAGAAGAAGTTTGAGCAGAGCGCTACAGCTTTAGGTACTTTATTTATGATTGAATTTTTCAATTTAACATACAAATTAAATTTCTGGGTATATGATACGGGTGCGGTATTAACATTTGTAATACGTTGCAGGGATTTAATCTGGAAAGGAAGCTTTCCTATGGGGAAAATTTTCTGCAAGTGGGCAATGGTGCACAAGCAGCAGTTGAAGCTATAGGAACATTTAATTTAGTTTTACCTTCGGGTTTAGTACTGATTTTAAATGATTTTCATTATGCACCTACAATTGTTAGGGGTGTTATTTCCTTTTCTTGTTTGTTGATTAATGGATTCGTTCACACGATTGATAATAATGGAATTTCTGTTTGGAAAAATAGTATTTTCTATTTTAATGCAATTTCTATGAATGGTGTGTTTGAAATAGACATGCATGATAATGAATCTAAGAATAATAAATCTGTCTTTAGCCTGAATAAGAAGAAAAAGTTTGACAAGAACTCTTCTTATCTTTGGCATCGTAGACTTGCCCATAGTGGGAAGACTCGTTTACAAAAGCTTCAACGTGAAGGTATTTTGGAAAATATCAATGATGAATCATTTGATAAATGTGAGTCTTGTATCTCTGGGAAGATGACCAAGAAACCTTTTAATAGCAATATTGAAAGAGCTACTGATCTACTTGGATTAATACATACTGATGTGTGTGGACCACTTAGACATGTGTCAAGGAAAGGTGCTAGCTACTTCCTAACATTTACGGATGATTATAGCCGTTATGGTTATGTTTATTTACTTAAGCATACTCATGAGGTATTTGAAACATTCAAAGTGTTTAAAGCAGAAGCAGAACTACAACTAGGAAAGAAGATTAAATCTCTTTGTTTTGATAGAGGTGGTGAATAGTTAAGTCAAAAGTTTATAGATTATCTAAGTGAGAATGGAATTATTTAGCATCTTACTTCTCCCTATACTCTACAACAAAATGGTGTATCCAAAAAGAGAAATCTTACATTATTAGATATGGTGCGATCTATGTTTAATCTTACAACTTTACCTTTATCCTTTTGGGATTATGCTTTAGAGTCTACTGTTCGCATTTTAAATATGGTTCCCACAAAGAATGTTGATAAGACACCATATGAACTATGGCATGGCAAGAAGCCATATTTGTCTTATTTAAAGGTCTGTGGTTGCGAGGCTTATGTGAAACGTGACTTAGGTGACAAACTCCAACAACGATCTGTAAAATGTATCTTTGTAGGATACCCCAAGTAAACTATGGGTTACTACTTTTATTATCCACCTGAGAACAAAGTGATTGTTGCTAGGTATAGAGAATTCCTTGAAAATGATCTTGTAAATCGAGAATTCAATAGGAGAAATTATGATCTTGAAGAGAGTCATATAGATACATTACCTTCTTAAAACACTAGCGATGTAATTCCTGTAGAACCAGAAAGTCTGGCGGTTCCACCGAAATTAGTTCTTCTGCGTATATCCGCAAGTATTAAAAACGCAAATTGCAATATATGTCTTAATATAGAGGATGATGATGAAGTAGGGGATCTTGGTGAACCTGCTAATTATAAATCCGCCATACTTGATCCTGAGAAGGATAAGTGGATGGTTGCTATGAATGAGGAAATGAAATCCATGAAAGTAAATGATGTTTGGATTCTTGTAGAATCACCACCGGATTCTAATGTAGTGAGACATAAGTGGATATACAAGAAGAAAACAGACATGGACGGAAAAGTACAATCCTATAAAGCTCGTTTAGTAGCTAAAGGTTTTACTCAAACTTTTGGCGTAGACTACGAGGAGACATTTTCTCCAATAGTAGACTTAACAGCTATTAGGATTCTCATAGCTATCGCAACATACTATGACTATGAGATATGGCAAATGGATGTTAAAACTGCCTTCTTGAACGGTCGCTTAGATGAAGACATATATATGCAGTAACCAGAAGGGTATGTTTATCTTGAGAATCTAGGACACGTGTGCAAACTTCAAAGTATGGATTGAAGCAAGCATCATGTCAATGTAATGAAAGATTTGATGAAGAAATCAAAAAGTTTTGATTTATTCAAAATCGTGATGAGCCATGTGTTTATCGCAAAGCTAGTGGGAGTGATGTAGTATTCCTAGTCCTATATGTTGATGACATATTAATCATGGGAAGTAACATGCCAAGACTTAAAGCTGTTAAGGATTATCTTGGTAAATGTTTTTCTATAAAGGATTTAGGAGAAGCTGCATACATTCTTGGAATTAAGATCTATCGAGATAGGGAAAGACAATTAATTGGTCTAAGTCAAGATGCTTATATAGATAATATATTGAAGAAGTATAACATGCACAATTCCAAGAAAGGTTTTCAACCTATGGAAGTTAAGCATAATCTGAGTCATGAGCTGGATGCATCAACTCCTGAAAAGGAGGCATACATGTAGAAGGTGCCTTACGCTTTGGTTGTAGGATCTATTATGTATGATGTTAGATGAACAAGGCCTGATGTGGCGTTTGCTCAGAATTGGTCAGTAGATACCAACAGAATCTAGGGAAGCTCCACTGGACTGCTATTAAATATATTCTAAAGTATTTGAGGAGTATGAAAGATATGTTTTTGGTATTTGGAGGGAAACTAGACACGGAACTGAATGTGACAGGTTTCTGTGATGTGTCCTGGTAATGTGATAAAGACGATACGAAGTCTCAGACGGGTTACGTTTTTGTTATCAATGGAGGATCAGTTGACTGGAAGAGCAAGAAGTAGACAATGATTGCAATGCATACTACTCAATCTGAGTACATGGCTGCTTCAGAAGCTGCAATGGAAGCTGTTTGGATTAGGAATTTTATTGGAGATCTTGGAGTGATGATTTCAATTAAAGAACCTATTGATATGTATTGTGACAATTCTGCGGCAATAATATTCGCCAATGATTCTTGAGTCATGAAAGGCGCCAGACACTTTAAACGTAGTCATCACTACGTCCGAGAACAAGTTGAAGCGTGAAATCAAATTAATAAAAGTTCACACAGATGATAACGTAGCTGATCCTTTAACTAAGGCTTTGCCTAGACCAAAGGTGGTTAAGCATGCCAAGGCAATTGGGCTGCAACTAGTTAGCGAGCTCATGCAATAAATCTGTGTTTAGTATTTGGATAAAGGATGTTATGACATTATTATTTAATAAAATAAAGATTGGGTTTTGTTTATTCTTATTATTTAATTTTGTATCCTATTTTACATGTTTTTAATCCATGAAATATGTTATGCTAAATGTCCGTTATCGATTAACAATATGGGAATATTATTAAATTAAGACAAATCAAAATTGCGATAGAGTATATTTGAAAGTATATTGATCAATTTTAGATGATATTTGATGAATCAAATAGTGGACTTATCCCAACTATATGATTTTACTTTATAGTTCTTTGTCATCAAGTAAATCATAAATAGTTATCCTTAGACTTGAGATACCAGGAAACTGTTATGAATCTAGTGCATCTCTGTGGAATAATCTAACGCTAAACATAACTGGTAGCTATAAGGATCATTTTCGGAAGTGTTACAAAATTCATAACTTTTGCTCGTAGTCAATATGGGATTTATTTCCTCCAATTTCATTTTGGATTTTAATACAACTGGGCCCCTCGTGAGATTAGTAAGATGTTTGTGTGGCCACACCCAAATGTGTTTTGGTAATCTTGCTGAATCTGTGAACGAGAAACAGAATGGTTAATGAAAGGAATGACTAAGATCCATATCCTTATTAACGCTGTATTTGAAATAAAAGGATAATAATAATGATGAATCATAACAAAGTTTTATCTAGGAGACCTTACTCGAATTATACTAGAGACATTTCTAAGTGTAACTAGACGCTAGTCAATGTAATCACGATATTCGAAATATGTCCAAGTGGGAGATGAAACTTTATGGACTTAGATTTAATAGTCGTGTGATAGGATCGAACTCGAGATTACGGGATTGCACTCAATACATAAAGAGTTAATTTATTTAATAAATATATTAATTATATTTATTAAATTAAATCGAGCTATATAACTATATAACTTTAACGATCATTAATTAATTAAGAGTTAAGTATTAACAAGTGTTAAATAATATATAGAAAGAGTATTAAAAAGAAAGAAGGACGAAAGGTTCCAGAACACCCCATGAAGGGGTGTTCGATGGTCAGGGCACACAAGAGGAAGGCAAAAACTTGCCTTTTATTTGTTTGGGCTACAAGACTTCTACGACTATAAATACATCCCCTCACCCCTCATAATTCCATACACTTCAATCTCTCCTCTCTTTTCTTTCTTTTGGCCGATCGTAACACCAACCCACAAAAGGGTTTAGTGTGGTTTTTCTTGGTGCTCGGTTTTAGTTTAAATCTAGTCCTAGCCACTCTCTAGGGTTGTTGGGTAGATTTTATACTATCATTATAGCTTGGTTTACACGTGGTAGAATCACGGTTAGCTCGTTGTATTATGTGTGTACAAGATCGTAATATAGTCTTACTTTAGACTATATCTTGGTGATATACGGTATAAACCCGAATTGGTGATTCATTCTTCGTGTTGTGAATTTGCTTTAGCGTAAAGGTATGTAACCCTAATTCAATTAATTATAAATGTGTTATTATTATGATGTTGTTAAATCGCTTCCGCTATGTGTGCTTTGATCTCGTTTAGGGTTTTGTGTAATTGTTATGAACTATATAAACCTTTATATGGAGGAAGCTTTGAGTACAAAGCCAATGAACAAGCACAACAGTTGTTGTGACTTGCTTGGTTTTTGGCACAAAATGCTCAATAAGCCAGTGGGCTTATTAGCTTGTCAAACAGCAAACCAGCATTCAAAACACACTTACAAGTAGCCAAAGAAGCAATAACAATCAACCAATTTAAAGGGCATCAACTAGATAACAATATGCAAAGCAAAATCACAAGGCACTTTTGCTGATATACTTGACCACCTCAGAGACTTTTAGTAAACTGTAACTTATGCAATAAGCTACCAAATTCGAATACCAGATACTACACAGATACACCACTACACAAATTACTTGCAAACCAATTTTCAACTTTCAAATCCAACAAACAAATATTTGAGAGCTTTTGATATGTTTAACCAGCTTATGAACTTGAAAACTTGATTTTCCCAAAACTTGCACAATCCTTTTCCAAAACTTTTGAGACTTAACCAGATAGAAACATACTCTTGAAAACACCTAACAAGCATGAACCAACACTAAAATAACGCACAAGGCCTTAAGGCCTTTTGCCAAGTAATCCCAAACAACCCTTAAAAATATGATTTTCAAACCAAATCTGTTTTTATCCTTTTAACATGCACTTTTTAATGATGAAATAGATTTACTATGAACTAATAAACAAGAAAGAACAATAAAATCACAACCACAAAGCACATATCACAGAATCACATGGTAACATAGACTTTGACAGAAAATGTAAAGATAAGGGAAAGAAATGGTGAACCTCTCCCCCACAACTTCCTAGAAGGAGTCAACAAAGCTCCCTTGAGCTTATTCAACCACTAGAATAAGCCAAGGGTATCTTTAACAGAAGATGAAAACCTTGTTGATGGTTCAATGAAGAACCAAGGTTTGTGATGATGTTTTGAGTGAGATCTTCAACACAAAGCAACACACGACCAATCCAAAGCTCAAAAACCTTCAATAAGCTTGCTGTGAACAAGCTTATGAGAGCTTATGGTCCTTGGTATGGGTTAGTACACATACAAATAACAAAAACAGTAGAAACCTTTGAAGCTTTTTAAACCTTGAAAACTTTATGAAACCAAAACGTATTCAAACCAAACTTACACAACACAATAATCAGGTAAAAGGAACACAAATTTCAGCCAAACTTTACCAACTTTCATTCAAGAAAAGGAATTACAATTGCAAAATGAAAAATACCAAACTTCCATTCAAATGAAAAGGGATTACAAATTATAAGCTAAAAATGGAACAAAGGGCGCTCACATGTCGAGTCCTCTATTTATACTAGTCTATGGATCATACTAGAAGCTGAAATACAATGTAAATCCTAGTCTATGATTTCTAGAAATGCCCTCGAGTCTTCTAGATGCTTGTGATGAAATGAGTTGTCCAAAATGATCCTGTTCATTTGTTTTGTACGTTTGATGCATTTGGAGCCACGTATCATTCCTTGGAGGTTAAGTTGTTCACTGATTGGTGGAAAAAGGGAATGGTGTGAGGTCCATGGTGATGGGATGGGTGATATGAAGTGTAGGATGAGAGCGTGTGAGGGTGAATCAAACGTGGGGTGGGTTAATTGGCATTTACCCTTTCATTTAAGTGGGAAGATAACTGGGGGATAAAGATGGTGAACAGTAACTTGTTTGATCCGTATTTACCCCACAGTACTTGTATGGCGCAATTTTTTGATTTGAATGTTTGGAGTGCACAACTTTGGCCCCTCTTTTTCCAAAATATGTTTATAACAAGTCTTGGCAGCTTAAACGTAATTTCCCTTCATACATAACTTTGTCCATGATGCTGAATTAGACACAATTAGTTTTTCAAGGGTTTTAGGGCTTTTATAACTTTGGCTTAGTTACATAATCAATCCTTTTGTATCTTAAACATAAAATAAGGACTAGTTATGCAATTCTCTTGAACTTCAAGGGTCTTATTTGTATATTGAGCAAACTTTAAGGACCAAACTTGTAATTTTGAGATTTACAAGGGTATAAAGTGTCAATTCTTCAAAGTTGAAGGATCATTCTTGTACATCTTCAAATCTTAAAGGATTTTTCTTGGAAATTCATAACTTGAGCCCGGTTCATTATGCGGCTTCGTTTCTCGTGTTCGTTTTTGCTTGTTTCTTGTGATCTTTTGTCTTTTTCATGATATCCATACCTAAAACATACAAACAAAAAACACAAGTATATTTCACGGTATTTTACGGCATTTTTACACATTTTAAGCACGTTTAGGACGATGAGACCATGTATAAATGCAGTCTCATCAATACACGAAAAACACACAAGGGTGTGTTTTGTTAAATGTTTTGCTAAATTAATTTTATTAATTTAATTAAGTTATATTTAATTAATCATGTTATAGTTAATTTAATTAATCAAGACTTATGATATAATTTTATTAATCATGAATATTGACATGGCCATTAATTAAATAAATAACATAATTATAATAATTATGCATATAATTATTCATGATATAAAGTACATGTTACATTAAATTAATTAAGGACTTAGCATAATTATTTTAATTACATGTTAACCATGGTTTAATTAAATTAATATCTTACTTTAATTTAATTATACGATATCAAGTTATGGTAAAGTATTATTAATATTAAATCAATCTCTATTATTAATTGATAATCATTTATAAACCATGTATTATATTATTAATTAATAATTATTATGTGAACCTAAAGTATTTATTAATTAATAAAATTTACTATATTATGACATTTAAATTAATCATGACTTATAAGTATAATTATTAAGCTTTAGCTTATATCACATGCTTATTAAACAAGCTTATTACTAATTATAGAAACATGCTATTTATGGAAACATATTAATATGGAAACATGCTACATAAAAACATACTAATTTTGGAAACATGCTATTTATGGAAACATACTAGTTATGAAAACATGCAATTTATGGAAACATAATATTTATGGAAACTTTATATTTTTGGAAACTTACTAATTATGGAAACCTTCTATTTTGGAAACTTACTATTTATGGAAACTTGCTACTTTTGGAAATTTGCTACTTTTGGAAATTTGCTATATATGAAAACCTGCTATTTTTAGAAAGTTACTATATATAGAAACCTGCTATTTTTAGAAAGTTTACTCATAATGAAACATCAAGTATAATAACACATGAAACATGAAATACATTAATCAAGAACACATGAAAACACTAAGAAATACATGATAACTCATGAAACAATAAAATAAGTCAAGAACATGTAAATCAAGTCAAGAATAAGTAAAGCAAGTCAAGAATAAGTAAACTAACAATCAGTTAATTAAACATGAACACGCAACTCATTCACGTCCTTTATTATGTAGCACTCGTGAAGTCGGAGTAGATTTCTTTCCGCCTTTCATCTTCTTTGTTACTGGACATAACGTACGGATATTCCGTCCTTCAATAAGGATAATCATTTTCTATGTATGATTAGGATTTCCCCGTTTGCTGCCATCTGTTTTCCCCAGTAGTTACATGTCATTAAAATTTTTAGTAATTACCATGCTGTGATTTAAATTGCCTAAGCTATATACACGCATGCCATGTTTCACCTAGTTATCGAGGAACCATAACCATAACACTTGAGGCACCAGTGTTATGACTCTTACGCGACGACAGTGATTGCTCGCAGCGTCCCTTCACGTTTTGGCCATTATTATTATTATTATTATTATCATGTGGGGCGAATGGGTGCATCCTAGGACATGTTTATCAGATTTACACGGTGACTGTGATGTGTGCTCTACATCCATCACATGGAGCTGATCCCTCTACCCAGACTAATATAATTAGAGGAAACCCCTCTAATTGCATGACGAGGTCACCCCTCTATGTATTCATGCACGTTGATACCTTTCATAACCTATATGGGATTTTGGCATTTAAAACACGTTTTCATGATTAAACATAAGACTTTTCAGATATAAACCATTTATAAAACATGATTCCAGGTTTTCCAGGACTTATACTTATTTCTGCTGCACTTTCATACTTTACTTATGTTTCAGTTATTCATATCATGTCACATATCCATTCACAGAGCGTATTGCTCAGCCGTATTTTCTTTTCATGTTCCCATACGGCAGGTACTAAAGGACACACTTAGGCAATCAAGAGTACGTTCATAGGATGGAGGATTCCATTGAATTCATTTCCTTTCTACACTTATATACTATGCTTTGATTGGACATTGTTTCGTCCTTTCTCTACATTCTTTACTTATGCATGTGTGAGCTTATGTTTTGGGACCGATGTTTGATTCCAGTTTCCTTTATGGTCATTTGTGTTTCAAGACATTTACCTTGCATGCTTTGATGACACGGAATAATTATCATGTAACGATCCACTTGTCAAAGTGGGGTGTTACAATTATGGTATCAGAGCCCAAGGTTTTGAGCTGTAGGCTCTAAAACTTGACCTATGACTAGTGGGTAGTCACCAAGATCATCCTAAACTGACAGTAAATTTCATTTCATGTATCATTGTTTTCTTTAAGTTTTTTTACTAAGTAAGGGTTGATACAGGATTGGCCATACTTAGTCGCATGTGGTTTTCTTTGAATTTTGTTTTGTGGGTTGAACCATAGTCTCCCACACTTGCTCATGTCAGTTTTTTGTTGGCTATGCCTTCATAATTCTTTCATGTACCTCTTATGCTTATTCCATGTTTCAAATAGATTAACCATTTTATTTCCTTTGAAACTGTAAGATGGTTAACACACGCACGAACGAGAAACTCGTCGCAGCTGTCAATGCAGCTTTGCAACCTATGTTTCCCCAGATCCAAAATCAGATTCGGGCAGAATATCAGGCTATACCGAATCATAATCAAAATAATCCTCCTTCTCCTCCACCAGTCACACTCCACACATGGCTGGAGAGATTCAACAAGTAGAAGCCTCGATCTTGTGAGAAGGTTGAGGTCCCGTCAGATGCTGAGAATTAGATCTCGCACATGGAGAAGATCTTACATACCATGGGTTGCGATGGGATATACAAGGCAATGTTAGCATGTTACAAGTTTGAGGGTGATGCGTTGGCATGGTGGAGAGCTTACAAGTTGAGCAATGGAGGTGATGCATGGCATACCACTTTGACATGGGTGCAGTTTAAGGAGTTGTTCTAAAATCATTTCTTCCCAAGAGCCGAGCAAGAACGACCGAGGAGAGATTATAATGCTATCCGTCAGAAGACATGTGAGAACAACACATCATTCATGCAGCCATTCCTCAGGTTAGCTGGTTTTTTGGGTGCTGCTGCTGGCATAACTGAGGAGCAAGCGAAGCATTTCCGCTAGGCTCTTCACTCCTTGATTACTGATCGTTTGTTACTTGCTACTTTCACCAATGTTTCACAAGTTGCTGACGCAACACGCAGTCTGGAGATTCTCCATGAGAGGGATGATTATAAGGAATCAACTTGACCTGAGATGAGGTATAATTCAGTCATCAAGCTTAACCATCTCATTCAAATCATAATTTCCAATTTTATATCATGTTCTATTTCAATTGTATCTTTCAGGCAGAAGGGTGGAGACTGGCCCAACCGGCCACTCATCAGAACAACAACAAGGGACACTGTCAAACTAATGACCGTTATGGATCAAATAAGTGTGGCGGTAGTGATAACTACCGTAACAATGCTAGCTACTCTAACAACAGTAGGTACCAAAAATTTAAACCTTTCCATGATAAGCTGTTGTATGTCATAAATTATAACATTTCAGCATTATAACAGGAACTCTGGAAATGGGCGTGATCAGAACAAGGGGGTCAGCAGCCTACTCACTCAGCTCAGTCTAGCATTATACCTAAACTTTCAGCGTAGTCATGTTTATGTTCCAACAATCATGTCTCACGCATATTTTCTGAATCGGGCTCCTACTTGGCAAGGGTACCCACTGGAGGGTACTCTCACCCCATCTGCACCACTGGAAGTCATAGGCATCCAGGACCATGTCGTCGTGCTGTAGGTGTTTGTTTCAAATTTGGGCAAGCAGGCCATCTTATGAAAGACTGTAAGAAAGGAGACACTGCTGGTACATCAGGTACTACCCCTCAGAACCAGCAGCATCAGGCTATGTATACACCACTACCAGGGACCAGGAAACAAGTCTACAGGTACCATTACTGGCATCTTATTTATGTATTGACATGTTGCCTGCATTTTATTTGATATGGGTGCGACCATTCAGTCATATCCACTACTTATGCTGCTCGTATTAATAAGACACCTAAACCACTTGAGACTATGTTAAATATATCTACGCCCATGAGAGACTCTGTACGCATTAACCATGTGTACAGAGATCTTCCCTTAGAATTTGATGACAAGATTCGTTCTGTCGACGTACTTCCTTTGGAAATGTGCGATTTTGATATGATTTTAGGCATGGACTGGTTAGCAAAACACCACACCACGATTGATTGCCATACATATCGAGTCATATTCGGTAACTTTCAAGATCTAGAATACATTCATAATGGTTTTATTCCAGGAAAGTCTATATAAATCATTTCTGCCTTGCAAGCACGTGCCTTACTAGCTCTTGGTTGTGAAGGTTTCTTAGTAAATGTTCATGACACGACTACTGAAGCACCATCTATTCATGATCAGCCTATTGTCTCAGAATCCACCTATCCGTGATGTGGAGTTTGGCATTGAGCTCATTCTAGGAGATGAACCTATCTCCAAGGCTCCTTATCGTATGGCTCCCATAGAGCTCAAAGAGTTGAAAGACCAGCTGCAGGAGTTACTGGAGTAGGGTTTCATTCGCCCGAGTGTATCACCATGGGGTGCACCGGTTCTCTTCGTTAAGAAGAAGGACGACAGCTTGCGACTGTGCATTGATTACCATGAGCTGAACAAGATCATGATCAGAAACCGTTATCCAATACCACGTATTGATGATCTATTTGACCAACTACAAGGTGTCTAGCACTTCTCCAAGATTGATCTACGGTCAGGATACCATTAGCTGCGAGTGAAGGAGCAGGTCATTTACAAGACTGCTTTTTCACACACGATATGGTACTTACGATTTCGTAGTCATACCTTTTGGACTCATAAATGCTCAAGCGGTATTCATGGATTTGATGAACCGCATTTTTCATGAGTTTCTGGACAAGTTCGTCATTGTATTTTTTAATGACATTCTGGTCTTCTCAAAATCCAAGGAAGAACACGAGGAACATCTTCGCATGGTACTACAGATTCTTCGCTAGAAGAAACTGTATGTAAAATATTCCAAGTGTGAATTTTGGTTAAGTAAGGTGGCGTTTCTAGTCCACATTGTTTCCGCAGAAGGGATCACCATGGATCCTGCGAAGGTTGAAGCTATCACAAAATGGACAAGACCGACATCTACAACAGAGGTTTGTAGTATACTGAGTTTAGCTGGATATTATCGTAGATTTGTAGAGAACTTTTCACGATTAGCCTTTCCTTTGACCAAGTTGATGCGTAAGTGAGAGAGATTCGTCTAGAATGATGAGCGGGAGAAGAACTTTGAAGAACTTAAGCAGCATTTGGTTTCCGCACATATTCTTACTCTCCTATCCGAAACAAGTGGATTTCAAATTTATAGTGATGCTTCGAAAAAAGGACTTGGATGTGTACTTATGCAACATGGGAAGATGATTGCTTATGCATCACGTCAGCTAAAGCCATATGAAGAAAACTATCCAACTCATGATCTGTGTTGGAAATACGTTTTACGTATTAGAAAGGATCGGTCACTCCAACAATAATCCATGTCATAGCTCGTAGTTTAGTTATTTACATTTATTAAACAAAGCCCAAAACCGAGCCCATGGATTGTATGGGCCGACGGCCTAATGTAAACCCAAGTCCATCTCATGGGCTTGGGTATACAAACCCTCTCCTTAGATGGAGAGGGTGTGTGGTTAATCATTTTTCACATAGTAAACATTGGTTTTCTCTCTCTAGAAGTGTGTGTAATCTACCATCTCTCTATCTCTTTCTCTCTCTAAAAACATAAGCAAGATTTACATTTCTACAAATGGTATCAAGAGCCATGGGATGATTGCTTAGTTTTTGTGTTTGTGTTCTTGATTTACACGGCTATTTTGATCCGATTTCAAAAGTACCAAATTTTTTTTGTGTTTTTTATGGTTTGATCTTGATACAAATCATCTACATAGTTGTGGTAGTGATTTGGTATTGTTACTTTGGTTAAAAACACAAAATTTTTGGGTGTTTGGATCAATTTTTGGCTTAAAATCATGAATTTGGTGTGTTTTGTCCGAGAAAAGTGGAATAAATCGTGCACTGTTTGTACCATTGCGACAGACTCTCCATCGCAATATCTAGGGTTTATACATTGCGATCCACATTGCGATTGGGATTGCGATTTGTGTGTTTTCTATTATTGCGATCCACATTGCGACAGGGGTATTGCGACAGGTATTGCGACAGTGGTATTGCGACAGGCATTGCGACAGGGCATTGCGACAGGGCATTGCGACAGGGATATTGCGACTGGGGTATTGCAATTGGACATTGCGATTGGACATTGCGATTGGACATTACGATTGGACATTACGATTGGACATTGCGATTGGACATTGCGATTGGACATTGCGATTGGACATTGCGATTGGACATTACGATTGGACATTGCGATTGGACATTGCGACTGGACATTACGATTGGACATTGCGACAGCATTATCTTTAGGCATTGCGATAGGGCAACAAGTATTCCAAGATTTTTCAAAAACGTGTTTTTCATCTTGGAATTTTTGGTTTATCGAGAACATAATTTAGGGGATTTTAACATTATTTCTCGGTTTCTACACACAACAACAAACACATTTACTTTCTTTCATTGATCGATCAACTTTGTAAATCTTCACTTATTGAAATGGAGTACACATCTCTTACGGATAAGTCCATCCTCTCGGGTACGGATAATCGTCCACCAATGTTGGTGAAGACTATGTATGAGGAATGGGCTTCCCGAATGGAACTTTATATGTTGAACAAGGAGAATGGACATCTAATTTGGGCATCGGTGCTCAATAGACCATTAGATTGTGGTACAGTAACGAAAGGTACGACTACTCTTCCTCGCACAACGGGTGAGTTGACTGGAGATATGAAGATTCAAGATAAATGTGATAAGTATGCTACAAACATCATTCTCCAAGCCCTCCCTCTAGATGTCTACAAACTCGTCAGCAAACATAAAGTTGCCAAAGAGTTATGGGATAGAATTCGGGTTCTAATGCAAGGCACCTCGTTAACTAAACAAGAACGAGAGTGTAAGCTTTATGATACTTTTGATAAGTTTGCCTATGTGCCAGGGGAGACTCTCAATGATTACTATCTGAGATTTACCCTATTGTTGAATGAGCTTAATATATATGGCATGGCAATTCCTACCTTTCAATTAAACACCAAGTATTTAAACACTCTTCCTCCAGAATGGAAAAAATACGTGACGGATGTTAAATTGGCTAAGGACTTGCATAACACCAACGTGGATCAACTTCAAGCTTTTCTTCAACAACACGAATGCCATGTGATCGAGGCTCGATTGTCTACACCTCAAGTTCATGATCCACTTGCAATGTATGCTTCTCAACAAAACATGGCTTATACTTATCAACAACCATCATACTTGCAGCAGCCACCACCACACATCTATCAACAAACATCTTATCAACCACCAATGATGCCACAGCAAGAATATCAACAAAGTGTTCATCAACAATATTTTCCACAGCAAACACCATATCAGACATCACTATCACAAGCCAACACTTCTCCAATGGGCTATACTCCTCACCAAGGATATTTTCCTATAGAAGCGCAACCAGCACAAGCTTTCTACTCTAATGAACTTCCACCAATCCAAGCACCGGTCTTTACTCCAAATGATACGCCAGCTGATGTACTAAACCATCTCACTGCCTACTTGTCAAAACTTGTTGCAACTAGAGGATTTCCACCAACAAACAATCAGCTCCGTACCTCCTCAAATCCTCTACAACAAGCTACTGTTCAAGATGGTCAAGTAACAGTGCAACCTATTCAGGGAAGGCAAAATTCATATGGACCTCCTACAAAGACTGGGAACAATGAAGCTGTGAATTCTCAAGCTAGTGGACATGGAAGTCCCATTGGTCCTAAAAAGGTTGTGACTTGCTATAATTGCCGAGGACAAGGTCATATGGCTAGGGAATGCACTCAACCGAAGAGGAGAAGGGATGATGCATGGTTTCGTGAGAAGATGTATTTGGTTGATGCTCAGTCTAAGGGGAAGATTTTGGATTCAGAGGAGTTAGCATTTCTGGCAGACCCAGGGGCAGCAGATACTGAAGGCATTGCAATCGTTTCCACCTCTAATGCAGCTTATCAAGCAGATGATCTTGACGCATATGATTCGAATTGTGATGACATTCACTCTGCCCAAGCTGCTCTCGTTTCTAATCTCTCTCACTACGGTTCTGATGTCATCAATGAGGTACCAACCACATCTAATAATATTGATGATAACCAACATCAAGTTGGGCATGAAAATGACAACCTCGAACAGCATTCGGGAACTAGTAACTCAAATGATGTGGTATCCAATCCAACACATTTGAGTGAACCTTAACCAAATGCTACGACGGGTATGAAATCTTATGCTCAACATGATTTGGTCATGGTACCTAAACATATTATTGATCAAATGCATATGGCCCTCAAACAACCCGTAGATACCAATTCCACCCTAACTGTTGAGCTTGCGTTGCATAAAGAAAAGGTCAAAACTTTTGAAATGGTCCCTCAAGCAGAGAAAATAACATGTTCTAAATTTGACCAATTTCGTTTTGAAAAGATTGAACACTTGAAAGAAATAGAATCATTAAAAGCTAATCTTTCTAATGAATTAAAAGAAAAGGAGTCGGTTGTCAATGATTTTCAGAAACTTAAAATGGATTTCGAAACTCTCGAGTCTAAAAAGGTTGAATCAGAAATTAATGCTACAAAACTTCTTAAATTCAAAGAACAACAGCTTTTAAAACAATACGCTTCCACAGAAAAGGTTCATCTTTTAACTAAATCATTTAAAGAACCCGAACTTAAGCGTCTTCAAGATTTACCACCTAATCCCGGTTATGCAAAACAAGCTCAGGAATATATTCTCGGTCTTTATGATATGACCATAATTGGCAAATCGAAAGAAGCACCTTTTGTTCGTAGTACTGAGGAGACACAATCACTTGCGGATGAAACTCATTCTAAAATGCTTTCAAAATTCCATACAATTGATTATGATCAACATAACAAAGATCAATTTTCGAAAAAGACACGCATTCGCTTACAAAAGGAATTAGCAGAATTAACAGTTCTTGTGCCCCAAAGTTTGTCAAATGAAAACCTTCCTAGTACGTCTCCTGCACTTGTCAAACCAGATTTAATGAAGTTAATTCCACCGGTAAGTAAGGCGTCCGTTAACTTAAATACGGTTCACCAAAACTTAGCCGATTTTGACAAGGTCATTTTGGAACGTACGACGGCCACGGCCATAACGGAAGGTGAATGGAACTTTGAGCACACTAGAGCTGCGTTTCGAGATGAAATTGTTCCGTTTGTAGACAATGTTAAAGCTTGTCTTAGTAATCTTGATCAAGATTTGTTTTCGGAAATAGAAGAAGTTAGACGTGTTTTCAATGAAATGGAAGATGCTTATGAAAACAGTTTACTTGAAATAGAACGGGTTTCACACCAAAATGAACTGCTTCTGAAGCAAGTGATGTCTCATGATACAGTTTTCGTCTGTGTGAATACAAGTGTTGGTGTTGATTCTATTGTGCATGATGTTGAATCTGTGGATAATGTGGTAGATAGTACTTGTCACGAATCTGACGCTGAATTTTTAAAGCTTCAAGATTCATATTCTTCGCTTTTAAAACGTTTTGATGAGATTCAAACACATTGTATGTCGCTTGAATGCAAGAAACAATAAGAAATCTTTGAAACGTCATTCGAAGGTGTTAATATCGATGATGCAAACTTTGAAAAGAATTTTCGATTGAATTTACAATCAAAACAGCGTCAGCCAAGTGACAAGGTTTCTCAATCTTTGCCGATAGACATAGAGAAATCTAAGAAGCTTAACTGTGTGAACGTACTTGAGGCCGCTGAGAATTTTACACTTGATCTAGATAATCGAGTTTCCAAGATTTTGTCCAAAGTTGATAACTTAAAACAGAAAAATACATGACTCTTCGATTCAGTAAAGCCCGCATGTGCTAATACCACTGCACAGAATCAATCGTTGATTGAACAATTGAATCGAAAGTCGGTGGAAATATCTTATTTGAGGGAACAAATTTGTGATAAGAATCTGGTCTTGGCTGAGTTAAAGGAAACACTTCGTACTCTAAAAGGTAAGAATGTTGTGGATAACGCAGCCACTATCTCAGCATCGTCCTCTAGTGCAATCAAAAGGAACCTTATAGCCGTCACGCCACTTAACAAAGGCCCTATGACTAAACCATCTCAAAATTTGGTCACTAAAGATAAGGCAAAATCAGAACCAGCTTCTAATATTCCCATGTTGCCTTCTACAGGAGTAAGCACCACTACTAAGGCTCAAAGATCTAAGCTTAAAAGAAACAAGAAGAATGATAGGATCTTGCCCCCATCTAGTAGTCAAGTGAAGAAGAAAGTAGAAGCCCATCCTAGGAATGTTATTTCTGTTTTGAATAAAAAGAATCATGTAGCTAAACCTAAAGGCTCTGCGGTTGTGCAGCGTTCTAAGCCTAGTGTGAATTCTTATTTGAAATGTTGGAATTGCAATGAATGTATGTTTTCTAGTCGTCATGATTCTTGCCTTATTGACCATGTGAATGAGATGTATGCTCGGAAAAATGGATTAGAATGGAAACCGACTGGGAAAGTGTTAACCCAAGTTGGTTGGATGTGGCGCCCCACTGGTAGAACTTTCACTATAGTAGGAAATACGTGCCCTTTGACTAGGATCACTCCCACTAAAGCGAAGAAAGCGTGCCCTTTAACTAGGAGTACCAAAGCTACCAAAACACAAGTGTGTCCTTTAACTAGGAACACTGACACTACTGTAGAAACCAAGTGCCCTTTAAATAGGTCTACTCCCACTGTAGTGCCCGCGAATAATCCAAAACCTAAGAAAGTTGGAACAGTAAAACCTGTTAGTGCTAAAACTCACCTTAGAAAACACAGGAAATCTAAGGGTCACAAACATGTTAGCAATTCTGATAATCTTATATCTGTATCTGCTAACACTCCAGAACCAATAGTTTCCAATGCATTGTCTACTATTGTTATTGAAAACAGGTGGTCCAAATTGTTCTCTGGTATTTGGACTCTGGTTGCTCCAAGCATATGACCAGAGATCGCTCTCAGCTCAGAAATTTCGTCAGCAAGTTTCTTGGTACGATTAGATTTGGAAATGATCATATCGCAAAGATAATGGGTTATGGTGAATATCATATTGGGAATGTTATCATTTCAAGAGTGTATTATGTGGAAGGTCTCGGTCACAACTTATTTTCTATGGGACAATTTTGTGATGCAAACCTAGAAGTTGCTTTTCGAGAGCATACCTGCTTCATTCGTAATTTTGGAAGGGGTTGATTTATTGAAAGGTACTCGAGGGAATAATTTGTATACTTTGTCTCTACAAGACATGATGGCCGCTTCTCCCGCATGTCTTCTCTCCAAAGCATCGAAGACTTATTCATGGTTATGGCATCGACGGTTATCTCATCTTAACTTTGACGCTATTAATCACTTGGCGAAAAAAGAACTTGTTCGTGGTCTTCCTAAACTATCATTTCACAAGGATCATTTGTGTTCCGCATGTACAATGGGGAAAAGAACTAAGAAATCTTACAAACCCAAGACGGAAGACACCAACCAAGAGAAACTTTATTTATTGCATATGGATCTTTGTGGACCAATGCGTGTTGAAAGTCTTAGTGGCAAAAAGTACATCCTCGTCATTGTCGATGATTACTCTCGGTTTACATGGGTGAAATTTCTTAAAGCAAAAAATGAGGCACCTAAATTCATCATCGGATTTCTCAAGATGATTCAAGTGCGTCTCAACACTACTGTCCGACGCATTCGTACAGATAATGGAACCGAATTTGTGAATCAAATTTTGCGTGATTATTATGAAGAAGTTGGCATTTCTCATGAAACATCCGTTGCTCGCACTCCACAACAAAACGGTGTCGTTGAAAGGCGAAATCGCACACTTATGGAAGCTGCTCGAACGATGTTAATTTACGCAAAGGCTCCATTGTTTTTATGGGCAGAAGCAGTATCTACAGCAGTGTACATCCAAAACCGGTCACTAATTCGTAAACGCCATGGTAAAACACCTTATGAGCTTCTCCATGGAAAAGTACCAGATTTATCATATCTTCATGTATTTGGTTCTCTTTGCTATCCAAATAATGATGGTGACAATTTGGGAAAACTTCAACCAAAGGCTGATATTGGTATTTTCATTGGTTACGCACCCGCAAAGAAGGCATACCGAATCTACAACGGTAAATCTCGCAAGATCCTCGAAACTGTGAATGTTGATTTTGATGAGCTGACAACAATGGCTTCTGAGCAAAGCAGCTCTGAACCCGCACTTCATGAAATGGGACCCAGTAACATTAGTTCTGGTCTTGTCCCAAACAACCCTACTTCATCATCATTTACACCACCTTATAGGAATGAATGGGATACGTTGTTTCAACCGTTCTTTGATGAATTCTTTACTCCTCCAACTATCGTTGCTCCAGAACCTGAAGTAATAGCTCCGGTAACCAAAGTTGTCGCTCCAGCAACCGTTGCACATACAGATACATCTGCACCTACAATTGGTCAAGATATACCTTCAACGAGTAATTCTCAACCAACACATGTTTCAACTACCCATGTCATGCCTATTGATGATGAAGAGGATGATGATGATCACGATTTGGAATTCGCTCAAATGCGTGAACTTCCATTCTTTGGTGTACCTATTCCCGACCCTAATCAAGCCGGGTCGTCCACCTCAGAGGAAGCTCCTTCTACGGTTTACTCCAATCCACGGATTCGTGAACATGACAGCAAGTGGACAAAGGATCATCCTATAGATTCTATTATTGGTGACCCTAATCGTCCGGTATCCACACGAAGTCAGCTACAAGAAAATGCAATGTTTTGTCACTTTGATGCTTTTCTCACTGAAGTTGAACCTAAGACATGGCAACAAGCTTTTACTCAATCATGTTGGATAGAAGCTATGCAAGAAGAACTTAATGAATTTTACGTCTTGAAGTATGGGAACTTGTCCCATGCCCGGATCAAGTGCAGTTACTCACTTTGAAATGGGTCTATAAGGTGAAACTCGATGAGTTAGGCGGAATATTGAAGAACAAAGCTCGACTAGTAGCTCGTGGATACAAGCAATTATTAGGCATCGACTTTATGGAATCCTTTGCACCTGTTGCCCGTTTAGAAGCTATTAGACTATTCCTCTCTTATGCTGCCCATATGAATATGATCGTCTATCAGATGGATGTGAAGACGGCATTTCTTAATGGTGAAATCAAGGAAGAGGTCTATGTTCAACAACCGGATGGTTTTGTGAATCCTAATTATCCCAATCATGTGTACAAGCTTAAGAAGGCTCTCTATGGGTTGAAGCAAGCTCCTCACGCATGGTATGATTTATTGTCACAATTCCTCATTTCGCAAGGCTTCGCTAAAGGCAAGGTGGATCCCACGCTGTTCATTCAGAAACGAGGTAAAGATATGATTATGGTACAAATATATGTTGATGATATTATATTTGCAGCCTCGACCCAAACCTTATCGGATGAGTATGGGACACTCATGTCTTCCAAGTTAAAGATGTCAATGATGGGCAAGGTATCATTCTTCTTAGGTCTTCAGATATCTCAGAGTACCAGAGGCATCTTTATCAATGAATCCAAGTATGCCCTTGAATCGCTAAAGAAATATAAGATGGAATCTTGCGACCCTGTGGATACTCCAATGGTGGAAAAATCTAAGCTTGATGCAGATCCACATGGAGTTGCCGTTGATCCAACACTTTATCGTGGAATGATCGGTACTCTTCTGTATATCACAGCTAGTCGACCTGATCTTCAGTTTGCTATATGTATGTGTGCTCGGTATCAAACTCGACCTACTGAGTTACACTTGGCCTCTGTGAAACGGATCTTTCGATATCTTAAAGGAACCATTAATCGGGGACTTTGGTATTCGAAGGACTCTTCGATTGCCCTAATGGTATATGTAGATGCGGATCACGCGGGTTGTAAAGATACAAGGCGTAGCACGAGTGGAAGTTTGCAACTACTAGGAGATCGATTAATCAGTTCGGCATCAAAAAGGCAGAAAAGCGCTGCAATTTCTAGTACGGAAGCAGAATACATAGCTATGTCCGGTTGCTGTGCTCAAATGCTTTGGATGAGATCGCAATTAACCGACTATGGTCTAGGTTTCAACAAAATTCCGATGTACTATGACAACAAGAGTGCAATTGCCTTATGCTGCAACAACGTTCAATTCTCCCGGTCGAAGCATATTGACATTCGCTACCATTTCATCAAGGAGCAAGTGGAAAATGGAGTAATAGAGCTTTACTTTGTCCGATCTGAGTATCAATTGGCGGATATTTTCACGAAGGCTTTAGATCGCGCTCGAATTGAATTTTTGGCCGACAAAGCTAGGAATGAGAACTTTCTCGCCTGAGACTCTAAAGGAACTGGCAGCTGAAGCGAAAGAATAGTGGTGGTAAAACTATTCTCCGTATCCTTGGTGATCATCTGTATATATTGTTTATATTTTTATCCACAAAAGCAAAATAGAAAAATATAAAATCATATAAAAACCATAAAAATTGAAAAATCCAGAAAAATCCAAAAATATTTTTACTTTATTTTTCAAAGGCATGTCTTTTGGTACGATAATATTTACGGCCTTAGAAATGTTGATTAATATTGACACGGCGCCATAAATAGAGTTCGTACAAAAGTTGTAAATATTTCATAAAACATGCCTAAATGGCTTGTAGTTATTTCTGACTGCAACCCGGTTTTCATATTAAAGTCAAGTATTTCTTATGAAAGCTTTGGCTCAACAACGGGAATTAATTTTCTCGGGCAAGGTTTACTTTAAAACCTTGTAAGGGATCAAGTTTACTTTATAACTTGGTCTAACACAAATCTATGTACGTTTGAGTGCATTTATTTGTTAAAACAAGAGAAGTCTTGTTTTTATGAAGCTATCATCTCTACAACCATAGCAATCTACAATTGGTACCTACATACTCGACGATGCGACTACTCAACCGATGACTAAAGCTCTTTCAATAGAACACGGGTCAACAATTGAGGGGGAGCAAATGTCAAGCATTCAGAATCTTCGATGCCGAACGTGCAAAGTTCACTAATTGGTGTCAAGACAACAATACCAATCGTACACATGGTGTCAAGAGATGACTTCAGAAGTGACGAGGCGACCAACATATGCTGACAAGAACACTTTGATCTTATCATATGATGTTCTCATCTATCAGGTCCAACCTTGTCAATTTTTTTTAATATGGTGAATATGTGATCATGTTACAAATCGGTATCATATCTCATTTAATATCATGAAGATAAAATGGACTTGCATTTCTCTTCCCAAAACCTTTGTTAAAACTTCATTAAATCAAATGATATTAAAAACATCGATTGGGTTAATATTTTTAATATGGGGGAGAAAATGTGATTTAATGTGGGATATTATCAAAAATGGTTTGACTTAACGTGATGGCTCATCCTGACATATGCGAAATGTTTTCGAATATCGTGGCATATGTTAAGGGGGAGAAAAACGGATTTGCATATCAAAATGGATTTTAATGGTGACATATACTTACCTAAAACTCATTTATTTCACGACGATGAAGACTGTGGTGACATAAGGATGGTAGGATAGGTTAAGTCCTATGATTCTTCCAGAACCGGAGGAATCTTCCCAAGGACATTCCATAGCTAGAAATAGTAGTCCTTAGGAAAGATGGAGAAAGATTGTGAACGTAGCTGAATGCCGACCAAGTACTTAAGTTAGCATTGGAACAATCACAACAAGGTGCTAGTTATGACGTATTGGTAAGCATTAAAGGGGTTGAAGAATGAAAAAGAATTGTAAAGATAAAGGGTGTAAAGAAAGAAGCCCTCCTTACAACTTTAGGCAGAAACCGGGTCAATGCATATGCTATTGAGATCATTTTAATGATTCTCGATATTGAAGATAGACATCATGGACCCAGTGATGCATTGCACAACCCATCCCAGCTAACTCAGATATCTCTTAAAAGGTATTTGTTTTATTTACACGGAGACAACACATTATCTATTGATTTATTCACTCCGAATAAATTGGTATTGAAAAGGTGGCACTCCTCTTCAGCCTTCGATCACTAAAATCCAAAATGCACGGTCGAGTCTAGAGCCATTTGAGATCATCAAATATCTCATTAGGACACACTTTCATATTTCCTTTCTTCTTCACACACTGTGAAAAGTAAGAAAGATTATAAGAGTCCTACGCAAAATCTTCATGATCTTGCCTGAACATCCGAGTAATACGAAAGTATTTACAATGAAGATGGAAATCCTTCTTGAGCGAATATCAAAAAGCTCATGGTAGGTGACTTGTGCGATTCTTTATGAATCAAACTTGTGATAACTGGAAAGCAACAGCTGTTTAATTCTTAACTGAATTTAAACACGTTCCAGGCCTCTACGTAATATCTTAGTGATCTTGCCAGAACACTCAGAGTGATACCTTAGTGTTCACAGTGATGAGTGGAAATCCTTCTAGTGTTAACCTCAAACAGCACTTGGTAGGTAACTTGCAAGATTCTATACGAATCAAGCTCGTGACAACTGGAAAGCAACGATGATGCGGTTTTTAATTGAATTTCACTTGTTCCAGGAACATGAATTGGGCTTCAAATCATGCGGATATTATTATCCAAATGCTCTTTATGTTCGCAGTCAGCTTTGGACGGTCGAATAAAGAGAACGGGTTTACCCGCGAAATCCTGTCAGGAAGTTACTTAATTGAAACTATCCGTCACAGGTACGATACCTAATATCGTCCAACGGTCTTCACCGACCGGAGGTAAAATGCTACCGATTTAGAATGAAATGTTCAAATCCATTTCGTTCGTGTCTATTTATGTTGCGGCATTTGAAGACAGTGGCATTGCAGGATCCAAGAAGAAGTCGTCCCCGCATGCTTATACTTTATGCACTTAAACCTCATCTAATTCAAGAAAGCCTAAAAGTTAAGTCTTCCGCTGTATTGAACTCGGAAGCTTTCAAGAATTACAAGAGGTATAAGTATGTGGGACATGGTGTCACGAAGAGGAGGAGATCACAAGTGATGGATGCACAAGATCAAGGCAAGAGATTAATGCTAAAGATTGATATCAAAGATCACATCAGCATGTTCACCATAAAAGAAAAAGAAAAGAAAGACGAAGACTACGAGCTCAAGACAATCATAGTATGCTAGGTTTATTTTATTATTGTAACTAGGGTAACACCCTTGTTTGGAGTGACCTCCCTTAGGGGGAGATTGTTGGAAATACGTTTTACGTATTAGAAAGGATCGGTCACTCCAACAATAGTCCATGTCATGGCTCGTAGCTTAGTTATTTACATTTATTAAACAAAGCCCAAAACCGAGCCCATGGATTGTATGGGCCGGCGGCCTAATGTAAACCCAAGTCCATCTCATGGGCTTGGGTATATAAACCCTCTCCTTAGATGGAGAGGGTGTGTGGCTAATCATTTTTCACATAGTAAACATTGGTTTTCTCTCTCTAGAAGTGTGTGTAATCCACCATCTCTCTATCTCTTTCTCTCTCTAAAAACATAAGCAAGATTTACATTTCTACAATCTAGAACTAGCAGCAGTTGTTTTTTCACTCAAAATCTAGAGGCATTATCTTTATGGTGAGTCATGTGACATCTTCACTAATCACAAGAGCCTCAAATACATATTCACTCAGCGAGAACTAAACATGAGACAGAGACGGTGGTTAGAGCTACACAAGGATTATGACACCAACATTTAGTACCATCTTGGTAAAGCGAATGTGGTGGCCGATGCTCTCAGCAGGAAGTCAGCCATGATCCCTGACATGAAGGTAGAATAAGAGATTATTCGTGATCTAGAGCGTTTAGACATTGAGTTCCTTGTACGTGGACACCATGGTTACTGGGCTAATATGATCATTGAGCCAAACTTAATCTCTCGGATCAAGGAAACTCAGAAGGACGACAGTGAGATATGGGCGATTATTCAGAATATCGATGAGCAGACAGAGTTCCGTATAGACGACTATGGCATCGTATGGCAGGGTACCAAGTTATGTATTCCAGATGATCTTACACTCAGAAAGGCCTTATTGACCGAGGCTCACAACTCTCCATTTTCGATTCATCTAGGTTCTACCAAAATGTACCATGAACTCAAGAAGCATTTTTGGTGGAGCGGTATGAAGCAAGATGTTGCTACCTTCGTTTCCAAATGTCTGACCTGCCAATAGGTTAAGATAGAACATCAGCGGGCTAGTGGTTTACTACAACCATTAGAAATTCCCAAATGGAAGTGTGACAAGATCTCCATGGATTTTGTTATCGGACTACCACAAACTCAGAGGAAGCATGAAGCTATATGGGTCGTTGTCGATCGTTTAACCAAGTCGGCTCATTTTCTTCCAATTCGCAAGGATTATCCAGTTATAAAATTGACAGACATATTCCAGCAGGAGATCATGCGACTGCATGGACTCCATCAGATATCATATTAGACAAAGATCCATGGTTTACATCTTGTTTCTAGAGAGGCTTTCAGAAAGCTTGGGGCACCAGGCTTAAGCTTAGCACAACCTTTCATCCTCAGACCGGTGGTCAGTCAGAACGTACTATTCAGACTTTAGAAGACATGTTGCATGCTTGTGATTTAGAGTGGACAGGGAATTGACACGACTACATCTGTTTGGTAGAGTTTGCTTACAACAACAGTTGGCACGCGAGTATCAAGTGTGCACCTTTTGAGATGCTCTATGGCAGAAAGTGTCATGCTCCAATCTGCTGGGATCAGGTCGGTGAACGAATCATTGAGGGTCCAAAAATGATTGAGGTGACCAATGAGAAGGTCGCCATCGCCAAGGCGAATCTTCAGGAAGCTCGTGCTCATTAGAAGAGCTATGTTGACAAGCATCACCGATCGTTAGAATTTCAAGTCTATGATCATGTTCTCTTAAAAGTATCCCCAACACATGGAGTCAAGCGTTTTGGTACTAAGGGAAAGCTCAGTCCACATTTCATCGGACTGTTCAAGATCCTTGAGCGTGTTAGTGAGGTATCGTATCGGTTAGCGTTACATCCTCAGCCATCTCATGTTCACAACGTGTTTCACGTGTCCCTACTCAGAGGCTACAATTATCATGTTCTGCACATGATCATGTATCCACTTGATCAGATTCGAGAGGATCTATCCTATGTTGAGGAACTTGAGACAGTCCTCGATCATCAGGATCGGGTCATGAGGAGAAAGACGACTCCTTTTGTCAAGATCCTTTGGATGGACCATCTCAAGCGGGAAGCCACTTGGGAAACGGAGGAGTCTATTCGGACTTATTACCCTCATTTTCAACTATGAATCGGGTATGTCCTTTTCAACTTATCTCTAATTCGAGGACGAATTACTCTTTCTAGAGGGGAAGAGTTGTAGAACCCGCTAAAAATACATGAATGTATTAATTACATGAAATCACGGATTAATTAAAACTTTACGTTTAATTAATACACGACACGTACCAAGAATAATTAACGTTTAAATACAAGTATTACGTATATTATTATTTACTATATACAAGTATTTACGTATAATAAATAATACATGACATGAATAAACATGAAAGTAAAACACAAACACACGTCATGAATATTAATACACGGGATTTAATAATACGAAAAATGAAAACACATATATATATTAAGGGGTGTTTGGACGGCAAAAGAGAAGGGAAGAAAGGGCCCATGGCCCGACCCGTTAAGTAGTTATCATGTAACAAAATCCCACGGAAAAACTCATTTACAATTTTTACAAGAAAAAAAGAAAAACCCTACCCTTTTGGTTCTCTTTTGCCGCCGGCTACAACAAAGAAAACAAGGAGGAAAAACCAAGTTTTGATCTCTTATTTGTTCGGGTATTTGTTTGTGTTCATCAATCCTAAATCATTACACGATTCGGTATCCCTAAACCTTAATCCTTTATTTTATATCTTTTAATCATGATCATGTAATTAGATCTATGAACACATGTATAGACATGATTAAAAACATGAATTTAACAAGTCTAAACTGGGGTTTTGGTTGAGTGGCACACGAACCGAGACCACAAGGGGGTCTCGGTGTGGGATTTCTTAAGCCAACCGTACCCTATAAAGGGGTTGTGGCTGTTTTTGTTGGTCGGCCGCAACACCAAACCACCCAACAGGGTGTGTTTGGTTCGGACGGTGGCAAACCGAGAGCCTTGGAGCTCTCGGTGGGATCATGTGGGCAACAGTGGCAACCGACAACAACCGGTAGCTGCTGTGTGTGTAGGCGGCAGTAACCACAGCCGCAACGGCTGTGGTGGTTTCATGTGGTTCAGGGCATGCTGATACATGGTGTCTCGGTGCTTGGTTTGGGGCTCGGGTACACGAAAAACACACAAGGGAGTGTTTGGTTAAATGTGTTGCTAAATTATTTTTATTAATTTAATTAAGTTAGATTAAATTAATCATGTTATAGTTAATTTAATTCATCAAGACTTATGATATAATTTTATTAATCATAAATATTGACATGACGATTAATTAAATAAACTATACATTATAACAATTATGCATATAATATTCATGATACAAAGTAAAAGTTACATTTAATAAATTAAGGACTTAGCATAATCATTTTAATTAAATGTTAACCATGGTTTAATTAAATTAATATCTTACTTTAATTTAATTATACAATATCAAGTTATGGTAAAGTATATTAATATTAAATCAAGCTATATTATTAATTAATAATCATTTATAAACCATGTATTATATTATTAATTAATAATTATCATGTTAACCTAAAGTATTTATTAATTAATAAACTTTACTATATTATGACATTTAAATTAAGGGTAAAAGCTATAAAATACCCACGTACTCTTCATTTTGTTCCATTATGAAAAACATAATATTTTTTGTACTCATTTGCCCAATATACATTCAAATTTGACTATGTTATGACCAATATGACAATGAAATGACTAAAATACCCTTATAAGTTTTTAGAATAACATCACCACCACACTTCCACCTACATTTAGCTACATTTCACTTTTACACCACCACACTTCCACCTGCAACTCACTTCCACCTACAACTTTATAAAAAATTACAAACAAAACTTATATACTTTCTAACTGTTACTACCACCACACTTCTACCTAAAACTCATGCATATCTCACACCCAAAACATAGATCAAGCCAGATCTATCAATATCATATACAAAAACTACACTCACACACGATATGTATCCGGAGAATGTATAGATCAAGCCGGAGCTGTTAATGGAACCAGCTCTTTCGTCGGAAAAAAACGTAGCTCTTTCACCAGGGTGTCATGGCGGTAAACGGAGGTGGGTTCACACGTTTGAAAAGAAAGTGGTTGTTCCCAGTATTATGTTTTCTGGCGATATTGCAGCGATTTTCTTGGCACATGAGGTGAAAAAGAGGCTGTGAGAGAGAGAGTCAGATTTAATGGCGGTGAAGGGAGGTGGTGGTGACCGAAGTTGGTGTTGACCGGATTTGGTGTTGACTGAAGTTGGTGTTGACCGAAGCTTCCATGGCTATGAGTTAGTGCCACCGTCAACATCAACCGCAACCATCAGACCGTCGCAACCTCCCTCTCTCAAATTTTTAAACAAATGTTGTTGGATAATTGTCCGTTTGAATGAAAGAAATGAAATATATAGATCCAAGAAAAACATACCCAATAGAAAAAGAAATGAAAAAAGTTTTACCCGTTTGACATATATTTAAAAGTGTAACACCCCCACAAAATGCTATGCGCAGCGGAACTACAACATTGGGTGCTACACAGTTATCATTGCACACAAGATATATCAAACGACTCTAAAAAGACGTCAACTTAAAACTTGAATTAAAAATTGTTAAAAGATACATGTCCACGGTTTTTCCAACCCCACTTGGTACAACAGAGTTTAGCGTTTTCGGTCCCCATGAATCTCGACCCAAGAATTTCAGTTTCACAACAACATAACATAAATATTAAAAATGTTTAAGTAGGAAAGGGAGGAAAAACAAGCAGACTCCAAGCCATACACACAACATCCATCCCATGCACGCTCCATGCTACACTTCAGCGGTTACCTGAAACACATGCCAAAATTTGGTCAACGAAAACGTTGAGTGGAATTTATAGGTTTTACAATTCATTTTGAACGTATATAAGATAAAAACCATTCGTGATCATCCATAGACTTGTCGATCAAACAATCTATATTCAGGATACTGACAATTGTGTTTAAGCTCATGACACTAAACCGTTAACTCAATCACCCGCGTAATAATTACCGGCGTGACTCAGATGAAACCATGGCCCCTAATAAGGCATCAGTTGCAATTATACCTTTTCTCTTATCACAAATTATCCGTCCGCAGGGGGTATCAACGTACTAGCCCTCGTCTCGGATAGGGTAGTCAACCCCATAGTACTATCACTTTGTATAAGCGGCTATTTCCCCCTTCTCGAGGGCAAGACAATAGTTAATAGTTCATGAAATTAGGGTCTTTTGCAACTAGGTACTCAACACAATTTCTAAGGCAACATTCGGGTCTAACAATCATTCATGACATACGTTCCTTTTAAAAAACTAGCATGCATTTCCCTCGCGGGTAAAACAATTTGAAATAATAGTAAGCGAGGCTATAAATTCACACCTTATATATTAAGTAGTCGGTAGTTCGAGAGATGATCACTGACGACGATACGGATGCCCGGGTAAATCAACACCTATCAACAAATAACGCGTAATGAGTAATCTCATTTTAAATACCTTACGGTACTGTATAAAATACATAGATACTAGTCACTTAGGAGAATTATAACTCACGCCAAAACAAAACAACAAGCATCACTCATTTTACGCCATTCGTTCTTATTATTTACGTCATCCATTTTTACTCATTTTCGCCGGTACTTACCGAAAGTACGGGCTGTTTTACTATATTTAACCATTCCTATAAAATTTGACAAAATTCTCAAAAATACTATAAGACCTGTAGATAACACATTTTTAATCCCAATAAAAGTTTTTACTTCTACGACCCGTTACTCAACGCTTTTCCAAAACTACATTTTCCGGGCTGAAATTGTACTTCGACCAACTTGGACCTCTTTGACCAATTTGAAATGCACCTTTGACTTCTTTGACTCCTAAGTCCACTTATAGACTCAATTACACAGGTTTGTGACCAAAATTTGACCCTTGACCTTTTACCAATTCATACTTGTGGTCCTCGGGATTTGACTAAAACTATACATAAATTCGGATTATGAAAGTTCTCGTCTCCCGGTACACGATCTTTAAAACCTCATAACTTTTAGCTCGTTTTGAGTCACGAGCTCTACCTTATACCAAATTAAAGCTAAGAAGACCCTCTATGACTACATTTAGCTATCTAGACCTGTAGGAAAAGTTATTTTTATGAAAAGGTCTTAAACTTTCTGCCTAAATTTAACCATACCAAAATCACACTTAAGCTCGATTCCAAACCTATTAATCATTACTAGGCTTCATCCTAAGCATTCCCAACCATAACCAAACACTAATTTCAGTCCCTAACCCCTATTGATCATCAACCTCATAATCTAAAAATCTAAAAACAAACATGCAAACACTTATACCCATTTAACACATCAATAAACACAAGGCTAAACACAAAACCAATGCTCAAAATCATCAATCACCATGGCTCCCCAAACACCCCCTTTTGCCGTGGGGTTTGGGTGACCAAATCACCACAACCAAATCAATTTTGGTGGGTTTGATTAGTGATTATGCTCTCATTTAACATGAATTTAACATGCATTAATCCAATTAACCTCAAAAACGAGTTTGAATGATCTTGAAAATTTTTGGAAAAATTTTGTTAATGCATGTTTGAAATAACCATGGATTAACACTCACCAATGGATTTTAGAAGGTGGTATAAGGTTAGTTTTTGTCAAAACTCAAAAAAATGGTGGATGGTGGTGGTGTGGATGTTTGGCCGTCGGCCTAGAGAGAGAGGGAGATAGTGTTTGATTTTTTTTGTTTAAGTGTTGTGTGTGTTTGTGTTTGTCACATTTTGTGAGATGGGAGGGGCCAAAGTGGTATTTTTGGATTTCTTTTGGCCTTAAACAAAAACGTCACTAAAACTTTGCGGGATCGACTCACTAGTCAATTTAGAAAATTTTACGGGAGTCGGAAATCATCCCGAACATTCCAAAATACTTTTGGGATACTTTAAATGTACTCGGAAGGCTATTAAAACTCACCCGACTCAACTTAACACGAACCGTAAGTAAAATTCTCGAAAAATTACATTATCAATAAATCGTCAATAATTATAGAAATTTGGGCATCCATCGGGATCGTAATCGTCATCGTCCTTCTTGAATCGTCAATCGTAAAAATTATAACCTCGAACATCGGCTTTAACCAATATACTTATATATAGAAATTAAAATTTATTAAAAATTTCAAAAATTAGCGTAATTTAGGGTAACGTTAATGACCTTGGTTCTAGGGTGTCACATCCACCCCTCCTTAAAGAGAGCGACGTCCCGGCGCTCGCCTCTTCTTGTACTCACATTTCGTTCTGTTGGAACAGATGAGGATACCTTTCCTTGAAAAAGTCCTCACGTTCCCAAGTGTATTCCGGTCCACGCTTAGAATTCCATCGAACCTTCACAATAGGAATTCTACTACGCTTCAGCCTCTTGACCTCTCGGTCCATAATTTCCACAGGTTCTTCCACAAAATGCATTTTGTCGTCCAGTCGAATCTCGTCCAAAGGAATCACCAATTCCTTATCCGCCAAACTCTTCTTCAGGTTCGATACGTGAAACGTGTCGTGAATAGCACTAAGCTCGCTCGGCAATTCTAATTTGTACGCTACTGGTCCAATTCGTTCAATGATCTTAAATGGTCCAATATACCTCGGACTCAACTTTCCTTTCTTCCCAAAACGAATTACACCCTTCCACGGCGATACCTTGAGCATAACCATATCTCCAACTTCAAACTCCAACGGTTTCCTTCTGTTATCGGCATAACTCTTCGGTCGACTTCTCGCAGCAAGTAGTCGGTTCTTGATTTGCACAATCTTCTCGGTCGTTTCTAAAACCATTTCGGGTCCAGTCAATTGACTTTCTCCTACTTCACTCTAACACACAGGCGATCTACACTTCCTTCCATACAATGCTTCGAACGGTGCTGCCTTGATACTCGCATGATAACTATTATTATACGAAAACTCCACCGGAGGCAAGTGGCGTTCCCAACTTCCTCCAAAATCAATCACGCATGCTCGGAGCATGTCCTCCATCGTCTGAATAGTTCGTTCACTCTGGCCGTCAGTTTCCGGCTGATAAGCCGTACTTAAACTCAATTCAGTGCCCATCGCACGTTGAAGCGATTTCCAAAATTCCGAAGTAAATCTACTGTCGCGATCCGAAATGATCGATAACGGCACTCCATGTCTGCAGACGATCTCTTTCACGTACACACTGGCTAGCTTTTCCATGCTGTCCGTCTTCTTCATAGGTAAGAAATGAGCAGATTTCGTTAATCTATCCACAATTACCCATATCATATCACATCCACTAGGAGTTCTAGGTAAACCCATCACGAAATCCATAGCGATTTTCTCCCATTTCCATTCCGGGATCTCCGGTTGTACCAACAATCCAGATGGTTTCTTATGTTCTGCTTGAACCTTCGCGCAAGTCAAACACTTACTAACGTAACGAGCAATATCCGCCTTCATATTCGGCCACCAATAAACTTTCTTCAGGTCGTGATACATTTTATCCGATCCAGGATGTATCGAATACTTCGATTTATGCGACTCGTTAATAACCAATTCTCGAACTCCAGGCTTTCCTTCCTCAGATGAACACAATGGTAACCAAATCCGATTTTCAAAATATCTCAGTCCGTCTGACCTAATCACGAAAAGAGGTTTCAACATTCGTCCCAAGTTCTCAGCTTCAACATTCCCTTTCATTAGTCCCCTCTCTTGAGCCTTCAGTATAGTTTCGGTTAGGTCAACGCTCTCAGTCATCACCAAAGCTCTGACCCTCAAAGGTTTCTCCCGTTCCTTCCTACTCAGTGCATCCGCTACAACATTCGCCTTGCCAGGGTGGTAGCGAATTTCACAGTCGTAATCACTCAGTAGTTCAACCCATCGTCTCTGTCGCATATTCAACTCCTTTTGATCTAAAATGTGCTGCAAACTCTTGTGGTCAGTGAATACAACACACTTCGTCCCATACAAATAGTGTCTCCACATCTTCAACGCAAAAACTACAGCTCCTAATTCCAAATCGTGCGTCGTGTAGTTCTCCTCGTTCTTCCTCAGTTGCCTCGACGCGTAAGCTATCACCTTTTCACGTTGCATCAATACCGCTCCATAACCCTTACGAGATGCATCACAATACACTAAAAAATCTTCGGTTCCTTCAGGCAATGACAATATCGGTGCAGAACATAACTTGTCCTTGAGCGTTGTGAAAGCGAGTTCTTCCTCATTTCCCCATTCATACACCCTATTCTTTTCGGTAAGCTTTGTCAATGGTTTTGCAATCAACGAAAATCCTTCAATGAACCTTCGATAATACCCAGCTAAACCAAGGAATTGTCGAACTTCAGTCGGCGTTGTCGGTGCCGACCATTCCCTGATCGCTTTGACCTTGGCAGGATCCACGCGAACTCCCTTGCTATCAATCACGTGACCTAGGAACTGCACGGATTCTAACCAAAACTCACACTTCGAGAATTTCGCATACAGCTTCTCCTTCTTTAACAACTCCAAAATCTTCCTCAGGTGCTTCTCGTGCTCCTCCTTACTCTTAGAGTAAATAAGTATATCATCGATGAAAACAATAACAAACTTATCTAGATACGCCTTGCACACGCGATTCATGAGGTCCATGAATACAGCAGGCGCGTTTGTCAACCCAAACGGCATCACTCGAAATTCAAAGTGTCCATACCGCGTACGAAAGGCAGTTACAGGAATATCCTCCTCTCTTACACGCAGTTGATGATACCCTGATCTTAAATCGATCTTTGAGTATACACTGGAACCTTGCAATTGATCAAACAAATCGTCAATCCTCGGCAATGGGTACCGATTCTTAACCGTCAGCTTGTTGAGTTCCCTATAGTCAATACACATCCGAAACGAACCATCTTTCTTCTTCACAAACAACACTGGCGCTCCCCAAGGTGATGAGCTCGGCCTAATAAATCCCTTGTCCATCAATTACTTCAGTTGATCCGATAACTCCTTTAACTCGGATGGTGCTAAGCGATAAGGTGCACGCGCAACCGGCGCAGCTCCTGGCACCAAATCAATTCGAAACTCGACCTCACGGGTGGGTGGTAAACCTGACAACTCGTCTGGAAAAACTTCCGGATATTCGCAGATAACAGGTACCTCTTCAATCCTCGCCTCTAAATCACCATCACTCGAAACTTGTGCCAAAAACACATCGCATCCGTTCTCTACATACTTCATCATTTTCAAACAGGAAATCACGTTCAAACGAGAAGTGCATTCGTCTCCCTTCACCGTCAAGACTTTATTCCTCAACGGAATCTGAACTAATCTCTCGCCACAGACGATCATAGCACTGTGCGCCATTAGCCAATCCATTCCCACAATCACGTCAAACGATCCTAGCTCTATAGGCATCAAGTCGATTTTAAAAGCGTAATTTCCTAACTTCAAGGTACACCCTTTCAGTATAGAATTTGTACTAACAATTTTTCCATCGGCTAACTCAACGTTGTAACTAGTTGCTAACAACACCGGTTTTCTATCGATATGACGACTAAATTTAACATCTACAAAACTCTTGTCGGAGCCAGAATCAAACAAAATACTAGCATAACAAGCGTCTAGCAAAAACGTACCGGTAACCACGTTAGGACCCTGTGGTTTATCAGCCGTCCCTACTTGATACACGGCAGCAGCATTGTTACCTCCCCGCTTGTTTCCTGCCTTCAGGCAATTCACTTGCATATGGCCTCTCTCTCCACATCCAAAACATCCCCTCATTCTGATAGCATTCACCCCAGTGGCTACTCCTCCCGCTCGGCAACCAGACGTCCTGTGACCTGCTTTTCCACATTTGCCGCATGCAGGCGGGCAATTCCCGACATGGTACAAATTGCACCTACCACAGTGGGGATTCACTTTTACTCCTCTGGGGTTCGTCACAGCCCTCATCCCTTCATTCCTTCGTTGGTTAAACTGCTGATTGCGGTTCTGACCATGGTTGTTTCGATTTCCACCTCGGTTTTGGCCCTGGGATTGATTGCTTTGTGCCGCTTCCCATTTCCTCTTATTCCCTTCAGCGATGAAGTTCTGCTTGTCCTGGAGCTTGACGTCCATCAATGCGTGAGCCATCTGGACCGCTTCATCAAACGACCCAGGTTTAGACGAAGTCGTCTCACCCTTGATATTACTAGATAAACCTTTGATGTACTGTTTCATCTTCTTGGCATCGTTGGCAAAAACGTCTGGACACAAAAGGCTTAATTCATTAAACCTCCTGGTGTAAGCAGCGATATCATTGTTCTTCAAGGTCAGATGCCTCAACTCATCTTCCAATTGACCCAATTCCTCTTTCGGGCAGAACTTCTTAGTCAACAGAGCTTTTGTCGCAGTCCATGTCCTTGCATTCGCTACAGCCAATCCAACAGTGGCTACTTGGGTGTTCCACCAACTTAACGCATCATCAAGAAACGTAGCAGCCGCAAACTTCACCTTGTCCGCTTCTGAACAACCGCTGATTTCGAAAGTACTTTCAACCTTTTCCAACCATCTTCTAAGTTCTAGAGCTCCACCCGTTCCACGAAATTGCGTGGGACCGCATTTCATAAAACTAGAATAGGTACACACTCTCGGGGCTTGCTGTCTCCCCGCGTTTCTACCCTGGTCCTGATTTCTCCCGGCTCGGTCTGCTTCTAGCGCATTTGCTATAGCTTCCTGAATCATTGTGTTTACACGATCGGCGGTTAACTTTGGAGGCATGGTGTTATCGAATATCTCTTTCTGCAAGACAGGGAAAATAGAAAAACAATGTAAGTATACACATCAAGATTAAGATGGATTTCTCTCTCAAGACATAATATAAATACAACGACACATCACTACAGAGTTACTAATATTCATCAATTCACATCACAAAAGATCAAATTTAAGACATATCACAGATCATGAAAGGTAACATGGATTGTATTGATAATTAACCAAAATTGTGACAAGTATTGCCACTACAATCGTTCACCATAAAACTTAAGTCCTCAAGTTTTTCGTCATAATGCCATCATACAAAAGTCTAAAACAGTTCTATTACAATGATCAAAGAAAAAAAAATACAAGACAAGCAACTAGGCATGTGGTGATCCACACGGCCTCTTGGATGGCGGTTCGTCATCATCTTCCTCGGGTTCCTCATCGCTATCGTCCTCGTCCACATCATCCACTTTTCTCTTTCCTTTGTCATTCGGCCCACATTCAGTCTCCTTTTTCGTCCCTGACGTAGACCCACACTCAATCGCTACCTGACTTCCCACAGTAATACAAGCACCTCTGGTAGGTGGCTGGACCATGAAGTCATTAGCCTCCATCTCCAAATCGTCCACGAATCTCCAATCTGGGGGCAATGATGCTCTCACTCGATGCTCCCAACTCTGCATCCTTGACAATCTCACTTGATCTTCCCTAACACGGTCAAGACTAGCGCTCAAATTTGCAACCATCGATCTTAGACTGTTGATATCACTTTTGTTTACATTCCCACCATACTCAATTCTTGCAGTCATTTCCAACAGTCTTTGGTGTTCCCTTTCATTCTTATCAAACCTCTTAATTACCCTGGTCTCAACTACAAACCGCTCATACATCAACCTCTCCATCCTCCTCAAACGACCTGCGGGATCCCAGTAGTGTCTTGGTCTCGGAAAGTAGACCCTTGCAATATTCTCATGAATCGATTGCGACTTGGATGATTTGCTGGACTCTACGTCGCTCCCATTACTTACTCGAACAAATCCTGGCACTGTTCTCAAATAGTCCTTGCAATTGTCCATCGGGCGATTAAAGGGTTGTTGCTCATATCGATCGGTTGGAGGTACTTCATAACCCTTTGGCGAATTCGGAGATTGAAACAAATCAGGTTCGGTCTGGCCTACAGCATTCTCGGGAATGCCATCATCCATTAGTTCCTCGGGCTCTTCCTCAGAATCCTCACTCTCGTCACTACTGATGCTAAAATTGTCCACCTCACTTTCATCATTGTCATTTTCCGGCCCTATTTCCTCTTCTGGAGCGATCCATCCATTATCATTGTCCGGCGGGTTCGGAGGAAACGGTCCTCCTTCGTGACCTACGACGTAATCGTTTCCATTATCATTAGGCGGTACCTCGGCCATTCCTGCAATAACAGCGAATTTCGGAGGGTACATAAGTAATTATACAATATTTATAAATACATGCATGCAAATGCAATGCAAAGGTGGTACATATGCCCAAAATGTAATAATATGATGCTCATGCATGATTAATACAAAAATTACGATGTCGGATATTCCACGTATAATTCAACGTCTACATATAGTAATTTCCATACTTACGTAATAATTACCCACATATATACTTCAACTCAAAAGTATACGTCAAATGCCATGAATACAAAAATAAATCTTACCGGAGCCATGCAGGATAGTTGTGTGTGCTTGGACCATTTCTTACGACACCAAAATTTATAGTTTAGGATTTTCAAAAACGACCTAGTTCTCTATAACTCGTGGCTCTGATTACCAATCTGTAACACCCCCACAAAATGCTATGCGCAGCGGAACTACAACATTGGGTGCTACACAGTTATCATTGCACACAAGATATATCAAACGACTCTAAAAAGACGTCAACTTAAAACTTGAATTAAAAATTGTTAAAAGATACATGTCCACGGTTTTTCCAACCCCACTTGGTACAACAGAGTTTAGCGTTTTCGGTCCCCATGAATCTCGACCCAAGAATTTCAGTTTCACAACAACATAACATAAAAATTAAAAATGTTTAAGTAGGAAAGGGAGGAAAAACAAGCAGACTCCAAGCCATACACACAACATCCATCCCATGCACGCTCCATGCTACACTTCAGCGGTTACCTGAAACACATGCCAAAATTTGGTCAACGAAAACGTTGAGTGGAATTTATAGGTTTTACAATTCATTTTGAACGTATATAAGATAAAAACCATTCGTGATCATCCATAGACTTGTCGATCAAACAATCTATATTCAGGATACTGACAATTGTGTTTAAGCTCATGACACTAAACCGTTAACTCAATCACCCGCGTAATAATTACCGGCGTGACTCAGATGAAACCATGGCCCCTAATAAGGCATCAGTTGCAATTATACCTTTTCTCTTATCACAAATTATCCGTCCGCAGGGGGTATCAACGTACTAGCCCTCGTCTCGGATAGGGTAGTCAACCCCATAGTACTATCACTTTGTATAAGCGGCTATTTCCCCCTTCTCGAGGGCAAGACAATAGTTAATAGTTCATGAAATTAGGGTCTTTTGCAACTAGGTACTCAACACAATTTCTAAGGCAACATTCGGGTCTAACAATCATTCATGACATACGTTCCTTTTAAAAAACTAGCATGCATTTCCCTCGCGGGTAAAACAATTTGAAATAATAGTAAGCGAGGCTATAAATTCACACCTTATATATTAAGTAGTCGGTAGTTCGAGAGATGATCACTGACGACGATACGGATGCCCGGGTAAATCAACACCTATCAACAAATAACGCGTAATGAGTAATCTCATTTTAAATACCTTACGGTACTGTATAAAATACATAGATACTAGTCACTTAGGAGAATTATAACTCACGCCAAAACAAAACAACAAGCATCACTCATTTTACGCCATTCGTTCTTATTATTTACGTCATCCATTTTTACTCATTTTCGCCGGTACTTACCGAAAGTACGGGCTGTTTTACTATATTTAACCATTCCTATAAAATTTGACAAAATTCTCAAAAATACTATAAGACCTGTAGATAACACATTTTTAATCCCAATAAAAGTTTTTACTTCTACGACCCGTTACTCAACGCTTTTCCAAAACTACATTTTCCGGGCTGAAATTGTACTTCGACCAACTTGGACCTCTTTGACCAATTTGAAATGCACCTTTGACTTCTTTGACTCCTAAGTCCACTTATAGACTCAATTACACAGGTTTGTGACCAAAATTTGACCCTTGACCTTTTACCAATTCATACTTGTGGTCCTCGGGATTTGACTAAAACTATACATAAATTCGGATTATGAAAGTTCTCGTCTCCCGGTACACGATCTTTAAAACCTCATAACTTTTAGCTCGTTTTGAGTCACGAGCTCTACCTTATACCAAATTAAAGCTAAGAAGACCCTCTATGACTACATTTAGCTATCTAGACCTGTAGGAAAAATTATTTTTATGAAAAGGTCTTAAACTTTCTGCCTAAATTTAACCATACCAAAATCACACTTAAGCTCGATTCCAAACCTATTAATCATTACTAGGCTTCATCCTAAGCATTACCAACCATAACCAAACACTAATTTCAGTCCCTAAACCCTATTGATCATCAACCTCATAATCTAAAAATCTAAAAACAAACATGCAAACACTTATACCCATTTAACACATCAATAAACACAAGGCTAAACACAAAACCAATGCTCAAAATCATCAATCACCATGGCTCCCCAAACACCCCCTTTTGCCGTGGGGTTTGGGTGACCAAATCACCACAACCAAATCAATTTTGGTGGGTTTGATTAGTGATTATGCTCTCATTTAACATGAATTTAACATGCATTAATCCAATTAACCTAAAAAACGAGTTTGAATGATCTTGAAAATTTTTGGAAAAATTTTGTTAATGCATGTTTGAAATAACCATAGATTAACACTCACCAATGGATTTTAGAAGGTGGTCTAAGGTTAGTTTTTGTCAAAACTCAAAAAAAATGGTGGATGGTGGTGGTGTGGGTGTTTGGCCGTCGGCCTAGAGAGAGAGGGAGAGAGTGTTTGATTTTTTTTTGTTTAAGTGTTGTGTGTGTTTGTGTTTGTCACATTTTGTGAGATGGGAGGGGCCAAAGTGGTATTTTTGGATTTCTTTTGGCCTTAAACAAAAACGTCACTAAAACTTTGCGGGATCGACTCACTAGTCAATTTAGAAAATTTTACGGGAGTCGGAAATCATCCCGAACATTCCAAAATACTTTTGGGATACTTTAAATGTACTCGGAAGGCTATTAAAACTCACCCGACTCAACTTAACACGAACCGTAAGTAAAATTCTCGAAAAATTACATTATCAATAAATCGTCAATAATTATAGAAATTTGGGCATCCATCGGGATCGTAATCGTCATCGTCCTTCTTGAATCGTCAATCGTAAAAATTATAACCTCGAACATCGGCTTTAACCAATATACTTATATATAGAAATTAAAATTTATTAAAAATTTCAAAAATTAGCGTAATTTAGGGTAACGTTAATGACCTTGGTTCTAGGGTGTCACAAAAAGAAAAAGAAATGATAAAATATAGAAGGGTATTTTAGACATTTATAAGGGTATTTAGTCATTTCATTGTCATATTGGTAATAACATAGTCAAATTTGAATGTACATTGGGCAAATGAGTACAAAAAATAGTATGTTTTTCATAATGGAACAAAATGAAGAGTACGTGGATTTTTTATTGCTTTTACCCTTAAATTAATCATGAAATATAAATATAATTATTAAGCTTTAGCTTATATCACATGCTTATTAACCAAGCTTATTACTAATTATGGAAACATGCTATTTATGAAAACATATTATGGAAACATGCTATTTATGAAAATATACTAATTATAGAAACGTGCTATTTATTGAAACATACTAATTATGCAAACATGCTATTTATGGAAATATACTATTTATGAAAACTTTCTATTTTTGGAAACTTACTAATTATGGAAACCTTCTATTTTGGAAACTTACTATTTATGGAAACTTGCTATTTTTGGAAAGTTGCTATATATGGAAACCTGCTATTTTTGGAAAGTTACTATATATAGAAACCTACTATTTTTAGAAAGTTTACTCTTTATGAAATATCAAGTATAATAACACATGAAACATGAAATACATTAATCAAGAACACATGAAAACACTAAGAAATACATGATAACTCATGAAACAGTAAAACAAGTCAAGAACATGTAAAACAAGTCAAGAACAAGTAAAACAGGTCAAGAACAAGTAAACTAATAATCAGTCAGTTAAAGATGAACACGCAACTCATTCACGTCCTTTATTATGTAGCACTCGTGAAGTCGGAGTAGATTTCTTTCTGCCTTTCATCTTCTTCGTTACCTGAAATAAGGTACGGATATTCCGTCCTTCAGTAAGGACATTCTTTTTCTATGTATGATTAGGATTTCCCCGTTTGCTGCCATCTGTTTTCCCCAGTAGTTACATGTCATTAAACTTTTTTGAAATTACCATGCTATGATTTTAAATTGCCTAAGCTATATACACGCATGCCATGTTTCACCTAGTTATAGAGGTACCAAAACCATAACACTTGAGGCACCGGTGTTATGACTCTTCTGCGATAAGAGTGATTGCTCGCGACGTCCTTTCACTTTTTGGCCAGTATTATTATTATTATCATGTGGGGCAAATGGGTGCATCCTAGGACATGTTTATCAGATTTACATGGTGAATGTGGTGTGTGCTCTACATCCGTCACATGGAGCTGATCCCTCCACTCAGACTAATATAATTAGAGGCAACCCCTCTAATTTCATGACGAGGTCACCCCTCTATGTATTCATGCACGTTGATACCTTTCATGACCTATATGGGCTTTTGGCATTTAAAACACATTTTCATGATTAAACATAAGACTTTTTAGATATAAACCAATTATAAAACATGATTCCAGGTTTTCTAGGACTTACACTTATTTCCGCTACACTTGCATACTTTACTTATGTTTCAGTTATTCATATCATGTCATATATCCGTTCACTGAGCATATTTCTCAGCCATATTTTCTTTTCATGTTCCCACACGACAGGTACAAAAGGATAGACTTAGGCAATCAAGAGTATGTGCAAAGGATGGAGGCTTCCATTGACTTCATTTCCTTTCTGCACTTATATACTATGCTTTGCTTGGACATTGTTTAGTCCTTTCTCTACATTCTTTACTTATGCATGTGTGAGCTTATGTTTTGGGACCGATTTTTGATTATGGTTTCCTTTATGGTCATTTATGTTTCAATACATTTACCTTGCATGCTTTGATGACACGCCATAATTATCATGTAACTGTCCACTTGTCAAAGTGGGGTGTCACATACATGTTTCCAGATACAAATGATTATAGCCTTTATTACTACCTTGTTCAGGATAGCGTTAGAACTATAGCAAAAAGTACCATCCACGTATATAAGACCTGCTTGCATCTCAAGTCAAAGGATTTAGTAATGTAAATCATTTACATATTTCACTTAATGACGACGATCCATACAGTGATTTACTTGTTAGTAAGAGAGGTCCAATATGCAACCTTTGAACATTGTGTGAGTTAGTGAACCGTTCTTACATAGTCTACGAATGTTACCATCACTCAAATATGTCTTAATTGAATTATATTCCCATATAATTGATCGACATAGACCATTTAGAATAACATATTATTCAAGGATTTTTTTTTTGGTAACCGTGATTTCCGACTCATTGGCCGACTAATCCACGAGGTTTTAGCCCACCGCCACACAGACTCAAACCAGGTAAAGCCCTCCCTTTTCAGGAGGTTGGCGTGGCCACTTCAAGGTTGTTTGCACCTAGTGGGAATTGAACTTGAGACCTCACACACTTTGGAGTGATAGCCACAAATCTTTTTGCCACTAAGCCACCCTTAAGTGGTTTATTATTCAAGGATTTAAACATGCAAAAATAGGACCAATAAATATAAATGAAAACCGAACATATGAAATACTTAAATTCATAAAATAAATATTGTTTAGCAATATCCTTTATCCAAATACTAAAAGATCAATGCATGATAATCCTAGTTGAGAAATCATGCCTCAAGATATGACGATCATAGTTGATAAGGTATATATTTCATGAAATTCTACTAGGTTTGATCTTTGGAATTTTGAGAATACTTATTTCAAATTCACAATTGTGAAGATCTCTGAATATATATTATGATTGTTATTATGTACGCTTGTGCATATGAGCACACAACAAAATGGGAGTATTGTTGTTGTACATCCTATAAGGTGTATGAGTCCAACAAAATACCTTTTTTGAAAACAAACACCTTTAATAGCTTCTTAAACTATAAAGTATTCTTTATTCTTTAAATATGTATTGCAATATTATGCTCAATTGAACATAGCTAGTCCACATGGTCATCATCAAGATGAAATAGTACCATGATTAGTACTGAGTGTTATCTCAATCAAACTATCATCCATGTCTAGAAACAACACTATGATATATTCTAATCTATAAACTATAAATAATTACTATGATAATATTTTGTGTCTTTCAAAACTTTGTTGACAATGATAATTACATCTTATTATGTTGGTCCCTTGTAATTAGTGTTATACTTAATAATGATAAGTATAAACCTAACTCATGGTAAAGTAATGCAATTTACACAACGATAAGGTAAATAAAACACAAAAGGTTTTTAAAAGTTTAACTCTTTAAAGAATTATACCCTATTGCATACGAGACTACAATAGGGATTGAATAGACAATGTGTGTTTGTGATCTCCTCACTAACGAACTATATTAATCCTATCGATTTATAAGTTCGACGATTAAGTAAACATGAGTTTTAGAACTCAAGTGCTATCTACCGTTTTTGAAGAGAGAATCTATTTTTAAATGACTAAACCATTGAGTGCACAAACTTGATTCTCTCTTTTACAACACATCCAATTTATAGACTTGAAGGCTAGGTATGTGACAAAGAATTGTCATGTGCAATTATTTTCCTTAGCTGAGGTACAAGGTACAGATTTGTCTTAACCAAAACTAGGTATAAGGACAAAGTCCTTTACAAGCTCAGTACCCTTGTCTAACCTAAAAGGGTAAGTCACGATAAGTGTGTGTGTGTACTACAACTTAACTTCTTCAAACTTATCCTGCCTTTTCTTTAGTCTTCAATATGGTATTGTTCCTTCAGGGAGATCGTATGGGGCTCAGTGAGTTATTGTCATCACTCACTGAACGCATTACCTTCTTCTTAGTCTCAGGTACATCATTCATTGAGTCTCGCCTCATTGAATACTTAATTCTTTCTTTTAGACTTAGGCTAAGCTGTTGAAGGTAACTCACTGAGTGATTGTTCACTCAGTGACATCATAATGTTCAAGGTTAAATAATATACTTAGGCGTATTGATGTTTAAGTCCATCAGGGAGGTCCCCTTTTACATAATTGGCCATTCTGATGATCAATTAGTACAAGGCTGACCTAACAATCTCCCCCTATTTGGATACAAAATATACCTAAGTCTATTTTGTAGTAAGTGAGCAAAGAGGATTCTTCTCATACTGACTAAGCTAATGATGAAGAGTCTTGTTTTAAACAAAGTACTTCTTTTTATTCATCATTACAAGGAGTTATCAGTCTATTACAAGAAAAACATAGAAACAAAAATAACTTAATACTCAGGCTTCCATTCCCTCCTTCTTCACTTTTGAGGAGCTCAACACCTTCTCTTTATCAGGTCTTCTTGCTATCATCTCTCTGACCTTAACTGCAAATCTTTTTTTCTATTCAGTTTGTAGTTGTCCCTCCATGACCAAGTAGATAAAGATTCCCTCAGTGTTGCACCTATCGCTGTCACTTATCCTTTAGAAAGCATTATCACCAAACTCATCAATGAAGAAGATACCCCACTCAGGCTCTTCTATCACCATGTTGTTCACAAAGGGGACACCTTCAGGTAGAGTGCTATTGCATTCCAACCCAAGGATTCTTGTCTCAGGCTCAAACTCAACCCTCCTTCTTTTTCATCCCTGAGTCTTTGTAGGGTCTTGTTTTGCCAAAGGTAGTTCCTTAGTGATACCCAACTGTTGTTTTATTTGTTTTAATTTCTCGTAATGCTTACTGAGAGAAATAAGTAGTTCAGGTATACATTTGTTCGATTTAGCCCCGAGTATCCTTCCCAACTCATCCCATTCATTGAGTCCAAAATCCTTGAATGAAAATTTCTTCATGACTTCAAAATTTCTCTCATCGTTGTCTCTGAAGATGGACACAAAAGCTGGTGTTGTGTGTGGGATGATTTGAATGTTTGTGATATGCTCAGGCTTCCTCCTCTGAGTAGTAATCCAAGTGTACTGATCAAACTACTTGTTTAGTTGTGTGCTCCTTTGTTGTTGTTTCTTCATCATAGTATCCTGAATAGATTTAAGCTCTTATTCTTGCTTTTTAATAAACTCTTGTCCACTAGCCACACTCAGAACTTCCTTTGGATTACCACCCACTTCCTTCACAAACTCAGTGGACACCTTAAGGATTTCAGCTCTTGTTGCTCCAATAGCCTTAGCCCTCTCCATTCTGTCCAAGTACTCCCGAATTTGACTTGGTGTCATCTTGTATATCTTCCCATAATCTCATAAGGAACAAGTACTGGGGCATCAGGATCAGGCATTCTTTCCCTTGAAGCCTTCACTAACTTCTTGGGTTGAGACTAAGTTTCATTAGTAATTCTTTTGCCTTTGTACACCTTTGAAACAAAGGACTCAGGTGGAATGGAATTTAATGGAGTTAGATTTGGGATTTCATGTTCCTAAGGTTTTTCAACTACCACTATGTTCAATTCTCCTTTTGTGGCCCATCATTCTCCATTCGTTCATGCTCCCCTCAGTTTGAGTGGGAGGTTCTTCCCAAGTTAGTAGCTTTGGTGGTTCATTATTCCTCTTAAAAGTTTAAGGATCAGTCTGACTGATTCTAACTTTTGGTAAATGAGCAGGTCCTAGGGGGAGGGAGTGGTTGGACCCTTAAAGGCTTGATACATTTTAGTGACCATTCTCTTCATCAACTGAGTATCAGCCTTGATAGACTTCACATCCGTCTGAATGGTCGACTTAGTGTTCTTCATTGTAGCAATCTGAGTCCTAAGACTAGGAATATCAAAGGCCTTCAGAGTCTGAACAATGTCTGCGAGAGTTTCTGCATTAGAGATATAGCCCTTGGCTGCTTTGCTGAGCTAAAATTCAACTTCATGTTCCATGTGCACATCTTCGTATATAACATCACACTTAGACTTGACAGCCTGAAAGTTAGTCTGAAGAGCTGTAAGTCTAGTGAGAACCTCAGACATCTTTTCATCCTTGAGAAATTCCAAGAGCTTACTGACCTTGTATGGACTCAGTGGTACTAGAGATGAGTCCATCCAAGGTATCCTTCAAGAATACGATAACTTCAATAGTGGGTAAAGCCTTGTTCAGAAAGTTGATCAATTTCTTCTCCTGAGCCTCATGACTTGTGTTTACCTCACTGATGAACTCCATCTGGTTATTAACCAATACCCTTAACTCCTTCTCAGCATCACAAAAACGATCACCATATACTTTAAATTATCCAGCATAGTGGTGGCTTTGGTAGAGAGATCTGCATGTCTCTGAGACATGTCTTCCTTAAGTTTCTCATAGAGATGTTTTAAAATGCCCCTTAGAGTTTCATAATACCTTCTTAGTGATAGGCTTGCTATCATCAAACTTCGATTCCAGAACCTCAGTTTGAGTCCCAAAAGAAGAGGTGTCATGTTGTGCGTCATGGGAGGGCTTCTTTGTTGATGCCTCAAGGGAGGGATTCGGTTGAGCCTCAAGGGAGGGCGAAATGTCAAAGAATGGAGGGGACTGAGGCTTCTAGTATGATTGAGGTGGAACCTGAGTGTCATTAGTCTCTATATCATCATCAGCCACAACCATTTCTTCATCATCACTAAACCCTTGAAGTTCATCCTCAGACTCTTTGAACAATGACACATAGTATCCAAAGGTTAGTGGCTTGGTTGGTTTATCCAGTTACCCTTCAAAAGAAGGTTTTCTTTTGTTTAGGACACTCCCTGCCCCAAATCCTGTGGAATGGATTGTATCCATCTAATGCTCAGAGGCAGTTCATGATTGATCAAGCGTGGAGGTGAGATCCCTATCAGTGAGGTGTGTTACCCGTGGGCGTCTCCTTGAGTCTTTGGGATCAGTAGTGGTTCCCTTACGTAAAGACTTGAGATTAAGTGTGTCTTCATTAGGATTGGTGGAAGTGGGAATCCTGTCAGTGGGGTGTGTTACTTATAGGTGTCCCTCTATGTCTTGGGATTCAGTTTTTGTTCCCTTAGGAAAAGAATTTTGTTTTAGTGTTCCTTCATCGGGAATTGTGAAGGTGATAGACCTATCATTAGGTTGTTTTACCCGTGGGCGTCCCTCTGAGTCTTTGGTCTTTGTTTTGTCCTCAGGAAAAGGTTGTGATTTAGTAATGCCTTCATCAGACTGGTGGATAGGCAGTCTCGTAGCAGAGGGTTGTTTATTTCCCTCCACATCAAGAGGACCAATAGGTTGGCCTGTCGACCCTGACTGTGATGTATTAGGGCCTCCCTTAAGCTCGTTCCCTTGGGGTATTTGAAGCTTGGTCTGCACAAGGGTGTCTTTTTATTCTTGGCCTTTTTCTTATGTGTCACGGAGGCCTCAGGGCCCTGTACCTTTGGGTTTGTCTTTGGCACCGTCTGAGTCCTCTTGTTCCCTTTCTTTGGAGAGAAAGGAATGGGAGACACGGATGATGGACTAATCACCTCAGTCATGTGAGTCGTCAATTTAATTGGGTAGACTTCGGATGGGTTCTTAGAAAAAGTTTGTGTAACTCATGATGGTGGTAATGACCCAGAATATTTGTCCTGAGTGTAAGAGGAACCCAATAACTGTTCTAAGGCGCAAGATATGAATCTAAAGTAAGATAGATACTTTTGCCTTGACTCCTTCAGGAGCCTGGTTACGAGATCATAAAAAATGATCTCTCCTATGTCAACCTTCAGCCCATTTATGAGACTAAAAGTTAGCATCTGTTGACTAGAATAAACTTGCTTACTGGATTAGTGGTTCCCACCAAGTACTTGAATCATAAAAGTGACATGGATCCTCCAAGCCATCAGCAGTTTTGATCAATGGGATTTTATCTACAAGTAGATCAGGGACCCCGATACTTTTGAATCCATTTTTAATTGTATAATTATTAGGATAATCAATATTACTCCCTTTGTTGTAGTCAAGTCCATTGGCTTCACAAAAGTTTTATAGTCTAAAATCAATGGTGTCTTCCCATTGTTCATAGTAAACCTAATGACCGGCCCTTTATGTGACTTGATCTCAGACCCTTAAGACCCTTCAGGCCCTTGGTTTTGGGTTATAACCACAGCCGTATACCATAACTCCCTGAGATAGTCATGGTACAAGACTGAGGGGTGTTGGTAAAAGCATCAGCCCAATCATAATTTTTGAAAAAATTGCAAATAGGTTTGTAAGCTGATACATTATGAGGGTGACTGAAATTTCCCCCATAATTGTTTTCGGAAAAATGGATAGCCATGGATAGTGCCATTTAAGATATAATTTTTAAAATCTTAAAGATAAGGCCAATGGCACTTTGTGGTAATCAAATCATGACTTGTTTCTTGTTATAATGCAGCGGATGAACACCAATTGACTTAGTGCAAGCTTTTACGTAGACAAAAGTGATATATAATCACTAAGTAACTTCGATCTCTTGATTCGAGTACTATATAACAATAAAACAAGTGTATAATGTGAATACCTTTGTAGAAATACCCTTTGCTTGAAACAACGTTTGAACACACACTTGCGTTGAGAGAAACATTTGGCAAAGTATATTTGCTTAAAAATTTTGTGTGTGTGTTTTTGTGAGAGATGTTGACAAGCATCAAAAACCACCTAGACCAGGGGGTCGGGGATGATCAAAAAACATTGTAGCCATTGTTGTTCTTAGTGAGAGAAAGTTAGAGAGAGGTGAGAGGAAAATTGTGTGTTTTATTTCAAGTGAAATGAAAACAGAAGAAAATAACACTATTCTTCCACCCCCCCCATGGAGAGTCATAGGGGTATTTATAGGCCTATCCAAACTAGACTATCCCTCATGTACATATTAAGTCCCTATGTATAGCAATGGATATATATCTAGTCCAACTCACGTGAAAGGCGCCAGCTTACGAAAAAGTAAGTCTAACAATCTCCCTCCAAGATGGTGACTCACGTGAGTTGGTTACAATGATTCCTACAAGCAAAAATAAAGAAAAATGATAAACGTGAATTCTAGCATTCCTTGAGACAGTCTTCAGCGACCTTCGCCTTCTTGAATACTCCATTTTTATTTCTTGAGCTTGTAGAATCTAGTTGAGTTTTACTCCCTCCCAACTAGAAGGCCTTTCACTAAACACGCAGTAAAGACTACTACCTCCAAAACAAACCCTTCAGAGGAAACCTGTGGGAGGTGATAACGTCATCAACATTTCCTCACAATTTGAAGCAATCCCAGTCTTGATTCTTTGAGAGATTAGCAGAAGTACACACTCTATCCCGAACATGAAGTCAAACCGTAGCACCATAGTCAATTAAGTCCCAGAAATGCACTTTTCTTCTTCTGGAGACGCACCAGAGTCAATTAAGTCCCGGAAATGCACATTTCTCTTGACAGGAAAGTGATGATATAAAATTTCCACATCAAAGTCAATAAGTCCCGAATGTAGATAAGTTATCCCTTTATGTAGAAACGGTAATACCAAAGTCAAGTGACCCCGCATGTACACATTTCTCCCTCCATAATGATACCTATTAAGGGAATCGTCCTTCATCACTTGAATCTCTCTAAAAAATTCTCTCTTGATCACCCAAATCTGAATCCCCTAATCAATTCTATTGGCTATTGATAGTGACCATTGATGAAGATAACCAGATAATCCAAACTTGAAACTGAAGTAGAATTCCCTAAACTTGAACTTAAGCTTTCGCAATTATAGAATGAACAATGATGTAGAGAAGTCTTAAACGTATCCTATACCAAAAGGCTTTATAAAAAAGGTACAACATCTCTAAAGTACCCTATACCCAAACAGGCGGTATAAGAAAAGGTAATATACCACTTACAGATATCCACAACTGCAAGTATGTGTGACACTGAGAACCGTAACGAAGCTCTCAAAAAACGATAGTTATCCATATCGTCGTCCATCCTCCCTTTAACACTGGAAACTAGATACTTCAAGTCTTATTCGTAACCGTATATGCTCGAGCAAGTTATCTTATAAAGTCGTAAGTATTCCTTTAAAGATAAAATAAGAACGCCTCCGAGAACTCTCACTTCAACCTCAAATAAGTAGCATCGAATCATCTTCGTAATCACATAAATTGTAATAGCCGATAGGAATTTAGGTGAATTTTTATAAGGATCGTTTTAGTGTAATGTATCGTGATTGTAGTGTTTGTTGTGCGTGAAGAAATGTTATGATCGAAAATGGATATCTTGCCTTGAATGTCAATGTTTAAACGGCCCGCCAAAATAATAATATCCGGTCACATAAGCGATTTAGCCGTCAAATATTTTACTACTTGGTTCTTTCGAAATACCCGGATCAATCCAATAACAACGCCCGTAAACGAATTAATCCACTCATGATTAATTTTGAAACATTAATATATTCTAATCGATCGTCCCGAATTCGATTGCAAAAAACCGGCCCACTATATGTCTTCATTTTAGAGTAGTGATTGGCCCATCAACTAACAAACTTATATCCATAAAACATGTGAATAATAATTATCACATTGCCACATCATATCATAGCCAGAACAAATACAACAATTTCAAGGATAACAATCAAAAGGTATCTTCACCTCAAAAAAAAGTTGATAATATCATCACCTCAATATACTCGGCCCATCACCTTTGAAACATTATACATGGCCCATTCGCGAATAAGGATTAATTTTTCGTTTTACTATTATACCGGGCCCACGAATGCTATTCATGGTCCAACAAAAATCCAATACCAAGACCATAATATGTGGGATATAAATAAGCTTAATCCTAAACTTGCTCACACTTAACCTACACTCTTTATCTTCAGCTGCTTTCTACTCTTGATACTTTTCAACGCACATTTGCTAACCACAGATCCACCGCCTCAAATTTACTCAAACACGTTAAGCAAAGGAAATCATCTAGCCACTACACAACACTAAAAATCCATCATCAATAATTGAATCAAACAAACTACATACCCTTTTTATTTGACGATCTTATACGTGAACCAAGGAGGGAGACATGCACCGAGTACGTCTTCAAGATCCTATAAAAGATCTAAGGTAGGTTTAATGGTGAAATGCCTTCAAAATCTCATAATGGGTTCTCGGGTAGGATGATTGCATGTGATAGATATGTTGATGAGTACATGAATCGAGACCAACAAAACTAAACTTCATGTTTATGTTCTTGTCATCGATTTGAATATTAATAAGAGGCTTGTCAATCAAGTATCTATGAAGATGAAACCATTTCGTATTAAATTAGATTATAGCTTACGGGTTATGATCTGACATACGAATGAATTGAAGCTGAGATCTTGATTGGGGTTAACTGATGATGTTTATTATTTGTATTCAATTGAGTCTAAATCTGATGATTTACTTTCTTAAAGGTGATGTTTGTGTTGGGTATGATTATAAATTCGAGTCAAATCAAATTTGTCTAACTAATTTACTTGAACTCAGTTATCTTGCACAATTGCCATTTCGCAATGTTGATTTTTTACCATTTATATATATATATATATATATATATATATATATATATATATATATATATATATATATATATATATATATATATATATATATATATATATATATATATATATATATATATATATATATATGTATATATATATATATATGTATATATATATATATGTATATATATATATATATATATGTATATATATATATATATATATATATATATATATATATATATATATATATATATATATATATATATATATATATATATATATATATATATATATATATATATATATATATATATATATATATATATATATATATATATATATATATATATATATATATATATATATATATATATATATATATATATATATATATATATATATATATGTATACATATATATATATGTTGGATAACTCTCATTTAGCAATAAATTTATGCTCATCTCGAAATAAATTAAAGTTCCATTTCGGAAAGATAATTTAAAATCGCATGATCTCGGAATAATTTTATTTTATGTCATCTCGCAATATTTTGATGTCATCTCGCAATAAAACTTCCCATCTCTGAATAACATCAAAAACATCATTTCGGAAAATGAAAGTTTCCCATCTCGAAATTTGAGGGTTTAGCTATTTTGTCTTTTTCCCAAAAAAGTGGATCTAGGATTTTCTGTCCTTTCACAAAAGAATCGGATTTGGGTTTGTTTCAGGTCTGTTCATTTTCATCTTTAGAAAATGGCCACAAACCTAGATCTGAAACAAAAAAACAAAAAACAACTGACGAATGAGTGTAACTGGAAAAAATGGATAAAAGTGGATCTATTAAAAAAGATGGAAACAATGGATGATGTTTTGTGATGATCATTAAACTAGAAAAAAAATTGATGAAGGAAAAAAGGGATGACGAAGATATATTGGTGATGATGATGATGACGATGAACATTGAAACAGACAGAAATAAACTGTTAAAAAAATTAGTTTGATAAAAGGAAAACAAATGATAAGAAAACAACCATGAAACTAGATCTTGACAAACCAACACGAACACAAACACACACGGTTACAAAACACCCCCAGTTAGCTCTGATACCAATTGACAAGCATAAAAAACCACCTAGATCGGGGGGTCGGGGATGATCAAAGAACATGGTTGCCATTGTTGTTCTTCGTGAGAGAAAGTTAGATAGAGGTGAGAGGAAACGTGTGTGTTTTATTTCAAGTGAAATAAAAACAAAAGAAAATGACACTATCCTTCCACCCCCCATGGAGAGTCATGGGGGGTATTTATAGGCCTATCTAAACTAGACTATCCCTCGTTTACATATTAAGTCCCTACGTATAACAATGGATATATATCTAGTCCAACTCATGTGAAAGGCGCCAACTTACCAAAAAGTAAGTCTAACAGATGGGTATTTATTGGCACGGATGTGAAGAGACTATTATTTGAGATAATTTTGAATTTTGAATTTCTTTTCACATCCGCATTAAATGTGATGTACAAAGTGGTACCCCATTTTTCGCGGCTACTGTTCCGTCACTGTATTTCTAACGCCTTTTGCAGAGATGACGTGGGGTCATGTGCAGTTGAAAGGACAGTTTTGCAACGTATTTTACGTGAAAGGGAAAGCATTTAATGCTTAGTTGGAACTTTGACATTTGGGGACCCCTTGACTGTTTGATGACACTCAACAAGGAATATTTATTCCTTATTTAATGGTGCGAGTCACCAACCTAGGACATTAAATAACTAAATCCTTAGAGCATTTAGTTACTCATTTAATATGTCTCTGTGTCAAGGGGAAAGACATTCGATATATTCTGGGAGTAGATAAGAATATACACTATACTAGCTACAACTTCATCAGGGAGCCTGATTAGTCAATGTTTAGCATGAAAAGTTCAGCTTTCAGTCTAGTGAACGTTGGCTCGTCCAAAGGTTTATTAAAAATGTCAGCTAGCTGATATTCAGTAGGGATTAAATGTATTCTATATCACCTTTCATGATGTGGTCCCTGAGGAAGTGATATCTTATGTCTATATGTTTTGTCCTAGAATGTAGGACTGGATTGTTTGATATGGCAATAGAACTGGTGTTGTCACAAAATATAGGAACTACTTTGTATTCAACATTGTAGTCCCTGAGTTGACTTTTCATCCAAAGGATGTTTGCACAACAACCAGCTGCTGCCACGTATTCAGCCTCATCAGAGGACATGACTACTGACTGCTGTTTCTTTGCACTCCAACAGACTAGCTTGCCACCTAGGAATTGACATGCCCCTAAGGTACTTTTTCTATCCATATTGCAGCCAGCATAGTCTGAATATGAGTATCCTTTGAGATTGAAGCCTGAGCAACGAGGATACCATAGACCCAAAGTTGGAGTACCTTTCAGGTACTTGAAGATTCGTTTAACAGCAGTAAGGTGTGATTCTTTGGGATCAGCCTGATATCTTGCACATAAGATAGTTGAGAATTGGATATCAGGCCTAGGTGCTGTTAGGTACATTAATAATCCAATCATTCCATGAAGAGGGTTTGATTGACTGGTTTACTAGTGAGATCAGGACCTAAGTTGTTTGGGGGAACCATATGGGTCTTTAGAAAAGCACACTCAGAGATGTCATACTTTTTTAGTATCTCCCTGGTGTATTTTTCTTGACAGATTGAGATCCCTTTGTCCCCCTGTATGATTTGTAGTCCAAGAAATTATGTTAACTTACCCATCATACTCATTTCGAATTTCTTTGTCATAAGTTTTTCAAACTTTCTACAAAGCTTATAATCAGTGGAACCGAATATGATGTCATCGACATATATTTAGACTAGCAAGACGACGTCCTTGGTTCTATAGATAAACAATGTGTTGTCTATCTTCCCCTTGACAAATTTATTCATTATCAGGAAGTTAGAGAGAGTTTCATACCATGCCCTAGGTGCTTATTTCAGTCCATATAGAGCTTTATAACGTTTGCAGACATGGCTAGGAAACTCATAACTCTCAAAACCGGGAGGTTGGATCACATAAACTTCTTTAGTGACTTTTCCATTCATGAAGGCACTTTTTACATCCATTTGGAATACTTTGAAGTTCATGTATGTGGCATAGGAAAGGAAGATCCTAGTGGCTTCCATTCTTGCTACAGGGGAAAAGGTCTCTTAGTAGTCTATACCTTCCAATTGAACACACCCCTGAACAACTAGCGTAGCCTTATTTTTGATAATTGTTCCACTTTCATTAGTCTTGTATTTGTACACCCATTTCGTGCCTAGAGCTAATTTTCCCTTAGGGAATAGATCAAGTTTCCAGACTTTTTTCTGATGAACTGATTGAGTTCTTCCTGCACAGCCTCAACCCATCCTGGGTGTGTCAGAGCCTCTGAAACCTTTTTGGGTTCAATTTCAGAGAGAACGTCTGCGAACAAAGACTCATGAGCTGAGGCTGTAGTGAGTTTAGCAGCTTGACTGTGTATGAGCATCCCCTCAGACACTTCACCAATTATATTTACAAGTTCTATGTGTTGATGTCTTGACCATCTATCCTGAGGATATGGATTAGAACTTGTGGATAATTGATGATTGTCAGGGATTTGTTCTTTAGTACTTGGTACTAGATTATCAACTTCCACTGAAGGATGTTCAGTGGTGTTCGGACCATTTAATTCATTGTCACAACCCACCATGGCGGAATATGGGGCGCGATGTACGGATATCATCACAACAATAGCGTGTCTATAGAGATAACTAAATGAAATAGAAATATCATAAATGGTGACACAATGTCATGAAGATATCACAAACAATGCAGGCGTCTAGGTAAGTAGGTAACAGGTCTACCTTTTACCCAAAGACATACAATTAACAAATAACAAACATATAAGTGTCTAAAAAGTATCACTTATTCAAACATAAGTAAAGACTAAGAGGAAAGGGGGTTCCTCCAAATGCAATCCTAAGCCTCCCAGCTAGTCACTCATATTCTTACGCTTAACCACATTCTCACCTGAAAGAGACACTAAAACACGTCAACATAAAGTTAGTAAGAGTCATAGGTTTAAACTCCAACTCCAAATCAATTATAAGCTGTGTATAGCAACCATTAAGAAAAGAACATATGGACAATGTGCTACAATTATGTATTAACAACTAGCATTCAAGATTAACCAATCACCACAAATCCAAGGCTCCAAGCCTTACCAATAACCACATTTCCAAGGCTCCAAGCCTTACCAATCACCATGGTCCCATAGGCGCCCATACACCTATGAACCAATCCCAAGGCCCCGCCTTGTCAACATCCCCTTGGTACCAAGTCAAACCACAATAACAATCAAGAACCACATAGCAGTTAATCACATAAGTGTACACACAAGTCCATCACAAACCATTAAAACATTCACAATAATAGTTACAAAACCATACCGTGTCTCTTCCATCCCATCTGGAAGTCAAAATCATTATAAAGATACGGGACTATGAAACTCACCTCAACAAGCTTCTCCAAATATTCGCGCTCTAGCCAAAATCTAAACACACAAACATATACAATCAAGACATGAACCACATACCAAAATGGCTCATCAATCTATGATGGATATATAACCTTATCCTACCACTTAATCCTATGTATATGTCATATGAATCTCATTACATCCCTCTATAAAGACCTTAACTTAGTTTAGTTCATAACTCGCCCCGTTAATATTTAACCCAAAAACAGTCCCGTTTTTCATACTTTAAACTATGGGTCGAACACACCCTTAACCAAAATAACATACCCTATAAAAGAAACCCTACGCCTTTACATGTGTTATCTAACTTTGCCATTTGGATGCAACCTTAAAGCTGCTGTTAAGGCCTCCATATATATATATATATATATATATATATATATATATATATACATATATATATATATATATATATATATATATATATATATATATATATATATATATATATATATATATATATATATATATATATATAATATATATATATATAATATATATATATATATATATATATATATATATATATATATATATTATATATATATATATATATATATATATATATATATATATATATATATATATATATATATATATATATATATATATATATATATATATATATATATATATATATATATGTATATATATATATATATATATATATATATATATATAGTATATATATATATATATATATATATATATATATATATATATATATATATATATATATATATATATATATATATATATATATATATATATATATATATATATATATATATATATATATATATATATATATATATATATATATATACTTTTACCTATCCAGAATTTACTGATTTTGAACATACGAAAAGTTTGTTATGACAAGAGGGTCTTACCCTAACCCATTTGTTTAGCCCTCCTCCAGATATTTTATTTAATATATAATCTAAGTCTCATGTTCGTTTGAAGGTCCAGTTATACTCCTAAGTAAGCTAACCATCTTAAAACATTAATTTAAACCCGACTGATTTCAAAACTTCTTTGACCTCCGACTGTTGTAACTTGTTTTTGACAGACTTTCCCACATCCAATTTAGTTCTAATTTATTGCATTTTAAAGCCAACTAAATTACCTTTCCAGTGGTACCAAGATCGCAATTTAAAAGTTTGTAAAACTCTAGATATGATCAAAACAATGACCTAAACATACTGCCCAGTTTTTAATGACGAATTTAATATGATTAACCTAATTAATCATACATAAACCCTAATTAAAACCTAAAAACAATTTCCAATAATAAAAACCCATTAATTACATCATTAATTACAGATTATTAACAAAACCTAATTAAAAATTATGAATGGCAAACCCTAATCCATCATATTAGGTTACATACGTAAATTAAACGTTAATTAAGCATAGTTTTAGTGCATACTTTAAACCATAATTGAGTAATTGAGTTTCCTTGATCTACCATTGTTAATCACGACTGATATTAAGTTTGAGAGAAGGAAAAATCGTTTTTGGGGCTAAAGGGACTAGTATGGGTAATTAAAACTAACAAGCCTAATAGTACTCAAACTGGGCTCTCCTTCCATTCCTTAAGCAAAATTCGGCCCAAAACCAAGTCCAACACCCTATGACTGACTTTTTTAATTATATTACTGTAAATTAACTACTAATTATTATTACCTTAAATTCCCTTAATTTATTTCAGCTCCTAAATCCTCCGAAACCTCAAAACCGCAAAACTAGTCAATTTACGCGTATACTATAAAAGACGTAAAAATATACAGTTTTATAAACACTCTTAGAATATAAAATAAAATATATAACTAAGTCCTAAATGACTTAAAACCATCTCGTAAATTATTCCCGTGACTAAAGACCTCTTCCGAGACCCCAAAATGCAAAACCCTAAACCGTAAAAATACGATTTTCTATAATACATATACGTATACGTAAAACCACTAAACAACACCATCTCATTTCATAGTCACTACATTGTGAGCTCATGAACATGAAATCATCAAACATCATTTCACTCACCAGGTACCCCGTACCCGAAACGATATCCAAACCACAATCTATACACACCAGTTAGCACATAAACACGTAAAGACACATAACTTGCAAAAAATAAAACTAAGTGACGAACCTCAAAATCGCGGTTGTCACATCACTCCCTCCTAAGAGAAATCTAGTCCCGAGATTTACTCCTTAGTATCAAACACATAAACAACAAATCACATGAGGATACTTGTTCTAAATGAACTCCTCTCATTTTCACGTAAACTTTAATTCATGTCTCAATTTACCACATATACTAACCAACAATATTTAAATTCATTCCTAAACTCCTGACCTCACAACCCATAAGTCTCACAAATGACTCTTTGATAAATCGAAGACTCTTATTAACACAAATCCCGAATAACCGTACATGCAAATACGCATTGTCAAACAACATTTCCCAATCTTAATACATGTATCATGTACACCACTTAACTCCCCATGTAATTCTTTACCCATAAACTACTGGTCCGATCTTTCCAAAGATTATAAATGGACCTACAAAACTCGACATCAACTTTTCCCTTTTTACCAAAATATACCACCCGTTACTATGGGTGAAACTTCCTACATAACTTTGTCACTAAACTCTAGTGGTTTCCTCGTTATTAACATATCATCTCTTGTTGCTCTCATCCTTTCCACAAACACCATTACTACATTAGTAGACTCTTTCACCAATTTTAGTCCACCATAAGGAAAACTCACCCTATCCTTCCATATAGTGCCTCAAATGGCATTCATCGAATTCTAGTATGATAACTATCATTATATGAAAACTCAGACATCGCTAACGAGTTTTCCCCTCCCTCTAAATTAGTTACCCAAGCTCTCAACACAACTCCTATACTTGTAGCAGTTGCTCACTTCGTCCATCCATCTCCAGTAAGCCTGATATACTCATATCCAATCATGTTCATCTAATCCCTTCAGTCCTTAACCCAAACCACTTAAAAATTCTATTTTCCTTACAAAAGTGACCTATGACGGTATTTCGCATATTCATTAGTTAGTCCTGTCAACTGTCATCCAAACCCATGCTACAACTACTTCCATTAAATTTTGATAGCTCATTAGTAGCACCCATACACTTCTTTTCTCACTTTCCTCAATGAAATATTTTTAATGATCCTTTATACTCAACTTACCCTTGAACATATTTAACTCTTTCTAAGACAATTAGCTACATTTCTTCCTTTATACGTACACAACGTCTTACCTTCAAGGTCATAGTGCTCCCTGCCGTGTCTCAGTTAGACCAAGCCCTTCGTCTCTCATGACACATCACATCTATAACTCCTCATCCATTCGATTATCGATACTAAGCCTTCCAATCACACAGTATAGGTCAGTGTCATTCCCGTTTCCACACTATAACAATATTCACATGCCTTGTGCTTTAGTCTACTCATTAGGCTCTACCAAAGTTTTACCTTTGGTTCCTATCTCGACCTATTTTATTCATGATTCGCTTCTATCCACACTTCCTTCTTCTTCCTCAACTCATTCCATACATCACGATGTGATTCTTCCCGTCTATCAAGTCATCTACACGTCAAAATTACCTAACTAACTTCACTTGTTTTCCTTACGACCAATTCTCCTACTCCCTCCTGATAGGGATAGATTAGAGTTTCTTGTGATTCCACTCGGATCACACTCTCATCTAAAACCCATATCAGTTTTCATTTTTCTAAGCCAATCCATATTATAAATTCTTACATAGGTCTCATAACTCTCTTCTTGACATTGCACCTACCACCTGGTACTTTAGTCATCAAGTTCTAGGGATACTTGGTTCTACCCTTCGAGGGTTCTCCCTAATTCCTTCACTATCATGTCCACCCAAAATTTCTCACTCAGTTCATCAACTCTATGGAAATCGTTATTGCATTGGATAATGCATAATTGTCTCTTCCAAAGATCCTTCATAAACACCTTCACTAAACCGACCCTCTAATCACTTTTGCACGAACTTATTCATCTCTAGATTCACTAATCATCCCTCGATATTGATAGACACGAATTTCTATCTTTATGTAGTCACTCAACTCCCCTTGTTACTTCCACGAGTTCTTAATCTCCTATGTTATGTAGTCACTCCATCACGATCCATTGGTTCAGCTCTTTGTAGATCCACTCCGGTACTTGATTTGTCCTTCTTCATCACGAACCATACGGAGATTCCCATCATAGTGCTTGTCACCTTTCCAGTCCTTGCAACTTCTCTGACTCCTTCGAAATCTCTTGCAGCCGACGCGTAGTCCTTTCGGCTCCTTGCTTCACGATGTAGCTCTTCACGCACTCCTTCTCGTCTCCATGATGTTACCTAGTAACTTCACACTACGCAGTAGCTTCTAACTTCAACTCATCTACCACAATATATCTAAAGGTACTTCAACCCCTTAATGGCTCACTCTTCCTTACTTGTTGTACTTCACCATTAATCAGCCTCCTACCAATCATTCTTTCACATCCATGTTTTCCTTCACGTGTCTACTACTACCTTTCCTCCATAAATATAACAATTTTCTTGTGTGTTATTTGCCCCATCTTTCCATTAGTAGAAACTTTCTACTCTACCCTCACATCTGTTAGTACTTTCAGCAATCTCCTAATGGTACTTCAACCAACTTCTCATAGCATGACATCTCGTTCCCACGACCAGTCAACTAACTTTACTTACTTTCCCGTAACCAATCTAAGTTTCAAAACTCCACAAATCTTAATCATTCATTCAACACAACCTTTAAACCAAAACACATCTCTCCATTCTAATATCTAACCATAAGTAATACTACTCAACTCTATCCTCACATCCTAACGTTTCCACAACCGCATAACTTAATCAACCATGACGTGTACCAAAAGAATTCCAAACAATCGTTTCCCAAAATAAAACATAGGGTAAAACGAACCCTAGTCAAGATAACTGAAAACAAAACGATGTAATCCGAAAGATCAATGAAGTGTGCCAACAACAAAAGATAGACTCATCACGATTTGTATTACCAAATTTCAATATCTTAGAAAATTTTAAATTTTCATCTCAATTAGTTACTTCACATTAATACCATATTTTAACACCAATAAATGAAATCATAGTCATATTTTACCATCATCGTTATATCAAAGGGCATAATCAGTTAGTGTACTAAAAATCACTTTATCTATCATCTCCTTTAACAATAAATTCATCTTTTATCTTCATTATTTTATCAAAGGTATCCACTAGTTAGTATAGTATAACGTTATTCTAACATTATCTTGTTTACTCACATTAAACTCATTTCACTTGTTATTATGAAACCAATACGTGTTTATAAAATATGCTGTTTTTTATTCATTTTATTCTATATTATAATTATTTTATATAATCCATTTAGGCTTGTTATAACTAACTATTACACGTTTACAAGGTGTGGTGTTATTATTATCATTATTATAATAAAATCTTCCTTTTTACTCTTTACGTCTATTTAAATACTTCTAAAATTTTAACTCCACTTTTAAGAAAATTATCATAAAATTTATTTACCCTTTATATGTACCATCACATGTTACCTAGAAAATTAATCCACTCATTGTCAAGATTTTTTTTAACTTATTACCAATAAACTTAAAGAAAAGATATGTAAGTCAGGATATCATACCGTACACTTACAAAATATTTTCAAAGGCATTTTCCTTTAATTAGCTAGACTCCTTTGCAAGAAAATTTGGTAATCCTTATCAATTAAAATACATACCCGAATGCAGACACACTTCAAAAGATTCAAAACATCGTTGGAACTCCATCAAACTCCAGCACTAATAAACTGTTTAAACACAAGAGAACACTAGGTACGTTCAAGTTATAATAACTATTGAACGACAGTATATCATAACATAACATCTACTAGTATATATATACATCCGCATATATATACCTATTAAATCTCTCAAAACATACTCGTTATCATACATGTCAAGTCAATCGATTGCGTGATACACTCTTTTTTTCATACGAGTAAACACCATCTCACCATGCCACAACAAGGCATAAAACCCATCACCAAAACCAAACCATATCGTGTGACCCCATAATCACACAACACGACTATAACCCAAAACATATAACACAAAAACCCATAGCCATATCATAGGCAACCATTACATAAACCCATATTGTTTACAAATACCCAAAACACAGATCTCATCATACACAAGCATGTACTAACCCCTTTTTCATGCAACCATACTTGGAAGTCTATCGGTGTTGTGGCACATATATAATTACGTAGGACTCCATAATTATAGATGTCCCCTTTCACCCATGTACTCCCTCCTATGACGACACTTATAAGAAATTAGTACTACACGGAACACATAAGTCTACCACATATATACCACATAAAATACACTCTATATATACCGTATAGGTAAAATAAGAACATCTCATAGTCAACCCTAAGTTCATTAATAACTCGAGGCTCAATCACCAAAACAAATCAATAACAACAAAATATTCAACATTAAAAAAATGACCATAACCATTCAGGCGGAAATTCGAATCTACTACTAGTCGCAGACTCAACATCGGTACTATCCTATTATTACCTAGCGCACCTCTTCTTCTACGCGACATGGGGAACACTAAATAGGTTCCTACACTTCTGGTTCATACGCCGCATCAATAGAAAATAAATGAATGTACTTACATATACTATATCTCAATAAGTAAGTATGAAAGTAAATAAATATCCAAAACAAAATTAACACTTAAGTACTCCATATACTATAATGCACACATACCCCTATGATACTTACATGCATGGACCCTTAAGCTATAGACTAGGCTACTAGACTAGGCAACCTAATTCTCTATAACCATTGTCTCTGATACCTTTTTGTCACACCCCACCATGGCGGAATATGGGGCACGACGTATGGATATCATCACAACAATAGCGTGTCTATAGAGATAACTAAATGAAATGGAAATATCATAAATGGTGACACAATGTCATGAAGATATCACAAACAATGCAGGCGTCTAGGTAAGTAGGTAACAAGTCTACCTCTTACCAAAGACATACAATTAACAAATAACAAACATATATGTGTCTACAAAGTATCACTTATTCAAACATAAGTAAAGACTAAGAGGAAAGGGGGTTCCTCCAAATGCAATCCTAAGCCTCCCAGCTAGTCACTCCTATTCTCACGCTTAACCATATTCTTACCTGAAAGAGACACTAAAACACGTCAACATAAATTTGGTGAGAGACATAGGTTTAGACTCCAACTCCAAATCAATTATAAGTTGTGTATAACAACCATTAAGAAAAGAACATATGGATAATGTGCTACAACTATTTATTAACAACTAGCATTCAAGATTAATCAATCACCACAAATCTAAGGCTCCAGGCCTTACCAATAACCACAATTCTGAGGCTCCAAGCCTTACCAATCACCATGGTCCCATAGGCTCCCATACACCTATGAACCAATCTCAAGGCCCCGCCTTGTCAACATCCCATTGGTACCAAGTCAAACCACAATAACAATCAAGAACCACATAGCAGTTAATCACATAAGTGTACACACAAGTCCATCAAAAACCATTAAAATATTCACAGCAATAGTTACAAAACCATACAGTATCACTTCCATCCCATCTAGAAGTCAAAATCATTATAAAGACATAGGACTATGAAACTCACCTGAACAAGCTTCTCCAAATATCCAGGCTCTAGCAAAAATCTAAACACACAAACATATACAATCAAGACATGAACCACATACCAAAAATGGCTCATCAATCTATGATGGGTCTATAACCTTATCCTACTACATAACCCCATTTATATGCCATATGAATCTCATTACATCCCTCTATAAAGACCTTAACTTAGCTTAGTTCATAACTCGCCCCGTTAATATTTAACCCAAAACAGTCCCGTTTTTCATACTTCAAACTATGGGTCGAACACCCCCTTAACCAAAATAGCATGCCCTATAAAAGAACCCTACGCCCGTACATGTGTTAGCTAACTCTCCCATTTGGATGCAACCTTAAAGCTACTCTTAAGGCCTCCATATGTATATATATATATATATATATATATATATATATATATATATATATATATATATATATATATATATATATATATATATATATATATATATATATATATATATATATATACTTTTACCTATCTAGAATTTACTAATTTTGAACATACGAAAAGTTTGTTATGATAAGAGGGTCTTACCCTAACCCATTTGTTTATCCCTCCTCCAGATCTTTTATTTAATATATAATCTAAGTCTCATGTTCATTTTAAGGTCCCATTATACACCTAAGTACCCTAACCATCTTAAAACATTAATTTAAACCCGACTGATTTCAAAACTGCTTTGACCTTCGACTGTTGTAACCTGTTATTGACCCACTTTCCCACCTCCAATTTAGTTCTAGTTTCTTGCATTTGAAAGCCAACTCAATTAACTTTCCAGGGGTACCAATATCGTAATTTAAAAGTTTGTAAAACTCTAAATATGATCAAAACAATGACCCAAAAATTCTGCCCAGTTTTTAATGACGAATTTAATATGATTAACCTAATTAATCATACATAAACCCTAATTAAAACCTAAAAACAATTTCCAATGATAAAAACCTATTAATTACATCATTATTCACATATTATTAACAAAACCTAATTAAAAATTATGAATGTCAAACCCTAATCCATCATATTAGGTTACATACGTAAATTAAACGTTAATTAAGCATAGTTTTAGTGCATACCTTAAATCATAATTGAATAATTGAGTTTCCTTGATCTACCATTGTTAATCACGACTGATATTAAGTTTGAGAGAATTAAAAATCGTTTTTGGGGCTAAAGGGATTAATATGGGTAATTAAAACTAACGAGCCTAATAGTACTCAAACTGGGCTCTCCTTCCCTTCCTTAAGCAAAATTCGGCCCAAAACCAAGTCCAACACCCTATGACTGACTTTTTTTAATTATATTACTGTAAATTAACTATTAATTGTTATTACCTTAAATTCCCTTAATTTATTTCAGCTCCTAAAGCCTCCGAAACCTCAAAACCGCAAAACTAGTCAAATTTACGCGTATACCATAAAAGAATATAAAATAAACTATATAACTAAGTCCTAAATGACTTAAAACCATCTCGTAAATAATTCCCGTGACTAAAGACCTCTTCTGAGACCCCTAAATGCAAAACCCTAAATCGTAAAAATACGATTTTCTATAATACATATACGTATACGTAAAACCACTAAACAACACCATCTCATTTCATAGTCACTACATTGTGAGATCATGAATATGAAATCATCACACATCATTTCACTCACCAGGTACCCCGTACCCGAAACGATATCCAAACCACAATATATACACACCAATTAGCACATAAACAAGTAAAGACACGTAACTTGCACAAAATAAAACTAAGTGACGAACCTCAAAATCGCGGTTGTCACATTCATCAATAGTCCTTTCAGTGTCCTGACTACTAGGTAGATCATTTGATTCATCATCCTGAGTAGATGGGATGATGACCTCAGGGACATGTTGATTTGTGATTAAGTTGGTTATTGACCTATGTAGAAGGATTATTTTCATACTTATCAGGAGGATAACTTGACGAGTCATTAATCCCTATATCTTCTACTGATTGATTTGTGAAGTTTATAGCATCCTTACTTTCATCAAATGTGATATGAAAGGATTCCTCAATCTGTTGTCTCCTGGTATTAAAAACCTTGAAGGCTTTGGAGACAAATGAATCCAAGAAAGTATCCATCATTAGCTTTTGCATCAAATTTCCCAAGATGATCCTTTTGATTGTGAAAGAACACAGGACATCCAAACACATAAAAATAGATGATATCAGGAATCCTTTCTCTAAATATTTCATTAGGAGTCTTGTCATATCTTTTGACTATTATACTTCTGTTCTGAGTGTAACAAGCAATTTTTACTGCCTCAATCCAGAAGTGTTTAGAAAGATTGGAGCCATTGAGCATAGTCCTTGCAGCTTCAATGAGAGTCATATTCTTCCTTTTAGCCACACAGTTTTGTTCATGTGTGTAAGGAGAAGAGAAGTTCTGAAAATTTCCATTCTCATTACAAAAACTCTCAAGCTCTGGGTTCCTGAATTTTGTACCATTATCAGTTCTAAGTTGTTTGACTTTGGCATCATTTTGATTTTCTACTTGCTTGATAAAGGACATGATGAACTCAGGAGCCTGACTCTTTTTCTTAAGAAAGTATACCCATGTGTATCTTGAAAATTCATCCATGATAACTAAAGTATACTTCTCATTATTTATAGACATTGGACTGGTAGGTCCAAACAAATCCATATGGAGCAAGTTTAAACACTTCTTGATTGAGAAGTTTTGTCTTGGCTTAAAAGAAGCTATTTGGTATTTACCTTTCTCACAAGCTGAGCAAGGCTTATCTTTAGAATACACAAGAGATGGTAAGCCAAGGACTTTGTTTTGTTTAGCAAGTTTATCAATGTCTTTGAAATTTAGATGTGACAACCTATTATGCCAATGCCAGTTGACTGAGTCTTATACTTTGGCAAAGAAGCAAGCTCTTGAGGGAGTCACAGATGACATGTCTAAGACATATACATCATTCCTTCTAGGAGAAATTAGCAAAATTTGCTTATTTGCATTGAATATCGTTCCATGCTTATCATCTAACTGAATGATGTATTTGGCATCACACAATTGACTGATACTTATGAGGTTATACTTCAGACCATTTACAAACGCCACTTTTGAGAATACTATTTCACCACATTTAATCGAACCATATACCTCATTAACACAAGATAAAATATCACCAAATACTACCTTAGGACCTGGTTGCTCCATGTATTTGTGCAGATAATTTTTGACCCTAGTCATACTTCTAGAACACCTAGTGTCTAAGAACTAGACAGGCTCTTAAAGTGTTTCTACATAAATAACGAGGTGGATTAGTTTCTCTTTTGAGCCTAACTTTTAGTAGGCTCTTTGGCTCTAGGAGCCTAACGTCTTTCACCTCGTTTGAAGTACTCAAACTCAACGTGATCTGAGGTGGAATGAACATTACTGCCACACGTGTTGCAGCTCAGTCCTACTGAAGATTCCGTAGTTTAAGATGACTCAGCTAACATGCCTCTTCTGACCATAATGATCCTATTGTGTCCTGATGTAGTGTGATCATTGCTTCCACAAATTTCAGACACATGATAGTATACGTAGTCATCAGGTCTATGGTCAGAGATGCCACAATGTGTACATTGTGGATCATAACTTTAACACCCCCAAATTTACACGCAGCGGAATACATCTTTGGGTGCTAAACAATGATACAACAACACATAATTTATAAAGAACGACTCAAAAAGAGACGTTTTAGATTTATCGTTCCTAAAACATTTATCAGAGTAGCGTAGTCCCAAGTAATCGTTACCAAAAGATAAGTTAAAAAAACATATTAGTTTGTTTTAAAAATGGAACGATAAATAAATCAAAGAGTTTGAACAACAAAAGCAGTGCACAACTTCATTCCCGTGACCTCCAAGCTTCCACTTCTTGATTACCTGAAATACATGTGAGTAAAACAATCAGCAAAAATGCCGAGTGAATCTATAGGTTTATGTAATCAATTTGAACACAAGCAAAGATTATAAGTTTGTGGCATGCTTATAAGCATCAAATAATAATTTGCATCAACAATGATAATTGTATATAGCATAAATTGCAATAAGCTCATGGAACCGAGCCCTTAAACACTCCATATCAGTCTAATAAGACGAGAGATTTATTAATTGTCGGTTACCTCTAGATTTTTGGTACATTGCCGTATACCTGACTTCTCAATACAATATGTCCAAACAGTGTGGAGGTCGGGCCTAAGCTTCTATGACAAGTCCATAAAAACTGAACCGGGGCGGCTTCCCCCATAGATCTATTAATTGTACTAGCGGTTAACCTATCATAGGTTAATTAACGGTCCATAATTGAGGTTTTAACAAAGGCAATCACTTAATGCAATTAAAGGCAACCACGGGTCCATTCATAGAGGGACAAAGCATACCATAAAAATCTTGTGTTCTAAGTTTATAAAAACATGTATTCCCCCTCGCGGGTTTAAAGACATTTAATAACTAGTATAAAGCGAGGCTATAGACTCACCTTAGCCAATAGTGGTAATGAGACGATCGCTGACGATAGATGATGCCTTTCAAACACGAGAACCGCAACCTATCCAATGAGGTGCGTTCATTAATAATAGACTCGAGAAATAAACCATACATAAGAATATAAAACTCGACTCATAAAATCACGACAAACTCGAGAGAAAACGATACAAGTGATACTATTACACTCTCCTATATATTTATTTTATTGTTCTATGCCTTTAACAAAAATCTGCCGGAACATACCAAATGTCCAAGCCGTTTTCCCATACTTAGACACATCAAATTTTTATGATACTACTCAGAGAACTTACTTACTATATGTATAAAGTCCTCTCAAGATCCCATCAAAAGATTTTACTTCTAAAGTTCCCTGCCCGACTCATCTTTGAATCACAAAATCCGGACAGTTTAGTAACCTTGTCTTACGAAACCATTTTGACCATTCTAAACAACTCCGTTTGTAAAACCGCCACTTGATTTTAAAAATAGACTCAAAATGCTAAACTTGGAGCCTGAGAACAGCTCTTGAATCATTTTGAAACTCATTTTATAGTCCCCGAGATTCGATCCAAATATCGACAACAATTTTCGGATCGTGTCGACACTCGTCTCCCGATACACGAAAATCAAACTAGTGTAACTTCCACCTCGTTTGGAGTTGGAAGGCCTACTTTATATCAAATCGAAGCTAACGAAATTCTCTATAACATAATCCCATCATATCATCCTATATTCAGACTTAAGACCCTCGAAAATGGCCTCAAACCTACTGCCCAAAATCACCTTTCAAAATCTCCCCCAAAATCATGTTTTTGATCAAAACCAATCATTTTCATCATCAACCTAACATCCTAATATCACCATAAACCAATCCTAACACTTGTATCATCATCAAAATCAAAAACCCAAAAATTAAAAATCAACTTTTTAACAAAAACATTGCAATAACATCATTTGATCATCACTAGTAACATATGCATGATCAAAATCTCCACCTAACAATAAAAAAAATAAAACTTGATGCATGTAAGTAAAAATGGTATCATTAGAATCACCTTTCAAAAATAGGAATGGGACTTGTTTTGTTTTTGGATGGATCAAAGTTGATCATCAAAAATTTTGATGATTGGTGTTGATGGGGTGTATGGCTAAGAAAGAAAAATGGAGGAGGAAGGAAGAAATTTTGGTTAAATGAATTTTAAAATGAAAATGAGATAGTGGAAATATTATATAGTGTAAGGTTAGGGTAGTTTTTGCCAATTTGTGATAGTTATGGTCTAAAATGGAATAAAATAGTGTAAGAGGGTAGAAAATATAAATTGTAAATTTTGAAATATTTACGAGACTCGGGTTTCGTAAAAATACTTTTTAAAAGTTTAAACGCACACGAAAAATAATAATATACGACTCGATACGTAATTAAAACGATACCGTCGAAAGTATTAAATATCGAAACGATCGATAATAAAATATAAAATTTTTGGCATTCGTCGGTATCGCGATCACTAGTAGTCCTCGTTACTCGTCAAAATATTAATATATAATATTTAATATCGGTTTCAACTTAAACCGTTAAACATAATAATATTTAACGTTATAAAATACTTCAAAATAATTAAAAATAGAATTAAATTATGACCTTATTTTTATGGGTTTTACATCCTCACCACCTTAAGGGAGCGACGTCCCGGCGCTCAACTCACCTCATACACGAGTTGATCACTACCCGGAAGGATGAGGGCATTCCTTATAAAGAAGTCTTCACGTTCCCATGTGAATCTTGATCCACGATCTCCACTGGTTCTTTTACAAAACGCAACTTGTCATCAAGTTGTATCTCACCAAAAAGGAATAAATAAATCCTTATCCACCAGTCACCCGTCAAGCTCGACACATGAAAATTTTATGAATCACACGAAGCTTATTCGATAAAAAGAATAGATGACATGATTTTCGGATAAGTCCAGTTAAAAAGAATGTTGCAAATTAAAGGATATCCATCGGCCGGATATCCATGGACACACATCAAAAAGAACTAACAAGAAAAACATTTTCGTCATCAGAGGGTGCTCACACGCGGGTCCCTACTCAAAGAATAATACAAAGACACCATCTCACTTTCGCCAACGTGTATTAAAGTCTCAATAAATATCGTCTTTGAAAGTCAAAAATATATTACATAATATGTGTTCTATATGATCGGACGTCATCGGATGATGTCGTCTCAAGTTCTCACAACTTACGATCATTCGACTAGATCACATGCCACATAAGTATCTAAAAGCAAAAGTCAAACATAAATATCAAATACACATTTTCGCCGTTGGTCATCGAGTAAAATCTGGAACAATCCTTGATAATAGCAAGTAAAATTAAAAAATCTTCACATCCATGATAAGTCTCCGTTGATGACTTGATCCTCAGTCAATCTACAAGTACACGCATAAATCCAGGTGACAATTATCGTTTCTTCTTATACACTGCTTCCCAAGATTCATTTTAAACTCAGAATAAAATAATAATATTCAATACGAGGAACAGAACAAGATAAAAATGAATTCAATAAACGCAATGACGGACAAGATGTGGTAAAATGATTTAAGGTTGACGATCGACGAGGGATCTCGACTCACGTAACCATAAAACTTAACAATTCACAATACTAGAAAAATGAGAGCGAAGAATGAATTAAATATTAATATTAAAATAACATTTGTCACAATTATCGGTCCCGGATTTGGTATTACCTTAAAACTCAGTTGAAGTACCTTCATGATAAAGATGATATATTAAAAATAGAAGTTAAATAGCTTCATAATTTATTTTGGTTGTCTTAAGAAGCTTTGAAAGAATGACATGAATTTATTAATTAAACTCATATTGATGGTTACAATTAGAAAATATAATTTCCAAATTAAATCATTATTAGAAATATAAATAAAACCGGTAATTTTATTACATTAAAAGTAAAATATGATTAGTCAATTACTTCAAAGATAGAGATAATTTCATTTTAAACATTAGTTTTAGTTATACAAAATATAATGTATAAATTTGACCTTTTACTTGTAATGGTTATTTCGATAATTGAAAATCATTTGAAAATGTAGACAAGTTCCATAAAAATTTTATAATACTTTGTAGAAATAAATAAAGGTGTTTATTATTTCAAAATAAATATGGGATATATTCGGTTTCAAAATGTGACAAGATAATAAACGAATACGAATGGAAATAATGGTCAACAGTTAATACGAAATCAACAGTACAAAAGAGGACGAAGCAGATGTCGTATGAATTCTTAAAGAGAATAATACAATAAAGGCGTTGGTGGTAAGACGATAAGAAATAATAGATTAAACAAGTTGTCAAATTTGGTTAGTGCGGTTTGATGGTTCACCAATATCAGCTCGTTAACTTAGCGGTGGTCGTTACACGATCAGAATAAGATCCATACAAATATTTTAATCAAAGAAAATTCCTAATAATCACTTGTAATTAAAACAAATCAAATGAACGATGTTAGTGTTTAAAGAGAGAAGTCAAAGCACGGTTCACAAAAGTAGATTTCGAGACAAACGAGAGTGACAGACGTCATCCCGGATATACGGAAATCACTCTAATGATAATTCATTATTCACGTGCGGAGACATTCCAAAGATCTACCCAGTCGCATAAAGAAGATTGGACGAGAAAAAGGATAAAACAAATCGAGACTTTCAAGTCTTTTACCAACAGTCGGTAATTAGACAAACAGTCAAAAGAAATCAGTTATTAGACAAAATGAAGTAACAAGTGAAAAAGCGATCATCGAGTAAAAACGTACTTAAAATCACGTAACTCGTTTAACGAAAGGTAAGAAAACATATGCGGATGCATAGAAATTGTGCTACTTGCATAAAATATAAAGGTTTTCAAAACTTCTTTTCAATTTATTTCATTTTATTTATCTTTATCATAATTACAAGTAAAAAGTTGATTATTATCAAGATTTTTAAGGTGACTACTATTCAGCCTAGCATGGCTCCTTCTAAATTAGACATAGGTGATCAGGCCATGTATAATTTAGGGCTAGCAATGCAGTGCTTCATTTCGTCGAAAAGTATTACGTTTCTTATGTTTATATAAACCATGCCATTTGTAAAATGGAATTTAAAAATAGTTTATAATTTTATAGGATACAAATAATTTGTGAGATACTCAATAAGCACTTTAGTGTTACAAAAAGTATTTTATAAGACCAAAGTAAAAATAATTGGTGTAAATAATCATAAAACAATATCAGATTTATTTATAATATTACATTATGACAACATATAAAGTAGTCAAAGTTTTACAAAAAGTGGCAAATAGTAGCTCATAAAACAACCAATGAAATGGTTACAAGTTGTTAAGGTTTCAAAAGGTTATAAGGTTTAGACGAAAATGCCATGAGACATGTGATAAAAAAAATATCGATGAAGAATGTGAAGACAAAACTTCAAAACTCATCTCAAATCAGTGGAAGGTTAGAAGAAAACGAAAATAAAATAACATCGAATGACAAATGAGTCATATATATAAAAAAAGAATAAATCAATCCATATGTGTATTCTATGTAAGATACTCGACACAACATGCTTTTAAGAAAGTATATTATTCATTTTCAAATTACACCATTAATCCGGTAATTGTTAATCCTGTAATGTTTCTATTTTTAAACATTTTCACATGCAACTAGTATTCGTTAGTTGTAAAATAATATTCGTTAAAATTTTACGATCTCAAATGAAATCAAAACTGCTTAGAAACGTTTAAAACTCATGTTCTGAATTTTTTTTTTTTTGTTTTTTTTTTGTATCAGATTTAACTTTTTAATATAAGCCGATTAATTGACCCGATAAACGACATCTCCAAGACTCAGAGTCTAAAGCATTTTGATGCAAAACGATGTTTCAGACGACTTTCTAGTTTTACCCGAGACCTGAAACCCAATGTAAAATGACCAAAATACCCCTGCAAGTTCTGTGCAGGTTTGACTATTTTATTTTAAAAACGCAGGTTTTACTTTTAAGTTTGACATGTTTATACACCCCCTGTAGTTTCTCCATTAAATATATTTTTCGACACTTTCTAACGGCTCAAAATATATATATACACACATGTCTTGTGGATTTTACAATAATGAAAAGTAAATCTCATAATGAGCATCAAATAAAATATAGCATAATGAATGGCACAATATGCTTCATGGTATTCAACACGAAATTTAGGAAGCAAAACGGTGAAAGACGTTCGTAATTTAGATTTCAAAATGCAATGTAGGCAAATCTCCTTGGTGCCACGATTGTCCAAAAACACAACACATAACAAGAAAATAATGGAACATTCATAGGTTGCGTTCCGAGAGCAAGAAGGTTAATGAAAGAGGATAGTACAAGTTTATAGATGTAAAATCGTATTCCAATCTAGCGCCATAATCTAGACAATGATTTGTAAAATGACGATGACGTTACCGAGATATAAGTTAACAATACTCTTCAGAGTCGGTACATATAAATGTCAATAAATAGCGGTTAGTCTATTCCAAAGACACATTGAGCTACACAATGGTCTAGAAATTACGTTTCAAGACGTCTAAACACAAACAGTCGGAAGACGATTTGGATATCTATATAGATATCACAAAGGGTTAAACAATGAAAGTAACGCGCGTAGATGAAGTTATGTAAGGTCATAATATAAAAATTTTGCAATAAAAGCAATTTAAATAGTTCAAAAATAAATACAGAAAGATCTTGAAAATTCATTGTATTTATTTAAGTTAATCATTAACAAATGATAAACTTTTATCGAAAAGTTTAACGACATAAATATATATCGATAAAGGATTATAGTATTTATTTAGAAATACTTAGCAATAAGGCATACATAATAATGTATACTAAAGTTGTAATCTCAGAAGTAGCTTGAACCTGAAGTCACGCGAAATCCGGTGCACCGACTCTTTGAAAAAAATAAAACCGACAGTTATAGTTTAGGTTTTTAGAAAAAGACCTAGTTCTCTATAACTCATGGCTCTGGTACCAATCTTTAAGACCCCCAAATTTACACGCAGCGGAATACATCTTTGGGTGCTAAACAATGATACAACAACACATAATTTATAAAGAACGACTCGAAAAGAGACGTTTTAGATTTATCGTTCCTAAAACATTTATCAGAGTAGCGTAGTCCCAAGTAATCGTTACCAAAAGATAAGTTAAAAAAACATATTAGTTTGTTTTAAAAATGGAACGATAAATAAATCAAAGAGTTTGAACAACAAAAGCAGTACACAACTTCATTCCCGTGACCTCCAAGCTTCCACTTCTTGATTACCAGAAATACATGTGAGTAAAACAATCAGCAAAAATGCCGAGTGAATCTATAGGTTTATGTAATCAATTTGAACACAAGCAAAGATTATAAGTTTGTGGCATGCTTATAAGCATCAAATAATAATTTGCATCAACAATGATAATTGTATATAGCATAAATTGCAATAAGCTCATGGAACCGAGCCCTTAAACACTCCCATATCAGTCTAATAAGACGAGAGATTTATTAATTGTCGGTTACCTCTAGATTTTTGGTACATTGCCGTATACCTGACTTCTCAATACAATATGTCCAAACAGTGTGGAGGTCGGGCCTAAGCTTCTATGACAAGTCCACAAAAACTGAACTGGGGCGGCTTCCCCCATAGATCTATTAATTGTACTAGCGGTTAACCCATCATAGGTTAATTAACGGTCCATAATTGAGGTTTTAACAAAGGCAATCACTTAATTCAATTTAAAGGCAACCACGGGTCCATTCATAGAGGGACAAAGCATACCATAAAAATCTTGTGTTCTAAGTTTATAAAAACATGTATTCCCCCTCGCGGGTTTAAAAACATTTAATAACTAGTATAAAGTGAGGCTATAGACTCACCTTAGCCACTAGTGGTAATGAGACGATCGCTGACGATAGATGATGCCTTTCAAACACGAGAACTGCAACCTATCCAATGAGGTGCGTTCATTAATAATAGACTCGAGAAATAAACCATACATAAGAATATAAAACTCGACTCATAAAATCACGACAAACTCGAGAGAAAACGATACAAGTGATACTATTACACTCTCCTATATATTCATTTTATTGTTCTATGCCTTTAACAAAAATCTGCCGGAACATACCAAATGTCCAAGCCGTTTTCCCATACTTAGACACATCAAATTTTTATGATACTACTCAGAGAACTTACTTACTATATGTATAAAGTCCTCTCAAGAGCTCATCAAAAGATTTTACTTCTAAAGTTCCCTGCCCGACTCATCTTTGAATCACAAAATCCGGACAGTTTAGTGACCTTGTCTTACGAAACCATTTTGACCATTCTAAACAACTCCGTTTGTAAAACCGCCACTTGATTCTAAAAATAGACTCAAAATGCTAAACTTGGAGCCTGAGAACAGCTCTTGAATCATTTTGAAACTCATTTTATAGTCCCCGAGATTCGATCCAAATATCGAAAACAATTTTCGGATTGTGTCGACACTCGTCTCCCGATACACGAAAATCAAACTAGTGTAACTTCCACCTCGTTTGGAGTTGGAAGGTGATATTCTGTTTTTGCAATGTTCAATTTTATTTCTCTCGATATCCTCTCGAATTGATCTCGGTCTTAAGTGGAATGATTTGTTCTTGGTTAATAAAAAGTGGTTGGTTTGTTTATCTATTTTAAACTAATGACAAGAAATTAAGTGTCGAAGAGTAAAATTAAAGACTTAAATGATTAAAGTGAAAAGACTAATTTAAAATTAAATGTTTGAAAACTTTAAAGATTATAATAAAAAATAAGTGGACATTCAATTAAATCTAACTCTTGGAAAACTTTGTGAAAAATAAGAACTTAATTGGAAACTACTAAAAGAAAGTTGGATCGTAACAAAAAACACTCAAATCGGAATAGTAGAAAAGATGCACCAATCGGAATGTATTCCGATTGGGAGTGATCGGAATGTGAGCCAACGAATCAATCGGAATACTCAAAATATAATGCTGATCGGAATGTTGGGCTAAATGAAACAATCGAAATATTGAAACTTGCTCAATCGGAATGTATGAAACTGGGTCGATCGGAATATGATAAGAATGAAGCAATCTGAATATACTAACTACCACCGTCGGAATATGAGATACCAATCTGAATATCAAAACCCTTTTCCGATCATACGATCGAAAAGAAGGGGTGTTGCTCGGTCGGAAAGTACAATCGGAAAAGGGATTTTCCCTTTCCGAAAATGGTGCAAATTCGGGACAAAAGCAAGGGAAATAAGCTATTAGGACAAGCTAAAACCCAACACTAACTCGAATCTTTTAATAAGCTGATCAAATAAGCACTAAAAACACTTTTCCAAACTCAAAGTAAATAACTTTTTAAAGCAAATCAATAAAAATATGAACTTTTCATAAAAACTTCAAAAAGTAAATAAGCTAAATCATCAAATAAGCCAATAAGAACAAGGATCTCAAAGCTTATTCATGTAAAAACTTAAGGAAACATAAAAAGTTAACAACTTTTTAAGCACAAATCATAGATGAACAACACGGATCATACGAGATTTGTACCAAAATCAATAAAAGTAAAGAAAGGAAGGATGAGATTAAGGATTAAAAACTAAAAATTTGATCTTGATTAATTAAAGATAATACAAAAGTTTGAATTTGAAAGAGAAAAGAGATGAAATCTAGTGAGAGAAAGTTTAGAACTTTCTCTCTCTAAAACTAGAAACTACCTAAAGACTAAGTGTGAATTTTTGTGAAGTAAGGGCCTTTATATAGGCGTGTACATGGTGTTGATGGGCTTTTGATTGGGCTTTGATTTGGGCTTCTTTTTCTTCTTTCTTCTTAAGTCTTCATGCGTTTTTAAATAAACGTTTCCGACTTGGATTTGAGAAGTGTCGGTGAGTAATTCCAACTCGTCTTATAATCTTTTATTTAATAGACTCGAGTTCTTCGACATAAATGAATCTTCCATCTTTGGCTCTATTCTTCGATAAATCTTCAAATAGGCACAATGACTTCAAATCTTTTGCACCTTTTGGACAATAGACTTCGTCTTGAGCCCTTTTCTTCGATAAAACCCGTGCAATCCCATGTTTTCTTTAATATTCATCCGGTCGACTCTGAAAACACAATAAACACAAAAACCACGCATAATTCCAAACAAATGATATTAAATACGTGTTTTGGTCTTGTTTTAGCCCGATTTAAGTGGTAAAAGGATGGGTGTTTTCACACCTATCAAATCCCCTACACTTAACCATTGCCATGCCCTCATGCAATGCTTAGTGACAAAGCACATTTACACTTTCCTCATAATCAATCAACCTTGGCCTTATTAAAATACTACTAAACAAAAATTTAAAGTACTAAGAAATTAAAATTTTAATGTAAACAAGAGAATAGAAAATAACTTATGTGGTAATAACTTGGAAAGAGATCGAGGACTTACATTAGGGCTTCGGTGCTACGAAGATTTATCACCCTCAAGTTTCACGTTCCCCAAACTAAGCTTAAAAACGAGATCATTGTTATTATAAGTTAGTAATTCAAACACGCACACACATGGCTTAATGAAATGCTTAAACTCCCTTATTCCTAGGTGTATCTCTTATATTTTATTTTTGTCTTAGAATGATCATGAAGATGCATTTTTGGACTTATTTCGATAGTTTATTAGGGCTGAAAGCAAAGTAGGACGATTTGATCAATAGTTAGCTAAAGGACAAAATCTTTTAAAACTGCTTCTCGGGATATCAAAAAGTTCATATCTTGGCATAACTTGGTTCGCGATTTGAGACCTTTCTCGGGCCGATATTTGGCATGTACTTCATACTTCATATCTTGAGAGACGTTCTTGAGATAATGGTCTTCTCATCGTAATAGAGTTTCTTCACTTGGAGACTTTTGAGGGGTACTCCACTTTGTTGACCACGACTTCATGATTATTCTTCAATCTCTAATTGGGATTTTGAGATACAACGATCCGCCTCCTTTTCGGACTTGGATCTATTTATCCTCATACCTTGTTAGGGTCTTTTCGGATAGACTTCTCCATGATCTTTATGGGAGTTGATTGCTTTTCGTCGTGAGTCTTGATCCTTCATATTGATTTAGGGAATAATGCTTTTCACATCCCTTTGGATCTTCAGCAATAAAATTGAATCCTCATGCCTTGTTAGGGCCTTTTCGGACTCGCCAATCTTCGCGCCCCGCTTCATAAGTTATGCCTTGGCTATGAACTCTCGTCATTACCGAGCAACTTTTAAACGATCTTGGGCTAGAAGCTAAGTAACTTTTCAAATCGTACGACCTTACTTATTGCAGATAAATTTTTAGCAAGTGATGGGAGAATAGGCAAATAATTACACCAAGTGAGCTTGCGCAAGAACACCGACTTATAATTGACTCTATCATTTCTCGCCCTCCACAATTTAAAATCTCAAGTAATGAGACTCGTGGACACTTAGCCTAATAAACCAATTAAGGTCTACATGGTTAAGGATACTAGCTAGAATAAACTTGGATACGTCTATTCGGGTTGAGTCAAAATAAACGCAACGGGCCTAATATGTCAAAGATTTCTAAACTAGCTACACCACTTATTAATATTTTTGACTTTATTGCGGGATATATATACATATGAAAGCAACGATAAAAATTTTAAAATTACGACTAAATGGCCAAAGTTAATTAAAAATTTGAAAAATATTGAAAAATAGGATTTTCTGGTTAAATGAAGGCATTTTCATGGAAAAGTCCACTTAAAACTTCGATAGAAGTCCCCCCTACACTTAAGATAAACATTGTCCTCAATGTTTAAGCATGTGGGAAAAGTTTCCCCTACACTTATGACATTGTGCACGTTGGTTAACTCGAGTTAAGGAAGAGACGACTAAAGTGATCAATTTCAAATGTGAGTATGAAGAAAATTGAATCACGATAGTTGAGAGATAGAACCGGATTTCGGATAACACAGGAGTACGGTTCTTCAAAGTTTCCAAGAGTGCACTTATCCTTGTAATCACATCACCACACAAATACAAACACCTATGCAGGCCCCCTACACTTAGGAGGTTGACACATAAAAAGATAGATACTCGGGCTGCCTCCCGAGGAGCGCTTGTTTTTGATGACCGAGTCACGAGCCTGACTCGACCCAAAATTAGTTCATGGGGAACGTGGTGAGGGATGGAATCATCTCCTGAGAGATGTCCTCACCAAAGTACAGCTTCAGACGCTGGCCATTCACCTTGAAATTTGGCCCATTTGGCTGAGAAAGCTCAATGGTCCCATACGGAAAGACGTTGGCGACGGTGAATGGACCAGACCAGCGGCTCTTCAACTTGCCAGAGAAGATCTTCAACCGAGAGTTAAAAAGTAATACTTGATCACCAACATGGAACTCTCGGTTCTTGATTTTTGCGTCATGGAGGATCTTCGTCTTCTCTTTGTAGATCAGCGAGTTCTCATAAGCTTCATTTCTCAGTTCGTTGAGCTCGTTGAGTTGAATCTTGCGATGATCACCGGCTTTGTTGATGTCGAAGTTAGCCCACTTTAAGGCCCAGTGCGCCTTATGCTCCAGCTCGATGGGAAGGTGGCATGCTTTCCCGTACACAAGACGATAAGGTGTACAACCGATCGGGGTCTTGTAAGAAGTACGGAAAGCCCACAGAGCATCATCTAACTTATCGGCCCACGCGGCACGATGCTCTCCCACAGTACGCTCCAAAATTCGTTTCAATCCACGATTGGATATCTCGGCTTGCCCATTGGTTTGGGGATGATAAGCGGTGGAAAGACGGTGATTGACACCATACTTTGCCATGACTCTTGCAAATTGATCATTGCAAAAATGAGTCCCGCGGTCACTGATAATAGCACGAGGAACGCCGAATCGAGCGAACAACGATTTCAAAAAGTTACAAACCACCCTTGCATCATTAGTAGGTAAAGCTTTGGCTTCAACCCACTTGGAGACGTAGTCAACGGCAACAAGGATGTATTTGTTTCCTTTAGATGAAGGGAATGGCCCCATAAAGTCGATACCCCAAACATCAAAGATTTCACACTCTTGAATGAAATTCTGAGGCATCTCGTCTTTATGTGTGATCGTGCCTTGTTTCTGGCAAGCATCACATTTTTTAACCATATCGTGAGCGTCACGATAAATGGAGGGCCAATAAAATCCTGAATCAAACACTTTTTTGGCGGTGTAGTTGGGACCAAAGTGACCACCAGTGGGTCCTTTGTGGCAAGCATCAAGGATTTCGAAAGCTGCCGGTCCATCAACACATCGGCGAATAAGCAAGTCAGCACATTGTTTGAAAAGATACGGGTCATCCCAGAAGTAAGTCTTTATGTCTTTGAAGAACTTCTTCTTTTGCTGGGATGTTAACCCGTCAACGAGGATTCCACCCGCCAAGTAGTTTGCAATGTCCGCAAACCACGGGGTTTCATCAGCAGTCGAGTTGATAGACATTAAGGTCTCCAGGGGAAAAGAATCATTGATTTCTTTGTTCGGATGATCCCCTTGGTAAGGATCCTCAAGTCTACTGAGATGATCCGCGGCTAGGTTTTCTGCTCCTTTTTTATCGCGAATTTCGATTTTAAATTCCTGGAGCAGTAAAACCCAGCGAAGAAGTCTTGGTTTGGAATCTTGCTTTGTCAACAAGTACTTCAGCGCGAAATGATCGGTATACACAATGGTGGTGGAAAGGACAAGATAGGGGCGGAATTTTTCAAAAGCATAGACAACAGCTAAAAGCTCTTTTTCGGTTGTCGTATAATGCAATTGTGCCCGTGTCATTGTCTTGCTAGCGTAATGGATCGGTTGGAAGTGTTTATTCACTCTTTGTCCAAGAACCGCTCCAATAGCAAAATCGCTAGCATCGCACATCAACTCGAAAGGCAGCTCCCAATTAGGGGTAACCAAGACGGGTGCCTTAGTAAGCTTATCCTTAAGCGAGTTGAAGGCTTCAAGACACTCTTTGGAAAAGATAAAAGGAGTATCTTTTTCCAAGAGGTGGGTCATCGGGCGAGCGATTTGAGAAAAATCTTTTATGAATCGACGGTAGAAGCCCGCATGACCCAGGAAACTTCTCACACCCTTCACGGTAGAAGGTGGAGGCAACTTGGCGATAACATCGACTTTAGCACGATCTACTTCAAGACCGGCTTTGGAAATCTTGTGGCCCAGCACGATGCCTTCTTTTACCATAAAATGGCATTTTTCCCAATTCAGAACTAGGCGAGTGTCTTCGCACCGCTTGAGCATACGTTCCAAATTGGCAAGGCACGCAAAGAATGAATCGCCATAGACCGAGAAGTCATCCATGAATACTTCCATAGTGTCTTCCACCATGTCATGGAAGATAGCCATCATACACCTTTGGAATGTCCCAGGAGCATTACATAAACCAAAAGGCATGCGTTTGTAAGCAAATGTTCCATAGGGACAAGTGAATGTGGTCTTTTCTTGGTCCTTGGGATCGATGGGAATTTGAAAATACCCGGAGAAACCGTCTAAGAAGCAGTAATAGTCATTACCAGCTAGACGCTCGAGCATTTGATCCATGAAGGGAAGAGGAAAGTGGTCTTTTCTCGTGGCATCATTGAGCTTGCGATAATCAATACAAACTCTCCACCCAGTAACGAGACGAGTGGGAATCAACTCATTGTGTTCATTGGGAACAACGGTTATTCCGCCCTTCTTGGGCACACAATGGACGGGACTTACCCACGGCGAATCCGAAATAGGGTAGATCAAGCCGGCATCTAGAAGTTTGATAACCTCTTGTTTGATGACGTCATGAATTTTAGGATTAACCCTTCTTTGGCTCTGGATTGTGGGTTTGAAGTCATCTTCCATGAGAATCTTGTGAGTACAAAAGTTCGGATCAATTCCGCGGATATCGGAAATTTTCCAAGCAATTGCCTTCTTATGAGCTTTAAGAACATCGATGAGACGAGTTTTCTCTTCTTCTTGCAAGTCCTTAGCGATGATGACGGGTGACTTCTTCTCTGCTTCAAGGAACGCATACTCGAGATGGGGCGGCAACTCCTTAAGTTCCAAATCCGGAGGATTTTCGACGGGAGGCGTTTTCAAAGTCGTGGCATCGATAGCAATAACCGTGGGAGATGGAGGCGAAGGATTGTCTTCGGTGAGAAGATTGTCAAAGAAATTCATGTCTTCATCCCCATCGATAGGAGAATCATTAGTAGCTAAATTCGCATCTCCCATGGTATCTTCAAGATTGTTCCAGAATAAATCACTATCTCCAAATAGAGACAACGATGAATCAATGGAGGACACGGTCTCAACATTGGGAAGAGAGGAAGGAATACTTTTGCAAGCATCAATAAAGTGTGCTTCACAAGCCTCATCCAGAACGTCAATACAATTAACACTTTCGTTGGAATAAGGTTGTTTAGACAACTTTCCCATGTTGAAGACTACGTTATCATCACCCACTCTCATGATAAGCTCACCGGCTTCAACATCGATGAGAGTGCGACCGGTCCTCAAGAATGGACGGCCAACAATGAGTGGCACACGTGGGTCCATCTCGTAGTCGACGACAACAAAATCGGCAAGGAAGGTGAATTTGTCGACTCCTACAATGACATCTTCGGCTATCCCCACGGGATAAGCAACCGTACGGTTAGCTAACTCCAAAGTCATTTTGGTGGGGACTAGCTCTGGGAAAGATAATTGCTTCCAAACACTTAGAGGCATGAGATTAATACTGGCACCTAGATCGGCTAGGGCCATGCAATTCTCTACTCCCGGGAAATTGCAAGGGATAAGAAAACGACCCGGATCACCAAGCTTGATTGGCAATTTCCTTAAGAGCACTGCAGAGCAGTTCTCATTAAGTTGGGTGTTGGCGAGATCGAGGAGCTTTTCCTTGTCGCTCAGAAGATCTTTAAACATTTTAGCATATTTAGGCATGTGAGCGAGAGCCTCAGCGAAGGAGATATTGAAATTCAATTGTTTGAACATTTTAAGGAAGTTCGAAACCTGAATATCATCCTTGCTTTTGAGCTTCTCTTTCCTCAACCTAGATGGATAAGGTATATTGGAAGAAGAGGAAGGCTTTGGAATAATAGGATCACTCACATCCTTGGGTGGAGGAGGGGTAGAAGGAAGAGGTGGAGAAATTGGGGAAGGAGAAGGATGAGGAATAGGAGCAGGCGACTCGTTCTCCTTAGTCACAACCACTGGTGGAGGTATAGGAAGCTCGGGTTCCTTGGTACCTTTACCACTTCGAGTAGTGATTGCTTTCATCTCCCCTCTTGGGTTCGCAACGGTGTTACTCGGAAGAGTACCCGAAGAAGAGGGTTGATTACCTTGGAAGAAACTAGCCATCATGTTCCTCAGATCATTGGTTTGGCTATCCAACGTATTTCTCATATCGGCTCTCAAATCATTTCCTTGCTTGACCAAGTCTGCTTTCAAATTTCGCACTTCCTCTTGGAGATTTCCCACAATCACATCATTGGTCCGCATGTAGGTTGCAACCTCTTGGTGTAATGCAGTGTTGGTTTGGGTAGGAGGAGTATTGTATGCAGGTGGTTGGTAAGCAGGTTGTTGGTAGACTTGATTGTTACGTTGAGGTGGTTGTTGTTGCTTGTGAGGTGGGACGTATGGTTGTCGAGGCTGTTGTTGTTGTGGAGGACGGTTGAGGTTTTGTTGTTGGTTTTGGTTGTTAGGATTAAAACCAGGTGGTGAGATATAGTTGTTGGAACGGTAGCTAAGCAAGTTGCGGTCACCTTGAGGTTTTGCTTGATAAGCAGGTTGAGTATAGGTGCCATATGCTGCATTCACATTCTCTGCAGGGTAATCTTGAGTGGCGGTACAAGTTGTGTAAGAATGAGGACCACCGCATATCTCACAAGGTTGGCTGACAGTGTTTACTTGAGCGTTTTTGGCGTTGTTGCTGGTGTTGTTGCTGACGGTGTGGGTGACAAGCGATTCAAGAAGCGTAGTGATTTTGTCTAATCGCTTGTCGCTGTCATTAGTGCTAGCACTAGCAACATTGGTCCGAACACTCTTGGTTTGCACACGAGATTTGTTCTCAATGATATCCCAAGCAGCATTGGAAGTCTTAGCCAATAAATTACCCCCCGAGGCACTATTCAGTGAATCTTGGTCACTCATGCTTAAACCATTGTAAAAAGTATTGATTTGATGTACTTTGGTAAAACCATGTTGTGGGCATTTTCTTAAAAGATCTTTAAAACGATCCCAAGATTCACTGAACGACTCATCGTACTTTTGTTCAAAGTTTATAATCTCATTCCGCAATGCGGTAGTACGAGAGGGTGGAAAAAAGTAATTGATAAACTTTGTTTCCAAATCCGTCCACGAGAGAATACTCTGTGGCGGTTCCTTAGCAAGCCAATGTCGGGCTTGTCCCTCTAAAGAAAAGGGAAAAAGTTGTAACCTTATCACTTCTTGTGGAACTCCATTGAACTTGACCGTGTTAGTGAGTTGTAAAAATCTCTTGATGTGGTCGTGTGGGTCATCAATGGTGCGTCCCAAGAATGGTTGAGCTGATACCATCTGGATAAAGCCTGACTTTAGCTCGAAATTGTTGGCGGCAATTGGTGGTATAACAATTGGATCCGTATTGCCATCGACATGAGCTTGCAGCAATTCAATCATTGGGCGATTATCCGGAAGGTGCTCATTGTTGTTGTTATTGTTCATGTTGTTGAAAGGCGGGTTGTTGTTGTTATTATTGTTGTTCGGAGGTGGTATGTTATTGTTGTTTTGTACACCAGCCATGTCTAAGTTATCGAGAGGCTCGGGCTCTTGATAAGACGTGGATCGAGTGCGCATACACCTGCAAAAGAACGAACAAAGAAAAACAAAGCAAAAATATTTTTGGTTTTTATTGTTTTTTTATTTTTAGGATTTTTTGAAAATTTTATATTTTTTTTTAGTTGTTTTTGAAAATTTTCTTGAAAAAGTAACGTTCACGGGGAACGGATCCCAAAATCCAAGTTCTCACAAAAAACTTTTGATCTTAACGAGAAGAGCCGGCAGCGGCGCCATTTGATATTCGGTTTTTGCTTGGTTCAATTTTATTTCTCTCGATATCCTCTCGAATTGATCTCGGTCTTAAGTGGAATGATTTGTTCTTGGTTAATAAAAAGTGGTTGGTTTGTTTATCTATTTTAAACTAATGACAAGAAATTAAGTGTCGAAGAGTAAAATTAAAGACTTAAATGATTAAAGTGAAAAGACTAATTTAAAATTAAATGTTTGAAAACTTTAAAGATTATAATAAAAAATAAGTGGACATTCAATTAAATCTAACTCTTGGAAAACTTTGTGAAAAATAAGAACTTAATTGGAAACTACTAAAAGAAAGTGGGATCGTAACAAAAAACACTCAAATCGGAATAGTAGAAAAGATGCACCAATCGGAATGTATTCCGATTGGGAGTGATCGGAATGTGAGCCAACGAATCAATCGGAATACTCAAAATATAATGCTGATCGGAATGTTGGGCTAAATGAAACAATCGGAATATTGAAACTTGCTCAATCGGAATGTATGAAACTGGGTCGATCGGAATATGATAAGAATGAAGCAATCTGAATATACTAACTACCACCGTCGGAATATGAGATACCAATCTGAATATCAAAACCCTTTTCCGATCATACGATCGGAAAGAAGGGGTGTTGCTCGGTCGGAAAGTACAATCGGAAAAGGGAGTTTCCCTTTCCGAAAATGGTGCAAATTCGGGACAAAAGCAAGGGAAATAAGCTATTAGGACAAGCTAAAACCCAACACTAACTTGAATCTTTTAATAAGCTGATCAAATAAGCACTAAAAACACTTTTCCAAACTCAAAGTAAATAACTTTTTAAAGCAAATCAATAAAAATATGAACTTTTCATAAAAACTTCAAAAAGTAAATAAGCTAAATCATCAAATAAGCCAATAAGAACAAGGATCTCAAAGCTTATTCATGTAAAAACTTAAGGAAACATAAAAAGTTAACAACTTTTTAAGCACAAATCATAGATGAACAACACGGATCATACGAGATTTGTACCAAAATCAATAAAAGTAAAGAAAGGAAGGATGAGATTAAGGATTAAAAACTAAAAATTTGATCTTGATTAATTAAAGATAATACAAAAGTTTGAATTTGAAAGAGAAAAGAGATGAAATCTAGTGAGAGAAAGTTTAGAACTTTCTCTCTCTAAAACTAGAAACTACCTAAAGACTAAGTGTGAATTTTTGTGAAGTAAGGGCCTTTATATAGGCGTGTACATGGTGTTGATGGGCTTTTGATTGGGCTTTGATTTGGGCTTCTTTTTCTTCTTTCTTCTTAAGTCTTCATGCGTTTTTAAATAAACGTTTCCGACTTGGATTTGAGAAGTGTCGGTGAGTAATTCCAACTCGTCTTATAATCTTTTATTTAATAGACTCGAGTTCTTCGACATAAATGAATCTTCCATCTTTGGCTCTATTCTTAGATAAATCTTCAAATAGGCACAATGACTTCAAATCTTTTGCACCTTTTGGACAATAGACTTCGTCTTGAGCCCTTTTCTTCGATAAAACCCGTGCAATCCCATGTTTTCTTTAATATTCATCTGGTCGACTCTGAAAACACAATAAACACAAAAACCACGCATAATTCCAAACAAATGATATTAAATACGTGTTTTGGTCTTGTTTTAGCCCGATTTAAGTGGTAAAATGATGGGTGTTTTCACACCTATCAGAAGGCTTACTTTATATCTAATCGAAGCTAACGAAATTCTTTACAACATAATCCCATCATATCATCCTATATTCAGACTTAAGACCCTCGAAAATGGCCTCAAACCTACTGCTCAAAATCACCTTTCAAAATCTCCCCCAAAATCATGTTTTTGATCAAAACCAATCATTTTCATCATCAACCTAACATCCTAATATCACCATAAACCAATCCTAACACTTGTATCATCATCAAAATCAAAAACCCAAAAATTAAAAATCAACTTTTTAACAAAAACATTGCAATAACATCATTTGATCATCACTAGTAACATATGCATGATCAAAATCTCCACCTAACAATAAAAAAAATAAAACTTGATGCATGTAAGTAAAAATGGTATCATTAGAATCACCTTTCAAAAATAGGAATGGGACTTGTTTTGTTTTTGGATGGATCAAAGTTGATCATCAAAAATTTTGATGATTGGTGTTAATGGGGTGTATGGCTAAGAAAGAAAAATGGAGGAGGAAGGAAGAAATTTTGGTTAAATGAATTTTAAAATGAAAATGAGATAGTTGAATTATTATATAGTGTAAGGTTAGGGTAGTTTTTGCCAATTTGTGATAGTTTTGGTCTAAAATGGAATAAAATAGTGTAAGAGGGTAGAAAATATAAATTGTAAATTTTGAAATATTTACGAGACTCGGGTTTCGTAAAAATACTTTTTAAAAGTTTAAACGCACACGAAAAATAATAATATACGACTCGATACGTAATTAAAACGATATCGTCGAAAGTATTAAATATCGAAACGATCGATAATAAAATATAAAATTTTTGGCATCCGTCGGTATCGCGATCACTAGTAGTCCTCGTTACTCGTCAAAATATTAAAATATAATATTTAATATCGGTTTCAACTTAAACCGTTAAACATAATAATATTTAACGTTATAAAATACTTCAAAATAATTAAAAATAGAATTAAATTATGACCTTATTTTTACGGGTTTTACAATAACGACCTAAATATACATATTCAATCCGTTACTATTATGCCACTTTGTATTATAAATACGAACTTTCGATACTTAATATATTGCGTTTTACATGTAGGTATAAAGTTTGAAGGAACAAAGTGAAGAAACAAAAAGAAGAGTCCTTGAAGTGCAAATAATAAAGACTTATATGAGAAGATTCTGGAACGCACAAAAGTGCGGCGCACATTTCCCACCTCCAAAGTGCGGCGCACTTTTGGAGAAGTGCGGCATACATTTACCCCTTGTCTGCACTATAAATAGGGACCCTCTCTTATTATTTTACACACCCATCTCAAACTAATACTCTATAAATCCGACTATTATTAGCTTCCTTAGTTATATTTCAGTATACTCCACTTTTGGGAAATACTTGTAACGGGAGTATCTTACTCTTTGGTTCTTGAAAAGACGATACAATCGTGACACTTGTGTACTCGTTCATTCGATCAATCTAAGTATGATGTTCTCTTACTCGTTTCCACTTGTTACTTTGATTACTATGTTAAGCTAAGCTATTTGTGACTATATGGATATGTGACTATAACTAGTGATGATGCTATGATCTGATCCTTTATAATTGATTTCAAGCTAATGTTGTAGAACCATTTTGCCACTTAATTCTATCACCATATTTTTATAAAGTTAATTTGTTATGATAATTTGACGTCAAGAGACTCGAGTTGTAATAATAAGTTTTTAAGATATGAATCTTTGGTTGGAGAGATCCGCTTAGATACATTGATAAAATATTGAACTTGTTGTAAACTTGTTTTAAGCTTAGTCTCTTAATCAAACATAAGTATTGAATCATACCAAAGTGAATTGTGGAAATACCATTTTGACAAAAAAAAGATTACCTATGTTTACCTAAATAAACATATCTCGATCATTATTACCCTCATCACGAACTTATACGAACTATCCCATATTAGTCATACTTGTTATTATTGTTACTATTTCAATCATTTCTTTCTTCAATTATTATATTGATTACCAAAACGAAACTAAGTCCTTGCGAACGATCCAGGCTTACCACTACAAAACTATATTGCAAACAAAAGGGTATACTTGCCCGTGTTTGTATTCTATTCCTTTGTTTTGTCAAACCTTGTTATAAATTTAAGACATGCGAAACGAACATCAGTGGAAAAGGCTTAGCCTTAGGTTTTGATATGAGCAAAACTCATATCAATTTATCAACAAATCACCCTAAAACACAATAAAAATACCTAAACTTTGTGCTATAAAGCGGAATTATGTGGTATGTTTTGTGTTTGTGCTCAAATAGGTAAGAAGGATACATTTTTAAGCAAACAAAGGAAAATCAAGCTTAATTTGATGAAAAAGACAAAGAAGGATCAAAAGTGACAAGACTTTAAAGACAAAGGACCTATCTTGACATTCTGCCAAAGATGAAGGACCAAATGTGTAAATATGACAAAGTCAAGATCAAAGTCAAATCTGGTCAACTATCAAGTCAATCAAGTAAAAGGATCAAATTTGTTCAATAATGAAGTTTGAAGGACTTAAATTGCCAAAAGAATGAAGAATATGGCTCAAAATGATATTCTGCCAAGTCAAGGGACTAAATCTGCCAAGTTTGGAAGTTTATACAAGTTCAATCTGTGTGAGATGTTCTTGTCCAATGAGAATGCAAGAAAATAATACTTTGGATTGCCATGTCATGGCCAGCTGGCCACTAACAGCCGCAACATTAAATGAGCGAATCCAAACAGTGCTATCCCACTACTTAATGTCTCAGCCAATCATAAATTAGTATTTGGATAATGATCCGTGCACACTATTCTCAACCAATAACAACATGACACGTGGCTCTTCAAACTTCATACGCGCCCAGAATTAAGATCACAAAGGAATGAGTTTTAGAGCAAGTGTTTAACATCAATTTTGCTCAAAATCACAAGACGAATTCAATGAGCATAATCAATTAAGCTGAAATCAACTCAAGTGAAAATCCCCAAATCTGTTCTTCATCAGCAAAATTCAATATGCAGATTTTTGACACGTGGAAGCTGGGGATTGGTTCCAACACGTCACCAACCCCAACTGCTTTACTCCTAAAGTCTATAAATACCATGTTCAGTCTCATTTCTTGTAGTTGTAGAAAGTGTACACACACTTAGTTTTTCCTCTCATCTCATTTCTTAGTTCTTAGCTTAACAACTCAAGAGTTTGACACACTCTTGATTCTGTTATAGTTAGTTATAACAGTTTAACAGCCTTGTAACTACTTTTCATTCAATAAAATTCAAATTTTCATTTTCCCTCCAAAAGTTCTCATTACCTTTCTACTGTTCATCCTTGCTTCATTGATCCCATTGTTGCTGATTTTGGTTTGTTATGATCATAACTTGATCATACCTGACTCAGTTTGAAGATTGTAGCTGTTTTGATCATTCAGTTCAGATATAGCAGATTTTGATGAGTTCAAGTTCATCAATGGCAGATTTGATGATTGTTTACTGTTGATTGGTTGTTGATTAGTGTTTACTAGTGCTAAGGTGGTGGTTAGCACTAGAATAGAGAGCTCAGCGCTCCTCTACTCCCCAAAGGAGGCCTTTGCTTAAGGTTTTGATTTTCTGAATTTCAATTCCACTTAACAGTTGTATGCCTGCTTCATTCTAGCTTAATCTTGTTTGATTGAATGATAAAAGTTGTTTAGCCTATTTCTGATCTGATTTTAGTGTTGTTATAGCTTATTATATAGCTTAATCCTGCTTATTGTTTTCAATCTTGTCCTGTTTTTCAAGCATTCAGCAGTCATATAGCATTGTTAATCATTTTGAGTTCTAGTTGTGTTCATTGCTTATTACAAGTTCTCATACACTTCATTTTGACTGATAAACTTAGTTTGCTAAAGCTTTTTACTCCATCTAGTCCTTTGCTCAATAATCATTCACAAAAATTTCCAAAAGATCAGAAAGTGGTGTTTGGCATAAGTTTTGATTCAGTTTGTAAGAGTTAGAATTTAGCAAACTTGTGTTCATTTCTAGTTTACAAGTCATAACAAATGGTTTTAAGTCATTTTCAAGTCAATTAGTTGGTCAAAAAGGCAAATGGTAGTCTAAAAAGTGTGGGTCAGTTTTGTACAAGTTCTTTTTCAGGAAGTTGTGATTTTAATCTGCCTAGCATTTCTTTGTTAGTTAATGAAATTCCACCAAACCAGTTCTCAAATCTCAGTCAATATATGAACTTTCAAATTGTGTAAGGAATTTGTACATTATCAAATAATCAGTTAGGAATAAGCAAAAGTTTAAGGGTAAGAGCAAATGCAAGTTACTGTAATTGAGTGAACTGCTTTTCCATATCTCTAATTCCACTTCATTAACTGGTCAATTTTCTTACACAAAACCAATCCATAAGTGTTCCTGGTTGAATTTTGAGAATTTGAGCTTATTGAAAATTCTTGGTCAACGCAAGTCAACATAAGCACTCTTTTTGCTTATTTTAAGTTTCTGAGCTTATTACTGGATGCTTTTTCATGAGACTTAATTTCCCGTCCTTATTTTGAGCTTATTAACAAGAATCTTCATAAAAATCTAGTTGTGCAAGTCTAGATTTCCTTGTAGCTTATTTTGTGCTTATTGAAATTAGCTTATCGGCTTTTTAGTAAGTTTCAGCTAAAATCCTTGGATAGGTCTAGCTAATTTTCGATTTTAAGACGTTTGCAAGTGGTTTGGTCGAATTTGGTTGAGAAATAAGCTCAAACGAGCTTATTAAAGTTTGTAACCCGTTTTTGATGAAAAGTTTTGAAAAATTGCATGTTAGTCCTTGAAGTTTTAAACTGTTCTTAATCATGGCTAAACTTGCTACTTTTTAGGGTTTGCAATAATCCAGCCCTTTAACTTTCAAGTTTGTTAAAAATCAATTAGGAAGTTTTGAATTAGTTGGAAAATTGGTTACTTGTTTGGATAGTTTTCATTTTCAGTCCTTATAGTTTACTGATTTTACACATTTAGTCCTTATACTTTTCAGCTTTATATTTGAGCATTTAAATTTCATAGGATTTACATTTCTAGTTATAGTTTATAGAATTTACATTTTGCATTTTAATTGAATAAAAATTTGGTATTTGCACTGTGTTTTACATATAAGTAGACAATATTTTTCATTTTTGCAAGGCATTGTTTGAATTAGCAATAAAATATCCAAAAACCATTACCAACCAAGAACAATTAAAAACCCGATCTTGTTAGGACTTTCAATTTGTTAAGAACTGAGAAAAACGAACTTCAACTATACACATTTCAAATGGCGCCGCTGCCGGTTCTTTTCGTGAAGATTAACGGTTTCGAGTGAGACGATTGGATTTTGGGATCCGTTCACTTTGTGAACGTTATTTTTACGTATTATAAATCAAAAAGATAAAAAAATCAAAAAGATAAAAATACAAAAAAATAAAAAATCACAAAAATCAATTCTTTTCCTAAAGAATTGAACCAAAAAAAAATAAAAAATCCAAAAAGTAATCTTTTTCCTAAAAGATTACAACAAAAATATATATTATATCGGTTTTCATCGCTTTTACGTACATATAGTATTTTTCTTAAAAACCAAATAAATACAAAAATATTTTTGATATATTATTATATGTAAATACGTATACGTATAAGAACAAAAAAATACACATATCTTCCATAAGTATTGCCGAGGCAATACACCGTGTTAGGGAGCGTTCCGGTCCTTGACACGTGTATCGATCCAATTTAATTAAGCAAGAATAGATAAATACTTCCAATAGGCAATAATTCGAAGAATACAAACTACAAAGTGAATAGAAAGGCGATGTGCTATAAAATGCCATCTAAGGGTCAATAGGTACTTAAGTGCTTCGCGCCACCTAACCCCCCGTTCACTAGTGCGTATTCTAAGAAGGAAGGCTTTATTGGGGGTCTTGCACCCAAGTAGTAATTACATATATTATACTTTCTTGTAGATATTTCATATCGAAACTCGAAGAGGATAATCCTTTTCTCTTCAAAGTCGACCGAGGGCTACTCCCTCATTCCTCGTGTTTACTTACACGTGTACTCGCACACGTGTAAAGATACCACCTTTGGTGTATTACTTCCTTCCCAGAGGAAGCTTTTAAACGTCATTTTACTTGTATATACATTCGGCCACCTTGTTACACATGGATACTCGTTCCATGTTGGAGATTTTGCAACAACGATCCACCAACGCTAATTATTCGCCTTGTTCGACTTGTGGTGTTCCACACGATACTTATTTATGTGATCAAAACAATGGCTATTATGAGGAGGGATATGCTTATAATGGAACCGAGAACCCTAATTTTCGACCTAACCTTCAAATGGGCTACACTTGTAATGACTATATGGGATATTCCGGTTTTTCATCACAAAATCCACCATCATTTCATGATCAAACCTTTAATGAGCCATACCAAAACCAAGGATTTTCCAATTATGAAGGTTTTCATAATAATGATAATTTTTGAGGCTATAATCAAGAAACCTTTTATAATCAAGGATTTTCAAACAATGAAGGCTTTCAAAATGATGAAAATTTTTCATGCCATAATCAAGATACTTTTCAAAATCAAGGATTTTCACATTATGAGGGTTTTCAAAATGAAGGAAATTTTCAAGGTTACAATCATGAGAACTTTCATAATCAAGACTCTTTTCAAACCTATAATCCACCTAATTATGGAAATCCACCTCCACCCTATTCTTCGACTTATTCATGTGAGTTTTGTGGAAAAGAACCCCATTATGGTTATGATTGTCGACCAAGGAATTCGCCTTCTTATGCTCTTAGTGATCTCAATGAGCTTTCTTTTATATTCGAGCAACGAGGAAGAGACAATAGATATATTTTGAAGGCTTTTAAACGTATGAGAGAGATGAGTATCTAGGAAATGAGAGAAGAATCTCGGTGGTTAAGGGAGGAAATTAAGTCTCTTGAGGATGATGTAAGGAACAAGCGGTTTAATAATAAGAAATTTGGTGACATTTATAGAGAATCGGTGAACGATTCCCCTCGGTTCCTCAAGAACAATTTAGATGATTTACTCATTAAGATTGCTACAATCGAGGAAGAAGAGCAATTTTTTGCTAATCGTGCTCGTTCGCTTAAACAATGCTTAGATGAAGATGATGAGGAACCTTCGATTTGTATGACACTTAATGATGACACACCTTCATCACCTTTACCTCACGTGGAACCTACCGACTCTTTAACCATGGGGGACGAGCCTCTTAGCACTAATACAAACACCGATTTGGATGAATTAACCGCCTCTAGTGTTGAGAACCTTATCCCAATCCAAAGAGAGCTTGAGTGTGTTTCCAATGAACCATGTGACGAGCTTTGTATTGATACCTCTTCTCCTCATGATCACATTGAGATTTCATCACATGTTGACCTTCATGCTACTACTAGTGATTTTGGTGACTTTGATCTTGATGAATTGTTTAAAGAAAAGGATAATGAGATTGAGGAAGAGTTTGTGCAAGACTTGCCACAAATAGAGGATGATGATTGTTATTCTAGTGAGGCATCTTATGATATATTATCCGATGACTTTTCATGTCAAGATGACCTTCCTAATTTAGATGAAGATGTTGCTCTTATAGAAGAAGTGGAAGATGTTCATATTCGTGAGGTTTTATCAAACTTTTATCATCTTATCTCCTCGATTGAAGCTTTGAATGAAAACCATAATGATGAGTCCATTGAAGAAGAACCTTTCATTGATATTTCTTCACCGGTTTTTGAGGTTGCACCTATTGACTTTCATAATGATATCATCCCTTTGAGTGATTATCTCAATACACCTTCTTTTGAGCCTTCTGTTCCTACCCTCTCACCCTTAAAGTTGGTTATTGATGAAGATCCTATACTCTTAGAGATTAATCCTTTTTCACCTAAGGCACCTTTAGAACTCAAAACCTTTGATATGGATTCTCATATGGATATTGATGCCACCATAGAGGCTTATCTTGCTAATATTGATATTGAGGTTGATGATAGTGATTCTAATTGGGAAGAGGAGATTCATCTTAGTGAGAACTTGCTTTTTGGGAACATAGAGATTACACCTCCTTCACAAGACACTATTAATCTTGATCCTCCTTTTACTATGCCTTATATGGAAGATTACCCACCTTTTGATGATGATGAAGAGCCTAATATGGATATACTTGTTATGAATGTTTTGATACCTACACCTTCATTGTCTCATGATGATTTGATCACTAAGGGGGAATCTTATATGGTTGATACGAGTTCATCTCTTTATTTTCCCATGAAGGGAAAGATTTTTGATCCTGGGATACGTAAATTTAAGACACATTGGTTTTCATCTACTCCACTTAAGAGTATGATTTCGATTGATCTGGGCTTCTTGTATGAGCTTACTTTGGTGATGCTACCTACTTTGGATTTGTTCACTTGTCGAGATGGAAACTTTGTATTTGATCTTGGTGTGCGTCCTATTTGAGATATTTCGTATGTTGGACAAAATTAAGACACGTTGGACCGTTCCATTTATCGAGGCGGATATTGTAAATCTAATAGTAAATGGAAACGTGCTAAGTTTGAGTGTATCATGTGAGACGAGCTTCAAAGTGATATCCTTTATTCTCCATGATGGTTTCCCCAAGGACAACTTAATTCGGGGCCGAGTCGAGCTAGCGACTTAGGGTTAAAAAAACTCAAGCATTGAATAACTAGGTTAGAAAACGTAGAGTAAATTTTCAATAGGTTAGGTTTAATTAAAAGGATGTTATAGTAGAGTTGAAGTGGAGGGGTGGCCTTTCTTCGTCTTTTCGTGTTTGTTTCAAGGGTTGCTCTCTCTCATTTCATGCTTGGAGCTTATGGAGGAGGCCCGTGTATCTGGTTCACTTCGATTAGTTTTTGCTATCGTGATATTCAAAACACTTGTGCTTAAAATGAATACCCTTTAGTTGTCTTTTCCTTAACTTGGGTTAAGCAAAGTAATCAATGTCATAAGTGTAGGGGAGTTTACTCCAATACTCTTAAACATTGAGGACAATGTTTATCTCAAGTGTAGGGGAGACTTCTATCGAAGTGACCTTACCTAGACCATTGCCTCAACTTCATGATAACATGGAAAATTATTTTTTTTCAAACATTTTTCAAATTTTTGATTTACTTTGGCCACCAAAAATATGCATTCATAATTTTTGCATCTATCATTTTTCATTTGCATAACACATTTGCATTGTATATATTTCTTCTTTTATTTTTCATCAAAAATATATGAAAAAGAAAAAAATAGTAAAAACATGGTTTAACAAGTTTAGACTTCTTTGACATATTAGGCCCGCCATGGATATTTTGACTCAACCAGAGTTTGTTTATCCAAGCATTCTCTAGCTAGTATCCTTAACCATGTAGTCTTTCATTGGTCTATTAGGCTAAGCATCCACCAATCTCATTCTTTGAGATTTTAAATTTGTGGAGAATGGGAAATGATAGAGTTGAAGCAAGTATAAAAGGGCTAGATAAACTTCATGATAATTACTTGTGGCTAAACCCTTCTCTTCTTAACCTCTATTTTCTTCGCATGTATATAATAGTTAATAAATAATCAAGAACGGTTTTAATTGGTTTGTAATCTCTTATGCATTTTTGTCTAATCATTCATGGTTGATATAAGTACGTCTTGAGATTCTAAGTTAGAACGGTTTATGTGTACTAGACTTATGTCATGCTCAATATTTAGCGGGTGTTTTTCCTTTTATTCTTTTCAAATTTCTTAGTGAGGAATAAAGAAAAATAAGAGCGGCTTATGAAAAAAATGAGTGGCTAGAAAAAAAAGAAAAAAAAAATAATTATACAAGACTCCCAAGAGGGGCAGTGTGGTGTTAATTATAGTGACTATTTAGTTCCAATATTACCTTGACGGGTTTCGGGAATTCAATAGATTGCTCCAATCCAATATTACCTTGACGGGTTGCGGGGTTGAAGATCCAAAGTCTCAAAAAGATGGCGGATGTAAATTATTGCGTGAGTTTTATTTTTCTTTCCTTAGCAAGTGTGTAGCTACTTATGAAAGCATGACATGAGGGTTTTACACATAAGGCGAATGACTTATTACTCTTTAAACGGACTTGTATTAATTGTGAGCGGTTTTTCAAGTAATGGATGAGAGGATTACTTAGGATTAAAACCGTGCTTCCTTATTTTTGGATTTTACACTTCTTATACTTCACACTTGAATAAATGACAAATTTGCCTTCAAGAAATTTGCTCAAATAATAACCGGTTCCACATTTAATTGTCATGAATAAGTTGATGCACTTTTTACTTGTGAATACAATGATCCCATTTTTAAGCTTGGTATGGGGAAAGTGAAACTTGAGGGTGATAAATGTCCATGGTGCCCAAGCCCTAATCAAAGTCATAGAATTCTTTATGAGTTATTTTCATGAAAACCATTTCAAGAAAAACCAAAAAGATATAGATAGAATTGTATTTTGTTCATTACATTGTTTAAAGATCAAAATCATGCATCATTTAGTTTAGAGTAGTGTAGAGGCATTCCATATGGCCAAGGTGGATTAATTATGAGGAGAATGTAAATTTGTGCTTTACAATATATAGCATTGCATGAGGACATGACAATGTTCAAGTGTAGGGGATTTGATATGAGCAAAAACTCTTTTTAATTTATCAACAAATCACCCTAAAACAACATAAAAATACCTAAACTTTGTGCTATAAAGCGGAATTATGTGGTATGTTTTGTGTTTGTGCTCAAATAGGTAAGAAGGATACATTTTCAAGCAAACAAAGGAAAATCAAGCTTAATTTGATGAAAAAGACAAAGAAGGATCAAAAGTGACAAGACTTTGAAGACAAAGGACCTATCTTGACATTCTGCCAAAGATGAAGGACCAAATGTGTAAATATGACAAAGTCAAGATCAAAGTCAAATCTGGTCAACTATCAAGTCAATCAAGTCAAAGGATCAAATTTGTTCAAGAATGAAGTTTGAAGGACTTAAATTGCCAAAAGAATGAAGAATATGGCTCAAAATGATATTCTGCCAAGTCAAGGGACTAAATCTGCCAAGTTTGGAAGTTTATACAAGTTCAATCCGTGTGAGATGTTCTTGTCCAATGAGAATGCAAGAAAATAATACTTTGGATTGCCATGTCATAGCCAGCTGGCCACTAACAGCCGCAACATTAAATGAGCGAATCCAAACAGTGTTATCCCACTACTTAATGTCTCAGCCAATCATAAATTAGTATTTGGATATGATCCGTGCACACTATTCTCAACCAATAACAACATGACACGTGGCTCTTCAAACTTCATACGCGCCCAGAATCAAGATCACAAAGGAATGAGTTTTAGATCAAGTGTTTAACATCAATTTTGCTCAAAATCACAAGACGAATTCAATGAGCATAATCAATTAAGCTGAAATCAACTCAAGTGAAAATCCCCAAATCTGTTCTTCATCAGAAAATTCAATATGCAGATTTTTGACACGTGGAAGCTGGGGATTGGTTCCAACACGTCACCAACCCAACTGCTTTACTCCTAAAGTCTATAAATACCATGTTCAGTCTCATTTCTTGTAGTTGTAGAAAGTGTGAAATCACACACAGTTAGTTTTTCCTCTCATCTCATTTCTTAGTTCTTAGCTTAACAACTCAAGAGTTTGACACACTCTTGAGTCTGTTATAGTTAGTTATAACAGTTTAACAGCCTTGTACCTACTTTTCATTCAATAAAATTCAAATTTCCATTTTCCCTCCAAAAGTTCTCATTACCTTTCTACTGTTCATCCTTGCTTCATTGATCCCATTTGTTGCTGATTTTGGTTTGTTATGATCATAACTTGATCATAACTGACTAAGTTTGAAGATTGTAGCTGTTTTGATCATTCAGTTCAGATATAGCAGATTTTGATGAGTTCAAGTTCATCAATGGCGGATTTGATGATTGTTTACTGTTGATTGGTTGTTGATCAGTGTTTTCTAGTGCTAAGGTGGTGGTTAACACTAGAATAGAGAGCTCATCGCTCCTCTACTCCCCAAAGGAGGCCTTTGCTTAAGGTTTTGATTTTCTGAATTTCAATTCCACTTAACAGTTGTATGCCTGCTTCATTCTAGCTTAATCTTGTTTGATTGCATGATAAAAGTTGTTTAGCCTGTTTCTGACCTGATTTTAGTGTTGTTATAGCTTATTGTGTAGCTTAATCCTGCTTATTGTTTTCAATCTTGTCCTGTTTTTCAAGCATTCAGCAGTCATATAGCATTGTTAATCATTTTGAGTTCTAGTTGTGTTCATTGCTTATTACAAGTTCTCATACACTTCATTTTGACTGATAAACTTAGGTTGCTAAAGCTTTTTACTCAGTCTAGTTCTTTGCTCAATAATCATTCACAAAAATTTCCAAAAGATTAGAAAGTGGTGTTTGGCATAAGTTTTTGATTCAGTTTGTAAGAGTTAGAATTTAGCAAACTTGTGTTCATTTCCAGTTTTACAAGTCATAACAAATGGTTTTAAGTCTATTTCAAGTCAATTAGTTGGTCAAAAAGGCAAATGGTAGTCTTAAAAGTGTGGGTCAGTTTTGTACAAGTTCTTTTTCAGGAAGTTGTGATTTTAATCTGCCTAGCATTTCTTTGTTAGTTAATGAAATTCTACCAAACCAGTTCTCAAATCTCAGTCAATATATGAACTTTCAAATTGTGTAAGGAATTTGTACAGTATCAAATAATCAGTTAGGAATAAGCAAAAGTTTAAGGGTAGGAGCAAATGCAAGTTACTGTAATTGAGTGAACTGCTTTTCCATATCTCTAATTCCACTTCATTAACTGGTCAATTTTATTCACAAAATCAATCCATAAGTGTTCCTGGTTGAATTTTGAGAATTTGAGCTTATTGAAAATTCTTGGTCAACGCAAGTCAACATAAGCACTCTTTTTGCTTATTTTAAGTTTCTGAGCTTATTACTGGATGCTTTTTCATGAGACTTAATTTCTTGTCCTTATTTTGAGCTTATTAACAAGAATCTTCATAAAAATCTAGTTTTGCAAGTCTAGATTTCCTTGTAGCTTATTTTGTGCTTATTGAAATTAGCTTATCAGCTTTTTAGTAAGTTTCAGCTAAAATCCTTGGATAGGTCTAGCTAATTTTCGATTTTAAGACGTTTGCAAGTGGTTTGGTCGAATTTGGTTGAGAATTAAGCACAAACGAGCTTATTAAAGTTTGTAACCCGTTTTTGATGAAAAGTTTTGAAAAATTGCATTATAGTCCTTGAAGTTTTAAACTGTTCTTAATCATGGCTAAACTTGCTACTTTTTGGGGTTTGCAATAATCCAGTCCTTTAACTTTCAAGTTTGTTAAAAATCAGTTAGGAAGTTTTGAATTAGTTAGAAAATTGGTTACTTGTTTAGATAGTTTTCATTTTCAGTCCTTATAGTTTACTGATTTTACACATTTAGACCTTATACTTTTCAGCTTTATATTTTGAGCATTTAAATTTCATAGGATTTACATTTCTAGTCCTTATAGTTTATAGAATTTACATTTTGCATTTTTATTGAATAAAAATTTGGTATTTGCACTGTGTTTTACATATAAGTAGACAATATTTTTTATTTTTGCAAGGCATTGTTTGAATTAGCAATAGAATATCCAAAAAACATTACCAACCAAGAACAATTAAAAACCCGATCTTGTTAGGACTTTCAATTTGTTAAGAACTGAGATAAACGAACTTCAACTATACACATTTCAGGTTTCTTGATTTGTTTAGAGGTGGGCCCATAATTATAAGGCTGAGCATTGTGTCTATTAACATTTCTAATAGAAGAAATGTGTACATCATGATCAGCCGTCCTGTGATCTTCACTTTTGCATTTCATGTAATAGAGAACTCTAAAGCAATTATCAGTGGTATGATTTGTGTAGTGAAAAGTTTACAGGAAGGCTTTTTTGTTTTAACATTCTTGGAAGACTCGAATTCTGATTTGTTAATTTTTGATGATTCGGGCTGTGAGGACACAAATGTTTCACCCTGAGTTTTAGAGGCCGAGTTCAGCTTTTCTTCCGTGAACATTTGAAACAGTCTAGCCAAATCCTCTTGATTAGCAATAGGAGTTGTTTTGACTGAGTTTGTGGGAATACCTGAGGAAGATGTAGGTTCGGTTTTTTTTCCAGTGACAGTTCCTGACTCAGTGTGATTTGATGAATCTTTTGAGTCAGGCTTTGTTTGTTCTAAACAACCTAGTCTAACTCTTTCTCTAGGTGAGTGTTGCTAATAAGATAAAGGGATTATCTCAGAGCATGGAGTTTCCCCTTGAAGAGATTTCAAAGGGGGAAGAGGGGTCTGAATGTGTGTCTAAGTAACACTTAATGGTTTAGTGTTACTTGGTTTATTACAGACATCATTCTTCTCATTAAGACCAAGCATTTCATTAACAGCCTGAGTTTCAAGTATTAAGATTTTTCTAGTGTTGAAGTTAGGCAACACACTTTCAGGGTTTGATCTTTCAACCCAATCCTTTGAGTTAGGTATCATTTCATGATCAACCCCTATTGAGGGTGGAAGAAATGCCTTTTCACTTATTTCCTTACTAGGTGGCTTCTCAGTGAGTTGGCATGCCCCAAGGATTTTCTTCTTTTGGGCAAGAATTTGTCTATTAATACATTGAGAAGCTAGGGTAGAGCTACTGGTCAATTTTTCATTGATACGTTTTTCTTCCTTAAGTTGTTCTTGAAGAGCATGATTAATTTTAGTAAGTTTTGTGTTATGAAGTTGATAGCTTACTGCTTGAAGTTTGGCTTGTTTCAAAATGAGTAGATCATCTCTACATTTGTTTAATTCAAAAACCATTTTGTTATATTTTGAAAGAAGGTTTAATCTTTGCTCTTCAACAAACGATAAATCAATGTTTATATACTTAAGGTATCTTTGCCAATCAGATTCATCATCCATAGATAACAGTATGTTTACCTTTCTCATGTACCCATTCTCGATTTCTAGCATGATTCTTTCCAACAGACTGTTCATCGTCACTAAGAGCCATCAACACTTGATATCTGACTTCTTCATCCTCTGAGGATATCTCTTCATCATCCTACTCGAAGGGTCCAGCTACCAGCCCTTTGGTTTTGTTTTGAGCAGGTTTCTGAACCTGAGCATTTAAAAGTCCATCTTCTATGAGTGCAAGCTTTGCATTGAACCTTTTATACTCAGACCTATAATCCTTCTCAATTTTCTTATTGTTTTGAAATATTTGGTTATTTGAAGGAGCCTAAATCAGTTTTGGTGTAAACTTTGGTTGAAAATAATCATTCCCTAATGATGAATTTTGACTTTTATAAGAGGTCAAAGGTGTTTTTGAAAGACAATATTTTGCAAAGTGCCCTGTTTTACCACACCTAAAACAATCCACTCCCTCAGTGGATTGATTCCCAGCAAATCTAGTTCTTTGATATAATGTTTGGTGTTTGCTAAAAGGGCTCTTTCATAGAATTCTTGATTTAGATCCCTTATGTATTTCGTACTAGATCTTTCATTAACCTCATCATCTAAGGTATCCTGATAATCTTGAATAATTGCATTCGAGTAAAAAGCAGTTGATATAGGTCCATGATTAACAGGGGTTGGTTTGGCTGAGGTGTCTGTAGTTAAGGCCTTCTTAGATTCGGAATATCTTCTATTAATTAGATTATCTTCATAGATAAATATACCATAGATATCTGCTAGATCCTAGGTCTAAATGTGATTAGCATTTCTTAGTCCTTGAGAAAAGCCAAGCCATTTTTCAGGGAGACTGTTCACAAAACTGTCACACCCCCAAATTTCACTGCAGCGGAAGACTGGATTTGGGTTGCGACTTCATGGCGTGAAGAGGACTTGATGCGAGAGAACGACCTCTACATGCCAAAACAACAATGCAGACTCCATATAGTAGCATACCTGAGAAAAACATTGCTAAAGTGTCAACACAAAGTTGGTGAGTTCCTAGGTTTGAGTTTAAGAAAACAATAAAAATCAATTCAATGAACCACAAGATTCGTATCCACCTGTGATAATATACCACATACAAAGTCACACAGTTTATCTTTACTACTATTTAAGCTCATGACACCGATGTATTAACGAGTCTAACTTACTACGTATGTGTGTGCCCATGCAGGTGACTAACCTAAGTCACTCGTCGTCTTCAAATGAAATTGTATTTACTTGAACGCACCCATTCAAAGTAAATAGGAGTGTCAACTCCGATAGATCTATCCATAACATTCGCGCTCACTTCGCTATAACACAGCAAGGTGACTAACGGTTCATGATTCGTGGGCAGTTATCATTTGTGTTGTTTCGAGACACAGATCAACTAGTAAAGCATAGTTCACTTGTGTTCACGTGTTATAAATCAAGCAATGTTATCACCCGAAAAGGTGATAAAATATTTTGAAAGAGATAGGAACTAGTAACTCACAGTTGATAAACAATTTGAGAAATAGGCTAAGAAACTCACCTTGCAGACGGAAAGTAGTTCCAGAAACAAAGTAGAACTTTAGTGATAACCTAAACAAGATAATACATATTAACTATATGCTTGATGATTATGACATGCATGTACGAACCCGTTCTTAGTTGGTGCTTAGGCTGGAATAATAACGACTTACGTTTTTGATAGGTGTGTAAACACCCATCCTTTTTACCACTTAATTACAATAAATACCGAGACAAAACGTGTATTTTATGTCTTTTATGTCGGAATTATGCGTGGTTTGTGTTTTTGTTGTGATTTAGGAAGAAAAGGTGAAAAGTGGAGAAAACACGGGAATTTACGGGCTTTTATTGAAGAAAAAGATGAAAGACGAAGTCAAGAAGTCAAGAGTGCAAAAAGAACGGAAGTCCAAGACCAATTCTGAAGATTTATCGAAGAAAAAGTCAAAAGACGGAAGTTTACTAAAAGCCGAAGAACTCAAGTTTTATTTATTGAAGAATTAAAAGACGAGTTCAAAGAAATCCCGAGCCAAAGTCATTAAAGTCCAAGATTTAAGAAGATTTAAAGTCTCAAGGACTAATGGTGCAATTAACAAAAGATTAAGAAGAGAAGGACTAAGCATGCAATTAAGGAGAAAGGAAAGAGGGGAGGAAGCTTCCTAAGCATTCTTTAACCTCCCCTATATATAGATTAAGATATCATTAGTTAGTTTTTGTTGGGTCGATTGACAAACCATTTCTTCCATTTTAAATTTATGCTCATTTAATTTCATGTCCATTTACATTAGTTGTTTTGCACCTTAATTACCATTTAATTTCAAGTAAGTGTTCTTTTAATTCTTGTTAATCTTTATCTTTATTGTTTGATCTCCTTCTTCCTTTCTTTAATCTTTGATCTTTATGTTTATGTTCATGTTCATGTTCTTATGTTCTTATTTTGATCAAAGTGGGTTTTGATTATTTGTGATTAGATTCGTTACTTTGATTGTTTTTGATTGTTTGTTTATGATTGTTAGATGTTATTTGATTAGTCTGATTTAATCTTGTGGTTGATTTTGCTTAGATTTGATTAGATCCGTATTATTCTTGCTTTCCTTGTTCTTCGCTGCAAGTTTCTGTTCCCAGGTATATTCCGGATCAAGCTCATTATTCCGAGTGAAGGATTTCAAAAGTCGTTCATCCGGAATATTAAATATTCCGGATCAATAGTGCTCATTCGGAATAATTTATTATTACGGATCAAGCATTTCATCCGGAATATCCAAACATTCCGGATCAACCTTTTATTCCGGATCAACAGAATATTTCGAACGAAGGGAATATTCCGGATCAACCTAACATTCCGAACGAAGGGAATATTCCTGATCAAGCAAGTTCATCTGGAATAACTTATTATTCCGGATCAAGGGTTTTATTCGGAATATTATTCCGGATCTAGAGATATTCCGAACGAAGGCAACATTCCGAATCAAGACAATTATTCCGAATCAAGACTTTATTCCGGATAAGTGACATATTCCGGATAAAGGATTTATTCCGGATCAAGGGTTTTGGTGAATATTCCAAGTGAAGAAAAACATTCCGAACGAAGGTGACATTCCGGATGAGTGTTTATTCCGAATGAGGGTAATATTCCGGATGAGCTAATTTTCAGGTTCTTTTAGCTTCTGTTTTTAATTTTCTGCTTTCAATTTCCAAGCTTTATTTTTCCTGCCTTTTTCCTTAGTCGCACTTTAAGTTTATTTGCCTTAGATTTATTTTATCCTTGCATTAGTTTTAAGTTTTAGTTGCGTTTTAAGTTTGCCTTAGTTAGATTTAAGTTTACGTTATTTACGTTTATTTCCTTTTAATTTTAGTCACGCTTTTAAAATACTTGCACATTTACTTTAAAATTAGAGTTAGATTTAATTACTTGCCTTTTACTTTAAAGTTTTGCACTTTTATTTACTACAACGACACAACTTTTGTTTCACCAAAGAACAGCAGAGTCACATAGTTAAACCAAATCAATTCGATTAGACACACGACAAAGAATCTTTTTACCTGGCCAAAAGCCTTGTATCTAATGGCCCCTCTGCCGGCTCTTTTCGTAAAGATTAACGGTTTTCTGTGAGAGACGCGTTGCTTTTTGGGATCCGTTCACTTGTGAGCGTTAATTTTCGCTTAAAAAATTCAAAAAAACCATAAAAATTAAAAATTTTTAAAAATCCATAAAAATTCAAAAATTCAAAAATCCAAAAAGATTTTATTTTTATTGTGTATATATATTCTTTTTGTGTTTGTAATACACGGTCTTTTACACCGAGTATAAAATCTTATCGTCCGATCTTTTCGAATTGATTTCCAGTCTAAAGTGCGACTCAATTGTCTTTTGGTGAACAAGAGAATGGTTTGATTGATTATCTATTTTAAACTAATAGCAAATAAATGTAAATGTCGTTGAGCAAAGTAAAAACTTTAAAGATTAAAAATAACGAGTTAAAATTAAATGCTTGAAAACTTAAAGACAATATTAGAAAAATACTCGAACACTTAATAAATCTAACACTTGAAAACTTAGTGAAAACAAGAAACTAATCTAAACCCTAATCGGAATATACTTAAAAATGCTTCAATCGGAATATTGGAAAAAGCACTAATCGGAATATGCAAACAAGACTCGTCGGAATGTTTGGTCGGAAACAGGCCAGATCAGAATGTCAACAACACCCTGGTCGGAATACTAATGCAATCAGAATGTGTAACAACAACCCCAATCGGAATGTCAATAACAACCCCAATCGGAATACACTAAAGGGCTACAGATCGGAATATGTAAAGAAATTCAGTCCACAATCGGAATATCATAAAACAGAACCAATCGGAATGATATAAACCCTATTCCGATCCAAGGTGATCAGAATACAGATGCTCAAATCGGAAATCTGAAAACCCTTTTCCGATCTATGTGATCGGAATGAGGGGGTGGTCGGAATGCTCGGTCGGAAAGGGGTTTACCCTTTCCGATTACCTTTTTGATCCGAAAAATAAGCAGGTAATAAGCTATTTCGATAAGCTAATCACCAAACTTGAACGAATCTATAATGAAAAGGACTCAATAAGCATAAATAACAACTTATCCAAACTTAAAATAAGCAAACTTTTAAATCAAATCATAAAAAGATGAACTTTTTAAGAAGAATTTTAAAAGTAAATAAGCTAAAAGAAGCGAATAAGCCAATAAGCACAAGGATCTTAAAGCTTAATCGAATGAAAGCTTATGTAGGAACAAAAAGATTAACTTTTTAAGCAAAAAAACATCAAGATAAACACGGATTTAATGTATTACGCACCAAAAGTTAACTAAAATCAAGAAAGGTAGAAAGAGATGAAAGATTAAAAGCTTAACTAGAACTTGATTAATGAAATCAACAATACAAAAGGTTTAATCTTGAAAGATTAAAAGAAAGAAAAGATGATAACTTAGTGAGAGAAAGTGGAGAACTTTCTCTCTCTAAAACTAGAAAGAAAAGTGAAAAATAAAAACTAAAACTAAAAACTAACCACCCTCCTATGTGTATTAGGAGGGTATTTATAGGGAAAAATGGGAAGGAGTGCATGTGTTGCCTCTTCTTTCTTTCTTTCTTCACGTCTTCTCGACTCGATTTAATTCTTTGTCTTTTCTCGACGTCGTCTCGGGATTTGAACTTGTCTTGATAATTTTCTTCTTTAATTTAGACTTGAGTTCTTCGACTTCATTAAACTTCCGTCTTTAGACTTTTTTTCTTCGATAAATCTTCATAATAGGCCTTGGACTTCCGTTCTTTTTTGCACTCTTGATCTTTTGACTTCGTCTTTTCCCGTTTTCTTCGATAAAAGCCCGTGAAAGCCCGTGTTTTCTTCCTTTTTCATCATTTGGTCCTAAAACACAATAAAAACACAAACCAAGCATAATTCCGACTTTTACGACATAAAATACACGTTTTGGTCTTGTTATTATTGGAAATAAGTGGTAAAAGGATAAGTGTTTTCACACTTATTAAATCCCCTACACTTGACCATTGCAATGCCCTCATGCAATGCATTAATTTTAAAGCACGGTTTACATTTTCCATCATAAATAACCCACCTTGGCCTTTATTAAATACTAAACATAAAAAGATAAAAACAAGTAAAGAAATTAAAGACTTACATTGGGTTTTGGCTGCCATGAACGTTTCTCATCCTCAAGTTTCACGTTCCCCATACCAAGCTTAAAAACGAGATCATTGTTATTATAAGTTAGCAGACTAACACGAATTCATGTGGGCCAATTATTTACTTAGACTCCCTTATTCCTAGGTGTATCTCTTGTATTTTATTTTTGTCTTGAATGATCACGAGGATGCATTGTTTGACTTATTTTGATAGTTATTTAGGCCGAAAATAAAGTGAACGATTTAATCAATAGTTAGCTAAAGGACAAAATCTTTTAAAACTGCTTCTCGAGACCTCATAAAGTTCATATCTTGGCATAACTCGCTTCACGATTTGAGACCTTTCTCGGACCGATATTTGGCAGCGACTTCATACTTTGAATCTTTGAGAGACGTTCTTGAAATTATGGTCTTCTCTTCATAATAGGAAGTTCTTCACTTGAAGTTTTGAGAGATTCTTCGTATTTTGACCACGACTTCTTCATTTTTCTCCAATCTTTATTTTGGACTTTGATATACAATGATCCGACTCCTTTTAGGACTTGGATCTATTTATCCTCATACCTTGTTAGGGCCTTTTTGGATAGACTTCTCCATGATCTTTAGGGGAGTATTTGCTTTTCGTCGTGTGTCTCGATCCTTCATATTGATTTTCAATAAATGATTCTTCACATCACTTTTGGATCTTTAACAACAAAATGTAGTCCTCATGCATTGTTAGGGCCTTTTCGGACTCGCCAATCTTCGCATCCCGCTTCAATAAGTTATGCCTTGGCTATGAACTCTAATCCGTACCGAGCAACTTTTAAACGATCTTGGGCTAGAAGCTAAGTAACCTTTTAAATCGTACAACCTTATTTATTGTAGATAAATTTATTAACAAGCGAAGGGAGAATAGGCTTATAATTAACTCACATAAATTCACGAAAGAATACCAAACTTATAATTGACTCTATCATCTCTCTTCCTCCATAGTTTAAAATCTCAAAGAATGAGACTCGTGGATGCTTAGCCTATTAAATCAAAGGTTTGGGTTTTCGAGTCATCTATAGGATCTTGCAAATTCTTAGATTTTTTTAAGTTCAAAAATCGCATTTTAAAGTTCCCTTGATAAACGACTCTCTAGGATCAATTATAGGAACTTGCGAAAAGTTCTTGTTCTTAACCCGTGAGAGTTAAGACTTTCGCGTTTTATAGCTCCCTATATAAAAGCCTAGCAAAACTTGACTTAAACACGTTAAGGATACTAGCTAGAGCAAACTTAGATAAGTAAACTCGGGTTGAGTCAAAATGTTCATGACTTTGAAAAATTTAAAACCACTTTATTGAAAATTAATTCTAGCAAGGAAAGAAAATAAACATAATAAAGGAAAATACAATTATACAACTAGGCCAAAATAGATTAAAAATTTTGAAAAATGTCGAAAAATCAAATTTTCCGGTTAAAATGAGGGCAAATTCATGGAAAAGACCACTTACTTCGATAGAAGTCCCCCCTACACTTGAGATAAACATTGTCCTCAATGTTTAAGTATGTGGGAGTAAACTCCCCTACACTTAGGACATTGTGCACTTTGTTTAAATCTTGCTAAGGAAAGGACAACTATAGTGAATTCAATGTGAACATAAAAGATGTGAAATATTGAATCACAAGAGTTTAGGATAGAACCGGGAAGATGGGAACACGGTATCACGGTTCGTCAAAAGTTATCAAGGTGCTCTTTGAAGATTGAATCCCTGCACAAGATAAGAAACAAGACAACAAACACATACGGGGTTCCCCCCTACACTTATTATGAAAGCAGTAAAGGATAGATTACGGGTTGCCTCCCGAGAAGCGCTTGTTTTTGTTCACCGAGTCACGAGCCTGACTCGACCCAATTTAGTTCATGGGGAACGTGGTGAGGGATGGAATCATCTCATGGGAGATGTCCTCACCAAAGTACAGCTTCAAACGCTGGCCATTCACCTTGAAATTAGGCCCATTTGGCTGAGAAAGCTCAATGGTCCCTTATGGAAAGACTTTGGCGACGGTGAATGGACCAGACCAGCGGCTCTTCAACTTGCCAGAGAAGATCTTCAACCGAGAGTTAAAAAGTAAGACTTGATCACCAACGTGGAACTCTCGGTTCTTAATCCTTGCGTCATGAATGATCTTGGTCTTCTCCTTGTAGATCAGTGAGTTCTCGTAAGCTTCATTCCTCAGTTTGTTGAGCTCGTTGAGTTGAATCTTGCGAAGATCACCGGCTTTGTTGATGTCGAAGTTAGCCCACTTCAAGGCCCAATACGCCTTATGTTCCAGCTCGATAGGGAGGTCGCATGATTTCCCGTACACAAGACGATAAGGCGTACAGCCGATCGGGGTCTTATAAGCAGTACGGAAAGCCTACAAAAGAATCATCTAACTTATCAGCCCACGCGGCACGATGCTCTCCCACAGTACGCTCCAAAATTCGCTTCAATCCACGGTTGGAAATCTCGGCTTGCCCATTGGTTTGGGGATGATAAGCGGTGGAAAGACGGTGATTGACACCATACTTAGCCATGACTCTTGCAAATTGATCATTGCAAAAATGAGTCCCGCGGTCACTGATGATAGCACGAGGAACACCGAATCGAGCAAACAGCTACTTCAAAAAGTTCACAACCACCCTCGCATCGTTCGTTGGGAGAGCCTTAGTTTCAACCCATTTAGAAACGTAGTCAACGGCTACGAGGATGTACTTGTTCCCTTTGGATGAGGGAAATGGCCCCATAAAGTCGATGCCCCATACGTCAAAGATTTCACATTCATGTATGAAATTTTGAGGCATCTCATCTTTATGTGTGATCTTGCCTTGGCGTTGGCAAGCATCACAATGCTTAACCATTTCGTAAGCGTCACGATAAATGGTGGGCCAATAGAATCCAGAATCAAACACTTTCTTAGCGGTGTAGTTGGGACCAAAGTGACCGCCAGTGGGTCCTTTATGGCAAGCAGCAAGGATTTGCAAAGCTGCCGGTCCATCAACACATCGATGAATGATCAGATCAGCACATTGTTTGAATAGAAAAGGGTCATCCCAAAAGTAAGTCTTAACATCATTCAAGAACTTCTTCTTTTGTTGGGATGTTAACCCTTTGATGAGAACACCACCCGCTAAGTAGTTTGCAATGTCGGCAAACCACGGGGTGTCATCCAGATTGAGATTTATAGACATTAAGGTCTCAAGGGGGAAAGAGTCATTGATCTCTTTGTTCGGATGATCCCCTTGATATGGATCCTCAAGTCTACTCAGATGATCCGCTGCTAGGTTTTCGGCTCCCTTTTTGTCACGAATTTCAATGTTGAATTCTTGAAGGAGTAAAACCCAGCGAAGAAGTCTTGGCTTAGAGTCGTGCTTAGTCATCAAGTACTTCAACGCGGAATGGTCCGTGTATACGATGGTGGTGGATAAAACAAGATAGGGGCAAAATTTTTCAAAAGCATAGACAACAGCTAAAAGCTCTTTTTCGGTTGTCGTATAATGCAATTGAGCCCCCGTCATTGTTTTGCTAGCATAGTGGATTGGTTGGAAGTGTTTATTCACTCTTTGGCCCAAAACCGCACCAATAGCAAAATCGCTAGCATCGCACATCAATTCAAAGGGTAGCTCCCAATTAGGGGTAACCAAGACCGGTGCCTTAGTTAGCTTATCCTTAAGAAGATTGAAGGCTTCGATACACTCTTTAGAAAAGATAAAAGGAGTATCTTTTTCCAAGAGGTGGGTCATCGGGCGAGCGATTTTAGAGAAATCATGAATGAATCGACGATAGAAGCCCGCATGACCCATAAAACTTCTTACACCCTTCACGGTTGAAGGTGGAGGTAATTTGGCTATGGCATCTACTTTAGCAAAGTCGATTTCAAGACCGGCTTTAGAGATTTTGTGTCCTAGCACAATGCCTTCTTTTACCATAAAATGGCATTTTTCCCAATTCAGAACAAGGCGAGTGTCTTCGCACCGCTTAAGCATACGTTCCAAATTGGCAAGGCAAGAAGAGAAGGAATCCCCAAAGACCGAGAAATCATCCATGAAGACTTCCATGGTTTGCTCAACCATGTCATGGAAGATAGCCAACATGCACCTTTGGAAAGTCCCGGGGGCATTGCATAAGCCAAAAGGCATTCTTTTGTAAGCAAATGTGCCATAGGGACAGGTGAATGTTGTCTTCTCTTGATCTTGGGGATCGATGGGTATTTGGAAATAACCCGAGAAACCATCAAGAAAGCAGTAATATTCAATACCCGCTAAACGTTCAAGCATTTGGTCCATAAAAGGAAAAGGGAAATGATCCTTTCTCGTGGCATCATTTAGTTTGCGGTAGTCTATACAAACTCTCCACCCAGTAACGAGACGTGTAGGAATCAACTCGTTTTTTGCATTGGGCACAACGGTGATGTCGCCTTTCTTAGGCACACAATGGACTGGACTAACCCATGGTGAATCCGAAATAGGGTAAATCATACCCGCATCAAGAAGTTTGATAACCTCTTTTTTGATGACTTCATGGATTTTAGGATTCACCCTTCGTTGGCTTTGAATTGTGGGCTTAAAGTCGTCCTCCATGAGAATTTTATGTGTGCAAAAGTGAGGATCAATTCCGCGAATGTCGGAGATTTTCCAAGCGATAGATTTTTTATGTTTCTTCAACACGGCGATAAGTCGGGATTTGTCTTCTTCTTTCAGGTCCTTTGCGATGATGACCGGTAACTTCTGGTTGTCTTCAAGGAAAACGTACTCGAGATGAGGAGGTAAGTCCTTAAGCTCAAGAGTAGGAGGATCCTCAATGGATGGTGTAACTAACGATGGATCATCATTAGTCACCTCTTTAGGAGAAGGAGGAGAAAACGGGTCTTCATTGAGAAGTCTCTCAATAGTACGAATGTCTTCATCCCAATCGGTGGAAGAATCATCATACTTAAGATCGAGCGGACCCAAGCTAGCTTCGAAATCATCCAAGTCACTTTCTCCAAAAGGAGTCAATGACGGAGCAATTGAGGCAACGGTCTCAACATTTGGTAGAGAAGAGAGAGTACTTTTGCAATCATCATGAAAATGTTCTTCACAAGCCTCATCGAGAACATCAATTGCATTAACACTCTCATATGAATAAGGTTGCTTAGAAATCTTACCCATGTTGAAGACAATTTTATCGTCACCAACTCTCATGATTATTTCGCCCGCGGCTACATCAATGAGAGTACGACCGGTCCTCAAGAAGGGACGTCCAAAGATTAATGGAACACGAGGATCCATCTCATAGTCAACGACAACAAAATCCACCGGGAAGGTGAATTTGTCAATGCCAACGAAAATGTCTTCGGTTATCCCTACTGGATAAGCAACCGTACGGTTAGCTAATTCCAAGGTCATTTTGGTGGGGACTAGCTCGGGGAGAGATAACTGCTTCCAAACACTTAAAGGAATTAAGTTTATACTTGCACCTAGATCGGCTAGGGCCATGCAATTCTCTACTCCCGGGAAGTTGTAAGGAATCAAGAAGCGACCCGGATCACCAAGTTTGGTGGGCAATTTCCTTAATAGAACGGTAGAGAAATTCTCATTAAGTTGGGTCTGAGCAATGTCAAGAAGCTTCTCCTTGTCACTAAGAAGATCTTTAAACATCTTCGCGTATTTCGGCATGTGAGCGAGAGCCTCGACAAAGGAGATGTTAAAATTCAATTGTTTAAACATTTTGAGAAAGTTTGAAACTTGAATATCATCCTTGCTCTTTTGCTTCTCTTTCCTCAACCTTGAAGGATAAGGTATATTGGATGAAGAAGAAGGCTTTTGGGTAGTAGGATCACTCACAACCACGGGTGGTGGGGAAATGGGGGTAGAAGGCAAAAGAGGTGGGGAAAGTTGCTCTTTTTCCTTGTTCACAATCACGGGTGGAGGTGTAGGAAGCTCGGGTTCCGTATAACCTTTTCCACTACGAGTGGTGATTGCTTTCATCTCCCCTCTTGGATTCGCAACGGTGTTACTCGGAAGAGTACCCGAAGAAGAGGGTTGATTACCTTGGAAGAGCGAACCGATCATATCACGTATGTTAAGCGCTTGAGTGCTGAAAGAGTCTCTCATGTCTGCACGAATCTCATTGCTTTGTTTTGCCATGTCATTCCTTAGCTCGGCTCGAATATCGTTCCCTTGTTTCGCCATTTCTCCCTTCAAGTTGACGAATTGACTCTTAAGATTCGTCACCATCTCTCTATCAGTCTTCATGAACGTCTCGACGTCTGGATTCAGTGCCATCGGTTGATTGAGAGGTGGAGCTTGGTAAGCTTGAGAATTTCCTTGAGTTGGGTATGGGTTTCTTTGGGATTGATATTGATTGGTAGCACGAGGTTGGGATTGGTTGTTTCGGTTATTGCTTTGTTTTTGGTTTTGGTTTGGAGGAGGGAAACCGGGTGGAGCAAGATAGTTGTTTGAACGATAACTTAGCAAGCTACGGTCTCCTTGAGGACGAGCTTGATAGCCTCCCGTGGGATAAGTACCGTATGCCGCGTTAACGTTTTCAGAAAAATTGCCTTGGGTAGAAGGACAATCATTGTAAGAATGAGGACCACCACATGTGTCACAAGAAATAGCAACGGCTTTAGCTTGTTGAAAGTGGTTTGTGTCCATGGTCATGAGATCCTTGTGCATATCCGCGATTTGTCAGGTAAGTTCGGTTATCTCGGGACTGGAGGTAGTAGAAGAAACATCGACTCTCGAGTTAGATCTTGAGGATGCGGATGAATCCCAATTCTTGTGGTGAGTAGTCATGTTTTCAATCAACTCTCTACACTCCTCCGGTCTCCTTTTCATAAAAGTACCACCGGCGGCGGCGTTGATCGTGTCACGATCACGAAAAGTGAGACCATTGTAGAAAGTATCAATGAGAGTGACGGGGAGCATGTTGTGATTTGGACAGCGGTCGATCAAGTCATTATATCGTTCCCAAGCATCGAAGAGCGATTCATCATTGTCTTGCATGAATCCACTAATTTGGTTACGAAGGCTTGTGACCATGGATGGTGGGAAGTAGCGCGACAAAAAGCGTTGAGTCATGTCATTCCAAGTATGAATAGAATTCTTTGGGAGACGGTCAAACCATTTTTTGGCATGGTGAGAAAGCGAGTGGGGAAATAGTTGAAGGCGAAGGTCATCCATAGAAACACCGGGGGACTTTATGCTTTGGGTGATGGTAATGAATTTGTCGAGGTGTTTGTTGGCATCATCATCCGGAATTCCGCGAAATGGGTTAGCTTGCACTTGTTGGATCATGTGATGCTTCAATGAAAACTCCTGAGCCGTGATGTGCATCGGCGCAATCGGGCCTCCGCGTCCGTTCATGGTGGGTTGACACAATTCGTCCATTGTTCGTAAATCAGGTAGGGGGGACATTGTTGTTGTTGTTATTGTTATTCAAATTGGGTAGAGGTGGGTTATTATTGTTTCTATGAACACCAGCCATATCTAAATCTTCACGAGTCTCGGGCTCAGAATAGTTCGAAGATCTAGTACGCATACACCTGCAGAAGAAAAATACACAGAGAGAATATCTATATAATCTTTTTGGTGCAAAACCTTTGTAAAAGAATTGCTTTTTATGATTTTTCAATGTTTTTGTATTTTTGAAGAATTTTATATTTTTTAGGGTTTTTGAAAATTTTTGAAGCAAGGAAAATAACGTTCAAAGAACGGATCCCAAAATTCAGTGCGTCTCTCACTAGAAACCGTTAATCTTAACGAAAAGAGCCGGCAGCGGCGCCATTTAATACACGGTCTTTTACACCGAGTATAAAATCTTATCGTCCGATCTTTTCGAATTGATTTCAAGTCTAAAGTGCGACTCAATTGTCTTTTGGTGAACAAGAGAATGGTTTGATTGATTATCTATTTTAAACTAACAGCAAATAAATGTAAAAGTCGTTGAGCAAACTTAAAACTTTAAAGATTAAAAATAACGAGTTAAAATTAAATGCTTGAAAACTTAAAGACAATATTAGAAAAATACTCGAACACTTAATAAATCTAACACTTGAAAACTTAGTGAAAACAAGAAACTAATCTAAACCCTAATCGAAACATACTTAAAAAATGCTTCAATCGGAATGTTGGAAAAAGCACTAATCGGAATATGCAAACAAGACTCGTCGGAATGTTTGGTCGGAAACAGGCCAGATCGGAATGTCAACAACACCCTGGTCGGAATACTAATGCAATCGGAATGTGTAACAACAACCCCAATCGGAATGTCAATAACAACCCCAATCGGAATACACTAAAGGGCTACAGAACGGAATATGTAAAGAAATTCAGTTCACAATCGGAATATCATAAAACAGAACCAATCGGAATGATATAAACCCTATTCCGATCCAAGGTGATCGGAATACAGATGCTCAATTCGGAAAGCTGAAAAACCTTTTCCGATCTATGTGATCGGAATGAGGGGGTGGTCGGAATGCTCGATCGGAAAGGGGTTTACCCTTTCCGATTACCCTTTTGATCCGAAAAATAAGCAGGTAATAAGCTATTTCGATAAGCTAATCACCAAACTTGAACGAATCTATAATGAAAAGGACTCAATAAGCATAAATAACAACTTATCCAAACTTAAAATAAGCAAACTTTTAAATCAAACCATAAAAAGATGAACTTTTTAAGAAAACTTTTAAAAGTAAATAAGCTAAAAGAAGCCAATAAGCCAATAAGCACAAGGATCTTAAAGCTTAATCGAATGAGAGCTTATGTAGGAACAAAAAGATTAACTTTTTAAGCACAAAAACATCAAGATAAACACGGATTTAATGTATTACGCACCAAAAGTTAACTAAAATCAAGAAAGGTAGAAAGAGATGAAAGATTAAAAGTTTAACTAGAACTTGATTAATGAAATCAACAATACGAAGGGTTTAATCTTGAAAGATTAAAAGAAAGAAAAGATGAAAACTTAGTGAGAGAAAGTGGAGAACTTTCTCTCTCTAAAACTAGAAAGAAAAGTGAAAAATGAAAACTAAAACTAAAAACTAACCACCCTCCTAATGTGTATTAGGAGGGTATTTATAGGGAAAAATGGGAAGGAGTGCATGTGTTGCCTCTTATTTCTTTCTTTCTTCACGTCTTCTTGACTCGATTTAATTCTTTGTCTTTTCTCGACGTCGTCTCGGGATTTGAACTTGTCTTGATAATTTTCTTCTTTAATTTAGACTTGAGTTCTTCGACTTCATTAAACTTCCGTCTTTAGACTTTTTTTCTTCGATAAATCTTCAGAATAGGCCTTGGACTTCCGTTCTTTTTTGCACTCTTGATCTTTTGACTTCGTCTTTTCCCGTTTTCTTCGATAAAAGCCCGTGAAAGCCCGTGTTTTCTTCCTTTTTCATCATTTGGTCCTAAAACACAATAAAAACACAAACCACGCATAATTCTGACTTTTACGACATAAAATACACGTTTTGGTCTTGTTAGTATTGGAAATAAGTGGTAAAAGGATAAGTATTTTCACACTTATTAGTTTGGTATTGTTTTCTTTTGTCTTTGTAGGTGTATGCGTACTAGATCTTCTAATTATCAAGAGCCCGAGACTCGAGAAGATTTAAGTATGGCAGGTGTTAACAACAACAATAATCCACCGCACCTTAACAATAACAACAACAATGTTCTTCCACAGCCCGATCTTCAGACAATGGAGGAACTTTGTCAACCTACCATGTTTGGACGAGGAGGACCGATTGCGCCGATGCAAATCACGGCTCCGGAGTTTTCGTTGAAGCACCACATGATTCAGCAAGTGCAAACAAATCCTTTTCGAGGATTGCCTGATGATGATGCCAACAAACACCTCCACAAGTTCATTACAATCACTCAAAGCATGAAGTTGCCCGGTGCCACAATGGATGTTCTACGCCTAAAACTTTTTCCACATACTTTATCCCACCACGCCGAGAAATGGTTTGATCGTCTTCCAAAGAATTCAATTCATACTTGGGATGACATGACTCAACGCTTTTTGTCGCGCTACTTTCCACCATCCATGGTCACGAGCCTTCGCAATCAAATAAGCGGTTTCATGCAAGAACCCGATGAATCTCTTTTTGATGCTTGGGAAAGATATAATGTATTGATTGATCGTTGTCCAAACCACAACATGCTCCCTGTAACCTTAATTGATACTTTCTACAACGCTTTGACTTTTCGAGATCGTGATACGATTAATGCAGCCGCCGGTGGCACATTTATGAAAAGGAGACCCGAGGAGTGTAGAGTGCTTATTGAGAACATGACTACTCACCACAAAAACTGGGATTCCTCCGCTTCTTCAAGGAACAACCCGAGAGTCAATGTTTCTTCTACTTCAGCAAGCCCTGATATGACCGAATTCACCCGCATGATGACCGAAATGAACAAAAGTATCTTGCTTCTCGCTTCAAACCAACAACAACAAGTTAAAGCGGTTGCTAATCCTTGTGAAACATGCGGCGGCCCTCACTCATACACCAATTTTCCTTCTACTCAAGGAAATCCGGAAAATGTGTATGCAGCTTATGGTAATTATTCACCGGAAAATTACCAAGCTCGACCTCAAGGGGAGATAAATTTGCTGAGTTACCGGTCAAACAACTACCTTTCACCCAGTTTTTCTCCTCAAAACCAAAACCCCGCCAAAAACTACAATAGAAGCAACCAAATCCCACCAAGAGCTTCTAATCCTTATCACCCACCCGCCCAACAAACCCCACCCATTAATCCCGAGGTTGAAGCCATCATGGGAACCCAAGGTGAGCAAATCAAGAATCTGCAGAGCCAAATTATCAATTTGAAAGGAGATATTACCAAGCAAAGAAATGATATTAGATCCGAGCTTCGAGATAATATCCAATCTTCCTTCAGCAATCAAACGAATGATTTGAAGAATATGCTGGCTAGTTTCTTGCCCGCAACTCAACCTTCTACTTCGAGCTCTCTACCTTCAAACACCGTCACCAATCCACGAGCAAATGTGAGTGCTATTACTACCCGTAGTGGAGTAACCATAGTAGGACCACCACTCCCACCCCCATCATCTACACCTCCTCCACCATCATTTATCCCTACTCCTCCTACACCTAGTATTAATGCACCATTACCGTCTCTGCCTCGTCATGACGATGTACCTAAGAAGAACCCTTCAACATCTCAACCTTTACCTACACCTGCACCTTCACCACCCAAACCTAATATCCCTTATCCTTCTCGCTTAGGCAAGACCAACGAGCTAACCAAGAATGACTGTCAAGTGTCGAGCTATGTGAAGATGCTCTCTCAAATGAACATCAACATTAGCCTTGTTGAAGCACTTGTCCACATGCCGAAATTTGTGAAAGCATTCAAGGAATTGCTTAGCAAGAAGGAGAAGTTGATTGAGCTCGCCAACACACGCTTAAATGAAAACTGTTCTGCAGTTATTCTTAAAGAACTTCCAGAAAAACTTGGAGATCCCGGTTGTTTTGTGTTGCCTTGCATCTTTAACAAAACCGAAGAATTTACTGCCCTTGCTGATCTCGGGGCCAGTATTAATCTTATGCCTTTGAGTGTTTGGCAAACACTATCATTACCCAACCTTACTCCAACGAAGATGACTCTTGAACTTGCTAATCGCACTCTCGCTTACCCCGTTGGTATTGCCGAAGATGTGTTCATTAAAGTTGGCACATTTACTTTCCCGGTCGACTTTGTGGTTGTTGATTATGAAATGGGCCCTCGTATTCCTTTAATACTTGGTCGGCCATTCTTGAGAACCGGACGAGCTCTAGTTGATGTTGCCGAAGGTGAGTTAATCTTAAGAGTCGGGAATGATGCACAAGTTTTCAAAATAGGGAAGCTTACAAGCAAATCCTTTGGACGAGAATCAGCGAATATGATTAATGTGCTTGATGATTTTGTCATCTACAACAATCCTCTATTTGAGTCTTGCATTGATAATCCACTTTTCGAAGATGATGTGGATGATTCTCTATCCAATTTGGACGCTTCTCCCATTTATGATTCTCCACCGGTCTTTGATGCTTATGATGATGATTCTAGCTCAGATTCGGATGATTTTGATGATTGTACTTCCGAGTATCCCGGCCTGCCTACATATGATGATTTTGATGAGGCCGATACTCTATCGAGCGATTCTTCACATGATGAAGAGCCTCCGCTATCACTCGATCCTACTTTGGACGATTACTCATTTGAGGAAGACTTCTCTACGTTTCTCAACACTTACTTCCCTCATGAGAGTGATGCTCCTCCTTTGGACTTTGAAGATTATCGTCTTGATCGTACTTTGGATTTGAAGAACATTCTTTCAAAGGAGAAGAAACCGGTCGACACCAATATCCGTAGCACGTATGAGTTAACACCTCTTTGTCCACCTTCTGAGGATGAGGTTGTGCATCTTCTTCGCGGATCTTCTTCCCATTCTGCTGAGCCTGAGTGCTATTTTCCCCTAAAGGAAAAGGTGTTCGACCCCGGTATCAATACTCTTGAGCCATCTCAGTATCCACCTGATGAAATAAAAGGAAAAATCTTTGGAACTATTGAAGACATGCTTGCACCTCACCATACTTGCTCCCATCATGCTCCATCTTTGCTTAAGAGAACCTTGCCTACTCTTCTTTGGCTTGCCTTGTTCGCCTTAAGCTTGTGCTATTTGATGGACGAAAACTATGTCTTTGATCCCGGTGGATATGTTTCATGCTGCTTCCTATGATGATCAAGGTCGAGTCAGGCTCACGACTCGGTTAACAAAAATCAAGCGCTTCTTGGGAGGCAACCCATGCATCTATCTTTTAGCTTTCTTTATCCTAAGTGTAGAGGAGACCCGTTGGTGTTTGCTATTTCCTCTCTTCTTATAATCAGGGATTCGAGCGCTCAATGATCCACTCTTGATGATTCTTGACGACCCGTGATTCCGTGTTTCCATTTTCCCGGTTCTATCCTAAACTCTTTTCGATTCACTATTTTATATTTCCTAATATTAAAATAGGAATCTCTTTAGTTGTCCTTTCCTTAGCAAGATTTAAACAAAGTGCACAATATCCTAAGTGTAGGGGAGTTTACTCCCACATGCTTAAACATTGAGGACAATGTTTATATTAAGTGTAGGGGGGACTTCTGTTAGAAATACGTTTTTAACGTATATTAGAAGTATCGGTCACTCCACAATATTATTTATGTTGTAATAGCTCGTAGTTAATGTTGCTTATTAAGTTAAGTAAGAAACCGACCCATGGGCTTGTCATGGGTCGGCCCAAGCCCAAATAATGGCCTTGGATATAAATACCCCTTTCCACCATGGAAAGGGGTTGGTTGTTGACATTCCATATTTTCATTTGAATAAAATCACATAGTTTCTCTCTCACTTTCTCTCACTAGTTTCCTTCTCTAGGAATCTTCAACCCACTTCATAGATTCATAGGTTATCAATATTCTACATTTGGTATCAAGAGCCATGGGGTGATTTAAGGTAAAGATTAGTGTTGTTTTTTAGTTCTTAAGGGTATTAGTGATTTTTAGAAAAAATCAACCTTGAATCTTGTATTTTTTTGGTGTTTTTGTTGTTGGGATTAGTAGATAAGTGTTGGGCTTAGCTTATTTTGGTAGAAATGACAAAACTTTTTGTGGTTTTTAATCAAAAATCGGGTTTAAAATCGTTCGAAGGTTGCTTTATTGGTCTCGAAGTGTTTTTTTTCCAGGAATATTCCGAACAGCCAAATATTCCGAACAACCAATCATTCAGAATAGCCAAACAATCCGGATAGGATATCCCGGATAGGGGTTTATTCCGAGTAAGGGATTATTCCGGATAAGGGTTTATTCCGAGTAGGGGATTATTCCGGATAAGGGTTTATTCCGAGTAGGGTATTATTCCGAATAGGGTATTATTCCGTATAGGGCTATATTCCGAATAGGGTTATATTCCGAATAGGGGTAGTATTCCGAATAGGGTTGGATTCCGAATAGGGTATTATTCTGGATAAGGTATTATTCCGAATAGGGCTTTTTCGACGATTTTTAGTGGATTTAATCTTGGCTTTTTACACTCTTTACTTCAACAACACAACACAATTCATAACCTTACTTCACTGCTCGATCAACCGATAATCTTTGTTTCTTTGAAGTGAACAAAATGAATCCGAATTCATTAATGCCTCAGATGACATCACTTACGGACATTTCCGTCATTACGGGAACGGATAATCGCCCTCCAATGCTCATTAAAGAAGTCTTTGAAGCATGGCAAGGCCGTATGATGTCATACATCAAGGGAAAACCGACATATGGGAGGCTTATGGTCAAGTCAATTCTGAATGGTCCACTTGATTATGGTACCATCATGGTTAACAATGTGACTCGACCACGGGGATTTGAAGAACTTACACCAGCTCAACAACTTGTTGCCAATGCAGACGAAAAGGCTCTTCAAACCATTCTCCAAGCTCTTCCACATGACATCTATCGAATGGTCAGTCAATATACGGTTGCAAAGGATTTATGGGAACGTCTAAAGGTGTTGCTACAAGGTACGTCTCTTACCAAACAGGAAAGGGAATGTCAGTTGTATGATCTGTTTGATAGATTCACGTACAGCCTAGGGGAAACGCTTCACGACTATTACTTCAGATTCACTACTCTCATGAATGATCTGAATGTATACAATCTCATGATTGCTCCATTCCAGGTTAACACAAAGTTTTTGAATACTTTACCTCAAGCTGAATGGGGTGAGTATATTACCGATGTTAAGTTAACCAGGGATTTGCATAAGTGCAATTTGGATCAACTCTATGCTTTTCTTCAGCAGCATGAGAAACACGTGATCATGCACCATTCGCCTCGAGGTATGTACCCTGATTCTTTAGCTTTGATGGCGAATCAACCAAGCTTGTCACACAACAACACTCCTTATATCTTGGGACACCAAGCCTATCATCCATCACCTTACATGACACCAAGCTTCCCCTAATATTCGATTCTACCACAACCACCCACCTCACATCAGCAACAATATCGGTTTAATGCACCTTCATCACAATATGCTTCACAACCTCACCCAGCACCTTATGCTCAGTCTTCATATTCTTCTTATCAAGAGAATGCAGCATATCCATCAAGCTACTCTGACCACATGGGTATTCCTTCTAGTGCTTATGCAGCTCAACAAGACCAAGCACTGTATTGTGATAATGATGAAGTCCCCATTCCTGAATTCAAACAAGGAACTGACCCAGTTGAAGTGTTAGCCACTATGTCTGCTTATCTCACAAGGACTTTAAGCAAACGAGGATTCAGAGGAACAGCTCCTACTAACAATCAGCTGAGGAATTCATCCAATTCTCGCCAACAAGCAACTATTGAGAATGGCAGGGTAATGGTTCAACCTATTCAACCTTATCAGGGGAGACCTACTACATCAACCACCAATCCACGCACGGTCAATCCTGCTCCAATGGTCAACACTCCTCCACGGGCTAATTCCACAGGCAAGTTGAGAATGATTACATGCTACAACTGTAAGGAAGAAGGTCACATGTCCAGGGATTGCAAAAAACCCAAGAGGAGAAGGGATGGTCAATGGTTTGTAGAGAAGATTTATCTGGTGAATGCTCAGGCACAAGGAAGGGAACTTGATGAAGAGGAGCTTGCATTTCTTGGTGATCCAGGGATTGCTGAACAAGACGTTGTCACTACAAAGAATGCAGCATACCAAGCAGATGATCTTGATGTGTATGATTCCGACTGTGATGAACTTCAATCTGCGCATGCAGCTCTTATGGCAACTATCTCTAGCCTAGGGCCATAAAAGAGATCTGAGGTACTTATTAATACCACTGATAATACCACTGATACTAGTATTCAACCACATCAAGTTGTGCAAGAGCGTGCTGATTCGAATGAGTCTTCGGTGGTGAGTCTTTCAAATGAGGATACAATCAATGATAGTAATATCAATGTGAGTCCCCAGACTTTGAGTGAATCACAACCGGGAGCCATTTCGCATACGCATACTCCTGCTCAACAAGATTTGGTCATGGTTCCTGCTACATTACTTAGCCAAATGAATGCTGCACTCTTAGAAACCCTAGCTAAGAATAAGAATTTGTCTGATGAGCTTGCCTTATGCAACGAGAAAGTTCAAACTTTGGAATTAGTTCCTTCGTCTAGTGTTCTAACAAATCCCGAATATGATCATTTTCGAAACAAACAAATGGGTCATTTGCAAGAAATTGAAACCTTAAGAGCAAATCTTTCTAATGAACTTAAAGAAAAAGAATTAGTGGTCACTAATTTTCAAAAACTTCAAACGGATTTTGAATTACTCGAGTCTAAGAAGAATGAAATGGAAATTAATGCGGCTAATAAGATTAGAAGTCTAGATTATTTGCTTTTAAGATAATACGCTGCCTCTCAACTAGTGCACTTATTTGATGCTTCGTTTAGAGAATTTAACTTATCACGTCAAAAAGGCCTTCCCCCTAACCCACGGTATGCAAAACAAGCTTTTATCCATAGTCCAAGACTTTATAATGCAACCCAATTAGGATTGGTCTTAGACCCGATTGTTATTTTCGATGATCGCACAAGTAAGGATCTAGTTGATGAGGATCGGTCATACAACTTTGCAAAATATCCCGAGTGTGATTATTTTAAAATGAATCAGGAGCTTGCAAAAACGGATTTTAGAATTCGCTTCCATATGGATAAAGATCTCATCACAGCACCAACCTACATGTTAAATGAAGAAAATCCTAGTACACTTCCTACACTTGTCAAAATGGAAGGACCTAAGGAAATTCCAAAGGATCTTCCACCTGTTAGCACTGTATGGTTAAACTTGCAAGAGATTAATCAATACTTTGCTAGTTTTGACAAGGTCATTTTGGAATGTACGACTTCAAATGGCCTAAACGCCGGAGAATGGGCTTTCGAACACATGAACGAGGTGTTTAAGAATGAGATCAATCCGTTTGTCGAAAGTCTAAAAGGAAGTTTTGCATCTCTTAAGGAAAATCTTGAGTTTGAAATTGGAGAAGTTCAAAAAGTGTTTTATGAAATGGACACCGCTTACGAACTACAATTAATTGAAAAGGAAAAGATTTTATCCGAATATGACCGATTCTTGTCCCAAGTAATTTCGTGTGATGTGCTTACTACTGTAAATGTCAATTATTCGAATGAGCTTACAACCGCTATGATTAAATGTGATGATGTGAATATTTGTGATGATGTGTGTGATCTCTCTGTAAATGTTGCTGATACTGTAAATGAGGTAGATAATCATTCTTGTCACGAATCTAACGCTGAATTTTTAAAGCTACAAGATTCTTACAAATTACTTTCAAAAGGCTTTAATCAACTTGAACAACATTGTATATCTTTTGAATTAAAACAACAAACTCAAAATGAGGATCTTTTGATAACAAATGGTTGTGAAAACGGTGTTGAGACGAGTGACAAGATGATTGCAATAGTTAAGGCATTAGAGGAAGAGATTATGAGATTAAAGAGAGATGTGTCATCAAATGAAACACTAAAATTGGAACTAGAGGCTGCAGAGTCTAAAAACCAGGACTTAGAAATTAGACTTTCGTCTACTCTAGGGGAGATGGATCGGGCAAGACAGGGACTATCCGCTCTTTATGGTTCAATAGAAGAACGCTTAGCTTTTAATGCATCACAGCAACAATCTTATGTTGAAAAACTGAACCAAAAGTGTGAGGAAATCTCTGACTTAAACATCCAGCTCATTGACAAAAACATGGTTTTGGCCGAGTTAAAAGAGACACTTCTTCTCACCCGACAAGAGTTGTTGATAACTTAGCTACCGACTCTGCACCGTCCTCTAGTGCTCCAACAACCAAGTCAGTAGTGCTTTATAGGAACCCGCTCCATAAGAAAAACCCGGTTACCTACGATGATTATATGAGGAATGCAATTAAGCATGTAGATCTTGTTAGGGATATTTTAGATGACTTGTATGAGTTAGATCCCTCAAGTAGTTACTATTATTCAGCCCATGAATATATTAAGCGTGTTCAATATTGCTTAGCCTACTTGCAATACATAGGAAAACCGGGTTTTGCACTACTCACTAATCGACCCATTGCTGTAACTCCATTCAATAAGACCCCAGGAGCAAAACCGTCATTGGCACCATCAAGTAAGGCACCTTTAAAATCTGTTGCTAATGTTCCCACTTTGCCTTCTACAGGATTAAAAGAGTCTACTAAGGCTAAAGGATCGCCACTCAAGAAAGATAAGATCAAGCCCTCCACTAGTAGAACCAACAAGAAGAAAGTAGAAGCTCACCATAGGAATGTTATGTCAGATTTAAATAAAAAGAATCATGTTAAGACTAAAAGCTCTGCGCCTGTGCAGAAGCCCAAACCATTCGTGAATTCTAATTTGAATTGTTGGAATTGTAATGAGTGCATGTTTTCCCAACGTCATGATTTGTGTCTTATTGATCATGTGAATGAAATGAATGCCATTAGGAATAATCTTGAATGGAATCCCACTGGGAGAACTCGTACCCAAGTTGGATGGCAATGGCGTCCCACTGGTAGGACCTTTACATTAGATGGAAAATGTGCCCTTTAACTAGGAATGCATCCATTGAAGTTAGGTCTGAGCGTCCTTTAGTTAGGCACACTAGCACTAAAGTTTGGAAACAGCGCCTTTTAATTAGGTCATCCCCCACTATAGTGCCTATCAGTGAAGAAATACCTCAGGATTTAAGCCAACTAGAATCTACACCACCAACTAGGAAGAAGAAGGCTAGGAAATCTAAGAAACCTAAAGTTAGCAAATCTAAGATTATTAAATCTGTACCTGCTAATAACAAGGAACATTCAGATTCCGATACCTCTACATTGTCCTCGTCTGGTGATATTTTCAGGTGGTCCAAATCATCCTCTGGTATTTGGACTCCAGTTGTTCAAAGCATATGACCGGAGATCGCTCGATGCTCCGAAATTTCGTCAGCAAGTTTCTTGGAACAGTTAAATTCGGTAATGATCATATTGCAAAGATAATGGGGTATGGTGAATATCAGATTGGAAACGTTACGATTTCAAGGGTATACTATGTAGAAGGTCTTGGTCATAATTTATTTTCAGTAGGACAGTTTTGTGATTCCAACCTAGAGGTTGCTTTTCGACAACATACTTGTTTCATCCGCAACTTGGAAGGAAAAGACTTGTTGAAGGGTTCTCGTGGTGCCAATCTTTATACGTTGTCCCTACAAGACATGATGGCCGCCTCTCCAGTATGTCTTCTCTCTAAAGCATCTAAGACCAAGTCATGGTTGTGGCATCGCAGATTATCTCATCTCAACTTTGATGCTATTAATCATCTGGCTAAAAACGAATTAGTTCGTGGTCTTCCAAAGCTCAAATTTCACAAGGACCATTTATGTTCCGCGTGTTCAAGGGGGAAGAGTACCAAGAAATCATACAAGCCCAAAGCTGAAGACACCAATCACGAAAAACTTCATCATTTGCATATGGATCTTTGTGGACCAATGAGAACTGAAAGTGTGAGCGGTAAGAAATTCATTCTCGTTATTGTGGATGATTTCTCCAGGTTTACATGGGTAAGATTTTTACGTACAAAGGATGAAGCACCGAAGGCTATCATCACTTTTCTGAAATTCATTCAGGTACGTTTAAATACTACTGTCCGCCGTATTCGTACAGATAATGGAACAGAGTTCGTCAACCAGACTCTTCGTGCTTACTATGAAGAAGTTGGTATCTCACATGAAACATCAGCTGCACGTACTCCACAACAAAACGGTGTCGTTGAAATACGAAATCGTACGCTTATGGAAGCTGCTAGGACTATGCTGATTTATGCGAACGCTCCATTGTTCTTGTGGGTAGAAGCTATATCTACTGCATGTTTCACCCAAAACCGCTCTATCATTCGGAAACGCCATGGAAAAACACCTTAGGAGCTTCTACATGATCGTAAACCCGATGTTTCATTCTTTCATGTGTTTGGTGCTCTTTGTTATCCAAACATTAATAGTGAGAACTTGGGCAAACTTCAACCAAAAGTCGATATAGGTATTTTCATTGGTTACTCACCTTCCAAGAAAGCATACCGAATTTATAACCGTCGTCTTGGTAAGATCGTAGAAACTATGGACGCAGATTTCGATGAGCTGACAGCAATGGCTTCTGAGCAACGCAGCTCTGAACCCGCGCTTCATGAGATGGGAACCGGTGCTATTAGTTCCGGATTAGTTCCCAATAATCCTACTTCTACATCATTTTTACCACCGACAAGGCCCGAGTGGGATAAACTGTTTCAACCGTTGTTTGATGAATTCTTTGATCCCCCAAATGATGAAGTTCCAGCACCTATAGCGATAGCTCCAATTCCTGAAGTTGTTGCTCAAGCAAATGAAGCTTTATCCAATGCATCTTCAATTAACATTGAACCGGATGCACCTTTACCAAGTGATTCTCAAACTACACCTGAATCGTCACCCTTACTTGTGACTAATGATGTTGAAGAGGATTCTATTGATCACGATTTGGAATATGCTCACCTACAAGAGCTTCCTTTCTTTGGTGTACCGATACTTAAAAACCCTTCAGCCGCGTCTACCTCAGAAGAAGCTCCTTCAATTGTTCATTCCAGACCACCACGGATTGAAAATCATAGCACCAAATGGACAAAAGATCACCCAATTAGGAATGTCATTGGAGATCTAGATCGACCAGTCTCTACACGCCATCAATTACAAGAGAGTGCACTCTATTGCTATTTTGATGCATTTCTCTCCGAAGTTGAACCTAAAAATTGGCAACAGGCTATGACTCAATCATCTTGGATTGAAGCCATGCAGGAGGAACTAAATGAATTCCAAAGACTTGAAGTATGGGAATTAGTTCCTCTCCCTGACAAGGTTAACATCCTTACTTTGTTGTGGGTTTATAAGGTTAAACTCGATGAGATGGGTGCAGTATTGAAGAATAAGGCTAGATTGGTTGCTAGAGGATACAAACAAGCCTTGGGTATCGACTTTGAAGAATCTTTTGCTTCTGTTGCAAGATTGGAGGCTATTAGACTATTCCTTGCGTATGCTGCTCATATGAATATGATCGTCTATCAAATGGATGTGAAGATGGCATTTTTGAATGGTGAACTAAGGGAAGAAGTCTATGTTAGTCAGCCGGATGGGTTCGTCAGCACGGAGTTTCCTAATCATGTGTACAAGCTTAAGAAGGCTCTTTATGGGTTGAAACAAGCTCCACGCGCGTGGTATGATCTCCTTTCAACATATCTCATTTCGGAAGGCTTTTCCAAAGGCAAGGTGGACCCCACTCTATTCACTCTCAAGGAGGACAACGACATGATTCTGGTACAAATTTATGTTGATGATATAATATTTGCTGCCTCTAACATAGAATTGTCCAGACGCTTTGAGAAGATAATGTCCACACGCTTTCAGATGTCAATGATGGGATAAATTTCATTTTTCTTAGGATTACAAATTTCTCAGAATCCCAGAGGCATCTTTATTAATCAATCCAAATATGCTCTTGAATCTTTAAAGAAATATAACTTTGAAAATTGTGACCCCGTGGACACTCCAATGGTGGAGAAATCCAAGTTAGATGAAGATAGGAATGGGACTACTGTCGATCCAAAACTTTACCGTGGGATGATCGGCACCCTTCTCTATCTGACTGCTAGCAGGCCTGATTTGCAATTTGCCGTATGCATGTGTGCCCGGTATCAGGCTCGGCCTACCGAAAAGCACCTACATGTTGTTAAAAGGATCTTTCGGTATCTCAAAGGAACACTTCATCGTGGTCTATGGTATCCGAAAGATTCCTCTATTGCTTTAATATCATACGCAGATGCCGATCATACTGGGTGTCAAGACACGAGGCGTAGCACTTCTGGATCTGTGCAACTCCTTGGAGACAGATTGATCAGTTGGTCTTCAAAAAGGCAGAAAAGCGCTGCAATTTCTAGCACGGAGGCTGAATACATCGCCATGTCCGGTTGTTGTGCTCAAGTCCTTTGGATGAGATCACAATTAACTGACTACGGTTTGGGATTCAACAAAATCCCGATGTATTGTGACAACAAGAGCGCCATTGCCCTTTGCTGCAACTATGTTCAACACTCCCGGGCCAAGCACATAGACATTCGCTACCATTTCATTAAAGAGCAGGTGGAGAACGGAGTGATCGAGCTGTATTTTGTCACTACTAAGTATCAGCTGGCAGATATGTTCACCAAAGCCTTAGATCGAGGACGAATCGAGTTTTTGATCGACAAGCTTGGCATGAAATCATTCTCTCCAGCGACTCTCAAAGAATTGGAAGAAGAATCAACTGAATAGTGGTGGTAAACTATTCAGGCGTATCATTTGCTCGTGATCATGTATATTATCGTATATATATAAACCACAAAAAGAAAAATACAAAATATAAAACCAAGAAAAACCATAAAAAATATAAAACCTACAAAAACCATAAAAATTATAAAATCAAGAAAAACCAAAAATATTTTTCGTTTTTTAAATCGGGCATGTCTTTTAGTACGGTAATATTTACGGCTTTAGAAATGTCGATCAATATTGACACGGCGCCATAAATAGAGTCCGTATAAAAGTTGTACATTTTTAAAACATGCCCATTATGGCTTGTAGTTATTTCAGACTGCAACCCGGTTTTCGCATTAAAGTCACGTATTTCCTTGGAAAACGTTGGCTCACAACGGGAATTAATTTTCTCGGGCATGATTTACAAGCCAAATCATGCAAAGGGATCAAGTTTACTTTACAACTTGGTCTAACACGAGTTAGTGTACGTCTCAGTGCATTAATTTGTCAAAATAAGAGAAATCTTATTGCCACCATGAATCAATCTTTTCAAGACATTAATTGGAAATGTTTTCATCAATATTTGACTCTTTAAACAATGACTACAGCTCTTTAAATAGAAAACGGGTCATCGTTTAAGGGGGAGAAAATATTAAATCATCTTCGTCATCAAAAAGGTCTTCAAAAGTTTTCGAGGAAAATTAATTAGCTCAATGGTTTATGGTTGGACTGCTTTGGCTTCGTCTTGTAGTTGTTTGTAAGCTTGTCATGAATAGTTAAGCTTTGTGTTTGTTAGATAGGTTAAAGTAACTAAGATTCGGGAATTTAACGACTTGAAACAAAAAGAAAAGCAAAGAATTATGATTAAAGAAAAAAGGAAAAGATGAGCGGTAAAAATGACAATGAGTTAATAGGTTAATGGTTAATGGTTGACCCAAGTCAAATAACCCCCCCCCCCCCCCCCCCCCCCCCCCGTTTCACTTTCTTTCTTTCTTCTGTTTTCTTCCCCGCCATTAACAAACACACAAACACACACTTGAAGCTCTCAAACATCTCTGTTTTTAGTCAAGATAATCCTTCTCATTCACTCTTAAGGTATAATCGTCAGTTAATTCGTGTAATTTTCCCTTTAAATCAAATCAATTAACTCATTTTAATTAAGATAAATCAAACGAGGGTTTCTGCTTAATTAGGGTTATTTGATTTGGGGGTTTTGCCTGGGCTTCACTCGGAATAGAACAAAACTAAGATTAATGGCCTTTTGAACGCTTAAAACAAACATTCGAGCTTAATTAAAAGATCATAAGGTGTTTTTTAAGTCATTCAGAATAAAAAGCCAAAAACATTCCGCATAGGATGATTATTCCGGGTAGATGTTTTATTCCGCATAGAATAATTATTCCGGGTAGAGGTTTATTCCGCATAGGCTATTTATTCCGCGTAGAAGAATTATTCCGGGTAGACATTTATTCCGCATAGGATGATTATTCCGGGTAGATGTTTTATTCCGCATAGAATAATTATTCCGGGTAGAGGTTTATTCCGCATAGGCTATTTATTCCGCATAGAAGAATTATTCCGGGTAGACATTTATTCCGCATAGGATGATTATTCCGGGTAGATGTTTTATTCCGCATAGAATAATTATTCCGGGTAGATGTTTATTCCGCATAGGCTATTTATTCCGCACAGAAGAATTATTCCGGGTAGACGTTTATTCCGCATAGGCTGATTATTCCGCATAGAATAATTATTCCGAGTAAACATTTATTCCGCATAGAATGATTATTCCGGGTAGGCATGTTATTCCGCATAGAATGATTATTCCGGGTAGGCATGTTATTCCGCATAGGATAATCATTCCTGGTAGGCATGTTATTCCGCATAGGATAATTATTCCGGGTAGGCATGTTATGTTTATTCCGGATGAACTTGATTAAATGTTTATTCTGAATGAAGGATGTTTGAGTGTTGTAAAAGTCTAAGGGATTATGTCATTTGTATAATGCTTAGGTATAAATTCATCATGATATTCATATCTGTATGTATCAACTTTTGTGTTTTATTCTTAAGCAGAAACAATGACTAACCCAACCGTGCAACAAATACAAGAATCTAGAGCAGCAGCCATTGCCGAGGCTAAAACCCTCAAGTTCATTCCAAACAACTACCGGTTGAAGGAAGTCTCTCATTCTACTCACAATGGATTCAAGGTAGGTTCAGCCATTCTTGACAATTCTCGCTTCAAGAATGCGCTAAGGAAAAGTGCTTCGGTACCCTTCGACTACATGTACGAATTTTGGGCAACCAAGGAGAAGACGTCAAATAAGATCACCTTCTTCCTACACAACAAGCAACAAACTCTCACCGTGTCAGACTTTCGCAAGATTTTTGGTTTTCGGGAGGCACCCAAAGGATTATCATACTCAGCGAACCCTACCAAGAATCAGCTCATGGAGATGTTCACTGACATTGGATGTGCCGACATACGAATAGTGTCCGAGTTTACCACAGCCAAAGTGGGTCAACCTTGGAGAGCAATTTTTGGTATTCTTAGCAGATGTCTCACACCCAAAACAACTGGGTTTGATGCTGTCGTCCGTCAATTATCAAGATGTTTTATGGTATGTTCAAAGGTATGGGTATTGATTATGCATCATTACTGTGGGAAGAGTTTACTTTTCAACTCTTCACAAACACGAAGGGTAAGGTTAAAGGTTACCAATACCCTAGGTTCATTAAGCTGATCATACATTACTTTATGGAAAACGATGCATCTATTGATAAGCGTGCAGGTAGCCGTCACCACACAATGGATGCTGATGATTTGGTGGACTTAAGGCAAGAAACTCATTCCAATATTATTATCCCTGGTCCCATTCCCAGTCATCTCCTGACAGATGAGATTATCGCATCTGCTGATTACAAGAACTTGCTACAAGAAATTGAGAATCAACGAGCAAGCATTCAAGCAGGTGAAGACTCATCTACCACGGTTAAGAGCAAAGGTAAACACAAGCAAACAGCTTTACCTGAACCCAGAGCCAAAAAGACAAAGACCGTAGCTAAGAAGGGTAAGAGCACGGCTGACAAGTTTGTTCTTCGTGATGAAGAAGATATTGATGACGATTTTACTCCTGAGCAAACTCGAAAGACTGAGAAAAAGTTAATGAAGAAGGCTATCGAAAAGAGTAGGAGAGACACGGGCGGTAGTGGTTCGGGTGCACAGAAGGGTACTGAAGAAGAGTACGAGGAGACAGATGATATTGATGAGTTTGGATCACCCGAACGGTATTCTACTTCGAAGGAGACTTCCATTGCTGTTTCAGCAAGTGTTGAAAAGGAGTCCGGTGCTCCTACATTCATGGTACCTACCCAGCCTCTCGTAACTCAACCTCCACCAATCCAGCCCTTACCAACCCGACCGGTGCCAACACCATTCCTTCCACCTCCAATAACTTCCATCCTCAGCACTGTAGTCACAACCGAGCCTCTTCAACCAACTCAGAGTAGCTCTGCATCATCTTCAATGGCTGCATTCGTAATGGCAGAAATGTTGGATAAACACACAGACAGTCAAAGACAAGAGATGAATAATCTTTGAGAAGAACTACTTAGACGAGTTCAAAGTGAAGAGGCATCCAAGAAAGCCCAAGTAGAGATGCTAGTTAAGTTCGCTGCAGAGATGGAGTTGACACGTAAAGCTCATGCAGAAGAACTTGCTCAGGTCAAAAAGGCTGAAGCTGATAGGTATGAAGCACGACTTACGAGACTTTGAGCTATTAAGGATAACTACAAGGAGCAGAAAGAAACACTTGAAGCTTCTATTTAAGAGAGAGTGAAAGAATCCGTTGAGTCCCTTATGCCAAAACTGCATGATGAGTTGAAGACACTCGCGGCTGATAACTTGATGATTAAGTCATCCAATCCGTCTCAATCCGCCTACAAAATTGCATATGACTTAACGGATTTTGAATTAAAGAAGATCCTCAAAGCTCGTATGAGGGAAGTTGGATCTTTTGATAAGTCCAAAGTTCAGCGAACACTCTACAAGTCACTAAATGATGTTATCATGGAGGATGATCGGTTATTTAAAATGTTTGGAAGTGTGGTACCTTACCACATTCTGCCTGAGGAGGAAAAGGATGATAGTGAAGAAGAAGAGGGTCACGGTGAAGAAGAAGAAGAAGAAGAAGAAGAAGATGATGATAATGGTGACGATGATGGTGATGATGATGAGGATGATGATGATGATGATGATGGTGATGATGGTGGTGATGGTAATGAGGAGAGTGCTAAGGGAAGCAACGAGGATAGCGATGAGGATGATGATGGTAAACAGCCTGAAACGGGGGATAAGCTTGCCAGCACAAAGAAACCATCTAAGTCTGGTACCAAGTCATAGAAAGATGCTGCGCAAAAGGAGAAATCCACCTCAACGGAATCAAGACGATCCAAGTGGCGCCATGATGTGAATGCTACTACGGCATCATCGATTCCTGGTACATCTATTGTTGTGTCTATACTTGTTACCACTAACCCTGTTAGTTCTTTTGTTGCTCCTGTGATTGCAGAATCAGTAACTGAACCTGAAGCTGCACAACACTCGCCTGTTCATGACACCGCCGAGATGCCTGAATCAGAACCAGCAAGTGTTCATGTCTCTACTCCTCTGCAACAAGAACCACAACCTACTGTTCCCGAATCAAGTATACGGGACTGGGCGGACACACTGGAGATTGATGAAACTGCACCGCCACAAGCTTGGATCACAGCAGCTGCTCAATATGATCCAATCACAGACGCTGATAGAGATGTTCTATTTCTCCGTATCCGTAGTCCAATAGACTTGTGTGCATTTCTGGCTCATGAATATAAATCTTCGGTCACTCCGTCTTTGGTAAAGAGAGCGTTAAAGGATAAGAGAATTCGCGCCAAAACCAGGTTAAGCCGCATGGAGTACGAGTATTATGCTGACGAGGTCCTAAAAGCTCTTAACACCGTTCAAAGGCCAGGCCTCCATGAATCAGAAAGAGCTTCACCTCCACTTGATCCCTCTCAAGATAATCAAATTGCTCTTGACTTCTTTGTCACCTATGATCTTGAGTATCTTCTAAAAGGGTCATCCAAGTACGCAACCTCCCTGACCTTGTTGAAAGCAGCCAATTTGGGGGACAATACCCTGGATCGAGGAAAAGGTAAACCGACTCTGGGTCCCAAAGGTAAATCGTAATTATGATATGTATGCTGTTATAGGTGCATCGCATTGGGACGAGCGAGTCCGAAGGGCGTACAGAGGTTGCTGCTTAGCCAATTCAGGAAGTCGTGTCAAATCTGATATTCGCATCTCCAGTATTTTAGGGCTGAAAACTGAAGCCAAGAATGGCTATTATCATGTGACGGAGATTCGTCTAAAAAGGGAGGATGACAAAGAATACACAATCCAGCAGGGAGATTTTTCTATCATTCGCCTTGAGGATATCGAAGACATGTTGCTTATGATGACCCGGGATCAACTCACCCATATTGCTCGTGAAGACATCATTGCCTTGAATACAGCACTTCGTATGTTCACACGAAGCGTTGTTATCAAGAAACGAGTTGAAGATCTTCAATTGGGAGTTGAAAGCTACCAAAGGAAGCTTAACCTCACCCGTCCAATGAACCAAGTTCTACCTCAACATGTCACAAGATGTCCTTATACCGGCATTTCTGCTCCGAGTTACGGGATTTTCTACTTGAACAGTCGTGGAATAATGAAGTTTATGAGGGTAGGTGAGCTTTATAAGTACAGTGACGGGACTCTCATATACGTCAGAGGAAAATTGGAGCATCTTAATTCTGGTGGGTCTTTACCAGAGATGACTGAGGACTGGCATCCGGGTTATCGGCAAATGGCGAAGTATGTGATCAAGAAAATTGATCAAAAGCTCCGGGAACGTAGATTGATGAAGAGCTTAGAAAGATTAGTTGGTGGTAGACCATATTTAGTGCACCACAAGTTACTGCAACGATCCATCTAATGGGTCGTACATCTCAGGTCCACTTTATATTGGTTTTTTAATTGTGAATATGTAAATTTGTGAATATTGTGCTTTTACGGCTTGATGTAGTGTTAAGGTATGATAAATTTTTTTCAAGAATTTCTCACGAGATTCTAAATCTTTCAAAATATATCATACTAAAGCACTACAAACTATCCCTTATTAATTTAAGGGGGAGCATTAACATGTTCTGTGGCCAAACATTGATTTCATTTTTACCCAAAGACCGGTTAATCCATTCAATATCCCAAATATTAATGGTTAACATTTTGGATAAGGGGAGAAAATGGGATTAAGGAGACTTAAATGATACTTGGCTAAAAGATGAAAAAGACTTAACGATAATCCAACTTATTATGTGTAAAGCACGTGTTAAGGGGGAGCGTTTTTTATGAACAAAACACCTAAGGTACAAAACTTTTGATTTCAATATCACAAGTACCTTAAGTGATTTTCAAGGATTTTTCATGGTGGCTATACTTTCCCAAAACACGCTTAATTCACGACGAATGTGGTGACAAAAGGGTGGTAGGAATAGGTTTAGTCCAATGATTCATCAGAGTCGATGGAATCTTCCCAAGGAAAATTCCCTAGATAGAATTAGAAGTCCTAGGAAAGTTGGAGAAAGATTGTGAACGTAGCTGAATGCCGACCAAGTACTTAAGCTAGCACTGGAACAATCACAACAAGGTGCTAGTTATGACGTATTGGTAAGTATTGAAGGGGTTGAAGAATGAAAAAGAATTGTAAAGATAAAGGGTGTAAAGAAAGAAGCCCTCCTTACAACTTTAGGCACAAACCGGGTCAATACATATGCTATTGAGATCATTTTTGTTAATGATTCTCGATATTGAAGAAAGACATCATGGACCCAGTGATGCAATGCACAACCCTTCCCAGCTAACTCAAATATCTCTCAAAAGGTATTTGTTTTAATCACACGGAGATCAACACGTTATCTATTGGTTTATTCACTCCGAATAGACTGATATTGAAAAGGTGGCACTCCTCTCCAGCCATCGCTCACTAAATCAAAACGCACTATCGAGTATAGAGCCAAGAGATCATCAAAAGTCTCATTAGGACACTTTCCATTTATTCCTTGCTTTCTCACACACTGTGAAAAGTAAGAGATTTTTATGAGTCCTACGCAGTATTCTTGTAATATTGCCAGAACATCCGAGTAATACGCAAGTATTACAATGAAGATGGAAATCCTGCTTGAGCCAACATCAAACAAGCTCATGGTAGGTTACACGTGCGGTTCTTTAAGAACCAATCTTGTGAAAAACTGGAAAGAAACAGTGGTTTAATTCTTAATTGAACTTAAACTCGTTCCAGGCCTCTACGCATTATCATACGATCTTGCCAGAACACTCATAGTGACTCTTTATTGATCACAGTGACGAGTGGAAATCCTTCTAGTGTTAATGATAGGTGTGTAAACACCCATCCTTTTACCACTTAATTCGGGCTAAAACGAGACCAAAACACGTATTTAATATCATTTGTTTGGAATTATGCGTGGTTTTTGTGTTTGTTGTGTTTTCAGAGCCAACCGGATGAATATTGAAGAAAACATGGGATTGCACGGGTTTTACTGAAGAAAAAGACTCAAGATAAAGTCTATTGTCCAAGAGATGCAAAAGATTTGAAGTCACTGGGCCTGTTCGAAGATTTATCGAAGAAAAGGACCAAAGATGGAAGATTTATATAAGTCGAAGAAACTCAAGTCTATTAAACGAAGAAATTAAAAGACGAGTTGAATTTAATCGACGACAAATCCCGAATCAGAATCGAAAACGGAAACTTTTCTGAAAAGACGAAAAGACAAGAAGAACGGGAGAAAGCCCACTCACCAACCAAAGGACAAGCCTATAAAAGGAGCCCCCCTCACACATTTTAGAGCTAGTCTGGAGTTTTTTCTCTTCCCCTTTTCTCTCCTTTCTTGTTCGTTCCATCACAATCACCACTAGGGTGATTGATGATTTTAATCTTTGTTCTTCCAATCTTGTTGTTTTAATCTTTGTTTAATCTTGTCAAAACATTAATCATTCAATACAAAGTCTTGTTTAATCTTTCCATTTAATCTTGTTCATCTTCATTTTTATCTTCAAGTTCTTAAGTTTTTATTTTTCTTGATTTGATCTTCAAAAGTTGTTAGGATTTGTGTTTTTATTGGTGGGATTCGTTGCTTATGGTGTTTAAATGATTTGTGTTTAATTTGGTAAAACCTTTTTAAGTATTTGGTTTGATTTTGATTAAAATCCGTGTTCCCTGTTCTTCGTATATCTGCTACTGTTCTGGGTTTCCAGATCTTCCGAATCAAGCAATAGTTCCGAATGAAGCTTAAACTTCCGAACGAAGCAAATGTTCCGAATGAGTTTGTCCAGCAAATGTTCCGAATGAGTTTACTTTGAAAAAGTTCCGAACCAACCCTTCATCCGGAAAGTTCCGAATCAATTTTTGAAGTTCCGGATCAAGCCGAAAGTTCCGAACCAACCCTTCATCCGGAAGGTTCCGAATCAATTTTTGAAGTTCCGGATCAAGCCGAGACTTCCGAACCAAGCACCTTCATTCGGAAGGTTCCGAACCAAGCAAGAAGTTCCGATCCAATTGCTTTTCAAAAGTTCCGAATGGATGAACAGTAACTTCCGAATGAGTTGTCCGTGAGTAAGTTCCGAATCAAGGGTAAAAGTTCCGAATCAATTTTCTTGTAGTGTTACTGTTTTTTCTGTTTTACTGTTTCTTTACGTTTATCTCACAAATTATATTTTATATTTCATACTTTGATTTAAATTTTAGTTTTGATCCTAATTTCACTTTTAATTCACATTTTTATTAATTGTTACTAAAGTAATTGTGTTTGATTTAAATTTCCATTTTAAACGTTAAGTAGATTAGAAAACCAAACCCTTTTATTCAGTAACCAAGAACAATCATTCCACTTAAGACTGAGATCAATTCGAGAGGATATCGAGAGAAATTAGAACCTAACAAAATCATTGTATCAAATGGCGCCGCTGCCGGCTCTTCTCGTTAAGATCAAAAGTTTTTTGTGAGAACTTGGATTTTGGGATCCGTTCCCCGTGAACGTTACTTTTTCAAGAAAATTTTCAAAAACAACAAAAAAATATAAATTTTTCAAAAATACAAAAAAAAAATTAAAAAACATAAAAACCAAAAATATTTTTGCTTTGTTTCTCTTTGTTCGTTCTTTTGCAGGTGTATGCGCACCCGATCCACGTCATATCAAGAGCCCGAGCCTCTCGATCACTTAGACACGGCCGGTGTACCACCTCCAAACAATAATAACAACAACAACATGAATAATAACAACAACAACGAGCCCCTTCCGGATAACCGCCCAATGATTGAATTGCTGCAAGCTCATGTCGATGGCAACACGGATCCAATTGTTATACCACCAATTGCTGCCAACAATTTCGAGCTTAAATCAGGCTTTATCCAGATGGTCTCAGCTCAACCATTCTTGGGACGAACCATTGATGACCCACACGACCATATCAAGAGATTTCTACAACTCACCAACACGGTCAAGTTCAATGGAGTTCCACAGGAGGTTATAAGGTTACAACTTTTTCCCTTTTCTTTAGAGGGACAAGCCCGGCATTGGCTTGCTAAGGAACCGCCACAGAGTATTCTCTCGTGGACGGATTTGGAAACAAAGTTTATCAACTACTTTTTTCCACCCTCTCGTACTACCGCTTTGCGGAATGAGATCATAAATTTTGAACAAAAGTACGATGAGTCATTCAGTGAATCTTGGGATCGCTTTAAAGATCTTTTAAGAAAATGCCCACAACATGGTTTTACCAAAGTACATCAAATCAATACTTTTTACAATGGTTTAAGCATGAGTGACCAAGATTCACTGAACAGTGCTTCCGGGGGTAATCTATTGGCTAAGACTTCCAATGCTGCTTGGGATATCATTGAGAACAAATCTCGTGTGCAAACCAAGAGTGTTAGGACCAATGTTGCTAGTGCTAGCACTAATGACAGCGACAAGCGACTTGACAAAATCACTACGCTTCTTGAATCGCTTGTCACCCACACCGTCAGCAACAACAACATCAACAACGCCAAAAACGCTCAAGTGAACGCTGTCAGCCAACCTTGTGAGATATGCGGTGGTCCTCACTCTTACACAACTTGTACCGCCACCCAAGATTACCCTGCTGAGAATGTGAATGCGGCATATGGCACCTACCAACAACCTGCTTATCAAGCTAGACCTCAAGGTGACCGTAACTTGCTTAGCTACCGCAGCAACAACTATCTTTCACCACCTGGCTTCCCTCCTACCAACCCAAACCAACAACAAAACCTTAACCGCCCTCCTCAACAACAACAACAACCTCGACAACCATACATCCCACCTCACAAGCAGCAACAACCACCTCAACGTAACAATCAAGTCTACCAACAACCTGCTTACCAACCACCTGCATACAATGCTCCTCCCAACCAAGCGACCACTGCACTACACCAAGAGGTTGCAACCTATATGAGGACCAATGATGTGATAGTGGGAAATCTCCAAGAGGAAGTGCGCAATTTGAAAGCAGACTTGGTCAAGCAAGGAAATGATTTGAGAGCCGATATGAGAACTACGTTGGATAGCCAAACTAATGATCTGAGGAACATGATGGCTAGTTTCTTCCAAGGTAATCAACCCTCTTCTTCGGGTACTCTTCCGAGTAACACCGTTGCGAACCCAAGAGGGGAGATGAAAGCAATCACTACTCGAAGTGGTAAAGGTACCAAGGAACCCGAGCTTCCTATACCTCCACCGGTGGTTGTGACTAAGGAGAACGAGTCGCCTGCTCCTATTCCGCATCCTTCTCCTTCCCCAATTTCTCCACCTCTTCATTCTACCCCTCCTCCACCCGTGGTTGTGAGTGATCCTACTCCCCTAAAGCCTTCCTCTTCTTCCAATATACCTTATCCTTCAAGGTTGAGGAAAGAGAAGCAAAAGAGCAAGGATGATATTCAGGTTTCGAATTTCCTTAAAATGTTCAAACAACTGAATTTCAATATCTCCTTCGCTGAGGCTCTCGCTCACATGCCCAAATACGCCAAAATGTTTAAAGACCTTCTGAGCGACAAGGAAAAGCTCCTCGATCTCGCCAACACCCAACTTAATGAGAACTGCTCTGCAGTTCTCTTAAGGAAATTGCCAATCAAGCTTGGTGATCCAGGTCGTTTTCTTATCCCTTGCAATTTCCCGGGAGTAGAGAATTGCATGGCCCTACCCGATCTAGGTGCCAGTATTAATCTCATGCCTCTAAGTGTTTGGAAGCAATTATCTCTCCCAGAGCTAGTCCCCACTAAAATGACTTTGGAATTGGCCAACCGTACGGTTGCTTATCCAGTGGGGATAGCCGAAGACGTCATTGTAGGAGTCGACAAATTCACCTTCCCTGCTGATTTTGTTGTCGTCGACTACGAGATGGACCCCCGTGTGCCACTGATTGTTGGTCGTTCATTCCTTAGGACCGGTCGCACTCTCATTGATGTTGAAGCCGGTGAGCTTATCATGAGAGTGGGTGACGATAAAGTAGTCTTCAACATGGGAAAGTTGTCTAAACAGCCTTATTCATATGAGAGCGTTAATTGTATTGACGTTCTTGATGAGGCTTGTGAAGAACACTTTAATGATGCTTGCAAAAGTATGCCTACTTCTCTTCCCAATGTTGAGACCGTGTCCTCTATTGATTCATCGTTGTCTTTATTTGGAGATAGTGATTTATTCTGGAACAATCTTGAAGATACCATGGGAGATGCGAATTTAGCTACTAATGATTCTCCTATCGATGGGGATGAAGACATGAATTTCTTTGACAATCTTCTCACCGAAGACAATCCTTCGCCTCCATCTCCCACGGTCATTGCTATCGATACTCCGACTTTGAAAACGTCTCCCGTCGAAAATCCTCCGGATTTGGAACTTAAGGAGTTGCCGCCACATCTCGAGTACGTGTTCCTTGACGACAACAAGAAGTCGCCCGTCATTATTGCAACGGATTTGAAAGATGAAGAGAAGACTCGCCTCGTTGCCGTGCTGAAAGCTCATAAGAAGGCTATTGCTTGGAAGATTTCGGATATTCGTGGAATTGATCCTCACTTCTGCACACACAAAATTCTCATGGAGGACGACTTCAAGCCCACTATTCAAAGCCAACGAAGGGTGAATCCAAAAATTCATGAAGTCATCAAAACAGAGGTTATCAAACTTCTTGATGCGGGTATGATTTACCCTATTTCGGATTCACCGTGGGTTAGTCCAATCCATTGTGTGCCCAAGAAGGGCGGAATAACCGTTGTTCCTAATGAACACAACGAGTTGATTCCCACTCGTCTCGTTACTGGATGGAGAGTTTGTATAGACTACCGCAAACTCAATGATGCCACGAGAAAGGATCATTTCCCTCTACCTTTTATGGACCAAATGCTTGAACGTTTAGCCGGTAATGAATATTACTACTTTCTCGATGGTTTCTCGGGTTATTTTCAAATACCCATCGATCCCCAAGATCAAGAGAAGACTACATTCACTTGTCCCTATGGCACTTTCGCTTACAAAAGAATGCCTTTTGGCTTATGTAATGCGCCCGGGACTTTCCAAAGGTGCATGTTAGCTATCTTCCATGACATGGTTGAACAAACCATGGAAGTCTTCATGGATGATTTCTCGGTCTTCGGGGATTCCTTCTCCTCTTGCCTTGCCAATTTAGAACGTATGCTAAAGCGGTGCGAAGACACTCGCCTAGTTCTGAATTGGTAAAAATGCCATTTTATGGTAAAAGAAGGCGTCGTGCTTGGACATAAGATCTCGAAAGCCGGTCTTGAAGTTGACCGTGCTAAAGTCGATGTTATCGCAAAGTTGCCTCCACCTTGAACCGTGAAGGGTGTGAGAAGTTTCCTAGGTCATGCGGGCTTCTACCGTCGATTCATCAAAGATTTTTCCCAAATCGCTCGCCCGATGACCCACCTCTTGGAAAAAGATACTCCTTTTATCTTTTCTAAAGAGTGTCTTGAAGCCTTTGACTCGCTTAAGGATAAGCTAACTAAGGCACCCGTCTTGGTTACCCCTAATTGGGAGCTTCCCTTTGAGTTGATGTGCGATGCTAGCGATTTTGCTATTGGAGCGGTTCTTGGACAAAGAGTGAACAAACACTTCCAACCGATCCATTACGCTAGCAAGACAATGACTGGGGCACAATTGCATTATACGACAACCGAAAAAGAGCTTTTAGCTGTTGTCTATGCTTTTGAAAAATTCCGCCCCTATCTTGTCCTTTCTACCACTATTGTGTACACCGATCATTCCGCGCTGAAGTACTTGTTAACAAAGCAAGATTCCAAACCAAGACTTCTTCGCTGGGTTTTGCTGCTCCAGGAATTTAAAATCGAAATCCGCGATAAAAAAGGAGCTGAAAACTTAGCCGCGGATCATCTTAGCAGACTTGAGGATCCTTACCAAGGGGATCATCCGACCAAAGAAATCAATGACTCTTTTCCCTTGGAGACCTTAATGTCTATAAACTTGAAGCCGAATGAAACCCCGTGGTTTGCGGACTTTGCAAACTACTTGGCGGGTGGAATTCTCAAGGAAGGGTTGACGTCCCAGCAAAAGAAGAAGTTCTTCACCGACATCAAGACTTACTTTTGGGACGACCCCTACCTATTCAAACAATGTGCCGACCTGATTATTCGCCGATGTGTTGATGGACCGGCAGCGTCTGAAATCCTTAATGCTTGCCACAAAGGACCCACCGGTGGTCACTTTGGTCCCAACTACACCGCTAAAAAAGTGTTTGATTCCGGATTTTATTGGCCCTCCATATACCGTGACGCTCACGATATGGTCAAACGATGTGATGTTTGCCAAAAGCAAGGCAAAATCACACATAAAGACGAGATGCCTCAGAATTTTATTCAAGAGTGTGAAATTTTTGATGTTTGGGGTATCGACTTTATGGGGCCATTCCCTTCTTCTAAAGGAAACAAATACATCCTTGTAGCCGTTGACTACGTTTCAAAGTGGGTTGAAGCCAAAGCTTTACCTACTAATGACGCAAGGGTGGTTTGTAACTTTTTGAAAGCTCTTTTCGCTAGATTCGGTGTGCCTCGTGCCATTATTAGTGATCGTGGGACTCATTTCTGCAATGACCAATTTGCTCGAGTCCTGGCTAAGTATGGTGTAAATCATCGACTTTCCACAGCCTACCACCCACAAACTAATGGCCAGGCTGAAATATCAAACCGAGGGCTGAAGCGAATTCTTGAAAGAACCGTGGGAGAGCATCGTGCCTCATGGGCTGATAAACTTGATGATGCTTTGTGGGCTTTCCGTACTGCTTACAAGACCCCGATCGGCTGTACGCCTTATCATCTTGTGTACGGGAAAGCGTGCCACCTCCCTATTGAGTTGGAGCACAAGGCTTATTGGGCCTTGAAGTGGGCTAATTTTGATATAAACAAAGCCGGTGACCTACGCAAGATCCAACTCAATGAGCTGAATGAACTCCGTAATGAGGCTTATGAAAATTCTTTGATCTATAAGGAAAGAACTAAGCTCATTCACGACTCCAAGATCAAAAACCGAGAGTTCCACGTTGGAGACAAAGTCTTACTTTTTAACTCTCGGTTGAAAATCTTCTCGGGAAAGCTCAAATCTCGTTGGTCCGGCCCATTCACCATTGCTCAAATTTTTCCATATGGTACTCTCGAGCTCGCTCAACCTGATGGACCAAATTTTAAGGTGAATGGCCAACGAGTGAAGTTGTACTTTGGTGAGGACACCTCTCAAGAGGTGATTCCATCCCTCACCACGTTCCCCATGAACTGATTTTGGGTCGAGTCAGGCTCGTGACTCGGTTATCAAAAACAAGCGCTCCTCGGGAGGCAGCCCGAGTATCTATCCCTTTATGTTTTAATCCCCTAAGTGTAGGGGGGGGACTTCTATACGTGTTTGTCTTTGTGTGGTGTAATTACAGGGATAAGTGCACTCTTGGAATTTTTGAAGAACCATGCTCCCGTGTTATCCGAAATCCGGTTCTATCTCTCAACTATCGTGATTCAATCTTCTTCATACTCACATTTGAAATTGATCATGTTAGTCGTCTCTTCCTTAGCTTGAGTTAACCAACGTGCACAATGTCATAAGTGTAGGGGAGACTTTTCCCACATGCTTAAACATTGAGGACAATGTTTATCTTAAGTGTAGGGGGGACTTCTATCGAAGTTTTAAGTGGACTTTTCCATGAAAATGCCTTCAATTAACCAGAAAATCATATTTTTCAACATTTTTCAAATTTTTTATTAACTTTGGCCATTTAGTTGTAATTTTTAAATTTTTATCGTTGCTTTCATATGTATATATCCCGCAATAAAGTCAAAAATATTAATAAAGTGGTGTAGCTAGTTTAGAAATCTTTGACATATTAGGCCGTTGCGGTTATTTTGACTCAACCCGAATAGACTTATCCAAGTTTATTCTAGCTAGTATCCTTAACCATGTAGACCTTAATTGGTTTATTAGGCTAAGTATCCACGAGTCTCATTACTTGAGATTTTAAATTTTGGAGGACGAGAAATGATAGAGTCAATTATAAGTCGGTATTCTTGCACAAGCTCACTTGGTGTAATTATTTGCCTATTCTCTCATCACTTGCTAATAATTTATCTGCAATAAGTAAGGTCTTACGATTTGAAAAGTTACTTAGCTTCTAGCCCAAGATCGTTTAAAAGTTGCTCGGTAATGATAAGAGTTCATAGCCAAGGCATAACTTATGAAGCGGGGCGCGAAGATTGGCGAGTCCGAAAAGGCCCTAACAAGGCATGAGGATTCAATTTTATTGCTGAAGATCCAAAGTGATGTGAAAAGTACTATTCCTAAAATCAATATGAAGGATCAAGACTCACGACGAAAAGCAATCAACTCCCATAAAGATCATGGAGAAGTCTATCCGAAAAGACCCTAACAAGGTATGAGGATAAATAGATCCAAGTCCGAAAAGGAGGCGGATCGTTGTATCTCAAAATCCCAATTAGAGATTGAAGAAATAATCATGAAGTCGTGGTCAACAAAGTTGGAGTACCCCTCAAAAGTCTCCAAGCGAAGAAACTCTATTATGATGAGAAGACCATTATCTCAAGAACGTCTCTCGAAGATATGAAGTATGAAGTACATGCCAAATATCGGCCCGAGAAAGGTCTCAAATCGTGAACCAAGTTATGCCAAGATATGAACTTTTTGATATCCCGAGAAGCAGTTTTAAGAGATTTTGTCCTTTAGCTAACTATTGATCAAATCGTCCTACTTTGCTTTCAGCCCTAATAAACTATCGAAATAAGTCCAAAAATGCATCTTCATGATCATTCTAAGACAAAAATAAAATATAAGAGATACACCTAGGAATAAGGGAGTTTAAGCATTTAATTAATCCATGTGTGTAAGTGTTTGAATTGCTAACTTATAATAACAATGATCTCGTTTTTAAGCTTAGTTTGGGGAATGTGAAACTTGAGGATGATAAATCTTCGCAGCACCAAAGCCCTAATGTAAGTCATTGATTTCTTTGCAAGTTATTTCCATGTAGCTATTTTCAATTGAAAATGGTTTTCTATCCCTTTGTTACCTTTGAAGTTTTATTTCTTTAATTTTTGTTTAGTAGAATTTAAAAAAGGCCAAGGTTGATTGATTATGAGAAAAATGTAAAATTGCTTTATCACTAAGCATTGCATGAGGGCATGGCAATGGTTAAGTGTAGGGGATTTAATAGGTGTGTAAACACCCATCCTTTTACCACTTAATTCGGGCTAAAACGAGACCAAAACACGTATTTAATATCATTTGTTTGGAATTATGCGTGGTTTTTGTGTTTGTTGTGTTTTCAGAGCCAACCGGATGAATATTGAAGAAAACATGGGATTGCACGGGTTTTACTGAAGAAAAAGACTCAAGATAAAGTCTATTGTCCAAGAGATGCAAAAGATTTGAAGTCACTGGGCCTGTTCGAAGATTTATCGAAGAAAAGGACCAAAGATGGAAGATTTATATAAGTCGAAGAAACTCAAGTCTATTAAACGAAGAAATTAAAAGACGAGCTGAATTTAATCGACGACAAATCCCGAATCAGAATCGAAAACGGAAACTTTTCTGAAAAGACGAAAAGACAAGAAGAACGGGAGAAAGCCCACTCACCAACCAAAGGACAAGCCTATAAAAGGAGCCCCCCTCACACATTTTAGAGCTAGTCTGGAGTTTTTTCTCCTCCCCTTTTCTCTCCTTTCTTGTTCGTTCCATCACAATCACCACTAGGGTGATTGATGATTTTAATCTTTGTTCTTCCAATCTTGTTGTTTTAATCTTTGTTTAATCTTGTCAAAACATTAATCATTCAATACAAAGTCTTGTTTAATCTTTCCATTTAATCTTGTTCATCTTCATTTTTATCTTCAAGTTCTTAAGTTTTTATTTTTCTTGATTTGATCTTCAAAAGTTGTTAGGATTTGTGTTTTTATTGGTGGGATTCGTTGCTTATGGTGTTTAAATGATTTGTGTTTAATTTGGTAAAACCTTTTTAAGTATTTGGTTTGATTTTGATTAAAATCCGTGTTCCCTGTTCTTCGTATATCTGCTACTGTTCTGGGTTTCCAGATCTTCCGAATCAAGCAATAGTTCCGAATGAAGCTTAAACTTCCGAACGAAGCAAATGTTCCGAATGAGTTTACTTTGAAAAAGTTCCGAACCAACCCTTCATCCGAAAAGTTCCGAATCAATTTTTGAAGTTCCGGATCAAGCCGAAAGTTCCGAACCAACCCTTCATCCGGAAGGTTCCGAATCAATTTTTGAAGTTCCGGATCAAGCCGAGACTTCCGAACCAAGCACCTTCATTCGGAAGGTTCCGAACCAAGCAAGAAGTTCCGATCCAATTGCTTTTCAAAAGTTCCGAATGGATGAACAGTAACTTCCGAATGAGTTGTCCTTGAGTAAGTTCCGAATCAAGGGTAAAAGTTCCGAATCAATTTTCTTGTAGTGTTACTGTTTTTTCTGTTTTACTGTTTCTTTACGTTTATCTCACAAATTATATTTTATATTTCATACTTTGATTTAAATTTTAGTTTTGATCCTAATTTCACTTTTAATTCACATTTTTATTAATTGTTACTAAAGTAATTGTGTTTGATTTAAATTTCCATTTTAAACGTTAAGTAGATTAGAAAACCAAACCCTTTTATTTAGTAACCAAGAACAATCATTCCACTTAAGACTGAGATCAATTCGAGAGGATATCGAGAGAAATTAGAACCTAACAAAATCATTGTATCAGTTAACATCAAACAGCACTTGGTAGGTGACGTGCAAGATTCTTTATGAATTGAGCTCGTGATAACTGGAAAGCAACGATGGTGAAAATCTTAATTGAAATTCACTTGTTCCAGGTTTCATGAATTGATGGCTTCAATCATAAGGATTTTTTAATCCAAATGATTCACTCTTTATGTTCGCAGTCAGCTTTGGACGGTCGAATAAAGAGAACGGGTTTACCCGCGAAATCCTGTCAGGAAGTTACTTAATTGAAACTATCAGTCACGGGTACGATATCTAATATCGTCCAACGGTCTTCACCGACCGGAGGTAAAATGCTACCGAATTAGAATAAAATGTCAAAGCCATTTTATTCGTGTCGTTGATGTGTACCTGTTAAAGACGGTGGCGTTGCTGTGTACCTGTTGAAGACGGCGGCGTTGCTGTGTACCAGTTGAAGACGGTGGCGTTGCGGTGTACCTGTTGAAGTCCTTCCCACATGCTTATGTTTTTCTGCATCAAAGTTCAGCAAAATTCAAGAAAGTGCAAAATGAAGTCTTCCGCTGTACCAAACTCTGAAGCTTTCGAGAATTCAACAAAAAGACATAAGTGTGTGAAACATGGAGTCACGAGGAGGCAAGTCTCACAAGAAGGCAAAGATCGCACGTGATTGGTAAAAAGAACAATGCTCTCAAGCCAAAGCCTAAAAGATCAAATCAACATATTCACAACAAAAAGAAAGAAGAAAAGACTACGAGCTGAAGAACGAAGACTTAGTATAGTATGCTAGGTTTAGAACTTTGTAAACGTGGAGTGACCTCCCTTAGGGGGAGATTGTTAGAAATACGTTTTTAACGTATATTAGAAGTATCGGTCACTCCACAATATTATTTATGTTGTAATAGCTCGTAGTTAATGTTGCTTATTAAGTTAAGTAAGAAACCGACCCATGGGCTTGTCATGGGTCGGCCCAAGCCCAAATAATGGCCTTGGATATAAATACCCCTTTCCACCATGGAAAGGGGTTGGTTGTTGACATTCCATATTTTCATTTGAATAAAATCACATAGTTTCTCTCTCACTTTCTCTCACTAGTTTCTCTCTCTAGGAATCTTCAACCCACTTCATAGATTCATAGGTTATCAATATTATACAACTTCTATCGAAGTTAAGTGGCTCTTTTCCTTGTATTTGTCCTCATTTTAACCGGAAAATCAATTTTTCGACATTTTTCAAAATTTTTGATCTATTTTGGCCTATTAGTTTTTCCCTTTGTATAGTTATTTTCTTTCCTTGCTAGAATAAATGTTTAATAAAGTGGTTTTAATTTTCAAACGTTGTGAATCTTTTGACTCAGCCCGAGTTTACTTATCTAAGTTACTCTAGCTAGTATCCTTAACATGTTTAAGTCAAGTTTTGCTAGGCTTTTATATAGGGAGCTATAAAACGCGAAAGTCTTAACTCTCACGGGTTAAGAACAAGAACTTTTCGCAAGTTCCTATAATTGATCCTAGAGAGTCGTTTATCAAGGGAACTTTAAAATGTGATTTCTAAACTTGAAAAAGTCTAAGAGATTGCAAGATCCTATAGGCGACTCGAAAACCCAAAACTTTAATTTGATAGGCTAAGCATCCACGAGTCTCATTCCTTGAGATTTTAAACTGTGGAGAACGAGAGATGATAGAGCCAATTATAAGTTCGTTATTCTTTCGTGAATTTATGTGAGTTAATTATAAGCCTATTCTCCCATCGCCTGCTAATAAATTTATCTGCAATAAATAAGGTTGTACGATTTGAAAAGTTACTTAGCTTCTAGCCCAAGATCGTTTAAAAGTTGCTCGGTATTGATTAGAGTTCATAGCCAAGGCATAACTTATTGAAGCGGGATGCGAAGATTGGCGAGTCCAAAAAGGTCCTAACAAGGCATGAGGGCTACATTTTGTTGCTAAAGATCCAAAGTGATGTGAAGAATCATTTATCGAAAATCAATATGAAGGATCGAACGACAAAAAGCAAAAACTCCCCAAAAGTCATGGAGAAGTCTATCCGAAAAGACCCTAGCAAGGTATGAGGATAAATAAAGCCAAGTCCAAAAAGGAGGTGGATCGTTGTATATCAAAGTCCAAAATAAAGATTGGAGAAAAATGAAGAAGTCTTGGTCCAAATATGGAGAATCTCTCAAAACTTCAAGTGAAGAAATTCCTATATGAAGAGAAGACCATTATTTCATGAACGTCTCTCAAGGTTTGAAGTATGAAGTCGCTGCCAAATATCGGTCCGAGAAAGGTCTCAAATCGCGAAGCGAGTTATGCCAAGATATGAACTTTATGAGGTCTCGAGAAGCAGTTTTAAAAGATTTTGTCCTCTAGCTAACTATTGATTAAACCGTTCACTTTATTTTTGGCCTAATAAACAATCAAAAAAGTCAACAATGCATCTTCGTGATCATTCAAGACAACAATAAAATATAAGAGATACACCTAGGAATAAGGGAGTTTAAGTGAATAATTGGCCCACATGAGTTCGTGTTAGTTTGCTAACTTATAATAACAATGATCTCGTTTTTAAGCTTGGTTTGGAGAAAGTGAAAACTTGAGGATGATGATTATTCATGACATTTACAAAACCCAAGGTATGCTTTTTGATTTCTTTACTGTGAATGTTTGTAATTATCTATCTCTTTAATAAAGGCCAATGTGGATTGATTATGATGAAAAGTGTAAACGTGCTTTGTAACTAATGCATTGCATGAGGACATTGCAATGGTCAAGTGTAGGGGATTTGATAGGTGTGTAAACACCCATCCTTTTACCACTTAATTACAATAATACCGAGCCAAACCATTTCTTCCATTTTAAATTTATGCTCATTTAATTTCATGTCCATTTACATTAATTGTCTTGCACCTTAATTACCATTTAATTTCAAGTAAGTGTTCTTTTAATTCTTGTTAATCTTTATCTTTATTGTTTGATCTCCTTCTTCCTTTCTTTAATCTTTGATCTTTATGTTTATGTTCATGTTCTTATGTTCTTATTTTGATCAAAGTGGGTTTTGATTATTTGTGATTAGATTCGTTAGTTTGATTGTTTTGGATTGTTTGTTTATGATTATTAGATGTTATTTGATTAGTTTGATTTAATCTTGTTGTTGATTTTGCTTAGATTTGATTAGATCCGTATTATTCTTGCTTTCCTTGTTCTTCGCTGCAAGTTTCTGTTCCCAGGTATATTCCGGATCAAGCTCATTATTCCGAGTGAAGGGTTTCAAAATTCGTTCATCCGGAATATTAAATATTCCGGATCAATAGTGCTCATTCGGAATAATTTATTATTCCGGATCAAGCATTTCATCCGGAATATCCAAACATTCCGGATCAACCTTTTATTCCGGATCAACAGAATATTCCGAACGAAGGGAATATTCCGGATCAACCTAACATTCCGAACGAAGGGAATATTCCGGATCAAGCAAGTTCATCCGGAATAACTTATTATTCCGGATCAAGGGTTTTATTCGGAATATTATTCCGGATCAAGAGATATTCCGAACGAAGGCAACATTCCGAATCAAGACAATTATTCCGAATCAAGACTTTATTCCGGATAAGTGACATATTCCGGATAAAGGATTTATTCCGGATCAAGGGTTTTGGTGAATATTCTGAGTGAAGAAAAACATTCCGAACGAAGGTGACATTCCGGTTGAGTGTTTATTCCGAAAGAGGGTAATATTCCGAATGAGCTAATTTTCAGGTTCTTTTAGCTTCTGTTTTTAATTTTCTGCTTTCAATTTCCAAGCTTTATTTTTCCCGCCTTTTTCCTTAGTCGCACTTTAAGTTTATTTGCCTTAGATTTATTTTAGCCTTGCATTAGTTTTAAGTTTTAATTGCGTTTTAAGTTTGCCTTAGTTAGATTTAAGTTTGCATTATTTACGTTTATTGCCTTTTAATTTTAGTCACGCTTTTAAAATACTTGCACATTTACTTTAAAATTAGAGTTAGATTTAATTACTTGCCTTTTACTTTAAAGTTTTGCACTTTTATTTTAAAAACAACCAAAAATATTTGTTTCACCAAAAACAATAGAGTCATACTTTAAGCCGGAAATCAATTCGTTAAGATACCGAGAACACGAACTTTAATTTTTATACGGGGTGTCAAAAGCCTTGTATCAGTTTTATAAATGTTTCCGGTAATTAATCGGTATTAGTTCTTTTAGTTCTTTATGGTTAGGTTTCATTCTTTTAAACTACGATTTTATAAATAACTAATATTTTATATATTCATGTTATGAATTATAAAATCATTTACATGTTGATATGTATTCAAGTAAAATGTAGTTATTCGAGTTTTGCAGATAATATTATTACAATATAAGTTTTATTTAATTCCTACAATAGTAGTGTTTTACAATTAAGTACTATTTTCTTCATTATTTTGAGAGCTACTATAGTGTGTCACTTTTATTATACTAACATGAGTCATGTTATTTATAAATTTAACATTTTATTGTGCTTACAACGTTTATAATAGTTTTAGCGTAATTAGGTTTTAGTATAATCAGATTTTCTACGATAACGTCATTTTTACGTGTATTCATTCATAAATAAGTTTACATAGTCGGAATTTAACTAGGCGTCTTACATACATGTTACTAGTTGAACTTTTACGTAAATGACATTTTTTAACATTTTCCAAAATATAAGAAGTGTCCAACGGCCCTATTTTGAGAGTCTGTAACTTTTGTATACTTTAGAATTATGACGCAAACTAAGTTTCTGTAGATAGCCTACCTGGTAGGCTACGAGAATGTCCTTTATGAGCTAGTCGTTATTTGGACTTTAAGTGGGTCAAATTTAGATTACAAAAACATAGTTCCAACTAGTTTAACACTAGACATGATGGTTTTTCAAGAAATTTAAAGACGTGTATCTTACTGTTCATTAACTCTTAGGTAAAACGGCTTACTGTTTTAGAAACTAGGCCAGGTGAATATTAATATTGTCCTTGAGCAATGTTTACCCATTCGGCCTATAAGAGGCTCGAAATCGCGTCCAAACATGACTACCCCGACCAAACAGTTTCCAGACAATATTTCACAGTTTTGACAGATTTTATTGTTTTTATTTAAATTTTCATTTTAAGTTTCTCGGTTCGTTATAACTCCGTTTTAAGTGATTCAAGAGGCTATGGATTCGTAATAAAGTCTAGTATTTTATTCTATGATAGAAATTCACGGGGAGATGTCTACCTCGGGAAACGTGCAAGAGCTTTTATATACCGAATAAGGCTTTTTAACGACTTTTATTACTTACGAAATATTTTTAAACTCTAAGCACCACTAAGTTGAGGTTTAAAATGAATAATAAGCTTTTTAATACTAGGTAATACATTACTTACAATGTATTGGTGGTTTGATCACGTTTACGTCCTAGGATGCCCTAATTTAGTCTCGGCTAGGTTTCAACTTTCGCGACATGAACACGAACACTTAGGAAACTTAAGGAGTTTTCTTGTGATCACTTGGAAGACCAGAAAAGACACCAATGATTGCTGGAAATGATTCGAACACGAGTAACACGAACACGACAAAATATGAATCTAGGGTTTTGAAGAAAACCCTAATTTGATTTAGCTAGGGTTTCATTTTTAGGGTACTTCAAGGCATGAACTTTGAGGGCTGTTTATAGGGTGTTTAGGGGTGATGTTTAAGAGCTCTTAGATGTTCCAACACTGACCTGTAGGGTCGCATATGATGGTGTGATGTCTCGACTGCAATTCAAGAATCAAGAACAATAATCCGAAACCTAGGGTTTCAAATTAAAGGTTGTAATGTCTTGGGCTATAGGGGCTGTTTACAAGGGTTATATGACTAATGTTTAGGAGTTATTAAGAGTGGTAATAGTGGTTTTAATGGTGGTTTATGGTGGTGATTGATTCACAGCAGCAACAAGAACAACCCGGGATTCGTTTGGTTTGATTTTATGTTTCAAGACATGTAATTGCTATCCTATTTATACACTACTTGAAGCTTATCACTATAACATCAACAATCCATGAAAATCTTGATTTGTGGCTAGAAAATAATCAATATGGAGAAGGATTGAAGAATTGTTGGTGTAGATCATGAAACAGTAGATAGAGATAAGAAATCACAGCTTGTAGGAGGATTTTTAGGAAGAAAGTCGTTGGTAGGGTATGTGAGGGAATTATGGGCCGATTAAACAAATCCAGGGACAAGGATTTTCAAAATTTGGTTAGATATATTCACTAGATAAGTTTTTATAATTATTTCCTAATTATCTAAAATTGTTTTTCCTATTTTCTAGCTATCATAACTAGCATAATAACTTCTTAAGGCTTAAAGCCACGATATTTACACTAAGTAGTGATTAACATGGGCTAATATGGGTTTAGGTGCAATTAGTTGGGTTTATTTTGGGTTTACGGGCTTTTAAAGTTACTTACGGGCTTTTAAAATTAATTACGGGCTTATTTTTAGTCATTTAATACTTTAATTAAGCTCCTATGATTAATTATGAAGTTTAAAAATTAATTTTATTAGTTTAAATTTGATTAAATTAATTTAGACGTTTTCGTGAATGTTTAGACATAAAAACGATATTTTATAAATAAATAATAAATAAAATATGATTACCTCGATAATTTATCCGATACCTTAAAAATAAATTAAAAGTGACAAATATATGATTTATAGACTTTTTATAGTCTGTCATATATTGTTTTAAAGAAATCGTGAGTTGAAAATGTTTATATAACTTTCTATTAATAATTAACGGTGATTTCGATAATTACGTTAACTATTAAAATAAACTATTATTGACGTTTATATGACCTATAATCTAAAGATAATTCATTTAACCTAAAACATATAAAACACATAAGCTTTTAGTTGGATGGCCTCCAGTTAGAGTAAATCACGGTTTTTAGATAACACAGTAATTATTTTTCACTTTGCAGTAATTAAACACGTAACATATAAATTTCTATATAACCAAAATAATCATATAGTCCGTCGTATGTATTATTATTGATAATATCATTTGTTAGTTTTTTGATATCTTCTTGTTTTTGATTTATAGTGTTCTATTGAAGAAAAAATAAAATTGTAGCGATAATTATCATATTATTCTTTGGATCAATAATAAGTTCAAATTTATGGGTTGTCAAGAAATGATGGTTTTTCAAGAAATTTAAAGACGTGTATCTTACTGCTCGTTAACTCTGAGGTAAAACGGCTTACTGTTTTAGAAACTAGGCCAGGTGAATATTAATATTGTCCTTGAGCAATGTTTACCCATTCGGCCTATAAGAGGCTCGAAATCGCGTCCGAACATGACTACCCCGACCAAACAGTTTCTAGACTTAAAATATTTCATAGTTTTGACAGATTTTATTATTTTTATTTAAATTTTCATTTTAAGTTTCTCGGTTCGTTATAACTCCGTCTTAAGTGATTCAAGAGGCTATGGATTCGTAATAAAGTCTAGTTTTTTATTCTATGATAGAAATTCACGGGGAGATGTCTACCTTGGGAAACGTGCAAGAGCTTTTATATACCGAATAAGGCTTTTTAACGACTTATATTACTTACTAAATATTTCTAAAATCTAAGCACCACTAAGTTGAGGTTTAAAATGAATAATAAGCTGTTTAATACTAGGTAATACATTACTTACAATGTATTGGTGGTTTGATCAAGTTTACGCCCTAGGATACCATAATTTGGTCTCGGCTAGGTTTCAACTTTCGCGACATGAACACGAACACTTAAGAAACTTAAGGAGTTTTCTTGTGATCACTTGGAAGACCAGAAAAGACACCAATGATTGCTAGAAAGGATTCGAACACGAGTAACACGAACACGACAAAATCTGAATCTAGGGTTTTGAAGAAAACCCTAATTTGATTTAGCTAGGGTTTCGATTTTAGGGTACTTCAAGGCATGGCCTTTGAGGGCTGTTTATAGGGTGTTTAGGGGTGATGTTTAAGAGCTCTTAGAGGTTACAACACTGACCTGTAGGGTTGCATATAATGGTGTGATGTCTCGACTGCAATTCAAGAATCAAGAACAATAATCTGAAACCTAGGGTTTCAAATTAAAGGTTGTAATGTCTTGGGCTATAGGGGTTGTTTACAAGGGTTATATGACTAATGTTTATGAGTTATTAGGAGTGGTAATAGTGGTTTTAATTGTGGTTTATGGTGGTGATTGATTCACAGCAGCAACAAGAACAACCCGGGATTCGTTTGGTTTGATTTTATGTTTCAAGACATGTAATTGCTATCCTATTTATACACTACTTGAAGCTTATCACTATAACATTAATAATCCATGAAAATCTTGATTTGTGGCTAGAAAATAATCACTGTGGAGAAGGATTGAACAATTGTTGGTGTAGATCATGAAACAGTAGATAGAGATAAGAAATCACAGCTTGTAGGAGGATTTTTAGGAAGAAAGTCTTTGGTAGGGTATGTGAGGGAATTATGGGCCGATTAAACAAAGCCAGGGACAAGGATTTTCAAAATTTGGTAAGATATATTCACTAGATAAGTTTTTATAATTATTTCCTAATTATCTAAAAAAAAATTTCCTATTTTCTAGCTATCATAACCAGCATAATAACTTCTTAAGGCTTAAAGCCACGAGATTTACACTAAGTAGTGATTAACATGGGCTAATATGGGGTGCAATTAGTTGGGTTTATTTTGGAAGGGCTTTTAAAGTTACTTATGGGCTTTTAAAATTAATTACGAGCTTATTTTTAGTCATATAATATTTTAATTAAGCTCCTATGATTAATTATGAAGTTTAAAAATTAAATTTATTAGTTTAAGGTTGATTAAATTAATTTAGATGTTTTTGTGAATGTTTAGACATAAAAACGATATTTTATAAATAAATAATAAATCAAATATGATTACCTCGGTAATTTATCTGATACCTTGAAAATAAATTAAAAGTGATAAATATATGATTTATAGACTTTTTATAGTCCGTCATATATTGTTTTAAAGAAATCGTGAGTTGAAAATGTTTATATAACTTTCTGTTAATAATTAACGGTGATTTTGATAATTACGTAAACTATTAAAATAAACTATTATTGACGTTTATATGACCTATAATCTTAAAATAATTCATTTAACCTAGAACATATAAAACACATAATCTTTTAGTTGGATGGCCTCCAGTTAGAGTAAATTGCGGTTTTAGATAACACAGTAATTATTTTCCAGTAATTAAACACGTAACATATAAATTTCTATATAACCAAAATAATCATATAGTCCGTCGTATGTGTTATTATTGATAATATCATTTGTTAGTTTTTAGATATCTTCCTGTTTATGATTTAAAATGTTTTATTGAAGAAAAAAAATTGCAGCGATAATTATCTTATTATTCTTTGGATCAATAATGAGTTCAAAGTTACGGGTTGTCACAAAAACCAACATTGATTTCATGTTTAGACAGTTTCACCCATCATTTGATAGCTCATTGAGCAAGGTCTTATATCTGTTATAAGTCTGAGGAAGTGTTTCAGATGGTTTGGCCCTAAAAGTGTTATATTCTAATTTCAGGTCCATAATCCAATTTTCCTTAGTGTCGGATGGTCCTTAGAAACTATAAACATGTTTTGTCCAAGTTTCTTTGGCCGTCTCACACTCGATGACAGCTTCCATAATAACGTAAGGAAGACAAGATATTATGATGATTTTGAGACGTTGGTCCTGATTGACCACTCTCCTTTCATCGTCATACCATTGGGATTCGGGTTTGTCATCTACTTGTGCTCTTTTTGGTTTGAATGGACCATTCTTAATACAAGTGATGTAATAAGGTTCCATTCCCATCAAATAGCACAACACTCTTTTCTTCCATTTATTAAATCTTTCAACTTCCAATTTAGGAGCGTTAACAAAGTAACTTGCTCCCTTTTTATTGACAAGTTGAGGTACATTACTTTCGGCCTTAATGGATCAAGGTTTAAAAACTTTTAGACGGTAGTTAGAAAATATTTATAAGCCTACCGCTCTAATACCACTTGTTGGTCCCTTGTAATTAGTGTTATACTTAATAATGATAAGTATAAACCTAACTCATAGTAAAGTAATGTAATTTACAAAACGATGTGTTAAATAATACACAAAATGTTTTTCAAAGTTTAACTCTTATTAATTAAAGAATTACACCCTATTGCATACGAGACTACAATAGGGATTGAATAGAAAATGTGTGTTTGTGATCTCCTCACTAACGAACTATTTTAATCCTATCGATTAATAAGTTCGACGATTAAGCCAATAGGAGTTTTAGAACTCAAGTGCTATCTATCGTTTTTGGAAGAGAGATTCTGTTTGTGAATGACTAAACCATTGAGTGCACAAACTTGATTCTCTCTTTTACAATGCATCCTATTTATATACTTGAAGGCTATGTATGTGACAAAGAATTGACATGTGCAATTCTTGTCTTTAACTGAGGCACAAGGTACAAAATTGTCTTAACCTAAACTAGGTATGAGGACAAAGTCCTTTACAAGCTCAGTACCCTTGTCTAACCTAAAAGGATAAGTCACAATAAGTGTGTGTGTACTACAACTTAACTTCTTCAAACTTATCCCGCCTTTTCTTTAGTCTTCAAAATGGCATTGTTCCTTTAGAGAGATTGTATGGGGCTCAGTGAGTTATTGTCATCACTCACTAAACGCAACACCTTCTTCTTCGTCTCACGTACATCATTCATTGAGTCTCGCCTCACTGAATACTCAAGACTTTCTTTTAGACTTAGGCTGAGCACTTGAAGGTAACTCACTTAGTGATTGTTCACTCAGTGACATCAAAATGTTTAAGGTTAAATAATACACTTAGGCATATTGATGTTCAAATCCATCAGGGAGGTTACCTTGTACATAATTGGCCATTCTGATGATCAATCAGTACAAGGATGACCTAACATATTATCATATAGAATCTTCATTACTTGGAACAATTCAAGTTAACAATGATTTTCTATTCCAAACAAATCTTATCATAATATTTCTACTATTCATTAAATGATTTTTTCTTTTAGCGATCGTAATTGTCAAATCTTCTTGTACTTATACAAGTTTTACAATTATCCATACACATAATATGCTTTACATGATGAATCCCTTAAGGTTTCATCTCATGTCAATTCACATCAAATGAGATATATACATTGAGACTTCCTAAATGATATTTCATGTTGTGTTGGATTTCATTAACCATAAATGTTTATCTTAATAAACATACATATATCAAGGTCATACGTTTAATTTTTTTTAAACCCTTTCATTTAAAACTTTATTCCAAATTTAGATAGAATATAGTTTTTCATATGTTATACATCAATGTGATTTTTAAAGAAATAAACATAACACTCCCACTAGCTTTTAGATGTACTCACAAGTTATATTAGTTCTAATTAAAAGTCAAAACATGGATTTATTAATTAGACTTGAGATACATCCCTTAGATGCATGCGTTAATCCATACATGAATTCTTGCATTATGTACAATACATAAAGATTATTGTAATTTATAAATCCTTTCATTACAGCCGTTCTCGCTAATGTAATCATATAAAAATATTTTAAATATTACATTATCATATATATCATTATTAAAACTATCATAACAATAAATCTTCTTTATTAAATTAATACGCGTAAAACTTTTCTATCACATATTGCACATTACTCATGTGTACAATATTATTCATATGAGTATTTAATAAGTGTGAAAACACTTATCCTTTTACCACTTATTTCCAATAATAACAAGACCAAAACGTGTGATTTATGTCGTAAAAGTCGGAATTATGCGTGGTTTGTGTTTTTATTGTGTTTTAGGACCAAAATATGAAAAAGGAAGAAAACACGGGCTTTCACGGGCTTTTATCGAAGAAAACGGGAAAAAACGAAGTCAAAAGATCAAGAGTGCGAAAAGAACGGAAGTCCAAGACCTATTCTGAAGATTTATCGAAGAAAAAGTCAAAAGACGGAGGTTTAACGAAGTCAAAGAACTTAAGTCTAATAGAAGAAGAAAATTAAAAGACAAGTTCAAATCCCGAGACGACAAAGACGAAGAATTAAAGTCGAGTCGAGAAAACGTGAAGAAAGCAAGAAAGAAGATGCAACACATGCACTCCTTCCACCTTCCCTATAAATACCCTCCTAATAGTCATTAGGAGGGTGGTTAGATTTTTAGTTAATTTTTCACTTTTTAGTTTTCTCTAGTTTTTAGAGAGAGAAAGTCTTAAACTTTCTCTCACTAGTTCATCTTTTTCTTTTAATCTTTCAAGATTAAACACTTTTGTATTGCTTATTTCATTAATCAAAGTTCTATTTTAAGCTTTTATTCCTTAATCTCATTCTACTTTTCTTTGATTTAAGATTGATTTTGGTGCGATTATCATGTGATCCGTGTTGTTCTAATTGATTTCGTGCTTAAAAAGTTAATCTTTTGATCATCTTATAAGATTTCATTTGATTAAGCTTTAAGACTTTTGTGCTTATTGGCTTATTTTCATGATTATCTTATTTTTCTCATTAAAAAGTTTTATTAAAAAGTTTGTGTTTTTATTGTTTAATCTAAAAAGTTGTTTGATTTTGAGTTAGATAAGTTGATTAAAGTGCTTATTTGATTCGGATTTGTAATTGATTCGGATTGGTTTGGGTATTAGCTTATTACCTAGCTTTTCCCCATTTCCATAAATTTCGGAAAGGGTGGTAAAACCCCTTTCCGATTGGCATTATTCCGACCGGGTGTTCCCCCTAACCGTTCTCCACCATTTTCGGAAAGGGCTTAAAACCCCATTCCGATCGGCACCCCATCTTCACTTTCCGATTGGTTGTCTTGTGTCCATATTCCGATGGAGGTTGTCCAGCTTATATTCCGATCGGTATTCCATTAATATTCCGATCACAACCAAGCCACCATATTCCGATTGATAGTTCTTCCCATATTCCGATAGTGGTCAAGCTAGTTATTCCGATTGGTACCCCCTTTTGCAGTCATATTCCGATTGGGACTCTCCCAGTATTCCGATTGTGTTGCTCCACCTACATTCCGATCAACTGATCGGAAAACATTCCGATCGGGGGCCTTTTTGGCTTGTTTTGGTTTCTTTCGATATCACTTTCTTATAGTACTTTTAATTTTCTGAAAATTTTCAAAGTGTTAGTTTTATTTAGTGAGTTAATATTTTTCCATTGTCACCTTTACGTTTATATGCATTTGTTTTTACTCGTTATTCAAATTAATCTTTTAACTTCCATTTTACTCAACGACACTTTATTTACTTGCTAGTAGTTTAAAACAAACAAAATCAAACCATTATCTTGATTCACCAAAAGACGATTGAGTCGCACTTAAGACCGGTTTTCAATTCGAAAAGATTCGGACGATAATATTTTATACCTAGCCAAAAGCAAGTATTAAATGGCGCCGCTGCCGGCTCTTTTCGTTAAGATAAACGGTTTCTAGTGAGAGACGCATTGAATTTTGGGATCCGTTCTTTGAACGTTATTTTCCTCGCTTCAAACAATTTCAAAAATCCATAAAAATTATAAAACTTTTCAAAAATACAAAAACATTAAAAAAACCTATAAAAACCAAAAATATTATATAGATATTCTCTTTGTGTATATTTTTCTTCTGCAGGTGCATGCGTACTAGATCTACGAACTATTCTGAGCCCGAGAATCGTGAAGATTTAGATATGGCTGGTGTTAATAACAACAATAATCACCCACCTCAAAACAATTTGAATAATAACAACAACAACAACAACAATGTCCTTCTACCTGATTTACGAACCATGGAGGAATTGTGCCAACCCACCATGAACGGACGCGGAGGCCCGATTGCGCCAATGCACGTCACGGCTCAGGAGTTTTCGTTGAAGCATCATATGATACAGCAAGTGCAAACGAACCCATTTCGTGGAATTCCGGATGATGATGCCAACAAACACCTCGACAAATTCATTACCATTACCCAAAGCATGAAGTGCCCCGGTGTTTCTATGGATGACCTTCGCCTTCAACTCTTTCCACACTCGCTTTCTCACCATGCCGAAAAATGGTTTGACCGTCTTCCTAAAAATTCTATTCATACATGGAACGACATGACTCAACGCTTTTTATCGCGCTACTTCCCCCCATCCATGGTCACTAGCCTTCGTAACCAAATCAGTGGATTTATGCAAGAGAATGATGAATCGCTTTTCGATGCTTGGGAACGTTACAATGATTTGATCGACCGCTGTCCTAATCACAATATGCTCCCCGTCACTCTCATTGACACCTTCTACAATGGTCTCACCTTTCGTGATTGTGACACGATCAATGCCGCCGCCGGTGGTACTTTTATGAAAAGGAGACCGGAGGAGTGTCGAGAGTTGATCGAAAACATGACTACTCACCACAAGAATTGGGATTCATCTGCATCCTCAAGATCTAACTCGAGAGTCAATGTTTCTTCTACTACCTCCAATCCTGAAATGTCTGAAATTTCTCGACAACTCGCTGAAATGAACAAGAATTTCATGGCCATGGCCACAAACCACTTTCAACAAGCTAAAGCCGTTGCTATTTCTTGTGACACATGTGGTGGCCCTCACTCTTATAATGATTGTCCTTCTACCCAAGGCAATTATTCTGAAAACGTTAACGCAGCTTACGGCACTTATCCCACGGGAGGCTATCAAGCCCGCCCTCAAGGAGACCGTGGCTTGCTAAGTTATCGTTCCAACAATTATCTTGCTCCTCCTGGTTTCCCTCCTGCAAACCAAAACCAACAACAAAGCTACAACCGAAACAACCAATCCCAACCTCGTGCTCAAAATCAGTATCAATCCCAAAGAAACCCATACCCAACTCAAGGAAATTCTAAAGCTCCACCTCTCAATCAACCGATGGCCGTAAACCAAGACGTCGAGACGTTCATGAAGACTAATCGTGAGATGGTGACGAATCTTCAGAGTCAATTTGTCAACTTGAAGAATGACATGGTGAAACAAGGGAGCGATATTCGAGCAGAGCTAAGGAATGATATGGCCAAACACAGCAATGATATTAATGCCAACATGCAAAACTCTTTTAACAATCAAGCTCTTCACCTTCGTGATATGATTGGTTCGCTCATCCAAAGTAATCAACCCTCTTCTTCGGGTACTCTTCCGAGTAATACCGTTGCGAATCCAAGGGGGGAGATGAAAGCAATCACCACTCGTAGTGGAAAAGGTTATATGGAACCCGAGCTTCCTACACCTCCACCCGTGATTGTGAACAAGGAAAAAGAGCAACTTTCCCCACCTCCTTCACCTTCTATCCCCATTTCCCCACCACCCGTGGTTGTGAGTGATCCTATTCCCTTAAAGCCTTCTTCTTCATCCAATATACCTTATCCTGCAAGGTTGAGGAAAGAGAAGCAAAAGAGCAAGGATGATATTCAAGTTTCAAACTTTCTTAAAATGTTTAAGCAACTGAATTTTAACATCTCCTTTGCCGAGGCTCTCGCTCACATGCCCAAATATGCTAAGATGTTTAAAGATCTTCTAAGTGATAAGGAAAAGCTTCTTGACATCGCTCAGACCCAACTTAATGAGAACTGCTCCACAGTGCTCTTAAGGCAATTGCCCACCAAACTTGGTGATCCGGGTCGCTTCTTGATTCCTTGCAACTTCCCGGGAGTAGAGAATTGCATGGCCCTAGCCGATCTAGGTGCCAGTATAAACTTAATGCCTTTAAGTGTTTGGAAGCAATTATTTCTCCCCGAGCTAGTCCCCACCAAAATGACTTTGGAATTAGCCAACCGTACGGTTGCTTATCCAGTGGGGATAGCCGAAGATGTCTTTGTTGGCGTTGACAAATTCACCTTCCCGGCGGATTTTGTTGTCGTTGATTACGAGATGGATCCCCGTGTTCCATTAATCGTTGGACGTCCATTTCTGAGGACCGGTCGCACTCTCATTGATGTTGCCGCAGGCGAAATAATCATGAGAGTTGGTGATGATAAAATTGTCTTCAACATGGGTAAGATTTCTAAGCAACCTTATTCATATGAGAGTGTTAATGCTATTGATGTTCTCGATGAGGCTTGTGAAGAACATTTTCATGATGCTTGCAAAAGTACTCCTTCTCTACCCAATGTTGAGACCGTTGCCTCTATTGCTCCAGCATTGACTCCTTTTGGAGAAAGTGACTTGGATGATTTCGAAGCTAGCTTGGGTCCTCTCGATATTAAGTATGATAATTTGTCCACCAATTGGGATGAAGATATTCGTACTATTGAGAGACTTCTCAACGAGGACCCGTTGTCTCCTCCTGCTCCTAAAGAGGTGACTAATGATGATCCATCGTTAGTTTCACCATCTACTGAGGATCCTCCTACTCTCGAGCTTAAGGACCTACCGCCTCATCTTGAGTACGTTTTCCTAGAAGACGACGAGAAGTTACCGGTCATCATTGCAAAGGATCTAAAAGAAGACGAAAAAGCCCGCCTTGTCGCTGTATTAAAGAAGCATAAAAGAGCTATCGCTTGGAAAATCTCCCACATCCGCGGAATTGATCCTCACTTTTGCACACATAAAATTCTCATGGAGGACGACTTTAAGCCCACAATTCAAAGCCAAAGAAGGGTGAATCCTAAAATCCATGACGTCATCAAAAAAGAGGTTATCAAACTTCTTGATGCGGGTATGATTTACCCTATTTCGGATTCACCGTGGGTTAGTCCAGTCCATTGTGTGCCTAAGAAAGGCGGAATCACCGTTGTGCCCAATGCAAACAACGAGTTAATTCCTACCCGTCTCGTTACTGGGTTGAGAGTTTGTATAGACTACCGCAAACTCAATGATGCCACGAGAAAGGATCATTTCCCTCTACCTTTTATGGACCAAAAGCTTGAACGATTAGCGGGTAATGAATATTACTGCTTTCTGGATGGTTTCTCGGGCTATTTTCAAATACCCATCGATCCCCAAGATCAAGAGAAGACAACATTCACTTGTCCCTACGGCACATTTGCTTATAAAAGAATGCCTTTTGGCTTATGCAATGCCCCCGGGACTTTCCAAAGGTGCATGTTGGCTATCTTCCATGATATGGTTGAACAAACCATGGAAGTCTTCATGGATGATTTCTCAGTCTTCGGGGATTCCTTCTCTGCTTGCCTTGCCAATTTGGAACGTATGCTTAAGCGGTGCGAAGACACTCGCCTTGTTCTGAATTGGGAAAAATGCCATTTTATGGTAAAAGAATGCATTGTGCTAGGACACAAAATCTCAAAAGCCGGTCTTGAAGTCGACCGTGCTAAAGTAGATGTCATAGCCAAATTACCTCCACCTTCAACCGTGAAGGGTGTGAGAAGTTTTCTGGGTCATGCGGGCTTCTATCGTAGATTCATTCAGGATTTCTCTAAAATTGCTCGCCCGATGACCCACCTCTTGGAAAAAGATACTCCTTTTATCTTTTCTAAAGAGTGTCTCAACGCCTTCAATCTTCTCAAGAATAAGCTAACTAAGGCACCGGTCTTGGTTACCCCTAACTGGGAGCTGCCTTTTGAATTGATGTGCGATGCTAGCGACTTTGCTATTGGTGCGGTTTTGGGCCAAAGAGTGAATAAACACTTCCAACCAATCTACTACGCTAGCAAAACAATGACGGGGGCTCAATTGCATTATACGACGACCGAAAAAGAGCTTTTAGCTATTGTCTATGCTTTTGAGAAATTTCGACCCTATCTTGTTTTATCCACCACCATCGTATACACGGACCATTCCGCGTTGAAGTACTTGATGACTAAGAACGATTCTAAGCCAAGACTTCTTCGCTGGGTTTTACTCCTTCAAGAATTCAACATTGAAATTCGTGACAAGAAGGGAGCCGAAAACCTGGCCGCGGATCATTTGAGCAGACTTGAGGATCCATATCAGGGGGATCATCCGAACAAAGAGATCAATGACTCTTTCCCCCTGGAGACTCTAATGTCTATAAATCTCAATCTTGATGGCACCCCGTGGTTTGCGGACATTGCAAACTACTTAGCGGGTGGTATTCTCATCCAAGGGTTAACATCCCAACAAAAGAAGAAGTTCTTGAACGATGTTAAGACTTACTTTTGGGATGACCCTTATCTATTCAAACAGTGTGCTGATCTGATTATTCGTCGATGTGTTGACGGACCGGCAGCTTTTGACATCCTCCAAGCTTGCCACAAAGGACCCACCGGTGGTCACTTTGGTCCCAACTACACCGCTAAGAAAGTGTTTGATTCTGGATTCTACTGGCCCACCATTTATCGTGATGCTCACGAAATGGTTAAGCATTGTGATGCTTGCCAACGTCAAGGCAAGATCACACATAAGGATGAGATGCCTCAAAATTTCATACAGGAATGTGAAATCTTTGATGTATGGGGCATCGACTTTATGGGGCCATTTCCATCATCCAAAGGAAACAAGTACATCCTCGTCGCTGTCGACTACGTCTCTAAATGGGTTGAAGCTAAGGCTCTTCCTACGAATTATGCGAGGGTGGTTGTGAACTTTTTGAAGCAGCTTTTCGCTCGATTTGGCGTTCCTCATGCTATCATCAGTGACCGCGGGACTCATTTTTGCAACGATCAATTTGCAAGAGTCATGGCAAAGTATGGTGTCAATCACCGTCTTTCCACCGCCTATCATCCCCAAACCAATGGGCAAGCCGAAATTTCCAATCGTGGCTTGAAGAGAATTTTGGAGCGTACTGTGGGAGAGCATCGCGCCGCGTGGGCCGATAAGTTAGATGATGCTCTGTGGGCTTTCCGTACTGCCTACAAGACCCCGATCGGTTGTACACCCTATCGTCTTGTGTACGGGAAAGCCTGCCACCTACCCATCGAGCTGGAACACAAGGCGCACTGGGCCTTGAAGTGGGCTAACTTCGACATCATCAAAGCCGGTGATCATCGCAAGGTTCAACTCAACGAGCTAAATGAACTGAGGAATGAAGCCTATGAGAACTCGCTGATCTACAAGGAGAAGACGAAGATGATCCACGATGCTAAAATCAAGAACCGAGAGTTCCACGTTGGTGATCAAGTCTTACTTTTTAACTCTCGGTTAAAGATCTTCTCTGGCAAGTTGAAGAGCCGCTGGACTGGTCCATTCACCGTCGCCAAAGTCTTTCCGTATGGGACCATTGAGCTTTCTCAGCCGCATGGGCCCAATTTCAAGGTGAATGGCCAGCGTTTGAAGCTGTACTTTGGTGAGGACATCTCTCAAGAGATGATTCCATCCCTCACCATGTTCCCCATGAACTAAAATTGGGTCGAGTCAGGCTCA